>CM035838.1:316900754-317548254 GCA_020510985.1 Pholidichthys leucotaenia
TTGAACTTGTGCAGATGTAGAGCTGCAGATTTGCACAGTCTCTGCGCTTCAACAATCAGCTCCTTAGCATCTTCAACTGTTGGGACACTGGTAAGTCCATCGTGTACACAAAAGTTCTTCTCCACGAATGTTGATGCTGAGGGGTAGTCTGCTTTATGCTGCTGTGCTAAGTACTTTTAGCCAAAATTGGCACAACCAGGGGAGGAGGCAGCCACAAAAAGATGAACTGCCATCCTGTACTCTCGTGGTTCTGTTTCCAAATGTCCACCTTTCCACCACAGAAACCGCAGGTAATTATAAGCTTCAGATGAGACATGGAGTTGATGGAACATTTTTTCTATGTTGCAGACAACAGCAACCAGTTCTGTTCTGAAGCAACAAAGAACTCCCACCAGATAAGTGATCAGATCGGGGCCTGTTAAAGTGTCATTTAGAGAGACGCCCCGAAACTTCGTTGAGCAGTCGAAAACCACCCTAAGTTTGTCTAGTTTTTTAGAATGATATACCCCGTGATGTGGGATATACCATACAGTTTCTCCTTCAGAAGATGCTGGGGCTGGCTCTGCATCACCTTTAGCAATAATTTCTTCCATGAAGGCCACGTAGTGCTCGTGAAACCGTTTGTTGGCCTGTAATTTCTTCTTGAGGTGTTGCAGCCTAACAGCAGCCAGTTTCTTATTGTTAGGCAACAATGGTCAGTCACTGCCCTTGAAGGGGAGTGGCATTTTGTAATGCCTGTCTTCCTTCTGTCTAATGTCATTCAAAAGCTGTATGAAGTGAACATCATCTTGAGACGCATACTTGTCCTCATAGCTTCTTTCATTAAAGTCAGATTCTAGGACTTTAAGGACATCTGGGGCTGGTGGTATTGGTACCGCTTTCACAGAAACTCGATATACAAAACTGATTCCCTTCTCTATCCAAGTGTGGATTGGCTGAACCTATGACACTCCAGCCAAGCACGGCCCTTTGGGCAAAGGATTCATTTTCACCACCTGCGATGACTTCTAATGGAGCTAGTGCTGAAGGGCAGTTGTAACCGATTAGTAGTCCCACCTCACAGTCTTGAAGTGGTGGTATTTTGTTTCCCAGATGTTTTAGATGAGACCACTGGAATGCTGTACTTTTAGTAGGGATGTGTGTTCTGTCAACAGGAATGAAGTCTCGTGTTTAGTCCTGCTGTAATGGGATGTAATTTTCAGAGTTCAGCCCTCGAACTTGTAGACCAACAGCAATTTTGCTTGCTATCACTTTTGGTCAATCACTTTGGTCAGCTTTTGTTGACTGTAGTCATTGTACTGAGTTTAAGCTGCAGTGATTGAGTGTTCACATTTAGCTTAGCAACCAAATCTTCTAAGATGAAGGTAGAATCGCTTTGTGTGTCAAGTAAAGCATATGTAAGACTTGCTTTCTGGGGCTCTATCGTTGTGAAGACAAGAACTGGCACAATGCTGGAAGTGGCACAAGTATGCCATGTTAACACATGAGACATGACTTTGTGAGTCTCCTGACTTACATGTCTTTCTGTGACTGCAGAATCTGTGGTCGTCGGTTCCACTGGTTTTGTCTATGTGCATGCAGGTTGGATGACGACGGCTGCACGTGCCACAAATATGACACCTTTTACAGTCTTTGGTAGTATGCCCCTTTCTCAAGCACCCAAAGCAAAGATGGTGTTCATAGATGAAGGCTTTCTTCTCACCCATAGTCTGTGGTGCAAATGCTGGACACTTAGCAACACCATGTGTCTCATCTTTGCAAACCAAGCAGAGTGGATTTGGCTTGAAGTTTTCTATTGTCCCTGAGGTGGAGTTGTTTGCTTTTAAAGCGCTACATAAGTACAGGTCCTTATCCCTTATCACCTTACATTCGTGTTTAGTGCTTTGGCTCTTTTTGGAAACTTTTCATCAGTAGATTTATGGCTTATCAAAAGTGGGGAAGCAATTGGGTTACAGGCTATTATAACTTCTCTTTGCATGAACTCAGTAAAATGAGCAAAACTCGGATAGTCTCCAGATTTCTCCAATTCTTCCACAACAATACGACTCCATCTGTGCACTAACTACTCAGGCAGTTTTTTCCGAAGTTTGTGATTTTCCTCACAATCATTTAGAATGGCCAGGCCCTTAACATGGGGAATAGCCTTAGCACACCCTTGGAGGAAGTCTGCAAACTCTCCAAGTGCTGTTTGATCATTTGCAGATATCTTGGGACACTTCATAAGTTTGTCTCTGAAGGCCCTTTGGACAATGAATGGACTTCCATACCTGTCTTGTAGGACTGCCCAGACACCCCGATATGCATCCTCTGAGCTTCGGTAGAAAAATCCTTCCACAGCCTTGCAGGCCTCTCCTGCAAGATAACTCTTGAGGTAAAGCATTTTTTCACAAACTGGCAAGGGTTTCTGTCTGCTAAAGTGCCATGAAAGATATTTTCCAGTCTATAAACTTTAAAGGGTCACCAGTAAACACTGCTGGCTCTGAGACGGGCAGATGACTTAGGGTAAGTGCGCCTGTGAGTGCCTGGGCTAGGCTGACTTCACCCTGAATTACTGGGATGTCAGGTGGTGTATGATGTGGTTGAAATGGCATAGCTCATGGATTCAGCTGGGTTCTGAACTCAGTGTTTGGGCCATCATGTAGGAGTTTGTGGTTGCTTTCTTTCTCACAATTTTTTAGGCCATTAAAATTGTTGTATGCTCTTAGCCGAGCTGCTGCAACCTTCACCTCACTGTTCACTTGTAGCCGTTTTAACCTTATTTTCTCCTCCTCTAGCCTTACTTTCATTTCGGCTTCCTTTTGTTTCCATTCGTTCTCCATTTTATCAAGTCTTGACTTTGGAGCTTGTAGTATTTGCATAGCCTTTGCCTGCTCTTGTTTGGCAGCAAGGTTTGCTTCTGCATCTGCATGTTTGATAGAGGACCTGGAGGCGACGACTGAGTGGACAGCTGAGCCTTGTGATGACTCCGAGATCACCGTCTCTGTGTTTGTATTTCTGAAGATGGACCCATACTCATCCTTATTTATCACCATCCTCACTCTCTCCTTCTCGAATTAGTCATTAAAAACTTTGTGTTTTCTAGTCGTTTATTGACAAGATCACACACCTCAGCTGTCAGAGTGACACATGCATCCATTCTTTTTACAATGTCAGGAGTAGATGTTTGGTTGCATAGAATGGGGTCATAGTGTTGCTGTACTACAACATATTTAGACTGCATGCTATTTTGAGGATCTTCAAGATCTTCAGGTGAACAGGATGTCTTCAGCTTTGCTCCAATCTCCTTTGCTGTCTGCTTCCAAGAATCATAGGCTTTATTAAATGCCTTTTCATTTTTCTTAGCTCCCTGTTCATGCAATTTTAGGCCCTTTTCTGTTAAATGTCTTTCTCTTGAACTGGACCTGAGCCTTTGGACCTCTGGAGGGTTGTCTTCTTCGTCCACAGATAACATCTTGCTGGTTTGTGCACCTGTTTGTACTACAAAGCCTTTGGGTGTTTTAGGTCTGAATTAAAATTTGAATGAGTGGTGACTAACTGTTCTTTTAAACCACAGGTGTCAAACTCATTCCATGAAGAGCCAAGACCCTGCAGGTTTTACCTCCACCCAGTGTCTTCAACAGGTGATTTCACTGAATTTCTTCCCACTGATTGCTGATCAGTGAAAACACCTGCTGAAGACACTGGGTAGAAGCAAAACATGCAGGGTCTTGGCCCTCCATGGAATGAGTTTGGAATGAGATCAAATTTCGTTTCATATACACCAGAAAAGTTAATAACACTCGTAGGGGCACCAGCTTCTATCTTTAAGAAGCAATTTTAATTTCACTTTATAACTGTTTAATCACTCAAATTAATAATCAGTCTCAAAAATTTTTCCGTGAATTCGATACCTGGGCTTGAAACAGACTCAGAACGAAATAAATTCTCAACAACTTCTCTCATTTTCACATATTTATTAAATGAAATGATTGACATTGCAGTAATTTCATTAATCATAAAATCAATCTTGTAAATGATAGATTAACAATGTCAATATTTTCGGAACCAGGGTTAACTGAAAAACAAATTTCTATCAGTTTGAGTTAACAGATTATGGAAACAACGCAAATTTATGGAGAAAGTTTACTAATTATATGAAAAGTTCTGGATTAATCTTAAGAAAATAACGGAATTTTAATGAAAAGAGTTATGTTAATGGCTTCTTAATTTGCATCTGATTAGATATACAAATTATTACCGAAGCGCAGACGTTTAATTCAGCAGATGAATTAAAGTTTGCAGCTCACGTGATTCCTCGTTCGATGATTCCCCGTTGATCTGGTCAATGTTCTTTCGTCATCCTCATGAAGTTTTGATGTGTTGTTCAGGGTCAAAACCCAGAATATTTGTCCCGCAAATATTCTCGACGATGGGTGAGATGTATGAGATCGGATGTTTGATCTCAATGGTTGAAATTCAGCAGAAGCACGCCGATTCCTCAGCTGCGCGTGATGTGGGAGCTGCGTCTTCTCAGAAGCCTTCGGTAATAATTAAAGATATCTAATCCGATCTCAAATTAAAGAGTTTCGGACTTTAGATAAAAATAATAGATTCTGGTGTGTGATTGGTCAAGAAAAAATATAAAAATAAAGTCAAGATTAAAACTTACATTAAAATTAAAACAAACGGTGGTTTTACAGAAAGTTTAACAAAGAAAAAGAGATTAAAAAAAATTGGAGTTTAACTCCGATTAAGAATTGAGCTCAAAGAAATAGGAATTCCTAGGCATTTAAAAGAAAAAAAACATTAAAATACAAAGTTACATAAATTACGAGTTATCTGCTCTGTGCTTGGAAAAGCAACACGTGGGAGAAGTCTTAGTTCGGACAGTCCATTGTTCTCCTCACAGGTCTTTCTTGCTGTGTGTAGACAATGGACAAAGACGTGTTCCAGAGAATAAAAGTAAATGAGAAAAGAAAGAGCAGGGAACGGAGGCAAAGAGCCAAAAAGAGCATCCAAAGAGAGAGGAGGTTAAAAGAGGGTCTTCCTCCTTTTATAAGTTCTGTTGAGCTTTCACGGGCTTCTGGGTTGACCGGAATCTCAGCCAATGAGCGTCCTTCGTAGGCGGGCTTGACGAACTTTAGTCCAATGACAGGCTTTGTCTGCGAGGGACCAATGCGATGGAGAAGCTGGAGCTCAGTGAATGCTGAGTGACATTTGATCCTGGTCCCCATGGACACACAATTTCAATACCCTGGAATATGCTTTTATACCCTTATGTATAACTAAGCTAACCTTAGTGATTAGTGTAACTTATAAGCAGTGCTTCTAAATCAACATGCAGGAATAAACATTCATTTAAACATTTTTAACATGCATATATATATAAAATCACGGATTAATGCATTTCACACATATTATTGATTTTCCACATTAAAAACATCAGAGTCCATTTGCTTTTCATAGTCCTGAAAAGAAGAGAAGGTTTAGAATTGAGTTTGTAATAATGTACTTGAAAGTTCACTGGTTAAATCCAGCATGTCCCAGAGTTTAAGGAAATTAACCGAGTTGTGGATCTGTGTAGGCCATGAGGGTTCCTCAGGTCTGTTCCATGTCTCCATGTTTATGGGGGCAATAAAGGGGTGCAGGAGGAAATAGGTTGAATTCTTTTAGACTGGTTTTAGCAAAGGAATGGGATTTCAGCTGTGGCCTGGGGAAGAAAATCAGTTCTTGACTGTCTTACTCCTGGGTGAAACAAAATGTCTTTAAAGCGTACCTGTGATGGTCGTGAAAAAAAAAGATATTATATTGAGCCCCTGTCTCACGTTCTAGTTCAAGTTTAAGTTCAAGTTCAAAGCAATGTGATATAAATCCATTGTTGATGTGCTGGTTCAGCTATGTCAGCAAAACATGGGTGCAGCCATACTAGCGGCTACACGGCCTGCCAGGACGCTTCCTTGACGTAATATCGTGGCTACCGCGATCTGGATCAATATTGGCTGAGCCTGGAGTGCCCGGATGAGCAGTGGCTTTCGGGATATTCAAATTCAAACGTTTATTTCAAACTCAGGGTTCATATTAAATGCAGAACTAAAACGAGTAGAAAATAAATAAATAAATAAATGCTTAAATTCAGTGAGTCGTCTCATCTGATCTGAGGTGGTAACGGCCGCCAGACTGCCGATGATTCTACAGAGCAGCAGACACTCGGCGCTCTTGTAACAGCAAAAACATACAATGCGATATGGATATCGCAACATGGCGGAATGTAAAGCCTTTGGATGTCTCAATAATAAGCGAAAAACAAAAACACTTCTTTTGTGTACCCAAACCCAGCTCACCTTGTCAGAAGATCGTAGCGGAAAAGTGATTGTGCAATCTCGGAGCAGGGCACAGACGAATCCTTTCAGACGAAATTGCGTTGTGTGTGAGGACCACTTCGTCACTTTTACCCTCAGAAGACCTTTCTGGCTCAAACCTGTAGCCATATTGGACGAATTCTTCCTCAGAGTCCGACAATTCAGCCATAATAGAATAAAAACACTCACAACAGCACCCTAGTCGCTCATACAGACGGAGTATTGACTTTTCAGTAGCAACGTAATGACGTCACATCCGCATGTGTCATGGCTGCGTGCAGAGTTTTCATTGGCTGGCCATGCCTGCGGTCGTATTTGCATATTTCTCTGGTGGTATATGGCTGGCAATAATTATTTAACCAAATAACGAATACTTTGCCTAATGTTTTCAAGTTGAATGCGTTTAGACGACCACCACCACAGGTACCCTTTAAGCAGAAGAATAATTATTGCTGAGCCAAAGTGAGATGATGCTATACCTTCAAGACTGAAGTCATTACTCAAGTTTTAAGCGGGTGCTCTTTGTACCCTTAACTAGAAATTTTTGGTTGTCTACTTTTAATTATTAATTTCAAAGCACTGCTTTTACATGAGTAGAATTTCTGGTTACTACACCCACCTGATCAAATAATTTAAGTATGCATGAGTGCATTACTATTATGAATGTTTCTTCCCTTCCCTGCTCTCTCAGTGGAAAAAAAAAAAAACAAAAAAACCCTAGAATAAAAATACAAAAAAAATACACATTTTTGTCATTTATGCAAACCATGACAAAAAAATCCTGCAGGACAAAATATGACACTGATATTTTCTAACTTGTTTGTATACCACCACAGACAGAGAGAGAACCTGAATTAGATAAGAGCTCAGAGAGGGCAAGATGAGACAGAAGAGAGGAGCCAAGGAGAGGAAAGTGTTCAGGCAGAGGAAGGAGAGAAGGATAACACCACTAAAAAGTCTAAACACAGGATGTCTGGGGGGGGATCCCACCTGGCCCAATATTCAAGCGTCGGTTGTACAATACTTCAAATGGTAAGTTCCATATGCAACGTTACTGTGTAAAATTTTAAAAAGAAATAAATAGTATAAAATTAACATATTCCGGTATGTTTACTGCCCTCCCCCCCACCCCCCCAAGGAAAAATAGGTTGCCACCACGCCAAGGTCTTTAAGGCAGAGGAAACACTGAATATATATATATATATATATATATACACACACACACACACACACACAAAATTGTTAGTACCCCTCTGTGAATGAAAGAAAAACCCACAATGGTCACAGAAATAACTTGAATCTGACAAAAGTGGTAATAAATAAAAATTCTATGAAAATTAACCAATGAAAATCAGACCATGCTTTTGAATTGTGGTTCAACAGAATTATTTTAAAAAACAAACTCATGAAACAGGCCTGGACAAAAATGATGGTACCCTTAACTTAATATTTTGTTGCACAACCTTTTCAAATCAAACTTTGTCATATTGCTGTACATACAACTGTAGTGCAGGCAAGATGAAATTGCGTTTCTCTCGGCATCCATATAAATAGAAGCAGCATGATTTAAGACACACTCACACATTTTGAGGCAATCACTGCAATCAAACGATTTCTGTAACTGTCAATGAGACTTCTGCACCTCTCAGCAGGTATTTTGGCCCACTCCTCATGAGCAAACTGCTCCAGTTGTCTCAGGTTTGAAGGGTGCCTTCTCCAGACGGCATGTTTCAGCTCCTTCCACAGATGTTCAATAGGATTTAGATCAGGGCTCACAGAAGGCCACTTCAGAATAGTCCAATGTTTCACTCTTAGCCATTCTTGGGTGTTTTTAGCTGTGTGTTTTGGGTCATTATCCTGTTGCAAGACCCATGACCTGCGACTGAGACCAAGCTGTCTGACACTGGGCAGCACATTTCTCTCTAGAATACCTTGATAGTCTTGAGATTTCATTGTACCCTGCACAGATTCAAGACACCCTGTGCCAGATGCAGCAAAGCAGCCCCAGAACATAACAGAACCTCCTCCATGTTTCACAGTAGGGGCAGTGTTCTTTTCTTGGTATGCTTCATTTTTGCATCTGTGAACATAGAGCTGACGTGCCTTGCCAAAAAATTCCAGTTTTGTCTCGTCTGTCCATAGGACATTCTCCCAGAAGCTTTGTGGCTTGTCAACATGCAGTTTGGCAAATTCCTGTCTGGCTTTTTTATGATTTGTTTTCAACAGTGGTGTCCTCCTTGGTCGTCTCCCATGAAGTCCACTTTGGCTCAAACAATGACGGATGGTGCGATCTGACACTGATGTACCTTGACCTTGGAGTTCACCACGAACATGTTTAGAGGTTGTTCTGGGCTCTTTTGTTACCATTCGTATTATCCGTCTCCTCCTGCGGCCACGTCCAGGGAGGTTGGCTACAGTCCCGTGGATCTTAAATTTCTGAATATGTGCAACTGTAGTCACAGGAACATCAAGCTGCTTGGAGATGGTCTTATAACCTTTACCTTTAAACATGCTTGTCTATAATTTTCTTTCTAATCTCCTGAGACAACTCTCTCCTTTGCTTCCTCTGGTCCATGTTTAGTGTGGTACACACCATGTCAACAAACAGCACAGTGACTACTTGTCACCCTTTAAATAGGCCGATTGACTGATTACAAGTTTGTAGACACCTGCGATGTTAATTAGAGGACACATCTTGGTTGAACATGTCCCTATGGTCACATTATTTTCAATCTTTTCTACGGGTACCATCATTTTTGTCCAGGCCCGTTTCATAAGTTTGTTTTTTAAAATAATTCTGTTGAACCACAATTCAAAAGCATAGTCTGATTTTCATTGGTTAATTTTCATAGAATTTTTATTTATTACCACTTTTGTCAGATTCAAGTTATTTCTCTAACAATTGTGGGTTTTTCTTTTCATTAACAGAGGGGTACCAACAATTTTGTTCACGTCTGTATATATGATATACTATCCAACATCCGCACCCCCACCCACCCCGAAAATCACAAGCACACCAAATGGCCCCTCTTTAAAATTTACACTTGACACACACTACTACAGAGATGTTTATAGGCCTACACACACACCACACTGGCCCAGTGGAGCACTCCGCTATGTAAATAACAGTCACTGAACATAAAAGGGCCACACACCAAAATAAATTAATCCTGAAATAAATAAGTGCACACATTACAATCACACAGCATATACAAATATGAACAATGGCGGTACCCGACTTTACGTACCAGCATTTCCACCCCATAACATGGGCACAAAGACTCCAGAACAAAATAAGGCTAGAAAACACACAACATAGGGCATTTACATCACTCTCAACACTTCTAACTTTCACACTCAGGTGTTACTGCACCTCCCCACACACATGCATAATACCCAGAACATTCCCCACAGCTATGTGGCATTCACAACTAACAATGGTGGTCACATTACACATTTAGATTACATTTAAGATAAGATAAGATAAGATAAGCCTTTATTAGTCCCACAACGGGGAAATTCCAGGATTGCAACAGCACAGGGATAGCAACACTCAGAGCAACAATCAGAAGGCAAGAAAAAAAAAAAAAAAAAAAAAAGCAAGCAAGAGCAGCTAATATACATATGTACATATTACTATAAAATATATATATACACACACACACACACAGACACACAGTGCAGAGCATTGTAGCTGGATGGAATAAATATATGAATATATGAACACAGTGCAGAGCATTGTAGCTAGATGGAATAAATATGGAATAAATATGTAAATATATAAACACCCACAGTACGGAGCATTGCAGCTAGGTGGAATAAATATGCAAGTATATAAACACACACAGTGCGGAGCAATGTAGCTAGATGGAATAATATGTAGATATATAAAAACACAGTGCGGAGCATTGTAGCTAGATGGAATAAATATATAGATATATAAATATAAACACACCCAGTGCTGAGCATTGTAGCTAGATGGAATAAATATATAGATATATAAATATAAACACACCCAGTGCAGAGCATTGTAGCTAGATGGAATAAATATGTAAATATATAAACACACACAGTGCAGAGCATTGTTGCTAGGTGGGATGAAACAGCATAACCGTCTATTTAGTTATCCTACATGGTATGATTATGTGCCCATACATATTCTCACCCTCCATAGCGACCGGTATGTTCCTAGTTGTATGCCGGAGAGGACCATTGTGTAAGTCTATTGCATCTTTTGCATTCAAAAAAAAACTATTAGTTTGTTACGTCTTTTTGCTATCTCTGCGAGCAGCCCTGCTTAGGTTGTACAGTCTGACAGCCGTTGGTAGGAAGGACCTACGAAACCTCTCGGTTGTGCACCTGGGATGATGTAGTCTGCTGCTAAATGAGCTCCTCAGTGCATCCAGTATGTCCTGCATAGGGTGGAACTCGGACTCCAGCAGAGATGACAGTTTAGCCACCGTCCTTCTCTCTCCTATTTTTTTTAATTTTATATTTTCTTCTGTTTTCTTTGTTTTTTTTTTTCATTAACCTTAGCAAACACACTGCAAAACACACTATAACTAGACACACCATAAGCCCCAACATAAAGTTCTAACCCACGTCTCCCGTAGGCCCCCCCTCTGAAGTGTCCATCCCGTGGCCCACTCCCAGAGCGCCTCCGTTTCTTCGTGACCAGAGACGGGCTGCACTGGCATTCCTCCCTTCCCAAACGCCGCAGCTCGTTTGGGTGCCATCTCGATCCATCTGTCAACTTCAGGTAACCGTCGTCGTCAGCTCATACCACACGCAGACCACCCTGTCCATCTCTCTGCTCCCTTGATCTGTGCACACGTCCTAGCCGAGACTCAACCCTAGGGCGCACACCATTGCCCTCGCCCAGGGGAGTACTCACTGGCTTCCTTCTTCTCCTGCGTCGCGAACCGGTACCCATATGACTCTTCAGCGTCCTGCTAGGCTTGCTCGAGCCTTGTCCCTTGTTTTCATTCTGGGCACGTCTAGGGTTCGTACCATCTGGTCTCACCCCGGTCACTTTCATTTCTTGTGTCGGAGCAGCACTGGCAGTGCCCGGCTCAACAGCAGTACTCGGTCGGCCACCGGAGCCTTGCTGCGCCTGCTCTCTGGAACCATCCGCCTCCACGGGGGCTAAACCATGCCGTTCGGGTCCCGAGTCCACAGGACCACAAACACTGGCGTGGAGTTCCTGTCGTGTTGGCATACTCTGGTGCTGGCGGCAGCCCTCTTCACCCGGACTGGGCCAGCCTAAGTCCCACGCGTTTTCACCACTTCCCAAATAAAATGCCCGGTCCCATAGTCCACCACCTGACCACTCCTCCACTTCTCTGCAGGCGATGGAGAACCCAAGCCCATAAAACAAATCACAGCCCATCAAGTTGTGACCACTATGGGCCACCATGAACTCAGCTGCACACAGAGGCCACCCTGTACCTCATGGACAGCCACACCGAGCCCACAATGTCCAGAGGGTTGTCACCATACCCATAACAGGCAATGTTCATTTTACTCACGGTGTAATGGGGGGGGAAGAACTTCTTTACCATTGCCAGATTCAGGATGGGGCCGCCGATCCCGTGTCCACCATCAACGGCATCCCATCCAACAATATGTTGCACAGAATACGTCCGTCTGTGTTGGGCGATACAGTGTGGACCACTGTAGGAGTCTTCTTTGTTGAAGTTCCAGTCCTCCAGTCCTCCTTCTCGAAATTTCAGCAAACACCGGCAAAGTGGTGGAACAACCCGCATCGTCCACAACGCTTGCCCCTCGCTGCGCACTCCCTCGCTCTGTAGCAGTGCCTGCTGGATCCACAGCCATAGCATCTCGGTGTTCCTGGGGCGGACCTAATCTTCACAATGGCCGCGTATTCATCTTCGCTGCCGTTGTCCAGATCCAAGGCCAGTGCCTCCCACTGTTTATCATTCCTGGGCAGGGCCTCCATATCACCGGGATTCTTTGTTAGATTTTCCGCTGCCTCGTGTTGTTGTGCTAGCTCAATGGCTGCTAACAGCGTTACCTCTCCAGCGTGGGTTAGCAGGCGGACCCTCGAGGAGGAATAGGCCACGTGTTCCACTAACTGGTCACGGCCCATCTCCTTCTCCAAAGCCCCGAACCTGCACTCACCCGCCAGCTGCCGAAGGTCCGCCACAAACTGTTGAACCGACTCTCCGGGCCGCTGTCTGAACTGGATGCGCCGCATTATGTTGTTCTCAGGGGCTTGAAAGTAGCCCACCATGAGCCTCACGACATCTCCAAATGATTCACCTCCTCCTAGAGTGCTCAGGATCCTCTGGCCTTCCATACCGAGGTTGTGGACCAGAATAGCCCTCACGCACAATTTGTCTAGGTCGCCGAGGTCCAGCGCCGTAAGATAGGTCTCGAAGGCCGCATACCATCTGGCCCAAGGGACCAACAGCTCACCCGGAGCCTCCAAAAATGGACGAAATGCGGTAGCAGCCCTCTCCATCTCCATATATCCTCGTCGCCAAATGTTGTATCTCTAATTAAGGAGGAGTTGAGATGACGTTTCATAGTTTTATTAAGAACACAAAGTCAGGAACACAGGAGACTAAGGCGAGCACAGGAGCCACAGCAAAGAGACAAGATGTCTCCCGCAGCTGGCTTATATACCCCAGGTGACGCCACCTCCCAGAGGCAGGGTGTCACCCCTCTCTACCCTAGGGCACCGCCATAATAATTTTTTTTTTTTGATTTTTGATTTTGTATACTTTATTGATCCCCAGAGGGGAAATTGAGGGCATCCACCTTGATGGATGAAGCAGCCACTGTACGGCACTATCCCTTAACCATTCACACCTAGGGCCACTTTAGAATCTCCAATTAACCTAGCCTGCATGTTTTTGGCCTGTGGGAGGAAACCGGAGATATCCCGGAGTTAACCCACGCAGATACAGGGAGAACATGCAAACTCCACACAGATCACTGTTGGTCAGGGGCTGGGATCAAACCAGGGATCCCATGGCCAAGGGCGAGTTGCTGTGCTGGTGCAGTGCTAACCACTGTGCTATATATATATATATATATATATATATATATATATATATATGATATACTATCCAACACACATTAAAACAAAAATTGAAATAAAAAAACCCAAAACTTAAAGTACATTATTCACACTCGCATAATCATAAAAAGAAAACACTTCATCTGAATGAAATGGCTCAAACAAAATAAAAGTACATACAATGATAGAATTGGTGCCAAAATAACATGTAACCCCTTAATATTGCATAGAAAATACTATAAACAGTCACTAAAGGGTACTGTGCGGCCTCACATTGCATTTATGAGCATACTGTAAATCACACATACCTCGCTCTGCTTGCCAAAGGGGTGCAAAACTCCCAGATTTAGCTAGTGGCTAGGCTAGCAGGCTACTCGACAGTCTTGAAGAAGTGAACTGTACAGATGCACCAAACGCAAGCAAAACCTCTCAAAACGTGCAAACAGTTTAAATGAATATAATTTCAGCAACTATCACTGAGATTAAACAACATACCGTTTGGAATTCACAAACGGAAAATGTCTCTGTAGTGAGTGAAAAACGAGGCCAGCGACTGATGATATTGTAGCGGTTTGAATTCAACCCCCACAACACAGAGACACAACACAGAGACAGTCAGCTCGCACTCCTGGTTTTTTTTCCGCTGCATGCTGCGTTTACAGCTGTGAGGTTAATGTGCCACCCATGCATTGTGTTCATGCATCCTGTCTGTACCTCTGATATGCAAATGCCCAGATTGACTGCTGTGAATGTCTGATCTATTGTTTGAGTTGAGTATATAAGCTGCACTGTGCTGTTAATCTGCCTCTCATTCACTCATTCTGATTTTGCATCTGCTGCGAGACACACACACTGTCTCCTATCTGAGAGCTGGAGGAACGAGGCTTCAGCCTGCTCACACTATGGGCTGGTGCCGAGTTCTGATGAAGGCGGGTGATAATAAAGCTATTTAAAAATCCAACGCTGCTTATTATTTCATGCCCCTTCAATATCTTCCATTCAGATTCTGGGGTTCGCAGCCCTCAGCACCAGGAACATGAATAATGGACTTTGAGTAGCAGCTTTTAAAATCACTTACAATGTTAAATATCTCAAAAATGGAGAAAGCACAAATTACGTTATTTAAAAAAAAAAAGCACTAACCAACAGCAGTTTTTTTTTTTTTTTAGTAAAGGAGCTGAACCAACTTTACTCAGATGGTAAACATCACTTCAAGGTCAGCTGGCTGATCCCCGCTCATTCCGCCTATTTGACAGTCTGATCCATATAGATTAAAGGGCTGTTTACTTCTTTCATTTATCTGGAACCTTTTCTCAGCGGACAGGCCAACGTGTCATATTTTACTCAGGCACACACATGAACGGTGTCTGAAGCTGTGCTCGGAATGTTCACTCCCTCCTTCCTCGCTATACCACCGGGGCGGATTCACACCTGCAGAACAGGTGCATCCTCTCAACAGAGAGACCTGTGGTTAGTGTAGCACAACTTTCCTTGTGCTCCCCCGACAAGCTTCGTTGTCCTTACCTGACCACGAAGCTCCCGTCTCAGCAGACTGAGGATATCATCATCATGTTCACTGAACCTTGTAGCAGCTCCTCTTCTCATCTCAACCACTTGAGGTCTGTAGCAGCAGCAACACCCCATCAATATCACTGAACATGAACACACTTCCTGTCATAGTTTCCAAACTAAAGTTTTAAAGGTAGGTTTATTTTGAAGGGTTGGGCAGATTTATTTGAGCTTATTTTTGTTTTCAGTATACTGTACACTTCAGTTATTGACAAAGACTGAATGCAGATATTGACATAAGGGAGTCTGAAGCTTATACAGTCTGGTGTGAAATAGGAGAACCAAGGAAATTGTTAGACACCCAGTTCTAGTGCTCAGTAGGACTGTCTAGAACAGGGGTGTCCAATCATGTGCCATGGAGGGCCAAGACCCTGCAGGCTTTACCTCCAACCAGTGTCTTCAACAGCAGATTTCACTGAACTTCTTCCCACTGACTGCTGATCAGTGAAAACACCTGCTGAAGAGACTGGGTAGAAGAGAAAACCTGCAGGGTCTTGGCCCTCCATGGCACATGATTGGACACCCCTGCTTTAGACACTGTAGAAGTGCTCTGCTCAAACTGTCAACTTTTTTCCCTCTATTGCCCCACAAATTTGACAGTGTAAATGTAAACTTACAGCAGCATACCATGTAGAAGTCTTAGACACCCCCTCATTTCTTTATAGAAAGAGCCAGACTTTCTTGTAATTTTCAAAATGGCCTTGAGCAATAGTTCTCCAGGCTTTCTGAACGTCTTTCCAAGTTTTTCTTTGAACACTGACAGCTTTATTCCACCTATATTTTTAGTCTAGTTCTTGAATCGGAACTTTGTCCAATTTCCTTGATTTCTTTTTTTCCTTACATGAGGAAACTGGACAAATGGAAGACAAAAAAAAACAACAACTGCCAATTCTAAGAAACCACCTACAGCAGATGTACCACTTTCTGAAATTCATGTCCTTTAGAAGTTGAGGGAAAAAAATCCAACAAAGACCTGAAACAGGACCTTTAGGAAGGGAAATGGAAAAAAGGAAAAACTGGACTGAAAATAAGTGAATTATGCAAACTCTGTTTTTGCCTTGTTTGCTGCATTGCCATTTATGTTTG
This sequence comes from Pholidichthys leucotaenia, assembly GCA_020510985.1. Lineage (NCBI taxonomy): Eukaryota > Metazoa > Chordata > Actinopteri > Cichliformes > Pholidichthyidae > Pholidichthys > Pholidichthys leucotaenia. Next base: position 316,916,793 of record CM035838.1, read on the forward strand.
CATCTTTTAACAAATCACTGCATCTATTACTCGTTTTCATAGAAAATATTAAAAATGAGGGGATGCCTAAGACTTTTGCACAGAAATATACATCAAATTTATCTTGGTTATTTGACATATGGGGCAATTTTATTTACAGGCACCTTGTATGTCTGTAGTGATAGCATACTTTACGGTTATGCTGTTTCATTCCATCTAGCGGCAATGCTCTGCACTGTGTGTGTTTATATATTTGCATATTTGTTCCGTCTAGCTGCAATGCTCCGTACTGTGGGTGTTTATATATTTATATATCTACATGTTATTCCATCTAGCTACATTGCTCCGCACTGTGTGTGTTTATATACTTGCATATTTATTCCACCTAGCTGCAATGCTCCGTACTGTGGGTGTTTATATATTTACATATTTATTCCATCTAGCTACAATGCTCTGCACTGTGTGTTCATATATTCATATATTATTCCATCCAGCTACAATGCTCTGCACTGTGTGTCTGTGTGTGTGTGTATATATATATATTTTATAGTAATACGTACATATGTTTATTAGCTGCTCTTGCTTGCTTGTTTTTTTTTCTTGCCTTCTGATTGTTGCTCTGAGTGTTGCTATCCCTGTGCTGTTGCAATCCTGGAATTTCCCCGTTGTGGGACTAATAAAGGCTTATCTTATCTTATCTTATCTTTACTGTTAGAAAATGGACATATTTCACTATATTATTATTATTATTATTATTATATTTCTGAGATGACTAGAGGGTATTCAGGGAGCCCATACCTCTGCTAAGGCCATATCTTACAACATTAAAGAAAGTGAAAAGGTGATCCAGAATCTGCATCCTGACCCAGGTCACCTCCAAAATCTAATGGGTTCATCCGTATCCCAAGAGTCATCTGTGGTGAAATGTTCATCAAAATCTGTCTTGTCGTTTTTGCATAACACTACAGACAGATAAACAAACCAGCAGGAAAGCATTACCTCCTTGGTGGAGACAATGAAAATGAGTTTTTCTGCATCAAAAAGTATGTTTTATATATCTTGATGGGTTGACATGGTTTATTTTTCAGTTTTGTAATTGTCCCACCTGCTGTTACAACTGCATCCACAACAGGGGCTTCTTGAATGAAAAAATTCTAGTGGTAAGCAATATGGTGAGAGGATATCAGCTCCACTGTTTGTAAGTGCACTTATACACTACTCACAAAAAGTTAGGGATATTCGACTTTTGGGTGAAATTTCAGGATGCACCTAAAATGCACTATGACCTTTACAGGTGAACCTAATTTGACCTTCTATAACCTTTGAATGCACATCTCCATCTGTTCAATATTTCAGTACTTTTTGCATAACTTGCTGTTCTCTAACAAGGTGCTTAACTGTAAAATTCACAAGTGTTTGATCCGTGAATTGACCAATAAATTTTCTAGTTCAATTAGAACTGGTATTTAAACAGTCTTCTTCATCATGCTGTTCACATTTTGACATCATGAGACCAAGACGACGCCTAACAATTGATCAACAGTGTTATGTATGATATTACCCTGGTTCACAGATGAGGCGAGGTGATTTGCAGAACACAGCTTTACTGAAGACACTGGATATGGCAGCCACAGACAAGACCCCGGCCAAGGCACAGGTGCACAAGAGGCCTAAGATGGCCGACTCCGGCCTTATATAGGGCGGAGCGGTGATGTCACCGGAGGTGCGCGTCACCATCCCACACTTCACAGTAAAATACTATATCACCACCACCACCACCACCCCCTTAAAAAAACTCCAAAACCACTCATTCAACTAAAACCCTCCCCAATTTGGGACCCAAATCATGCACTAACAAATGAAAACTAATGTCTCTAAATGGCCTAATGCATTCACACAACAGAACCTAAAATAGGGAGGACGGGTGGACTGCCGTCCTGTCCACACGGCATGGTGGATTATTCTGCCACCTGCTAAAATAAAGCAAAGTCCATTAATAAACTAAAATTGTGTGCCGTGTTCCTGGGTTCGATCCCAGCCCCCGACCAACAGTGATCTGTGTGGAGTTTGTATGTTTTCCCCATGTCTGCGTGGGTTTACTCTGGGTTTTCTCTGGTTTCCTCCCACATGCCAAAAACATGCAAGTTAGGTTAATTGGAGACTCTAAAGTGGCCCCAGGTGTGAATGTGTGTGTGAGTGGTGAAAGGGTTGGGCGCTGCACCAGTGGCTGCCTCATCCACTCAAGTGGATGCCCTGTAATTTCCCCATTGTGGGACTAATAAAGGAATCTAAATGAAAGAAAACACAAAATAACCCCATATATAACATTTCTACTAATACCAGAACTTTAATATATACTATTTACAACTCAGTTCTTTGGGTGAAAGGATAGAACTGGCATGGGGGTCCAGGGCACCCTCTCAGCAGATGCGCCCCTGGAAACAGCTGGTCCCTGGAGCGATGGCTGACCCTCCAGACGCTGAAGCTGCCCCTCCTTGCCATTGACCTCGTCCCACATCCAGCCTTGTCTCCCGGAGTCTTCTCCCAGAGATGCCAAAGCCGATTTGCATGCCACACCGAGCCGTCACAGAGCCTGAAGTGTGCTGCACCCAGTTTGTCCACTATGCGCAGACACTCCCGATGCTCCTCGGGTTGTCGTATGGCCCACCTTCGCCGCGGACGTTCCTCATCTTGACTCCGAACCCAATCCAGGACCCTCAACAGGGCCCGCCTTGGCTTGAGACATTGTTGTCGAGCACACTGATCCTCCATGCTTCTCGGTCCTGCCCCGACCTCTTCTAAGGCTGTTGTAGCATACGCCCTTGTAACCACAGACCACCCGTCCCATTGTAGCCAAACTCCGGAGGCATCTGGGGCTAACACATCTGTGCCACTCGCCAGTGTAGGTGCTTCGCCGGCGCATTCGGTGGCTCCCTCCACCATTTCCCGAGGGCCGGGACTGAGACCTCCCTGCGCCAAATCTGAGTGAAACTGGTCCTACTTGACCGCCGTGGCGTCCGTCAGTTCTTCATCCCACAGCACGTGCTCATTGATCGCCGGAATCGTAGGGTTTCACTGGCCACAGCCCGACCACTCTTCCCCAGCATCGTCTTTAATGGTGAAACCCAGTCCGTAAAATAAATCACAGCCCATGATGTTATTGCCCCGTGCTGTCACATGGAACGTGAAGTCGAGCATCGTCGCAGACTTGTACCAAACAGTCAACTCCAGACCCGACCGTGTCCAGTCTTCCACCTCCATAACCATACAATGGCACTGGGTTACCTCTAATCCTGTGGTGGTGAAAAAACTTCTTTACCGTGGCCCAATTCAACAATGACCCCTCCGCCCCCGTGTCGATCAACAGTGGCAGCTCCATATTGTCCACCTCCACTGTGCAAAACATGTACCCGTTCGTGCTTGGGGACACTGTGTGGATGGTTGTCAGGGCCAGGCAGAGCAATTTATTCCATTTGCTCTCCTGTTTAACTTCACAGCACACCCTGGCAAAATGGTTCAAGCGACCACGTCTGTTACAACATGCTCCTCTCATGGGACAGTCCTTAGCCTTATTCTGGTGGGTCGCAGACTCACAACCCATGCAACGGGGTTTTTCTGGGGCAGACCTTTGACTGGTAGCGTTGGCTTCCGCATCTTCATTGTCCAAGCTATCTTTGCTCTCCGTGTCTGTGGCATTTGCCACGGCAAGAGGCTCTGGTGGCTGCTGTGACTGGCGTCCGATTAGCTCCTGAGCTAGCTTGTCCGTGGCTTCCATTTGAAGAGCTAGCTTGATGGCTCTGGCTAACGTGAGGTCCCTAGGTGTCATAAGTAGCCTAGTCTGCAATGCGGCGTTGCATGTATGTTTCGCCAGGTGGTCACGAATCATTTCCTCCTCCAGCGTACCAAAACAGCACTTGTTAACTAGCTGCCTCAAGTCAGTGACAAACTGCTGAACGGGTTCACCTACCCGCTGATGCCGCTTCCGAAAGCGGATCCTTCGGACCGTCACATTGTCCGGGGTGTGGAAATGGCTAGCTAGCAGCTCTGCTACTTCTTCAGGTCAGGATGACAAAGCCCTTTGTCAAAAACTGTCCCAACATTACGCCCGTTTTGACACCTCGTCAGCTGTGTCCAACTCACCCACTCCACCCAGCTCCACTGCCTCCTCAGCCCCTCATTCATCAAAAGCGGTCCCCCCCCACCTCCTCCTCCTCCTCCTCCCCCCCTGCCTTTGTCATCAGTGAGCAGGACGTGCACAGACAGTTCTCCAGACTGAACCCGCGCAAGGCCCCCGGGCCGGACGGTGTGTCTCCCTCCACCCTGAGACACTGTGCGAAAGAGCTGGCTCCTGTCTTCACAGTCATTTTTAACACCTCCCTTAAGCAATGTCACGTGCCGACCTGCCTCAAATCCTCTACCATCATACCTGTCCCCAAGAAGCCACGGATTACTGGACTTAACGACTACAGACCTGTAGCGCTCACCTCTGTAGTCATGAAGTCCTTTGAGCGCCTGGTCCTGTCTCACCTCAAGTCCATCACCACACCCCTCCTAGACCCGCTGCAGTTTGCCTACCGTGCTAACAGGTCTGTGGACGACGCAGTCAACCTGGCCCTCCACTCCATCCTGCAGCACCTGGACTCCCCGGGAACCTACGCCAGGATTCTGTTTGTGGACTTCAGCTCCGCATTCAACACCATCCGCCCCGATCTGCTCCAGGACAAGCTGTCCCTGCTCAACGTGCCTGACTCCCTCTGCAGGTGGATCACCGACTTCCTGACGGACCGGAGGCAGCATGTGCGGCTGGGGAAGTCTGTCTCGGACTCTGTTAGCATCAGTCAGAGTCATCACTCTGTTAGCATCAGCATTGGATCACCCCAGGGCTGTGTACTTTCCCCCCTACTCTTCTCCCTTTATACCAACTCCTGCACCTCCTCCCACCAGTCTGTTAAGCTGATTAAGTTTGCGGACGACACCACCCTCATCGGGCTCATCTCCAACGGCGACGAGTCCGTCTACAGGAAAGAGGTGGCCCAGCTGGTGTCCTGGTGCAGCCATAACAACCTGCAGCTGAACGCACTGAAGACTGCGGAGATGATTGTGGACTTCAGGAAAGTCACAACCCCCCTGCCCCCCCTCACCATCACAGGCTCTCCCATCACCATTGCAGATTCCTTCCGCTTCTTGGGCACCACCATCACCCGGGACCTCAAATGGGAGCCAACCATCAGCTCCCTCATCAAAAAGGCCCAGCAGAGGATGTTCTTTCTGCGGCAGCTGAGGAAGCTCAAGCTACCCACCAAGATGTTAGTGCAGTTCTACACGGCCATCATCGAGTCCATCCTCACCTCCTCCATAACTGTGTGGTATGCAGGAGCCACTGCCAGGGACAGACTAAGGCTGCAGCGCGTCGTGCACACTGCTGAGAAGGTGATCGGCTGCAAACTCCCATCTCTCCAGGACCTGTACATCTCCAGGACCCGGAGGCGTGCTGGCCGGATCATAGCCGATCCTTCACACCCTGGTCACGTACTGTTTGCCCCCCTCCCCTCAGGTAGAAGACTTCGGTCCATTCGGACTAAACCTCCCGGCACATGAACAGCTTTTTCCCCTCTGCCATCAGACTGCTGAACATTAAGTGACTTATTGACTCTCGTGCACTATGTACAGCAGCTCAACCAGACTCAAGTCATTCATCACAGTTTTTTCTGTTGCATTATCAACTGCACTGTGGTACCCCATATTATCTGCTACTTGCTATTTTTTTTTAAACTGCCTTGACTAGTACTACTCATTATTACTATTATTTTTTTTTCCACAATATCTTTATTGAACCTTTTTTTTTTAAACAAACATGATACAAACAATCAAACACTAACACTAAAGTACTACAAAAAAAAAAAAATGCACTAAAAAACACCAACAACCACCAACAAAATCAAATCTTCAACAATGCTCCTCTGTTTAGTCTAGACAATCCAACACATAAGTATACATATTATGTTCACCAGTTTGGAATTTACAAGGTCCACACATATCATTCACCTTCTTCTTCAAGAGTTATGTTTAAATTTTATACATAATCAATAAAAGGTCTCCATAAATTCTCAAACACAATTTCCTTTGATTTCAGTATATATGTTATTCTTTCTAATGGAAGGTTTGTTAACATCTGTCTTAACCACTGAGTCACATCTGGTCTATGAGTCTTTTTCCATAATAGTGCAATACATTTTTTGGCATTAAGCAAACTGAGGTCTATGAATGTTCTTTCACTTTTATTAAAATTATGCTTTTCTGGGTACAGACCCAACAAAAACAGTTTAGGATTCAATATGATTTGTTTTGAGATTATTTTTTCAATTGTTACCCTCACCTCTTCCCAAAACATTCTTATTAATCTACATTCCCATAAACAATGAAATAGGGTTCCTTTACTTTCCATGCATTTTGTGCACGTATCTGGTATATTTTTGTTATATCTATTTAACTCCTCCGGTGTAACATACATCCGCATTAACCATTTGAAATGTATCAATTTAAGGCGTACATTTATTGATTTGGTTTGAGCTTCTGTACAAGCCAATTCCCATTGTTCCTCTGAAATTTCAGTTTGCAGATCTTCTTTCCAGTAGTTTAATCTTTTCAGTGAATTTTCACTTGAAAATAGTGTCAATGAGTTATAAAACTCTGAAATAATACCCTTTCTTTTACTATCTTTCATCAACATTTTTTCCAAGGATGAATAGATAGGTCGAGTGAGAGCTTTATTTTGATTTGATCGAATAAAGTTTCTAAGTTGAAGATATTTAAAAAAATGTGTTCTATTGAGATTAAATTTGATCCTCAACTCTTCAAAAGACATTATGTTTTCTGCACATGGCAAATATAAATCCTGAATCTTTTGTATCCCTTTTAAATTCCATACTTTAAATACAGCGTCCGCTCTCCCTGGTTTAAAATATTGATTACCCCATATTGGACTAAATTGTGACAATAACTGTGGTTCTTTTAAATAGTTTTTAGCTTCACACCATATTTTGATCATATGCTTTACAAATGGATTTTTAACTTGTTTTTGTAATTTTTTTGCCGAATCTGAGTATATGAATATGGGAAGAGGTAAAGGTAAATTGTATGATTCCATTTCAGTCCAGTGAGGGAGATCATTTGATGAAAAATAATATGTCATAGACCTCAGTTGTGCCGACCAATAATACAACATAAAATTTGGACATTTCAGACCTCCACGATCAAATGGTAAATATAATAAAGACAGACGTAATCTAGCCCTCCTGTTGTTCCATATAAATTCCACTAACTTTTTTTTAATTCTTGAGAATAAATCTAAAGGTGGTGGTAAGGGAATGTATTGAAATAAATAAAGTATTTTAGGTAAGATATTACTTTTAAGTATATTAATTCTCCCGATCATCGACATTGGTAGTGACATCCATCTCTGAAGTAACTCATCAATATCTGTCATTAAGGCTTCATAATTGACACTGGCGACTGATTCTAGCTTAGGCACAATTTGGATTCCTAAATATTTGAACTGATTTACAACATTGAATTGATTTACCTCAGGGGCTGGGTAATTTCTCTGGGTCTCATTTAGCATTAATATTGAAGATTTAGTTTTATTTATTTTATATCCTGATATTTCCCCGAAATTCTTTATTAAATTCAACAAGGTCGGAATTGATTTTTTAAGATTCGACATAAACAAAATTATGTCATCGGCATACAGGGAGATTTTATGTTCTGTTGGTCCAGTGATAAGAGAGCTGTATCCGGTGCTTCTTTATTAGAATAAATAATATTAAATAGTCTTCTTACATTATGGAAGCCTTGTCTTCCCTTTATAAAGCCATTCTGATCTCGATTAATAATATTTGGTAAAATTTCTTGTATTCGTCTTGCTAAAATTTTACAAATTATCTTAAGGTCGGCATTTAATAGGCTTATTGGTCTCATATTTTCACATTTATTAGAGGGCTTACCTGGTTTTGGCAACAGTATAATTAAGGCATTATTCATATATGATGGTAAATTACTATTTTGAAATGCTTCTAAAACCATTTCCAAAAAAGGTTTTGTTAATTTATTCTTAAATTTTTTATAAAGGTCAACTGGAAGACCATCTGGTCCTGCACTTTTTCCTGATTTCATATTATCAATGGCTAGTCCAACTTCTTCTTGACTAATTTTAGACTCCAGTATCTCCCTATTTTCATTTGGAATACACGGTATAAATAGTTCATTCAAAAACCCATGTAGTTTTGTTAAGTCAGATTCATTTTTGGTATCATATAATTTTTCATAGTAATCTCTAAAGGCTCTATTAATTTCTGAAGGATCTATAACTACCTGTCCGTTACTTATAATACTGGTAATTGGTGTTTTAGATTCTAATTGTTTAATCTGCCATGCCAATAACTTTCCTGATTTTTCACCTTGTTCATAAAAAGATTGTTTCAATCTTAGAAGACTCGAGGCAGCTCTATTCGCTGATTTTTTGTCATATTCAGCTCTCAAAATCAGTAATTCGTTCTCCAACCTTGGATCTCTTCCTGCATATACTCTTTCTTGAAGAATTTTTATTTTATGTTCCAATTGGACTCTCTCCTCTCGAGTCTTCTTAGATTTTGAACCTGTATAACTAATAATATGTCCCCTAATAAAAGCTTTGAAAGCCTCCCACTTTACACATGCTGATGTTTGTGTAGTATTGATATCAAAGAACTCATCTATCTGTTTTTCTATATACTTAACAAATTCCTCATCCTGAAGCCATTTATGCTGAAATTGCCATCTACCTGGTTCCTTTGTCAATTTCTTATCTACATACATTAGACAGCAGGGTGCATGATCAGAGATCACAATGTTATCATAAAAACAGTTTTGAATCTTGGACCTTAATTCTGTGGAGATCAAAAAATAATCTATACGTGAGAATGTCTTGTAGGTATTGGAATAACAAGAGTATGCTTTAACTTGTGGTTTCATTTCTCTCCATATATCTATCAATTTCAATTCTTTCATAAAATGATTAATGGTCCATTATTACTATTATTATTATTATTATTATTATTATTATTATTATTATAGACTTATTTTTCTACACTTATTGCACGTTTTTAATCCTTTAGTTTTTTAGATTATCTCTTTATCTCATCATGTTTTTAATGTTGCAGCATGGCACCGAGACAAATTCCTAGTTTGTGTACTACATGAACAATGGCAATAATTCTGATTCTGATTCTGATTCATAAGTGTCCGAGGCTCTGAGCATTCGCAGGACTCACTGGCCCTCTATGCCCAAATTGTGAACCAGAAGCGCCCGGGCCCTTAGCTTATCTCGCTCACAGAGTCCCAGCGCGGCAACATACGTTTCAAAGACTTCAAACCACCTAGGCCAGGACACTGGCGGCTCCCCGAGAAACTCGAGAAAAGGCCGAATTGGAGCTAAGCACACCTCCATGGTTTAATCAGACATCACCAAATGTTATGTATGATATTACCCTGGTTCACAGATGAGGCGAGGTGATTTGCAGAACACAGCTTTATTGAAAACACTGGATAAAGCTGAAAACACTGAAAACTGAAAACTGAAAACACTGGACACTGAAAACACTGGATTTTTTTTTTTTTTTTTTTTTTTTTTCTCTCGGCGCCACACGAGTAGGCTGCCTTTTGCAACAGCGGCTCGATTCCGAGTCTTTTTCCCTTCCTCTCTCTTTTGATTCGTCTTTTTTTTCCACCCCACTTATATCACGGACACACAGATCGTCCCAAATGTCTCCTGAGCCGGTGGACGGAGCCACTGTTTATAGCAGGATACAATACAGCAGGGAAGAACTGCTAGCATTCAACCGCCACCCGGTCCCATTGGAAAAACTCGACATACCGAGAGAACTGAGGCGAAAACACCACGGCTGCCGGGCTGGAGTAAGGCGGAGGACAAAAAATATAAGGTACAGACCCTCCCTTCCATCTGTTGTCATGGGAAATGTACGGTCGATACTGGGAAAGTTAGATGAGCTAGCGGCTATCTCCCGTTATGATAGCACATACCGGGAGTGCTCTCTCCTTTTGTTTACTGAGACGTGGCTAACTGAACTAGCAGCAGATGCTAACATTGAGCTGGAGGGTTTTCACATGATACGAGCTGACCGAACACCAGACAGTGGCAAAACTAGGGGCGGTGGAGTGATAATGTATGTTAACAACAACTGGTGCAGACCGGGACATATCACTGTTAAACAACGACACTGCAGCAAAGACATTGAGTTGCTAGCTGTTAGCATGAGGCCTACATATCTCCCGAGAGAACACTCACACGTGATCTGCATTGTTGTTTATGCAAATCCGACGGCGAACGCTGGGACAGCGCGTGACGTCATCCATTCAGTAACCAGCAGGCTGCAGACAGAACACCCAGATGCTCTTCTCCTCATCTCAGGCGATTTCAACCATGTTTCACTGTCTCCCATTCTACCCACGTTCACCCAGTATGTCACATGCCACACTAGAGACAATAAAACACTGGATTTATTCTACGCAAACACTAAGGAGGCGTACACCTCATCACAACTCCCCCCACTCGGGAGATCGGATCACAACTTGGTTCATCTCCGGCCGGTGTACAATCCCCTAGTGCACAGACAACCTCCGGCCATGCACACTGTGGAGTTATGGTCTGAGGAGACAATGGACACTCTAAAGGACTGTTTTGAAGCCACCGCCTGGAAGCAGCTCTGCGATCCACATGGTGAGGACATCGATGGCCTCATTCACACCTTCACGGGCTATCTCAGCTTCTGTGTGGACAAATCCATTCCCACCAAGACCATACGGCGTCACTCAAACAACAAACCCTGGATCAACCCTGAGATAAAAACACTTCTGAGAGAGAAGAAGAGGATCTTCAGGTCGGGGAACAGGGAGATGCTGAAGTCCGTACAGAGGGAGCTGAGGAGAAAGATCAGAGAAGGCAAGGACAGCTTCAGGAAGAAGATGGAGGACAAGCTGCAACAGAGCGACATCAGCGGGGTCTGGAGAAACCTCAAAACCATCTCGGGGCTCCAGAATACCTCCCCCCAGGCCACGGGGGGCAGGGAGTGGGCGAACAACCTGAATCTGTTTTTCAATAGATTTGACCAACCGCCCTCCCCCCTGTCTGCACAACAACCACTGCTGCCTCTAAAGAAATCAAGTCCTGCTGCCCACTCCCCACTCCACCAACACCCCCCCACTCCCAACACACAGCCCCCCATCCTGACCCTGACCGAGACCCAGGTGAGGACGGAGCTGAGGAAGATCAAAGCGAGGAAGGCGCCGGGACCAGACGGCATCAGCGCAAAGCTCCTCAAGTCCTGTGCAGACCAGCTGTGTGGGATTGTGACGTATATCTTCAACATGAGCCTGAAACTGGGGAGGGTACCACAGCTGTGGAAAACATCTTGTGTGGTACCTGTACCAAAAACTTCCCACCCCAAAGACCTGAACAGCTACAGACCGGTGGCCTTGACGTCCCACTTGATGAAGACCCTGGAGAGACTGCTCCTTGCTCACCTCCGCCCCCTGGTGGAACCAGCGATGGATCCACTCCAGTTCGCCTACCAGCATGGCATTGGGGTGGAGGATGCGGTGATCTTCCTCCTTCACCGTTCTCTGTCCCACCTGGAGAAGCCCGGGAATATGGTGAGGATCATGTTCTTTGACTTCTCCAGTGCTTTCAACACCATCCAACCGATGATCCTGAAGGACAAGCTGCTGCGAGCAGGGGTGGACCAGCACCTGTCATCATGGATCCTGGACTACCTCACGAACCGGCCTCAGTTTGTAAGAACCCGGGACTGTGTGTCCGACATGATCATCAGTAGCACGGGGGCCCCCCAGGGAACGGTGCTGGCTCCCTTCCTGTTCACTCTTTATACTGCAGACTTCTCACACAACACAACACACTGCCATCTACAGAAGTTCTCTGATGACTCTGCGATCGTTGGCCTCATCTCCAATGGAGATGAAGCTGAGTACAGAGGGCTTATCCAGGACTTTGTGGACTGGTGCCATCGGAACTGCCTCCAGATCAACGCGAGGAAAACTAAGGAGCTGGTGGTGGACTGCCGCAGGCATGGGCAGCCCCTCACAGCACCAGTAAATATACAGGGAACAGACATCGAGATGGTGACATCCTATAAGTACCTGGGTGTTCATCTGAACAATAAACTAGACTGGTCACACAATACTGACGCACTCTACAAGAAGGGACAGCGCAGGCTGTTCCTGCTGAGGAGACTCAGGTCTTTTGGTGTACAAGGGGCGCTGCTGAAGTCATTCTATGACACGGTGGTGGCATCAGCCATCACTTTTGGAGTCGTCTGCTGGGGCAGTGGCATTACTGCAGCCGATAGGAAGAGACTGAACAAACTGATTAAGAAAGCTAGCTCTTCCTGGGGCAGCGCCTTGATCCGATGGAGGAGATAGGAGAGAGAAGGACGGTGGCTAAACTGTCATCTCTGCTGGAGTCCGAGTTCCACCCTATGCAGGACATACTGGATGCACTGAGGAGCTCATTTAGCAGCAGACTACATCATCCCAGGTGCACAACCGAGAGGTTTCGTAGGTCCTTCCTACCAACGGCTGTCAGACTGTACAACCTAAGCAGGGCTGCTCGCAGAGATAGCAAAAAGACGTAACAAACTAATAGTTTTTTGAATGCAAAAGATGCAATAGACTTACACAATGGTCCCCTCCGGCATACAACTAGGAACATACCGGTCGCTATGGAGGGTGAGAATATGTATGGGCACATAATCATACCATGTAGGATAACTAAGTAGACGGTTATGCTGTTTCATCCCATCTAGCAACAATGCTCTGCACTGTGTGTGTTTATATATTTACATATTTATTCCATCTAGCTACAATGCTCCGCACTGTGTTTTTTATATATCTACATATTATTCCATCTAGCTACATTGCTCCGCACTGTGTGTGTTTATATACTTGCATATTTATTCCACCTAGCTGCAATGCTCCGTACTGTGGGTGTTTATATATTTACATATTTATTCCATCTAGCTACAATGCTCTGCACTGTGTGTCTGTGTGTGTGTGTGTGTATATATTTATTTTATAGTAATATGTACATATGTATATTAGCCGCTCTTGCTTGCTTGTTTTTTTCTTGCCTTCTGATTGTTGCTCTGAGTGTTGCTATCCCTGTGCTGTTGCAATCCTGGAATTTCCCCGTTGTGGGACTAATAAAGGCTTATCTTATCTTATCTTATATGGTGGCCACAGACAAGGCCCAGGCCAAGGCCCAGGCAAGCAAGAGGCCTAAGATGGCCAACCCCGACCTTATATAGGGTGGAGCGGTGATGTCACCGGAGGTGTGCGTCACCATCCCACACTTCACAATAAAATACTATATCACAAACAGTACCTCACCATTGCAAGGCTTCAAATAGAATGTTCTCAGAGGAAAGTGGCCACTGAGCTTAGAGTGTCACAGAGTGTCATCAGCAGGTTGCAACAGAGAGACTGGAAGAGTCACAGAAAGGCATAGAAGTGGACGTCCTTTGGCCACATCCCACGCTGATGACCGCTTCATTGTGAACAGTGCCCTGCAGAACCAGATGATGAATACCATTCTACTCCAGGCACATTTAAGGGAGGTAAGAGGCACCCAAGTGACACGTCAGACCATTCAGAACTGTTTACATCAGTGTGGTCTGCGTGCTAGACGACCTGCAAGGATACCTGACCACACCACCAGGCACAGACATCATTATTTGCATGGGCACATTTGCAAGGGAACATTTACGCTGGACAAGGGACCAGTGGGCCTCAGTGCTGTTCTCTGATGAAAGTTGATTTACGTTGAGTAGAAATGATGGCCGCCAACGATGTTGAAGACATCAAGGAGAGTGCTATGCATCAGCCACTGTTGTCACCATGTTACAGTCTGGGCAGGTGTGTCTAGTCAATACAGAACTGCCCTACACCTTGTGAATGGTACAGTGACAAGCCAATTGTGACGACGGAGTGTCGCCACTGTTATGATTTATTGTATGTTTGATTATGTTATATTTGTAATATTGTAAATGTTAGTATGATTGTTTGTTAAAAGTACACACACTATTTCTAGGATCTGTCTTTGTCTAATTGCAATGCCTTTGTGAGATAATTGCTATGGTTAATTATTTGGGTAAACAATTGGTAATTATTTAATCCACATACCTTTGCCAACATGCTTCCTGAGGGTGTCCGGGCAAAAGACTCTGTTAGGGGTTGAAGGCCTTTTGAGGGACACCAGCAGGAAGGAAGCATGTGATGGTGAGTTAGAGGGGTGATTTAAAATTTGTAAATAGGGGTTTAAATTATTTATTGAATTATTTATGGTGTTATTTATTTTGTGTTAGTTATATTTATTCTGTATATAGCTGGGGAATTATTTATGGTCTTTTAGGTGTTAGTGGGTATATGTGGAAAATGGAAAAATGTTATTGTTTTACCTGGGACATATGGTATGTTCTAATTGATGTTAATTATCTCAAATAGTATATAACAGCTGTTTTTTGGTTAGTAGTAGTTGTCGAGAGGATCAATGATGATGATGATGGTTGATGGACAAATTTAAGTCATGGTAAATCGTGTCGGATGTTTTGGAGTTATTACCTATAAGTTTTGGAATAAAAATGGGAAACTGTTGATTGCTAAATTGCGTCAAGCCTCCCTGCATAAGAGACTTCCACCCACAACGTTACACCAATACTACCTGAATAACATCATTAATCCAGTCATTTTGCCCCTGCATGAACAACACAGGCCCAATTTCATCTTCATGGACAACAATGCTCCAGCTCATTGAGGTTGCATCATTAGGGAACGGCTACTGGAGGCTGGGTACCTGCAATGGAATGGCCTGCACTTTCTCCAGACCTGAATCGCATAGAAAACCTATGGGATCAGCTGAATTGCCGTGTAGAGGCTCGTAACCCTGCACCCCACAACCTCAATGACCTGAGGGCCGCCCTTCAAGAAGAGTGGAATGCCATGCCTCAACAGACACTAAGTCGACTTGTAAACAGTATGAGACATCGTTGTCAAGCTGTAATTGATGCTCAAGGGCACATGACAAGTTATTGAGACAGTGACATTTTTTGTTGTGGTATACCCACCACTGTTGGCTTTTGTTTCAATAAATTGTTTGAGATAAGGAAATCACCATTGCATGCTTCTACTTAAATGCCCTACTTTCACAATACAATATCCCTGTAGCGTGAACTTTTTACATTTTCCATAAATTTCACCTGGAAGGTAAATATCCCTAACTTTTTGTGAGTAGTGTATATGTTCCTTTTATCAAAAGGTGACTTCTGTATTTCAAGTAGTCTGAGTTATAAAGGAAAATGTAAAAACTACAACCCACTTCTGCTGAAGTTGGTACGTTATGTAAAATGTATGCATAAACATAATACAATGATTTAAAAATCATTTTCAGCCTATATTCAATTGAATACATTACATAGACAAGATATTTAATGTTCAAACTGATAAACTTTTTTTTTCATATATTCACTAATTTTGAATTTTCTGACTGCAATACATTCCAGAAAAGCTGGGACAGCGGCATGTTTACCACTGTGTTACATCACCTTTCCTTTTAACAAAACACAATAAGCATTTAGGAACTGAGGACACTAATTGTTGAAACTTTGTAGGTGGAATTCTTTTCCATTCTTGCTTGATGTACAGCTTCAGTTGCTCAACTGTCCGGGATCTCCATTGTCATATTTTGCACTTCATAATGCGCCACACATTTTCATGGGAGACAGGTCTGGACTGCAAGCAGGCTAGTCTAGTACCCGCATTCTATGAAGCCACACTGTTGTGACACTTGCAGAATGTGCCTTGGCATTGACTTACTGAAAGAAGCAGGAATGTCCCTGAAAAAGACATTGCTTGGATTTCAGCATATGTTGCTCCAAAACCTGTGTGTACCGTTCAGCATTAATGATGCCTTCACATATACTGTATGTGCAAGTTACCCATGTCATGGGCACTAACACACCCACACACCATCAGAGATGCTGGCTTTTGAACTTTGCATTGAAAACAATCTGGATGATCCTTTTCCTCTTTAGCCCAGAAGACACAATGTCCGTGATTTCCAAAAACAATTTGGAAATTTGGACTCATCAGACCACAGTGCACTTTTCTACTTTGTGCCATCCATCTTGGATAAGCTCGGGCCCAAAGAAACCGGTGACGTTTCTGAGTGTTGTTGATATTTGGCTTTCACTTTGCATGGTAGAGATTTAACTTGCAATTGTAGAAGTAGCGATGAACTGTGTTAATTGACAATGGTTTTCCAAAGTGTTCTTGAGCCCACATGGTAATATCCTTTACAGAATTATGTCGGCTTTAAAAGCAGTGCTGCCCGAGGGATTGCAAGTCACAGGCATTTAATGTTGTTTTTGGCCTTGCCGCTTACATGCAGAAATTTCTCCAGAGTCTCTGAATCTTTTGATGATATTATGGACAGTAGATGATGAAATCCCTAAGTTATTTTAAATTTTACATTGAGAAACATTCTTAAATTGTGGGACTATTTGCCCACACAGTTGTTCATAAAGTAGTGAACCTCACCACATCCTTGCTTGTGAATGGCTGAGCCTTTCAAGGATGCTCCTTTTATATCCAATCATGACACTCACCTGTTTTCAATTAACTTGTTAACTTGTGGAATGATCAAAAAAAAAAAAGTGTTTTTTTAGCATTCCTCAACTTTCCCAGTTTCTTCTTGCCCTTGTCCCAACTTTTTTGGAACGTGGTGCAGCTGGTTTTTATGGCAAGGTAATTCCATTAGCAGCCTGATCTAGTGGGCTATCCCAGTTAAATTATAGCAAAATAAAGCAGAATGCAAGTCATATAATCAATTGTGGATTAATGAATCACTTGGGAACATTGTTGTCTTGTGGGTTGGATAGAATCTGTATAGAAATGTAGCGTTATCAGGTGGTGGGAAAACCACTGATATGTATATGATTATTAATAATTAACAACTGGAATTAATAATTATTAATAACTCTTGCATTACCTTGTTTGTAACAGTAGTTGGGGCACCATCCACGTTTTATAGAAATGGAAACTCTTATGCACAAAGACTTAAGCTTAAGAATTTGGCAATTGGTAAGTTAAGCCTTAGTTAATAATTCTATTGACAATATTTGATCAGTTTCATAATCTGGGCATCAGTTCTTGACACTGTGTGATTCTTAAAATCTGGACAGAGAGGACACCGATGAAGAGGTTAGTAAATTTATTACAGAAAAACCTAAAATGACAATACTCATCTCTATAGCTTGTAGAATGGGAAGATAACCAAATTAGCATGAACAGTGGTAATTTTGCATATATGAAGAAACAGCAATATTTACATATTTACAGGTCTTGCATATGTGGAATAAGGGTGAAGTGAAAATAGTGGTAAAAATTAAGCGGAACGCAAAGTTAAGGAAAAAGGAATTTGAAAAAAATTATGAAAAAGAAAACAGATTAACTTTACCTTGTGTTCAAAAAGGGACGGTTGTTACAGAAAAAGTTTATGGCTTTCCTTGAAGCGAATGCTGTTAATTGTCTTACTCTCTTGGCGTTGCTTGGTTCCCAAGAGGCTTGGAACAGGACAAAATGGTCGAGCCTTAGGAGGGATCACAGGCGTGGGAGGAATGACTCTGGGTAGCCCGGCTTTGGTCCAGCCTGGGCTGGAGATGAGCCTTAGCGGCAATGGTTCTCCTTGCTGTCCTGTGCCCTGGGGTCTCGGCCTGGAAATCCTCAGTGAGGTGGGGCCTGGTTCAGGTCTGGAGCTTGCGGCTGCTGGAACAATGGATCTCCTCTAGGCCTGCATTTTGCAGTGTAGGATAGCCAGAAGGAAGCCTTAAAAATGGAATGAGCTCTAAAAAGTGTGCTTACGCTCGACTTACAGAAAAATTAAGATTAAAGAAGAAAATCATGGCTTGGTTGGCTTTAGTTTAGAAAAGATTAAAAAAAAAATTGAAGATTACTTCCACTAGTCATGAATTGCTAGAGAAGGTGATGAAGTTTTAAAGAAAAATCCATAAAGTATCAAAGTTCAGGTAGTTAAAGCATGCTAGAAAAAGGGAAAGCTTCAAGTGTTACCTTCAGTTAGATAAGAGCTGGATTAGAGGCCTTCAGGCCTCTGAGGAGAGAGAGAGAGAGATGATGACCTCTCTCCTCAGAAAACAGCAGCAAAAAAGAGAGAATTCTGGATAGAGACATGTGATAAAGGGGTAATGGCCCCTACCCCCAGGGCGGTCCGGAGGGTTCGTCCAATCAGGGCTTTGCATTACTATCTCACTGCCACTTTGGTAAACTCACTCGTCCCAATGGGAAGTGAAAATGCTCAGACACTTATCACAAACTAGACACACATTATCAAAATACTTCCATCTGAATTTTCTAATCTGTGAGGGTTCATAAGTAAGAAAAGCATGCATAAATGAAACATTTATGACAACAGATAATGCAGCAACATTGTAAGCACATTTAGGAAGTCTTTAAGAAAAATTCCTGTTCTGCAGGAGTTTTACTGCCGTGGTCGTAAAATAATGTCTCAGTGGGGGAGTTTGTTTCCTGCTTCTCTCTTCTCCATGTCAGGGATCTGTGTTGAAAGGAAGGAAGAGAGGGGGCAGGGGTGTTGCATATGGTCCTCCATCACAGCTGGATCCTGTTGGGGGTGATTAAACTAGGCAGAGGTTAGACAGTTCGTTTATACATGAAGCAGAGTTCCAATTTTAATGTTCAATCCAGCTTGAGTCTGCTACAGAAAATTGCCATAAAACTACAGTTGCCCAGCTATGCTAACTCTACTAGTGGCCTGATCTACAGAGCTATCCCGACCAAAACAGAGCAAAATATGCCAGAATGATGCAAGATATATAATCGACTGGATAAACAAATCATCTCAGATGTCTAAGTGGGGTGAACAGAATTTATATAAAACAATGATAAATATTGTAGTCGCTCTCCTAAGCTAACTAGTTGTCATAACTGTTGATTTGGATGCTCACTGGGAACTGCCCACCATCAATAAAACGGGTGAAGATGAAGCTGGAGGGCTGGCAAATCAAGTTCACTAATCTAATGAGAGGTAAGCAGATCAAGGTGGACCCTAACAAAGTGACAGGATGTGCTTTTTAGAGTTTTATGTATTGGTAGCTACTGCCATGGGTGGATATTTCATGTCACTGTTGGGGGGGGGTATTTTTATACCTTTATGAAACTAGAAAAGCACTCGGAGAGCGCAGACCTCCGCCAAGCGCCACAGTTCCCCCCATACAGTGTTTGTGTGTACGTTTTCAGATTCCTTGACCATGAAAACATATGACTAGCAATTGGATTCACAATGATAGGATTAGTGGTTCAGTAGTAAAAGCATTACCTCCTTGGCGGAGGTAATAAACTGAAGTGTTGCTGTTGTGTCCATCTCCTCCATCTCCAAACTCCCAGGCTGCGGGCGTTGCAATTCATCACACAACCGCGTACAACCCACAGGCCAATGGGTTATGCTGTGGAGATGTGAAAATGACGAGGCAGAGTTTATCTCACGAGTCAGGTTTATTCACATCTTCCAACATCAGCAAAACAGAAAGAGGGAAAAACGCAGACATTCGTCCTTTATATATCCAGGACCTTCAAAGCTCACAGTCACAAAGACTAAATTTTGCATACCCTTTCTTCTTCCGGCTTTCAGAGAGAGCAGACGCATTTCTTCTCCTCTCCCTTCTCCTCCTCCCCTACTGATCCCAGCTTGCTGTGTCCTGTCTGTGTCTCGCTCTTCTTCTGCTGCATCCCGACCCAAACGGAAAATTATGGAAATGAGCTGGGCTTTAATTGCAATTGACACCACTTTAAAAGAAGATCGGGCCAGGGGGAGCCCATGTGGGGAGACTCATGGGACAATTGGAAACTCATGTGTCTGTGTGATTCGATTGAAGATGTGGAAGACATCTATCTGTTTGGCTTTGATCACAGGATTTCTACTGTTTGGCTCTGGAGTTTCCTGGTGTATCGGAAATTAAAGAAGTTGGAAGAGCTGGTCAAAATGCGGACCCGGCGAAGCTCCTTCAACAATTCGACCAGCAGGGGAGTGCACTGATAGCGGCAAATGGTGAACTGATTGGCGAACTGAATCAGAAGGTTGGATACATCTTGAGTCGCTGGGTGCTCTCCAGGGAATGATTTTAAAGCCTGTGAATGTGTGATGCACAGAATCGCATGAGAGAGGAAATTTTTATGCTCTAAGTGGACTGTGCTCATCAGGCCTTGATTCGGCGTCCTTGGGAGACTCATTCCTCCAGGAGTAGAGATAAAGCACAAGGGAGTTTTGGCTTCTCTTAACCCAAACAACTGCTGTTGTACAACAATCTGAACTCTCCAAGGACAGAGTTTTCATGTGACTAACATGGAATTTTACCATCTGGCATGAAGAGAGATGAACTCTGTGGACATGTTTATCTATGTTTAGAATACATGGACAGCCGTTGCCTAGGAGACGATTTTTGTTGTGCACCAGTAACTGATACATTCACACTGCACTCACACTGATATCATATGACTGATATACACACACTGGTCTCTCTCTGCTTTGTTAATGTGTGGATCTGTTTGTAACTTGTCTGCTAAGTGTGCATTGAGGTTTTTTTTTCTATGTGATCATAATCTTGCTTATTCGAGCGCTATTCTGATAACTATGTTTTTTTCTCTCTGCCCAGTGTGTCATTCCCTTCCCCTCTCCCTCTTTACCCCCACTGCATTAGGCGCCTGTCGGCTGCCGCGTCATTAGTGTGCACTTAACATGAGCGCACCTAATGTCAAGTCAAATTCCTCGTATGTGTTAAACATGCTTGGCAATAAAGTTCATTCTGATTCTGATTCTCTCTGAGATGTGAAGCTTAAAGTGATACACATGTGGTCCCACAATGCGAGCGTTTTCATAGATCACTGAAAGCAGCACTCAGGCCTTCACTGACGGATGCAAATTGGGTAGACAGGTTGCCGTGGGTTTTATATTGGGGTTGCACTCCGCGCCAAAAGAGGATTTGGAAGCTTCCCCGGCAGAGAGCTTGTTTTTGCGCAGCCCCTATGGCTACCCGGGGAATTTCTGCCAAATAATCCCGCGCCGGACAGCTGCCCGTCTCAGCTTTTGCAGCGTAGCGCAAACACAGGCACGCTGCTGGGCCCGGCCCACCACTGTTTTCCGCGTGCTTTTGTGCCTAAAACTTTGAAGAACGTGGAGTTCGTGTTCGTCAGACACGACGACCAGCGCCCTCCATTGTGCCTGCACACATGTTGAAAATGGCCCTATCTGACAATGTTAAAGAATCCTTTAAAAAATTCCTGTATCCAGACGGTGATCCGGATCATCCCCAAAATTTAATCAGTTCTTCCTTGTACCATTTCCAACAACGTCTGAAAGTTTCATCGAAATCCGTCCAAAACTTTTTGAGTTATCTTGCTAACCAACAGACAGACAGACAGACAGACAAACCCCGGCAAAAACATAACCTCCTGCGGCCTGCGGCCTGGCGAAGGTAATGAGGCATACGAGGTCTGTCAGTGTGTCTGTCCCAGCCATCCACCAAGGCATCAGCACCCCCGGTGCTTTTATTAGAATAGGGAAGACTTCAAACCCTTTAAACAAAAACTTTACAAAAACAAACTCGAGTCATTGTCTAGATGAAGAAAGAAAATTTAAGGCATTAAATAGAATTAAAAAAAACTTAACCAGCATTCATATGAATGTTGCAAATTTAAAAGAAAAAAAGTCACAACAACAAATGCAGATTTATGATGAAAAAATTTGTGAATTTATGAGAAAAAAAATGGCAAATTCATGTGAACAAGAGCACTCTGAGGCGAGTGAAATAAACCCCACCTCCATTTTCTTTGAAGATCCCAATACTTACTGACAGAGAGCAATGTTAAACTTTTCAATATAGTACTGTGGCAGTGTGGAGTGTGTAAATGAAGAGGCAGCTTCATGTCAGACGATTTATTACACACTCACATCTCACAAGCACAGAACAGACTGACTGGTTACAGCAAGCACTCCTCTCTATATCACAAGTCACCTTCACAAGTTTCAAGACACTTCCTCATACACAGCATGATATTTACACTACACTTCATTCAACCCCCTCTCACCCTCTTGGGCATTGTTCTCCCATGTGTATTCATTGTCTCTGTCTGAGGTGCGGAATAACCTGACTTCCATACCGCCCCCCCAGCATCTTAGATAGAACAATAGAATATCAGTCCACATGCTGTTTCAGCTTCAGTCTCCTCCCATATCTGCTGTGCCGGTGGGGGGCTACTGGGAGTGTGTCCGACTGCGGGTGAGCCGTGGTGGTGGTGGGGGGTTCGCTCTGTCTGTGTGGCTGCTCTGATGAATCGTTCCCCTGGAGAGTTCTCCGTGGGGGTCTTCCACGCCGAGGGGCCTTCGCCAACAGCACTTGCTCATCCGCCACTACAAAGGCGGGTTTGAGTCTGTCTATACCAATTTTCTCCCATCTACCCCCCAAGTCTAGCACAAAATGCTTATCCCCTGTTTCCAACACTGTGAACGGTCCATCATAGGGTGGGTGCAATGGAGGGCGGTGGGCGTCGTGTCTGACGAACACGAACTCCACGTTCTTCAAAGTTTTAGGCACGAAAACACGTGGAAAACAGTGGTGGGCCGGGCCCGGCAGCGTGCCTGTGTTTGCGCTACGCTGCAAAAGCTGAGACGGGCAGCTGTCCGGCGTGGGATTATCTGGCAGAAATTCCCCGGGCAGCCGTAGGGGCTGCGCAAAAACCAGCTCTGCCGGGGAAGCTTCCAGATTCTGTTTTGGTGCGGAGCGCAACCCCAATAAAACCCACGGCAACCTGTCCACCCAATTTGCATCCGTCAGTGAAGCCCTGAGTGCTGCTTTCAGTGATCTATGAAAACGCTCGCATAACCCATTGGCCTGTGGGTTGTATGAGGTTGTGCAATGAATTGTAACACCCAGGCTGCGGGTCATCGCGGACCAGAGTTCGGAAACAAATTGAGGGCCCCTGTCGGACGTAATGTCCGACGGGACTCCAAAATGCGCCACCCATGCTGTTAAAAAAGCGTGTGCTACATCTGCGGACGTGGTTGCCTCCAGTGGGACTGCTTCTGGCCAGCGCGTGGTGCGGTCCATCACTGTCAGGAGGTGCGTGCACCCCTGTGATGGCGGGAGGGGGCCCACGAGGTCCACGTGAACATGGTCGAACCTCTTAGCCGGTACCCGAAACGGCTCCAAGGGAGCCTTCGTGTGTCTGTGTACCTTGGCTCGTTGGCACACCACGCAGGCTGCAGCCCACTCTTTTACTTGTTTGTGTAGGTTCGGCCACACAAACTTCTCTCCCACCATTTTGACCGATGTGCGCACTCCTGGGTGCGCCAGAGTGTGGACCGACTCAAACACGCGGTGGCGCCACGCGACCAGGACCACCGGACCAGGCGTCCCGTGGAGACATCGCAGATTGGGGGGGGGCATGCCGTCTTGCAGCACCCTGCTCTCCAGCCTTAACCCTGTTGGTCCAGACTGGAGCGCGCGCATGTCTGCATCGCTAATCTGCTCCGCGGCCATGGCTGTGTAATCTATCCCCACATAGACCAGGGCCACCACGGCGCGCGAGAGGCAGTCCGCCACCACATTCAGTTTACCCGACACATGCTGAATATCGGTAGTAAACTCTGAGATCGCGGCCAGCTGTCTCTGCTGCCGGCCCGACCACGGTTCTGAAACCTTGGCCATCGCGAACATTAGTGGCTTGTGATCCATGAACGCGGTGAAGCTGCGCCCTTCCAGCCAGAACTGGAAGTGGCGTATGGCCAGGTGGAGAGCCAACAACTCCCTGTCGAACGCGCTGTATTTACGTTCGCTGTCGCGCAAAGTTCTGCTGAAAAAAGCGAGTGGCTGCCAAGCCCCGGCGACGCGCTGCTCTACGACAGCCCCTATGACCACGTCTGAAGCATCGTGGTGAGCGCTATCCGGGCTGCTGGGTCGGGATGCGCTAGCAGTGCGGCGTTTGCCA
This sequence comes from Pholidichthys leucotaenia, assembly GCA_020510985.1. NCBI lineage: Eukaryota > Metazoa > Chordata > Actinopteri > Cichliformes > Pholidichthyidae > Pholidichthys > Pholidichthys leucotaenia. Next base: position 316,940,910 of record CM035838.1, read on the forward strand.
GGGCTGCTTTAACCTCCGAGAATGCCCGCTCTCGTTCCGGGGTCCATTTGGCCCTATCCGCGGGTTTCTGTCTCTTGAGCGCGGCGTACAATGGTTGCATGAGCTGCGCCGCGCAGGGAAGGAAACGGTTATAAAAGTTCATCATCCCGAAAAATTCCTGCAGCGCCCTGACTGTCTGAGTCCGGGGAAAATCTGCCACGGCGCGCACTTTGTCAGGCAGCGGGATCGCTCCTTCTGGAGAGACGCAGTGCCCCAAAAAATCAATCTCCGTCACGCCGAACTGGCATTTCGCCGGATTGATTATTAACCCATGCTCCTCCAACCTCCGGAAAACCGTCCTGAGGTGGGTTTCGTGTTTGTCTTCGGACGCACTGGCTACCAGGATATCGTCCAGGTAGACGAACACGAACGGGAGATCGCGCAGCACTGCATCCATCATGCGCTGGAACGTCTGTGCCGCGCCTTTTAACCCAAATGGCATGCGCAGAAACTCGAATAAACCGAACGGAGTTATTACCGCTGTTTTGGGTACGTCCTCAGCGCGCACTGGGACTTGATGGTAACCGCGGACCAGGTCTATTTTGGAAAAAATGCGTGCTCCGGCGAGGTGGACGGAAAAATCCTGTATGTGGGGAATCGGGTAGCTGTCGTGTGCTGTGGCGTTGTTCAACCTGCGGAAATCACCGCACGGTCACCACGATCCCTCAGCCTTAGGGACCATGTGTAGCGGGGATGCCCATGGGCTGTTCGAACGCCTGATGATGCCCAACCTTTCCAGGTTGGCGAACTCCTCGCGCGCTATGGCCAGTTTAGCTGCGTCCAAGCGCCGAGGTCTTGCAAAAACGGGCGGCCCGGTGGTGGTGATAAAGTGCTCCACCCCGTGTTTAGCGATGGCCGCTGAAAACGTCGGGACTGTGAGTGCTGGGAACTGAGTGAGCAGTGCGTGGAACTTACCGCCTGGAGCTGTGACGTTGGCTTGTGCTGTTGGCTGGGTCACTCGAGCTATACAGGGGAGACAGTCAAAGGACAGTGCGTTAACCAGGCGCCTGTTAGCAGCATCAACCAGTAAACCATGTGCACACAGAAAATCAGCCCCCAGGATATGGTAATTCAGTGCTGCTACGACAAAAGTCCAGTCGTATGTACGACCGTGTAGAGATAAGATCAGTGTCCTCTCACCAAAGGTCTTAATTTCCAAGCCGTTTGCTGCCAACATCACGGGGCCGCTAGGTCCTGCCAGCCGGTCGGCATAGGTCGGCAGGATGAAGCTCTTCTGGGCTCCGATGTCCACGAGGAAACGCCTCCCCGAGCGCGCGTCCGTCAAGTAGAGCAGCTTGTTCTCTTCACCGAGGGTCGCAGCTGCTACCGACCGCCGGCCTCTGCGTTTTCCCGAGCGCTTGAATTGGCACGGTGGCGCACATCTGCGTGCGTTCTCTCCGAAGCAGCGGTGGTAGAAACAGAGCGTGTCTCTCTGGTGCTCCTTGGCCCCCGCTGCTGCTACCGTCAGTGGCTCCTCGCCTCCTCTGGTCGTCTCGCTGGGCTCCACCGCTGCCGCGTTGACTGTGATCACCCTGGTGGTGAGGATGATCCGGTCCGCCTCCTGGGCTAGCGCACGGTAGTCACGCGCGGCCAGCAACAGCAAATTGGCCAGAACCGCTCTCGCCACTGTTGGAAGGTTCCGGAGGAAAAGGTGGGCAAACAGAAAGTGCCCGTCATCCGTGCCCATTAACGCCAGCATCTTCTCCATCAGGTCTACGGCCGACCCATCTCCTAACTCGGTCCGCGCCAGGAGCCTCTCCGCTCTCTCACATTCCGAGAGCGTGTAGTGCCGGGTGAGCGCAGCCTTGAGCACCTCATATTTGTTGCGGGCTGGTAGCTGATCGAGCAGGCTCGCTACCTGCTGGGCTGTGCGGGAGTCCAGCGCTGCTACTACATGGTAGAACTTGGTGTCATCTGCCGTTACTCCCCGGAGGGCGAACTGGGCCTCGGTGTGGTGGAACCAAGAGCGTGGGTTGTGCTGCCATAAATCCGGTAGCTTGACTGAAACTGCACACGCGTGGCTGGGGTTTCCAGCCCTGGCTGTCTGTGGAATTGCTGCTGCGTCTCTGGGGCTTCCCGACCGGGCCGGCTCCGGGGTTCTCGCCTCGTGTTCCATAATACGTCTTGGGTCACCAGTGTGGAGTGTGTAAATGAAGAGGCAGCTTCATGTCAGACGATTTATTACACACTCACATCTCACAAACACAGAACAGACTGACTGGTTACAGCAAGCACTCCTCTCTATATCACAAGTCACCTTCACAAGCTTCAAGGCACTTCCTCATACACAGCATGATATTTACACTACACTTCATTCAGCCCCCTCTCACCCTCTTGGGCATTGTTCTCCCATGTGTATTCATTGTCTCTGTCTGAGGTGCGAAATAACCTGACTTCCATAGCAGAACCAAATTATGATAAACCCATCACCCATGGATATACAACAAAGTATACAACCCATATTTGTAGGGCAGGATCCAGAGGTGAACCTGTGTAGCAAGTTTGGTGACTCTAGAGAGCTTTACACATTCTATAGTAAGAAAGCACAGGGAGTGCCAACCTTGACCTTTGTCCTTTTGACCCCAAACCTGTAGTCAGAGGTGAATCAAGTTTGGTGACCCTAGCTTTACTCGTTGTCCAGTAATAAGGTACAGGGAATGTTAACCTTGACCTTTTGACCCCAGGTGAACCTGAGGTCAGGATCCCAAGGTGAACCTGTGTACCAGGTTTGGTGCCCTGAGCTGTACTTGTTTTATAGTAATGGTGCAAATGGAATGCCAACCTTGACCTTTAATCTTCTGACCCCAAGCCCATATTCAGAGGTCATGATCCCAAGGTGAACCTGTGTAGCAGGTTTGGGGACCCTAGCTTTTTTGTTGTTGAGCTATAGTTTATAAGCCATTTTGATGGTGACCTTTCACCTTGCAATCCCCAAACCACAGTCACACTTCAGGGTCACAGTTTGAACCTGTGTACCAAGTTTGGTGACCCTAGCTTTACTCATTTTATAGTAATAGTGCAAATGGAATGCTAACCTTGACCTTTGACCCCAAAGCCATAGTCAGAGGTCAGGATCCCAAGGTGAACCTGTGTACCAGGTTTGGTGGCCCTAGCTTTACTCATTTTATAGTAATAGTAAATGCACTACTCACAAAAAAGTTGATATTTGGCTTTTGGGTGAAATTTCAGGATGCACCTAAAATGCACTAACTTTTACTGTCTTAACTGTTCAGTGTTTCTGTACTTTTTGCATAACTTGCTGTTCTCTAACAAGGTGCTTAACGGCAAACTTCACAACAGGTGTTTGATCTATGAATTGATCAATACATTTTCACGTTCAATTAGAACTGGTATTTAAACAGTCCGCTTCATCATGCTGTTCACATTGTGACATCATGAGACCAAGAAGACACCTAACAATTGATCAACAGTACCTCGCCATTGTGAGGCTTCAAACAGGATGTTCTCAGAGGGAAGTTCCTCCCGGTTCTGGCCTCCCTTCATTGGCTTCCCATAGAGTTTAGAATTAAGTTTAAAATCCTTCTTCTTACTTACAAAGCTCTAAACAATCAGGCTCCTTTTTATTTAAAAGATCTGATACTACCGTATCATCCTAACAGAGCACTACGCTCCCAAAATGCAGGTTTACTTGTAATACCTAGAATCTCCAAAAGTACAATGGGAGGCAGAGCCTTCAGTTATCAAGCTCCTCTCCTGTGGAATCAGCTGCCAATCTGGATTCGGGAGTCAGACTCGATCTCTGTTTTTAAGAATAGGGCTAAAACCTACCTTTTTGATATAGCCTACAATTAGGGAGGGATCATGTGTTTTCTGAACCCTCCCTTAGTTATGCTGCTAATAGGTTTAGTCAGCCGGGGGACCTCCAGTAATGCACTGGGCCTCACTCCTTTCCTCACTCTCTATGAAATATTTTTTTTTTTGCTGGTCATTAACATTTGTTTGTTCTCTCCCATAGATTGAGTCCCCATCGTGCTGTTTGCTCTCTACATGTCTGTTCTTTTCTTCTTCTCTATCCCCTCACCCCCCAGCCAGTCGCAGCAGATGACTGCCCCTCCCTGAGCCTGGTTCTGCTGGAGGTTTCTTCCTGTTAAAAGGGAGTTTTTCCTCTCCACCGTCGCCAAGTGCTTGCTCTCAGGGGATCGCCCGATTGCTGGGGTCTTTCTGCAACTGTGGGGGTCCTCCCTACAGTTGATAGTGCTATGAGATGACTGTTGTTGTGAAATGGCGCTATATAAATAAAGTTGAATTGAATTGAATTGAATTGGAAGTGGCCACTGAGTTTATAGTGTCACAGATTGCCATCAGCAGGTTTCAGCAGAGATACAGAGACTGGAAGAGTCACAGAAAGGCATAGAAATGGACCCCCTTTGGCAACATCCCACGTTGATGACTGCTTCATTGGGAACAGTGCCCCGCAGAGCCGGATGATGAATGCCACTCAACTCCAGGCCCATTTAAGGGAGGTGGGATGCACCCAGGTGTCATGACAGACCATTCAAAACTGTATATCAGCGTGGTCTGCATGCTAGACGACCTGCAAGGGTACCTGACCACACCACCAGGCGTCATCGTCTTGCATGAGCCAGGGAGCATTTATGACGAACAAGGGACCAGTGGGCCTCAGTGCTGTTCTCTGATGAAAGTTGATTCACACTGAGCAGAAATGATGGCTGCCAACAATGTTAGAGATGTCAAGGAGAGCGCTATGCATCAGTCACTGTTGTCACCAGACGAGCCTTTAGTGGTGTTAGTGTGGGCAGGTGCGTCTAGTCAATACAGAACTGCCCTACACCTTGTGAATGGTACAGCGACAAGCCGATACTACCTGAATAACATCATTAATCCAGTCATTGTGCCCCTGCATGAACAACACAGGCCTAATTTCATCTTCATAGACAATGCTCCAGGTCATCAAGGTTGCATCATTAGGGAACTGTTGGGTACCTCAAACGGAGTGGACTGCACTTTCTCCAGATCCGAATCCCACAGAAAACCTATGGGGTCAGCTGAGTCGCCGTGTAGGGGCTCGTAACCCTGCACCCCACAACCTCAATGACTTCAGGGCCGCCCTTCAAGAAGAGTGGAATGCCATGCCTCAGCAGACAATAAGTTGACTTGTGAACATCATGTCATCAAGCTGTAATTGATGCTCAAGGGCACATGACACTGACATCCTTTGTTGTTGTATACCCACCACTTTTGTTCCAATAAATTGTTGGAGATGAGGAAATCCCCATTCCATGCTTCTCCTTAAATGTCCTACTTTCATGATATATCCCTGTAGCATTAACTTTATATTTTCCCTAAATTTCACCTGAAAGCCAAATATCCCCAACTTTTGTGAGTAGTGTAGATCAGGGTGTAAATGGTTCAAGATGTGAATTAGATACAACTACTGTATCCATTTGAAAAGCCTACATCATTTCTTTCAGTAGTTATGTTTAGATGATTTAGGGAAAATCTGATGTCTGACCTCAAGGTCATTCGATGATAGTTAAACTGCAATATGCGCATCATCAGAGTATATCAAACCATGGTACAAAGTTTCAAAACAACTGAACCAAACTGTAGGAGGAGTTGATGTCACAAGACAGTTACTGTCTCTGACTACAAGTGCGGTGAAATAGGAGGTCATAGGTCAGGGGCTACAGCTCCTGCTGAACTTATCCGATCAGAAGTAAATTGCAATATGCGCATCCTCAGTGTATATCAAACCATGGTACCAACTTTCAAAACAAACAAACTGTAGGAGCTAATTTCACAAAAGTGGGACAGATGGAATGACCCATAACAATCCCTCTTCCTTCAGTCTTCGCCAGAAGGGCTCTTTGACCCCTTTGGGCTTCGATCAGCGAGGGATAAAAAAGTAGCTAATTTACAAGAAAAAAGTTGCAATTTTATGAGAAAAAAAGAAGTGAATTTATGAGAAAAGTTGCAGATTTAGAAGAAGTTGCAAATTTACAAGAAATGGGGGGGTCTCTGCTTTTTCCAGGTTGTGGGGGGGGGGGGGCATGTCTCTCCTGTTCCCCCCTTGATTGATTGCCACTCCAGCTACCCAAATTCATAAAGAAATGCAATGAAAAGATTAAAAAAAAGTCACATTTTTACTTCAACACTAATCTAAAACAGTTCATTACTTCTTAAAGCTTTAAATTTGTAAAAGTATGTAAGACATTTTAAGCCACACTTGGAATGGTGTTTGCATGCAAATCATTGTCCCACAAATTGTCCTTCAGTTCTTTTATGTGCAAAGAAAGAATAACATCTTAAATCAATGTGGTAACATTTATTACAAAGGAAAACACTAACAGAGCAGAGCAGCTTCAACCAACACAGGAAGCTTAAAAACACAACATCCAAAGCTTTTTTTTTGTTGTTGTTTTTACATTTCCAAACAGCCTTCAAGCATTTCAAGCACAAACACCTCCAACAATCTCAATTCTTAACTTGAACTAAAAATCAACTGAGGGTCTAACAAGGAGCCTCTGGATATATCATTACATTGTTAAAGACAAAGAATACACAGTTCACACTGTTACACACATTCTTGTCGAGCCTGGGATGACCGTACTGCACATGTCCAGCAGGATGACGGGCCTCAGCACGACACACACACCATCCAGACACTCACTTTCATGTAAGCAGCTGCTCGTCTCTGACACAGTCTAACCACACATTGTCCGAGTTGTCCTCTGGAGCTTAGTTTATATGGGGGGAAAGCTAGTTCACCACATAGATTGATGTGTCGCGCATTCATCGGGTAGTCAGTCTGGTGACCCAGCATCATCACCACTGGACCCTCCCTTAACATTAAATAGGTAGAAGCATTATTATTGTTTCCATGTAAATCTGCAAAGTTTAACTTGTAAAAGGTGCATCTTTTCTCTCAATTAGGCAACATTTTTTTGGTAAGTTTTCCACTTTTTGAAAATGTGCAACTTCTAAAATTTAAATTCTGACTTTACTTACAAAACTGACACTTTCTCACAAACCTATATGAAAGATTTTTATATTTGGATAGAGGAGTGGAAACAAATAATGGGGTGAAGAGCAGGTGGAGAGATATGCAGGAATGACCATGTGAAATTCTTCAGCATGGTCATGAAATTATCTTCAGTAGCTGGTGGTTTGCCTGCTCTCTCTCATAAAGGAAGCAAGCGGGGGAGCTGACCAGAGAGTCGGGGCTGCAGTGGAGTGTAATGGACTCATTTTTACAGCTGAACTTCACCATCTAAAATTACTGAATGAGGCATTACATGGCCTAACAGCAAACGTGTCGGGCCAACATCGGCACGTTTCCATCAGGAATACATTTTATAGAGGTTGTTTGCTCATTGGCAAGACATTGGCTAGACGTAGGCCTACATTTAGCTTATGTGCACGCAACCTCTATAAGAAGGGGCAGCGCAGGCTGTTCCTCTTGAGGAGACTCAGGTCCTTTGGAGTGCAAGGGGCACTTTTGAAGACCTACGATTCGGTGGTGGCATCAGCCATCACATTTGGAGCGGTCTGCTGGGGCAGTAGCATCACGGCAGCTGACAGGAAGAGACTGAACAGGCTGATCAACACACACCTCGACCCAGTGGAGGAGATAGGAAAGAGGAGAATGGTGGCTAAGCTATCATCTCTGCTGGAGTCCAAGTCCCACCCCATGCAGGACACGCTGAACGCACTGAGGAGCTCATTTAGCGGTAGGCTGTGCCATCCTAGGTGCACGACAAAGAGGTTCCGCAGGTCCTTCCTACCTACGGCTGTCAGACTTTATAGCCTAACCAGGGCTGCTCGTAGAGGTCGTATTAAATGTACTAAACGTAACAACTTTGCAAAATTGAGATCATCCCCTCCAATACACAACTAAGACAATAATCATTATATATTTATTCCATCTAGCTACAATGCTCCGCACTGTGTGTTTATATATTTATATGTACATATGTATATTCGCTGCTCTTGTTTTTCTTGTCTTCTTGATTGTTGCTCTGAGTGCTACTATCTCTTTGCTGCTATAATCCTGGAATTCCCTCCATTGTGGGACTAATAAAGGCTTATCTTATGTTAATCAGCCTGGACAAGCGCAAGCACCATCTTTGAAATCTTGTAAAAGCGTTAACACATATCAAACAACTCTCAAACTCCTCTCTGGTAACTCAACTGTTAGCTGCACAGGGATACAGTGATAGGAATGATGCAATGCTGCATAGCAGCTCTTCAGTTGTAGTGCTAAAGAAAAGCACTGTGATACAGATGTGTAGCGGTGCTAATCTGAGATCAACGCTCTGTTGATCTCAGATGAAGTTTTTTACTTTTCAGATTTTTTAGACTGTGAAAATTCTCTCTAAAAATGGGCTGTTTACACTCCACTGCAGCCCCGACTCTCGTCAGCCAAGATCCATCCATCCATCTTCTTCTGCTTAATCCTTTTCGGGTCGCGGGGGGGCAGGATTGACAGACCACTGACTAGTAAAGGTAACTCAGACTACTCAGAAGTATTTCACATAACCCCACTTCAAAACCACTGAACTATCCCTTTAAAGCAAGAATTTTTCTCTCATTGAATTCCAGGGAGCAGATGGAATCTTAAGCTAAATTTATGCTTTGCGTGCCTGCTTGACCTCAAGGCTTGTGTGAGGTAAAAGTTGTCACATTACCCAGTCTGCTAGGGTCCTCTTGGTCTGTCTATGTAAATGCGCAGAATGTTCGCCTGGATTCAACCCCCCCCCCCCCACATTAAAAAAAAAGGGTAATGCCTGGTTGAATGGTGGGTACGTCTGACCCAAAATCAAGCATGAATATGGCCATGCGTGCGTGCCCCAGTCGGTTAGTGAACATGTAGACGCAAAGCATAAACTCAGCATTACTGCCACAGCCTGCTAAAAATGGACTGTAACCTGGCATGTAATCGTGGCATTACAGTATCTTATGCTGCGGCGGCGAAGTGAGGAAAACTGCATGTTGTGCCAGAGCCTTTGTCCGTCAGAAGGTAGAAGCCGATCAGATGTACCCTGTTTTATTGTTCTGAGATTATGATCTGCTTCGCCCAGTATGACGCAAAACTTATTACTACAAGGATAGTCTCATGCTGACCGAAAGCTATCACACATTTCCTCGTGGCTGCCTTCTGCAGGTGCCCCTGCTGGATCTGACCTCATTTCTGACACCAGGAAGCTTCCTACATCCTTTATATAAAGTCAGTTCTGCAGACACAATGTGTGATCAAGGGGAATGTGAAAAGTAAAAAAAAACTCTCAGCTGATACGTGGTCCCAGCGTCCTGTAAACCTTTAAACTCACACACCATGTCCAGCTACAGTCATACAGGGGGAATGTTCTGCTGCACTTCCATCACTGCGTCTCCAGTGCAGCATTAGCTACAATTTTGCTGTGTGGAGATCTCCCCCCCCCCCCAATCAAGGGCAGTGTTTTCTAAAATTAAGAGACGACAGGTGAAAGGCTCATACTGTTTAAGGTTGGTCCTTGGTGCTGACTGCTGCACAGATCAGTAGGTGAAACACAAAAGTGCAACATTCTGAGGGAACCTTCCAGTTCTACTTTGGGAGAAGATAGGGCTCATCCGTCTACAGCAGCTTATGCATTCAGTTCAGAAAGAAAGGACATGTGAGAGCCACATACATACTGTATATGTGCCAATGATATGAACAACAGTCAGAAAACAAAAATAACAACAGAATCAAATAAGTTACATGACAGCAAATATTAGATGTTTGAACCCAACCAACATCAGACTCAGAGGCTCAGGAAAGGCTTACATTCTACCAGCTTCAATATGCACACACAGGGTTTATCATCATCATCCACGCAATGGGGACAGTGTGGACAACATCTTTACTGCAAAATGCGGCTTTTTCAGCACATTTAAATTATTATAGGAAAAGTAAGAACAGTGTCTGCTCCAAGTTGGTACACTGATGTATGTAAATGAAGGTTGCATACTATGTGTCTACAGAAGGGGGTCAGCAACTTCTACCAGTAACAGCTGTTTTGAGCAATGTCTGGCAAAAAAAAAAAAATGCATGAGGTTCAAACATATTTGATCCCTAAAATACACAAAACTGTTAGAAATAAACTATTTTCTCTGCTTCCTCCTAAAGTAGCTTATTCTGTTAATTTCTCTTCCAAATTTGCAACTTTTTGAAAACTAAACACCAGTTGCTCCTGGTGGATCAGGCCGGCGCCTGTGCATGGCAACTCTTCCGCCATCAGTGTGTCAATGTGTGTGTGAATGGGTGGACAGCAGGATCTGTAAAATACTTCGGTCATCCAGAGATGAGAAAAAGTGCTATATAAGTGAATGCCATTTACCATGTTACCCTTTATAACTGCTTAATCATTTACAAAATACAGTGTTTCCTCATTTCCAGACAAATTTCTGCTTTGAGATACAAGGTTTGTGCCCAACAGCAACAATTTGCAACTTTTTTGTAAATCTGTCTTGTAAATTTCGTGAGTTTAATATTTTTTTGGAAATTTTTCACGTTTTTTTTAAAATCATAAATCTGAACCTTTCCAAGATTTCTCTTGTAAAAGTCCAATGGGATACTTGGCCTAAACCTGTGATGTGCATCTCTTCTGAATTCCCTGGTTTGTACTTTTATAGTCTTGGTGTAAGCACTCAATTTTCCTTGACAAACTAAGATCTTTCTCATTAAGTGTGCAATCCATTTTTACATAAATATACAACTGTTACAATTCTCAAACTTTTTTTAAAATATTGTGACAGTTCACACTTAAATTTGCAATTTCTTCTGTGAATTTTTCTTGAATATTTGTGAGATTTTTTTTCTTGTAAAATAGCAGCTTGCAAGCTTTTTTTCCTGAATTTGTCCGACCACTGATTATGGACAAAACAGAAGTATGAGGCCCTTGTAATGCAGGTTGCAAACCGCTGAACCCTGAAAACATAGTGATTTGTAAAACTAGCAATTAAAGGGATATACTAAAGATGTCTTCTGCTGTAAGAATAAGTCAGAGTGCAGGTTTAAGACACTTCAGTAGTGGCGTCTAATCTGAGATGAAAACGCTCCATCTGTCTGTTATGCAGCTTATTACTGTGATTCCATCCAACTACATTGATGCACGAGTGCGGCTCCACGTACCCCAGACAAACCTCCGCTTGCTGAAGTCCACATGGGTGATCTGCCAGATGTGATTTTGTGGATGCCGTTGCCGCCTGCAAGGACATGTCCACCGCAATAGTCTGCAAACAACTGCTGATGGACACACTGATTGTTTTACATTTCTTTTAAACAAAGTTATGCATCAACAATGCATAAAAATTGGATGGAATGCCAGCTAATGAGTCCAACCTACAGACTATAGAAAGATGGATGACATGCTGACAACAGTTATCAAAAAGTGAGGCTCCACTTCCTGGATTTTAAGGCGCTGGTATCTTGGGCGGTCAGTAGCATCAAGTTCCCATTCACACAGCTGCCAATCACAGCCTATGACCAATGACTGTCCGCAATGGTGACCACACCGCCATTTTTATAGCACAAAAATTAAGAACTCTGATTGTGCAAAACTGTTTTTGTGGGTTTCAAACATTAAAACTGTCACTTCACAAAGACATACACTCTGCTTTTATTTTGCCAGAACTCTTAAACAAGTATCCCAGTATTGCAATATTTTTAATAAAAGTTAAATGTTTTCTGTACCAGGGTAATAAAAACCAATTGACTTTTCAGTCCACTAGATGGCGCTACATGCTCCATGTCTGGTTAGATCAGCACAGCCGAAGTGACTCATCAGATCTAGCCAGAAATCAGACAAGGCAAAGGTTGGGATTGACCCTAACAGGATGTGTAATGTGACTTAAAAAAATACATTAAATCACCAAGCATAAACACATAAGGGCACGAAAAATACACAATTATCGCGGTTAAAGCCGTCATTTCTGAGGTGCATTTTGCGCACACTGATATTGTGATAAAGATAAAACTTCAATATACTGTACAGCCCAAACCAAGATGTACAAGCTTCACTTTTGCAGAGTTCTCTCATCATCCATCTTTATTTACAGTCCAGGTATGTGGACTCAGATTAGAGGAGCAGGACTGACGCTGCTACAGTAGAACTGTCATGAGTGTTCCAACATGTGAGTGAGCATTATGTGTGCACTCTCTAACATCATGACTGGCTGCTGCTGCAGACGTCATCCTGACATCCCTGAAGGCCAAGGAACAGGATATTATGTGTAGCACTTCATGACTTTAAAGTTGAAATGTTTGGGGTTTTACAGCTCGCCTCATGTTTCTGGATCTGTATGTATGTTCTGGAAACGCCACACAGAGCTCACTCTCAGAAAGCCTGAGCTTGAATCGCTCTAATGCAAAGAAAGCTGACACACTCACACACACTCGTACAGTTTGCTGGAATGTCCCCCTCTAAGATCACAGAAAGCGCTGTCCTCCACACAGATGGGCCAATGAGAGGAGAGAGAGGATGGAAGGAGGACGATAAAGGTGCAGGTGAGCTGGCCTTCCTCCATCCATCATTTTTCCTCCCACTCTGTTCTTCTGTCTCCCTTTCTCCTTAGGGGGAGGGAGTCAGTAGCGTGTCGAGTACCAGTCGTTATCAGTCATCTGGACGAGCTCGTTGACCACGTCCAGCAAGTTGTAGTTGTGTTTCTTCAGCAGCCGCTGGTTCAGAGGCCGGTCCCCAAAGCCCATCTCCACTAGCACAGCCATCATGGTGTCCTGGGTGGAAGTGTCCACGGGAGGCTGGGAAAGAACACGTAAAATACAGATTTTAGCATCTTCATTTTTATTCATCTTTGTTACTGAAAGTAAGTCTTTACATTCTTGATTTGGGAAAAGCATATACATCAATTTTTTGAAATTGTATCAACTAGGATCCTAAAATCCTCTTCACCATTTCTGACATTTCTCTTTTTGGCTGTAACGAGACATTTATCTTCAATATCCTTCTCACTCCTCAAAGCAGGAGTAAGAACTCTTCACTTCTTTCTTTTGAGACATTCTTTGGTGGATTTCCCATCTTGATATTTGGTCCACCTCTGCTTTAGATTCAGTTTTTGGACAGATCTTCTCACATTTCTTTAAGCATCTTCATATACAATGAAGAAACCCTATTGGATTCTATGATACTGAGTTGGCCAGGTGTAGCTACAACAAAGCAGCCCCAATCTATAACATTTCCACCCCCATGCTTTATAGTTGGCCTGAGGCTCCTTTTTCCTCAAAGTCTTTGAGGAAAAAAGACCTTTTGAGGCCAAACACCTTCTGTGTACTGTTCAAATAATTCAATTCAGTAATTCAAGGGGCAGCACGTTGGTACAGGGGTTAGCAGTGTTACCTCCCAGCTAGAATGTTCCTGGGTCAAATTCCCAGGATGGCAGGGGTTGGAACCTTTGTGTGTAGTTTGCATGTTCTCCCAGTGCTGCGTGGGTTTACTCTGGGGGCTTCGGTTTTCTCCCACAATCCAAAGACTGGCAATGTTAGGTTAATTGGTGACTCTAAATTGTCCCTAGGTATCGATCGGTCTCTGATAGGCCCTTAGAAGAGAGGGTTACTGTACTTGCTAGTTAAGCGCATGGAGTGGTCTGTGACTACAAAACGCGGTGTTGAAGTATGGGCCTGTATCCCTAATGTTTAAATTATTCTCTAACAGAAGTCCCACGCTTGGTTCACTGGCAAATCTCAGTTTCTCCTTGACACCTTGCCATAAAAGTCAAATGTGCAGTGTCTTCCAGAGGATGGATGCATGTAGACCATGGCTCCAACATAGCATCATTGACAGTGGCCTGTGGAGTCCTCGGCATAGTGGATATGAGCCACAGGCTGTGAACAGAACACTGCTTTGATTACGGCCATTTGGCTTGTTCCTTTTCTCAGAAACAAGAAGATTGCACTAACTGTTCAAGCAACACGGTATGTGAGATTTCCACCTTAAAATATTTTCAAAATTGTATGGTTCATCAACCTCTGACCAGGTGACAACGGCACTTTGTAACTATTCTGTTCCCGGTAAGAACACTGATAAGACTACAATAATAATAAGAAGAAGAATGGACTGCATTTATATAGTACCTTTCATGATACCCAAAGTGCTTTACGGTGGGGCCATTATTCATTCACTTCATAGACAGACACTGATAGTGGTAAGCTACCCCTGTAGCCACAGCTGCCCTGGGGTCAGACGGATGTAAACGTGGCTGCTACTCCGCACCAACGACCTCTCCAACCATCACCAAAAAGTAATAACATTCATACACCAGTGCCAAAGACACTGGAGGCAAAGTGGGTAAAGTGTCTTACCCCGCAGGATGGCTGGGGAGAGCCAACTCTCCAGTTATTGGACAACCTGCTTCATCTCCTGAACCACTACTGCTCTGACCCACAACTTGGACGTTTAACAGTCCGAGTTCTTTAACCCAATCATAGGACACAACTTTAACCATCGACTAACAAAGTACCCTGTAACTGGCTATTGGAACTCCAGTAGTAAAATGTACCATTCAGGAAAGGATTGTTCTGGCCAGGACTTAATCCAGTAATCACTGTGATTCAGTAACATTGCCTTACAGCATGGGTCTCAAGCCAATAAGTCTCTTTAACAGTGGATATCAGTGGACCTACTTAAGTGGCTGGCTAGAAAGAAAACCTGCAGGGTTCTAGCTCTCCGTGGTACATAGTTTGAGATCCCTGCTTTATGATAAGCATACTAAATTGCTAGGCCACGTGGCTGTCCTGATTTCTAAAGACTGGGATCAGTCACAGAAAACCCATGTAGCTTGATCTTTGGTCAGAGTTTCAGGTTTTTGTTTAACTGGTTGACCATGTATGGCTGCTGTGCTCAGTCCTGCTCTGCTGGATGAATATCTGCTTTACTGAAGGAACACCCTCCAAGTGTGTCTCCATGTGTACAGTCAGACAGCTGAGCTTTAGGTGTGATTGGAAAAAGGAATAATCATTGATATGGTGTCAGTAGCAGCAGCTCTGGCATTGGTCTGACCTGTGTGGGGCCCTGACCGGTGAACAGGGCTTTGTAGGCCGATGCAGCTACAGACAGAGCTCCTTTAACCAGACCGCTGGTGATGCCTGGGTTTCTGAGAAGGAAAGACACAGACACCAACAATGGGAGATGTCAATCTGTTTACATGATGATGTTCATGGTGGACAGACTAGATTAAAACACAGGAGGTTAGCACGGTGGCGGAGTGGTTAGCACTGCGACAGCACAGCAACTCACCCTTGGCCAGGGGATTCTGGGTTCGATCCCAGCCCCTGACCAACAGTGATCTGTGTGGAGTTTGCATGTTCTCCCCATGTCTGCGTGAGTTTACTCCGGGATTTCTCCGATTTCCTTCCACATGCCAAAAACATGCAAGTTAGGTTAATTGAAGACTCTAAAGTGGCCCCAGGTGTGAATGTGTGTGTGTGTGAATAG
Organism: Pholidichthys leucotaenia; assembly: GCA_020510985.1. Taxonomy (NCBI): domain Eukaryota; kingdom Metazoa; phylum Chordata; class Actinopteri; order Cichliformes; family Pholidichthyidae; genus Pholidichthys; species Pholidichthys leucotaenia. Next base: position 316,956,398 of record CM035838.1, read on the forward strand.
TGAAAGGGTTGGGCACCGCACCAGCGGCTGCCTCATCCACTCATGTGGATGCCCTGTAATTTCCCCATTGTGGGACTAAAAGGAATCTAAATCTAAAAAAGTTATCACAGATCGTTGGCTACTAGAGCTATTAGAGAAATCTTTGTAAAACACCACATCCTTTGCACGTAAGCAGAACTTTACATTGAAAACAAGGATATACTGTTAATAGTGGGATTTGCAAAGTTTAGTAGGCTCTTTTGGCCTTAATCAGTGGCTCCCTGTGGCTTAAAGCTGTGATTTACAGTGGGGTAAAAAAGTATTTAGTCAGCCACCAATTGTGCAAGTTCTCCCACTTAAAAGATGAGAGAGGTCTCCAATTTTCATCATAGGTATACCTCAACTATGAGAGACAAAATGAGAAAAAAAATCCAGAAAATCATAATGAAGGATTTTTAATGAATTAATTGGTAAATTCCTTGGTAAAATAAGTATTTGGTCAATAACAAAAGTTCATCTCAATACTTTGTTATACACCCTTTGTTGGCAAAGACAGAGGTCAAACGTTTTCTGTAAGTCTTCACAAGATTTTCACACACTGTTGCTGGTATTTTGGCCCATTCCTCCATGCAGATCTCCTCTAGAGCAGTGATGTTTTGGGGCTGTTGCTGGGCAACACAGACTTTCAACTCCCTCCAAAGATTTTCTATGGGGTTGAGATCTGGAGACTGGCTAGGCCACTCCAGGACCTTGAAATGCTTCTTACGAAGCCACTCCTTCGTTGCCCGGGCGGTGTGTTTGGAATCATTGTCATGCTGAAAGACCCAGCCACGTTTCATCTTCAATGCCCTTGCTGGTGGAAGGAGGTTTTCACTCAAAATCTCACGATACATGGCCCCATTCATTCTTTCCTTTACACGGATCAGTTGTCCTGGTCCCTTTGCAGAAAAACAGCCCCAAAGTATGATGTTTCCACCCCCATGCTTCACAGTAGGTATGGTGTTCCTTCTCCTCCAAACACGACAAGTTGAGTTTTTACCAAAAAGTTCAATTTTGGTTTCATCTGACCATATGACATTCTCCCAATCCTCTTCTGGATCATCCAAATGCTCTCTAGCAAACTTCAGACGGGCCTGGACATGTACTGGCTTAAGCAGGGGGACACGTCTGGCACTGCAGGATTTGAGTCCCTGGCGGCGTAGTGTGTTACTGATGTAGCCTTTGTTACTTTGGTCCCAGCTCTCTGCAGGTCATTCACTAGGTCCCCCCATGTGGCTCTGGAATTTTTGCTCACCGTTCTCGTGATAATTTTGACCCCACGGGGTGAGATCTTGCGCGGAGCCCCAGATCGAGGGAGATTATCAGTGGTCTTGTATGTCTTCCATTTTCTAATAATTGCTCCCACAGTTGATTTTTTCACACCAAGCTGCTTACCTATTGCAGATTCAGTCTTCCCAGCCTGGTGCAGGTCTACAATTTTGTTTCTGGTGTCCTTTGACAGCTCTTTGGTCTTGGCCATAGTGGAGTTTGGAGTCTGACTGTTTGAGGTTGTGGACAGGTGTCTTTTATACTGATAATGAGTTCAAACAGGTGCCATTAATACAGGTAACGAGTGGAGGACAGAGGAGCCTCTTAAAGAAGAAGTTACAGATCTGTGAGAGCCAGAAATCTTGCTTGTTTGTAGGTGACCAAATACTTATTTTACTGAGGAATTTACCAATTAATTCATTAAAAATCCTTCAATGTGATTTTCTGGATTTTTTTCCCCCTCATTTTGTCTCTCATAGTTGAGGTATACCTATGATAAAAATTGGAGACCTCTCTCATCTTTTAAGTGGGAGAACTTGCACAATTGGTGGCTGACTAAATACTTTTTTGCCCCACTGTATATACAACTGCAAACTTATTAGAAAAAGTCTCAAATTTTTGAGAAAAGTTAAAAATTTAAGAGAAAAATTCATGAGGAACTATTTTTTTGAGGAAAAAAAAGACTAATTGTTTTTCAAAATTTATAAACGACAACAAAAAAGTCAGAAATTAATAAATTACAGGGAGCAGATTTTGCTGCTGCTATACCCTCATTTTTTTTTTTTTTTAAATTTATGCCAATTAAAAAAAACTTCACAAGAAAAGTTTGAAATCTGTGAGGAAACAAATAAGAAATTTAAAATGGCCTCAACCTGATGAGAAAATTGCAAATTGAAAGGAAAATTTGCAGTGAAAAACCCATGAGGAAAAAGTCATAATGTCAGAAATATATGGGAAAACAATCTCTACTGTATCAGAAAAGTTGTGAATTTAAAATAAAAAATCCCACAAATTTACAGTTTTAAAAGCCTCAAATTTATAAGAAAAGTTGCAAAGTTAAGAAAAAAAAATTACAAGAAAAAGGTGTAAATTTACATAAAAAAATTCTCAAAATTTATCAGAATAAGGTTACAAATTTAGGAGAAAGTTCATCGAAACTTAATAGAAAACAACTTAAAAGGAAAAGAAAAAACAGTAGGAAAAGCTGCAACTTTAGTGGGAAATTTTGCAAGGAAGAACAACTTTATTACTAACGCCAACAGGTGAGTTTATTATTATAATTCAGTGTTTTTGCCTTCATTTTAACATGTTTTGCACCTCCAAGTGAAACACATTGGCCAAAATTTGCAAAAATGACTTAGCAGGACACGAGTTACTAGAATAGTGACAGCCCCTTTTGTGTGTGTTACCTGGGGTCTTCCGAGCTGCCTTCCTCCTCCTCTGTAGTATCAACATCTTGTGTGTGATTTTGTTCAGGAGCAGCAGCTGTGAGATGATACCATTTCATATGAGCTGATTTACCACACACACACACACTACAAAACATTCAGTTATGGCCAAGAATGTTTGGACCTATACATTTCTGTCAGATAATTCACTACGCATTTCTCTCAGAAAACTGTTGAAATTATAAACATTTTGGTAATCCTGCATTTATTTTTTTGCACTTGAACAAAAAACAGAAAAAATAAATGCCAAATCTGAGACATTCCACTGATTTCTCATATCTTTCAGTTTATTTCAAATTTGGTCTAGATGACATTTGTTTTATTATCTTCATAATCTGAACTAGGGATGTTAATGACTAATTGACTTTCGATTAAGAATTTAGTTGACTAAATTAAATTAGTTGTCAATTAATTAAGAACTCAGCAGTCCTTTTCAATGGGAGCTTATTTTATGAAATGTAGTGGTGTCACTGTCCAGGCGGGGGTGCATGGCCATTACTGCCTTTCAACCAAAACTAAAGAAAAAGCAGAAGACACCAAGCCATCAGAGCAAAAAACCTTGTCCTTCTGGGTTACGTTGGAGAGCCACAATAAGTTCTAATGGCACGCGAGCTTGAAGATCCACCCACCTGCTTCAAATCAGCAGGACAGAGAAATGGACTGGAGCAACAAAGAAACTACACGAGTGCAAAAACCCACCCCTGTTGCCTTCAACCTGCCACTAAACGGGAAAGCAGACCAGACTCAAATTACCACTGAGGTAAGAGACAACTGAGAAGCCCAGGTCATGCTGGGTCTGCTTGGATTGCTGGGGTACTGTGATAATGTTCAACATAGAACAGATGAAGCAGCTCACAATTTATTTTCCTGTTAAAACAGTCTACCAGTGAATCTCAGTAAATTAGAACATGAAAGGTTTTTTTTTTTTTATAACTAAGATAGAAAGACCATATTGTACAGAGGGAAATTCAGATTCTCAGGAAAACTGTTGTTTATCAATTAATCATTAATCGATCGATAAGGTGAATCAACTAATGATTATTGAATAAATTGATAACGTGCATCCCTAATCTGAACCTCTGTAAGCAACAGAGAAAAAAACCCTCAATACTGGAGGATCTACTACTTGGATTATCCACTATCCAAACTTATTTCCTTTACCAAATTTATGTCATGCTTTAGCTATTGCTGGAATAGAGGCATGCCTTTGTAAATGTCAAAGTACAGCCCCAAATCAGAGAACGTTGGAACGGTATGGAAAATACAATAAATTCTTAAAATCTTTCCATACCATACAAACTTCTTCAGATTTGAGGTTAGAGCCAAGTGTCCTTTGATTAAAAAAAGCTGACAAGCACTGCTCTATTGGGGGTTAGAAGAACTAGAATGGTTCCAGTTAGCTCAGTGGGAACATATGAAAAAGGAAGAGCCCTGCATACAATTTTAGATGCTTAAAAGGTTCCTGAGGCTCCGCCGCCTAAAGGAAGTGATGCAGTGATGTGCCTACCATTTTCAGAGGCTCCGTCCTCAGCAGCAGCAGCAGCAGCAGCAGCATCTGTCTCTTCTCTGCTCTCTGGACTGTTGAGCATATTTAACATAAAATCATGAGCTGCACACTCAATCATGTTTATCCTTTACACAACGAATGCTTAGTTGTTACGCATCCCAAAATACTAAGTTTGTGTGATGTAAAAAAAAAAATAAAAAAAAATTTCAACATTTCATGTCACCTGTACAGTTCATTGAAAACCTTCAAATCTTTTAGGGAGCAAAAACAGTCAAATTCTCTGGGGCACAGACTTCACTAAAGTAAAACAATATTCTTCATCAACTACCCCTAATATACACTACGGCTGCAGTCCGGTATGGCAGCAATATGATTTGAGTCTTGTGGTCATCCCCACCAGCTCCGTTTATGTTTTGAAGCAGCACGGATAAGAACAGGGTTTGAATTACAAGGTCACACAAGAATTATATAAAATAACGCAAAAGCTCAAGAGAGACCCGAGAGAGACCGAGGAGGACCAACTGCGATCACGTGATAACAACAAGGAAGCGAGATATACTGGCTCTTCATCTGGATTTGTGTGCTCTAATAATGCGTACGTAGCTTGTCAATTTTAATTCTGTGAAGTGTTTTTATGTTATGTCAAAAAATTTTATCTTCTGACACAGCAATGGAGGTACAGACCTCAGAAAATAATGGGCAACCGTTAAATAGTTTTAAGATAAGATAAGCCTTTATTAGTCCCACAATGGGGAAATTCCAGGATTGCAACAGCACAGGGATAGCAACACTCAGAGCAATAATTTAGAAGATATGAAAATAAGAGCTGTGAATACACATACTGTATGTACACAAATATATATATATATATATATATATATATATATATATATATATATATACACACACACAGTGTGGAGCAGTGTAGCTAGATGGAATAAACAGCATAACCGTCTATTTAGTTACCCTACATAGTATGACTATGTACCCATACATATTGTCACCCTCCGTAGCAATTGATATTGTCCTAGTTGTATACTGGAGGGGACCATTTTGTGTAAGTTTGTTGCGTCTTTTGCATTCAATACTATTAGATCGTCACGTTTTGTTTTTTTTGCCATCTCTGCGAGCAGCCTTGCTTAGGTTATAAAGTCTGACAGCCGTAGGTAGGAAGGACCTGCGAAACCTCTCGGTCGCGCACCTAGGATGACGTAGCCTACTGCTAAATGAGCTCCTCAGTGCGTTCAGTATGTCCTGCATAGGGTAGAACTCGGACTCCAGCAGAGATGACAGCTTAGCCACCATCCTCCTCTCTCCTATCTCCTCCACTGGGTCAAGGCGCTGCCCCAGTACAGAGCTAGCTTTCTTGATCAGTTTGTTCAGTCTCTTCCCATCAGCTGCTGTGATGCCACTGCCCCAGCAGACCACTCCAAAAGTGATGGCTGATGCCACCACCGAATTGTAGAAGGTCTTCAGGAGCACCCCTTGTACACCAAAAGACCTGAGCCTCCTCAGTAGGAACAGCCTGCGCTGTCCCTTCTTGTAGAGTGCGTCGGTATTGTGTGACCAGTCTAGTTTATTGCTCAAATGAACACCCAGGTACTTGTAGGATGTCACCATCTCAGTGTCTGTTCCCTGGATCTTTACTGGTGCTGTGAGGGGTTGTCCTTGCCTTCGACAGTCCACCACCAGCTCCTTAGTTTTTCTCGCGTTGATCTGGAGGCAGTTCCAATGGCACCAGTCCACGAAGTCCTGGATAAGTCCTCTCTACTCAACTTCGTCTCCGTTGGAGATGAGGCCGACGATCGCAGAGTCGTCAGAGAACTTCTGCAGATGGCAGTGTGTTGTGTTGTGTGAGAAGTCCGCAGTATAAAGGGTGAACAGGAAGGGAGCCAAAACCGTTCCCTGGGGAGCCCCCGTACTGCCAATGATCGTGTCGGACACACAATCCTGGGTTCTCACAAACTGTGGCCGGTTTGTGAGGTAGTCCAGGATCCACGATGACAGGTGCTGGTCCACCCCTGCGCACAGCAGCTTGTCCCTCAGGATCACCGATTGGATGGTGTTGAAAGCACTGGAGAAGTCAAAGAACATGATCCTCATCGTGTTCCCAGGCTTCTCCAGGTGGAACAGGGAACAGTGAAGGAGGAAGATCACTGCATCCTCCACCCCGATACCATGCTGGTAGGCGAACTGGAGTGGATCCATCGCTGGTCCCACCAGGGGGCGGAGGTGAGCAAGGAGCAGTCTCTCCAGGGTCTTCCATCAGGTGAGACGTCAGGGCCACTGGTCTGTAGCTGTTCAGGTCTCTGGGGTGGGAAGTCTTTGGTACGGGTACCACACAAGATGTTTTCCACAACTGTGGTACCCTCCCCAGCTTCAGGCTCAGGTTGAAGATGTGCTCCACAATCCCACACAGCTGGTCTGCGCAGGACTTGAGGAGCTTCGCACTGATGCCGTCCGGACCCGAGGCCTTCCTCGCCTTGATCTTCCTCAGCTCCGCCTTCACCTGGGTCTTAGTGAGGATCAGGTTGGGGGGCTGTGTGCTGGGGGTGGGGGGGTGTTGGTGGAGGGGGGGTGGACAGCAGGTCTCGATGACGGTAGAGGCAGCAGTGGTTGTTGTGCAGGCGGAAGGAAGGGCGGTTGGTCAAACCTATTAAAAACAGGTTCAGATTGTTCACCCACTCCCTGCCCCCCCCCCCCACCCCGTGGCCTGGGAGGAGGTATTCTGGAGCCCAGAGATGGTTTTGAGGTTTCTCCAGACCCCGCCAATGTCACTCTGTTGCAGCTTGTCCTCAATCTTCTTCCTGAAGCAGTCCTTGCCTTCTCTGATCTTCCTTCTTAGCTTCCTCTGTACGGATTTCAGCATCTCCCTGTTCCCCGACCGGAAGATCCTCTTCATCTCTCTCAGTAGTGATTTTATCTCAGGGTTGATCCAGGGTTTGTTGTTCGAGCAACACTGTATGATCTTGGTGAGTACGGTGTTGTCTACACAGAAGATGATGTAGTGCTTGTAATATAGCTATTAATCAGTAGGTACTGTGGCATTTTCTTGCGGACTGGATCTGGCATCCGTCAAAAATGTATTCGTTGCATATTTTTAGTGATGCGGATTAATTCCAAAATGATCTGGACCAGGTGAGAAAAGCAGAACACTGACTAAAAATGGGAACAATTTGTAAGATGTATAAACCATAACTTAAGCTTAAGGAACTGCCATAATTGCGCTGTCATCTTACTACGGTAGCGCCGAATGGACAAACAGCCCTGTGTGCCTAGTGAAAGCCTTGCAGAACAACGCTGCATTACTGTAGTACAAAAATTACATATGCAGTGTTGAAATATCCACCTATTCTGCACCTTGAGAATCTACTACTAAATGGAACAGAGCAGCTAAACCGATTTTCACTGTTGATGTAACAGTGACAATAAAGGTCTATTCTATCAAGCAGTCATCAATGGAAAAAAGTCGACTGGATCCAGTTGCAGATAAACACATATTAACCAATTTATGTTTGGAAGAATTTTGGCACCTCATGGTCACTGTCCATTCCCAGTCAATATTGGATGGGGGAGGGGCAGCTGGAGGATGTTGCCAACTCCAACTTGACCACTAGATGTTAGTAAATGTTACACACTATGGCTTTAAAGTGACACTGCCAAAAATCAAGGTTTTTTTTCCCCTGCTGTTAATATGTCTGTAACATGTTTTTGTGACTTACAAGACATATCCAGAGCAAAATTAGACACCTGTCCCAAGTCTATTTTTCTGCTGTGAATTTCCAGTTAAGCTCCACCCCCCCAAACGGGAGACTTTGGATAGAGCGTTTCTAGCTACGTAAACATTCCTGCTTAGCCTAATTATAACATTAACCAATCAGGCTAAGTACTGGGCATGGCTAAACATTTGAGTTCACTCCAACAGGGGAAGGAGGAGCCGAAGTGGCTCCGCGGACGGAGGCTCATGGTCTACCTACCACCCACGCTGACAGTCAGTGTCCCTTCATGGGGATGGCATGAAACAGACCGTCCGTGGTTTTCCACCGCTGGGGCTACCATATGCAGAGGTTAAAGCAAAAAAATTTCCTGAGCCTGAACTTTTTTCCGGGGGCAGGGTCATCGGGGTGGACACACACACACACACACACACACACACACACACACACACACACACACACACACACACACACACAGCAACAGTGAACTTCATACGATACTCTAAATTGCATTATTTCCATAATTGTTTTATTCAAAAGAAATAATCTCTAAGCTTCAAAAACTTGAAAGGTTTTGTGTACGTTGAAGGATGAAACACTCACACAGGGCTGGAGTAGGACCAATTTTCAGCCTTGGAGTTTCATGCCCAAGACCAGCCCACTTTTTGCCAAGTGGAGGAAACTGGAGCTAAAGTTCTATTTCCATCCAATAGTTTTTAATGCAGACATGTTTTGACAAGAATATAGAACTTAGTTCACCTCAGTAAACCAACTAACAACTGAGAAACTGAAAGATAAATCAAACTGGAACATCAGTTCAGTGGCATAAAAATTCCACAGAAACAAAATAGCTATCCATTAGACAACTTTAACCTAGTGTGTAATAGTAATATATACTGTACAGTGTCATGTCAGTTCAGTGTCAGTAATGATATCATTGTGTAATTTCCCCATATAGATTTTTTTTGTCCTGTTCCAATATATGCATGACTGTCACAAATCTACCAGAAAGTTAAAAATGTCCAAGAATGTTTACAAGAAAAAACTCACATAGCATAAAAAAATGGGAAAAACTAAAAACATTTATACTATTGAAAAAATAATCTCAAAACAAATCATATTGAATCCTAAACTGTTTTTGTTGGGTCTGTACCCAGAAAAGCATAATTTTAATAAAAGTGAAAGAACATTCATAGACCTCAGTTTGCTTAATGCCAAAAAATGTATTGCACTATTATGGAAAAAGACTCATAGACCAGATGTGACTCAGTGGTTAAGACAGATGTTAACAAACCTTCCATTAGAAAGAATAACATATATACTAAAATCAAAGGAAATTGTGTTTGAGAATATATGGAGACCTTTTATTGATTATGTAAAAAATTTAAACATAACTCTTGAAGAAGAAGGTGAATGATGTGTGTGGACCTTGTAAATTCCAAACTGGTGAACATAATATGTATACTTATGTATTGGATTGTCTAGACTAAACAGAGGAGCATTGTTGAAGATTTGATTTTGTTGGTGGTTGTTGGTGTTTTTAGTGCATTTTTTTTTTTTTTGTAGTACTTTAGTGTTAGTGTTTGATTGTTTGTATCATGTTTGTTAAAAAAAAAAAAAAAGGTTCAATAAAGATATTGTGGAAAAAAAAAAAACATTTATACTAATCTGCAGCTTTTATTTAAATTTTTGACTTCATTCTTGTGAATTTATGATTTTTTGTAGTAATGTGCCATTTCTCCCCTGAATTCATTTTTTCTTACAAAATTGTAACTCACAAATTTTCTATTTTACTTGTAAATTTGTCTCCTCTGTCATATTTTACAGATTTATTCTTGCAAATTTATACTTAATTTACATTAATAGGCTTTACCTTACACTAAATTTGTGAGTCCACCACCACTAACATCCTCCTTGTTAAAAAAAAAAAAAAAAAAAAAAAAAAAATCACCTGAGAACAAGCAAGGTTTTTTTTTTTCTTCATTCAGCAACATCTACTGTGGAAAGAGGCTTTTTAACCAAACTGTCCACAAAAATCTGCATGGAGCAGTACTTGATCTTAAAATCAAGATAATCCACCTTATTCCGAGGCCCCATGATGCTTTGCGTGAATTATGGTAGCAACGTCCGGTACTAGTTTAGAACGTATTGTCACTGAAATGGGACACTTTTTCTTGTTAAAAAACAATGACTTCGGCATCAAAAATGCAGGAACATGGCCTTTTGCACCTCAAAAACAGTAATATAATCATACCACATCCCACGACTATGGAGGGATGAGAAGATGACCTTAAAAAGTGGCCAGTAGTTCCGTGGACAGTAACTCCGCTGCTAACATGCCAACGCTGTAAACAAATAAAAGCTCTGAGATATCAATCTTTCCACCGCAATAAAGTCGGCTGCATTTTGTTAAAATATGTTGGACATAATCAAATTTACCTCAGAGCAGACGTAGAGTCTAGTCAGAGCCACAAAGAACCACAACACCGTGCTTGGGCGCTTTAAATTTGGGGTAAAACGTCAGATCTGTGACATTCATACAAGTGAAAACATACGTACCTGGTGCTGCTGTGTCTGTACCACCCATCACACGAACAATCCTTTAGTTTTCAGTGCACGATCTACTCATTGCTGTTGAAGCCACAGATTTAGCTGTGCTTATCTGTGAGGAGCCTCACACCATGAACAGCAGCAAGTACCAGAACTACGCAAAAGCATTGAAAAATACAAAAACTACAAGAGCTGAAATTAGCTGCCACTTGAGTGCAAAACACGCATGTTGACTACACATTAAAATGAATTTGAAAAACTTTTAAAAATGCTATTTTAAATGCCCCTGCTACTCCACTCTTACTGACTGATTTAACACTAGGTCAGCCGAGACCGGAAGCTCTGCCCATAATCGTTCCTACAGTGGAACCCCCAGCAATAAGGTGAACAGGTAACTACTAGGAATGTAAATATGCAGCTTTTTCTATAAATGTGATTTTCTTCACATAAAAAAAAATCTTTTAATTTTAGAACTTTTTGAATGTATTCAACCATACAAACTGCAGCTTTTGGTTATAAATTTTCATATTAACAGTGTAGGTTCAGACTTCCGGTTATGGCTGCCACGTAGGACGGACGTGTCTCGCTCTGCTCTGCTCCTGGAAAAAAAAAAATCGGCAAATAACTCTCTCATTTGGGACAGAACGTATCCCAGCATTTGGGCGAAGATATGTCGGCGAAGCCTAAGGCTGGAAAACCAGGAAAAGGAAAAAGCGAGCCGCCGAAACAGTCCAAATTAACGGACTTTCAGGTCTGTGACGCAGCAAACAAAACTCCATATATGGCGGAGGAGGCTGGCGGCGGTGCGATATTTGCGGGGAATGGCGCAGATGCGCTGATGGCTGCCATGAGTTCAATGAGAGCGGACTTTTCCTCTAGATTTGATGGGATTATGACAGCGTTGGAAGGAATAAGAAAGGAATTGGGTGACTGTGTAGAACGAACGGCGCAGATGGAGCTCCGTCTCGCTAGTGCTGAAGATGACGTCACCCGTCTTCAATTAAAGGTGCGCACTTTGGAAAAAAAAAATAAATCTCTGGAAGATAATATTTTGGATTTGGAATCTCGGTTGAGACAGAATAATTTGAGGCTGGTGGGTCTTCCAGAGGAATCAGAAGGTCGGGACGTATGCTCCTTTCTGGAAAAGTGGATTCCGGAGGTGCTGGGCAGCGAGGAGTTGCAGTCAGCAGTGGTTCTGGAAAAAGCACATCGTATTGGCCCACGGAGAGATAAGGGACCGCCGAGGACCTTAATTATGAAGTTTCTTAGCAACAGAGACAGGATGAAGATCTTCAACGCTGCACGAGCTAAAAAAGGAGAGATTAAACACCAGGACCAGCAGGTGCGGTTCTACCCAGATTTGGCCACAGGAATCCAGCAATTGAGGAAGCAGTTTGATCCCGTACGTAAGGAGCTGCGCAACCTTGGGATTCGTCATGGTGTAATCTATCCTGCGAGACTGCTGACCACGTATGAGGGCAGAACCCACATCTTCAAGACCCCAGAGGAGGCGCAGGAGTTCATCAAGAAGATCAAAGAAGAAGAAGAGACTGGTGGGAGCTAAGCATGAACAAAATATAAGGTAGAATAATTAAGCATTTGCACAGGCATCTGACTGACTTGAAGTAAATAGTAAGTTTACAAAATATAGATTGTATTATATATTAAAAAAACAAAACAAAAACAAAACAAACAACAACAAAAAAAACTATGATGTACAAAGTTGTTAAAAATTTTGGAGTTAAGTTGGAAAACTACAGAGGAGAGTTAATGTTACGTCATTAAAAGCAGTAGAGTTAGGGTGATTGGGAGGATGAAGAAGGAGTGGCTTAGGCTGTTCCCCGTGGGTGTGGAACGGTCGATGGCTATATCGGGAGACAGAATTTTTCTTTTGATTTTGGGGGGTTTGCCACAAGTGTGGGAAGGGGAAATTTGTTTGTGTGTAGTTTGTAGGATGAATGTTCAACCACTCATGTTTTTGCTTCTCTGTATGAGCATGTTTACACTGCAAGGTAATCCCAAACTCTCTATTGATCATGGACCAAAGTGTTAATCTTAATTTAACTTCATGGAATTGCAGAGGTCTACAAAATTTAAAAAAACTTAAACAAGTTATGAATAAAATAAAGGACATGGGTTCAAGAATTGTGTTTTTACAAGAAACTCATCTGATAGAGGAGGATGTTAAAAGAATTAGGAGTAGATGGCAGGGAAGTGTATTCACCTCTTCATTTTCATCCCGAGCCAGGGGAGTTATGACTCTCATACATAAATCAGTTCCTTTTCAAGTGAAAAATGTAATTGGAGACAAATTTGGAAGATATGTAATCATTCAAGGTTCTTTGCTATTAGAAAATATAAATCTTGTGAACTTATATGGTCCCAATATAGATGATCAGAAGTTCTTTGCTAATTTATTTCTCATCTTATCATCACTTACAGGGCAACATATAATAGCAGGGGATTTTAATTGTACATTGAATCCAGGTGTGGATAGATCAACAGGACTGGATTGTACGCACATTGGATGTAGGATGACTATTAATCATTTTATGAAAGAATTGAGATTGTTAGATATATGGAGAGAAATGAAACCACAAGTTAAAGCCTATTCTTGTTATTCCAGTACCTACAAGACATTCTCACGTATTGATTATTTTTTGATTTCCACAGAATTAAGGTCCAAGATTCAAAACTGCTTTTATGATAACATCGTGATCTCTGATCATGCACCCTGTTGTCTAATATATGTAGATAAAAAATTGACAAAGGAATCAGGTAGATGGCAATTTCAGCATAAATGGCTTCAGGATGAGGAATTTGTCAAGTATATAGAAAAACAGATAGACGAGTTCTTTGACATCAATACTACACAAACATCAGCATGTGTAAAGTGGGAGGCTTTCAAAGCTTTTATTAGGGGACATATTATTAGTTATACAGGATCAAAATCTAAGAAGACTCGAGAGGAGAGAGCTAAATTGGAACATAAAATAAAAAGTCTTCAGGAAAAAGTGTATGCAGGAAGTGACCCAAGGTTGGAGAATGAATTACTGATTTTGAGAGCTGAATACGACAAAAAATCAGCGAATAGAGCTGCCTCGAGTCTTCTAAGATTGAAACAATCTTTTTATGAACAAGGTGAAAAATCAGGAAAATTATTAGCATGGCAGATTAAACAATTGGAAATTAAAACACCAATTACCAGTATTATAAGTAAGGGACAGGTAGTTATAGACCCTTTAGAAATTAATAGAGCCTTTAGAGATTACTATGAAAAATTATATGATACCAAAAATGAACCTGATTTAACAAAACTAAATGGGTTTTTGAACGAACTATCTATACCGTGTATTCCAAATGAAAACAGGGAGATATTGGAGTCTAAAATTAGTCAAGAAGAAGTTGGGCTAGCCATTGATAATATGAAATCAGGAAAAAGTGCAGGACCAGATGGTCTTCCAGTTGACCTTTATAAAAAATTTAAGAATAAATTAATAAAACCTTTTTTGGAAATGGTTTTAGAAGCATTTCAAAATAATAATTTACCATCATACATAAATAATGCCTTAATTATACTGCTGCCAAAACCAGGTAAGCCCTCTAATAAATGTGAAAATATGAGACCAATAAGCCTATTAAACGCCGACCTTAAGATAATCTGTAAAATTTTAGCAAGACGAATACAAGAAATTTTACCAAATATTATTAATCGAGATCAGAATGGCTTTATAAAGGGTAGACAAGGCTTCCATAATGTAAGAAGACTATTTAATATTATTTATTTTAATAAAGAAGCGCCGGATACAGCTCTCCTATCATTGGACGCCGAAAAGGCCTTTGATAGAGTTGAATGGCCCTTTCTTTTTGAAGTCCTACAAAGGTTTGGACTTGGAAATAATTTCATAAAATGGGTTCAAATAATATACAATAATGCTACAGCAGAAATCCTAACAAATAACAATATTTCAAAACCAATAAAAATCAATAGAGGATGTCGACAAGGCTGTCCACTTTCACCTTTACTGTTTACTATGGCAATTGAACCTTTAGCGATAGCGATACGTTTACATTCACAAATATATGGAATTAAAGTTGGACCAACAGAACATAAAATCTCCCTGTACGCCGATGATATAATTTTGTTTATGTCGAATCTAAAAAAATCAATTCCAACCTTGTTGAATTTAATAAAGAATTTTGGGGAAATATCAGGATATAAAATAAATAAAACTAAATCTTCAATATTAATGCTAAATGAGACCCAGAGAAATTACCCAGCCCCTGAGGTAAATCAATTCAATGTTGTAAATCAGTTTAAATATTTAGGAATCCAAATTATGCCTAAGCTAGAATCAGTCGCCAGCGTCAACTATGAAGCCTTAATGTCAGATATCAATGAGTTAACTCAGAGATGGATGTCACTACCAATGTCGATGATCGGGAGAATCAATATACTTAAAAGTAATATTTTACCTAAAATACTTTATTTATTTCAATACATTCCCTTATCACCACCTTTAGATCTATTCTCAAGAATAAAAAAAAAGTTAGTGGAATTTATATGGAACAACAGGAGGGCTAGATTACGTTTGTCTTTATTATATTTACCATTTGATCGTGGAGGTCTGAAATGTCCAAATTTTATGTTGTATTATTGGTCGGCACAACTGAGGTCTATGACATATTATTTTTCATCAAATGATCTCCCTCACTGGACTGAAATGGAATCATACAATTTACCTTTACCTCTTCCCATATTCATATACTCAGATTCGGCAAAAAAATTACAAAAACAAGTTAAAAATCCATTTGTAAAGCATATGATCAAAATATGGTGTGAAGCTAAAAACTATTTAAAAGAACCACAGTTATTGTCACAATTTAGTCCAATATGGGGTAATCAATATTTTAAACCAGGGAGAGCGGACGCTGTATTTAAAGTATGGAATTTAAAAGGGATACAAAAGATTCAGGATTTATATTTGCCATGTGCAGACAACATAATGTCTTTTGAAGAGCTGAGGATCAAATTTAATCTCAATAGAACACATTTTTTTAAATATCTTCAACTTAGAAACTTTATTCGATCAAATCAAAATAAAGCTCTCACTCGACCTATTTATTCATCCTTGGAAAAAATGATGATGAAAGATAGTAAAAGAAAGGGTATTATTTCAGAGTTTTATAACTCATTGACACTATCTTCAAGTGAAAATTCACTGAAAAGATTAAACTACTGGAAAGAAGATCTGCAAATTGAAATTTCAGAGGAACAATGGGAATTGGCTTGTACAGAAGCTCAAACCAAATCAATAAATGCACGCCTTAAATTGATACATTTCAAATGGTTAATGCGGATGTATGTTACACCGGAGGAGTTAAATAGATATAACAAAAATATACCAGATACATGCACAAAATGCATGGAAAGTAAAGGAACCCTATTTCATTGTTTATGGGAATGTAGATTAATAAGAATGTTTTGGGAAGAGGTGAGGGTAACAATTGAAAAAATAATCTCAAAACAAATCATACTGAATCCTAAACTGTTTTTGTTGGGTCTGTACCCAGAAAAGCATAATTTTAATAAAAGTGAAAGAACATTCATAGACCTCAGTTTGCTTAATGCCAAAAAATGTATTGCACTATTATGGAAAAAGACTCATAGACCAGATGTGACTCAGTGGTTAAGACAGATGTTAACAAACCTTCCATTAGAAAGAATAACATATATACTGAAATCAAAGGAAATTGTGTTTGAGAATATATGGAGACCTTTTATTGATTATGTAAAAAATTTAAACATAACTCTTGAAGAAGAAGGTGAATGATGTGTGTGGACCTTGTAAATTCCAAACTGGTGAACATAATATGTATACTTATGTATTGGATTGTCTAGACTAAACAGAGGAGCATTGTTGAAGACTTGATTTTGTTGGTGGTTGTTGGTGTTTTTAGTGCATTTTTTTTTTTTTTTGTAGTACTTTAGTGTTAGTGTTTGATTGCTTGTATCATGTTTGTTAAAAAAAAAAAAAGGTTCAATAAAGATATTGTGGAAAAAAAAACAGTGTAGGTTCACGTAGCTTTTTTTTTTTTTTTAAATTTAGATCTTTATTTAAAAATCTTCGTAATGAGGAATTAATTAGTTTTTCAGTTTATGAGAAAAAATACGTGGGAGTCAGAATTGTGAACTATTTGATAACAGCTAAATATTATAGAATTTATTCGAGAGTCAGTTCACTAACCTGAGGTGCTGAAAATCTCACGGCCTCTCTGCTGTAGATATAAAGATATATTATAAAGCTCTGAATGGTTTAGGGCCAAATTACATTTCAGATCTACTAGTCCATTATGAACCACCCAGAGCCCTCAGATCATCAGGGTCAGAGCTACTATCTGTGCCCAGAGTTAGAACCACACATGGTGAGGCAGCGTTTAGTTTTTATGCCCCTCACATATGGAACAAACTCCCAAAAAACATCAGGGCTGCTGAAACTCTCAGCTGCTTTAAATACAGGTTAAAAACTCTTATTTGCCGTGGCCTTTCAGTAGAACAACTGTCAAACTCCTGCAATGCACTGTAAATTTTTATTTCCGTCACATTCTATTTTAGCCTGCTTTTGTATCTCTTTAATTTACTTCTGAGTTTGCTTTTAAATTCTTATGTATTCCTTTTGCAACTTGCTCTAATGCTTTAATATTTTTATGCAAAGCACTATGAATTGTCTTGTACATGAAATGTGCTATACGAATAAACTTGCCTTGCCTTGTAGTAAGAACACACTCCTCTGCAGCCTCCTCTCCCCTCACCTGTGCTGTTTGGCTCAATTTTCTTTGGGAAGATTGCTTCTATCAATTTCTGCCATTTGTTAACCACCGAAATGTGAACACACCTTCTGGAGTCCCGCGCCCTGTTGAACGCTGTCAATCTGTCTTTCAGTTGGACCAATCATTACTGGCACCAAATTGTGACGGATGCTCTGGTGTGTAGTTCAGTCAGGCAGATTTAGGGCTGTTAAACATCGGGATAGTGCTAATAACATGCCTACCGCAGATTATATTGATGTTAACTAATTTTACTTCCAACTAGAATACCGGCCCATCAGTGGAGCAGTCCACTGGGATATGGGCTACTCCGGTCCTGCACTTGCACCTCCAGTCACGCTATAACAACAACGCTTGGGCAAAAAGTAGTTCTGCGTATAATAGTAGGACAAATCTTTTGTTTTTATAGGACAGGGGTCTTCAAATGTTTTTTCCAGTGGACCAGAGGTCTGGAGCAGTGAAAGCAAGCTGCATGGGTTGATATTTCATTTTTATGTTGGGAGGGACAAACAGAACATTTTCTCCAGAGTAAATATTGAGGGGACACTAAGTATTATTGTTGTCAGTCACAAATTTATGAGAAAGAATGTACAAATGTACACTTATGGGGAAAATGCTGCAAAGAAAAAGGTAATAAATTTATGAGACAGAAAATTGCAAATTTAAAAGAAACAATTGCACATTTACAAAAAGTCAAGTTTACTAGAAAAAAGTTGCAAATTTAGTGAGAAAAAATATTTGAATTTACAAGAAAAACAAAAAGGTTACAGATTTAGAAGAAAAAAATTAGATTTAAGATGCAAAAACAGATTTATGAGGGGAAAGTGGCAAATTTACCACAAAAAAGTCTTACATTATAAATACATGTAATAAATTCATGAGAAAAAGTTACACATTTATGAGAAAAGCTGCAAATTTTAAAGACCCCCCAGATTTACGTCCACGTCACCAGGCTGTTCTGCTGCAGGAGGAGCTGCTGAAGGCAGCCACTTTCACAAAAGACCTTCACAACTCTGTTGCTTTGTGTTTCATAGGTGTAACAAGAATCCTGCTTGCAGCTTTAGATGCAACAAGAATCCTGCTTGCTTGCAGCTTGATATGACATTTCAGTGCATTTATTTTTGTTGTTCTTAATTTTGAGGAAATGTCTCTTCAAAATTCCAATGCTTGCTCTCACAATGCCGGTTGAAATTGTAAATCTTTATCAAGCTGTGGTCTCCTGGCACGTTAAGCACATTGGTCTTGTGCTGGTAGGACGGAGAACAAATGCAAATTGTTCAGTCCATTCGTCTCTGAATTGCCGATTTTCACTGTCCACTTTTCTTTTAGCAGCAAACTTGGAACATGTCATTTTCATTCAATCCAGGCTCCCACTGCCACTCCAAAAGTGAAAGTAAAAAGAGTGCCGCTTGGCTTCAGCCACTCGCACGCTGACAGGCTGTCAGTGCATCGTTGGCATGAAGATAACAGTCCACGTGTACAGGTGCTGACCTAACCGAAACACGCAGCGAAGGAATCACAGCTTGGGGGCCACAAATAGGGAGTTCGTGGGACGCCTATTGTGGGCCACCATTATAGGAGTATCACTTTTCCTCGCAGACAAATGGCACACGCTGGAAATCCAGCACCGTGCCGGAAAACTTTAAGCTCTGCTCGAAGACCGGAGTCCACCGACTGCCGTGTCCACACGTACAGCATCCGGAGACGCACACTGAGGAGTGGGAGGCATACGGTCGGAAGGCTGAACCAGAGAGAGACGTTTGCTGTCAGGATGAAGGCACCAAGATTGCTACCCCTCCATTTGACTCGGTTCAGTGAAGGGGTTTTTTTCTGGGGGGGAAGGGGGGGGGCGACACACACACAAAAACCCCCGGGCGCTCCATTCCACCCTCGCCAGGGAGGACAGAAGAAAAGACATTAAAACCCTGTTCCCTTCAGAGGGGGGAGGCGAGTTGGCCATTGTTTAGTGAAGCAGTCTGGTGTTCTCAGGTCAGAGGAGACGGGAGGGCTGGCCTTGCAGCATACGTTACTGGTGGGCAGGAGTATGGGTGGGGTTAATTAGAATATTCATAGAACCACACATACTTAAATAGGTGGAAGATCATGGGGTGTCCGGTAGCCTAATGAATACAATGCATATTCAACCATAGTGATCTCTGGTTTGATACCCATCCAAAATTACCTTTCCTGTGCATCTCTCCCCTGCTCTTCACCCCATTTCCTCTCTTTTTCTTAACTGTTTCTATCCATCAAGACAAAAAATTATCACAAATAAATCTTTAGAATTATGTCTCTCTTTTTTTTTTTTAAAAATCACAAAAACTTAGTGGGTAAAGGTTTCACACCCATTGTGTGCAACATGAATAATAATTTAAAGGAAAAAAGACACAGTTTAAACTGATATTCTTTTTCTACAGAAAACAAGACCAGGCTGTCAGTGACGGAGTACTTCATTCCAGCCTGTTGAAATCACCCCAGGAGTGCTGGGATCTCCTGAGCAGTGACCTCAACCCCAAGTACAGCCTCGATGCAGAGCCATCTAGGAGGTGCTTAAAGTCAAGGTCAATGACCTAGGAAGAGGATCATTTTTCATGAAATCATAAATGCCCAGATTACCTGACCTTTGACCTTGAACACAACTTGGATGCAGACCCACCTGAGGATCACAGTGAATTTGATGAATATCGAGGCAATTTCCTAGGAGGAGTAGCAATTTTCCTGAAATCATGTAAGTAGCCAAATCTCCTGACCTTTGGATGTGGGCCCATCTGAGGATCATGAGTGAGTTTGGTTAGCATTGGGGCAAATGCCTAGGAGGAGTAGTGACTCCCATGGAATGTGGACTAAGGGACAGATGCCACATTATCGTATTGACTCTTTTTGGCATCACTGGAATGAGCTAATAAAAACAAGTGAGCGCACGCTCACTGACCTCAGGCAGATGGCAGTTTTCGGAGGTGTGACCACTTCAGGCATGAGTGGCTCATCATCCAGCGTCTGAGATGTACAGAGCATGTCGTTAGCGCTGTTGCTTCCCATCAGCTCCGGTCCTGAAACCACCTCACTCAGCTCCTCATCCACAGTGGTGGCGGTGCCTGGTTCATCCGTGTCGGTGGGGGTTCCAGCCGAGACGTCACCAGGCTGGGATAGAGCAGAGCTGGAACGCAACAAAGTGTGAAGTTTTACTTTATTGGAACCACGCCATCAGTGTAACCATGGTTACAAGAACCACACAGTAAATCATACCTGTACATGGACTCCCCCAGAGGTCGACTGGTGTCAAAGCAGTCAGGGAGGATGATGATGTAATCCTCAGAAGACGTGGAGGACGAGCGACTCCTCGTCCCCTCTTTCTTCTCCTCTCCCTCCTTCTCTTTCGGTTCCTCCTCTGTCTCCTTCAAGCCAGACTCCACACAAATGCTCTCTATGTGGGACTCCTCTCCCTCAGCTGGGATCAGGGAGAACAATAAACATGTTTTCCACATGTGGGCAAAGTTCTCACAGGTGTCAAATCAAATATGTGTTTGATATGCTTTGGTCAAAATACATTAGGGTTTAAATACTGCATCACCACTGTCCCCCCATCTGAGGAGCCTTTCTCATAACAGGCCACTTCATCGCATTTTGCTCCAGTTTACCTCACTCCCCCCCCCCACCTTTCATTATTTTAGAGTTTCATTGTGGAAAGCGGACAGCACTTAACTGAGGCTAATGCCTAACTAGCATCAGTAGCAGTGTGAGCTAACTAATGTAAAAATGGCTGACAGAGAATGTAAAAACCCACATAAACCGTTTTCAGGAACAGGTGTTTGTGGTTTGAGTGTTTGATATCAAATAACCCACTCCCGGGAAGTAATAAGCACAGAAAACAATGCTGAATGAGTTATTCAGCTGAGGAATGATGCGGTGAATAATAAAAACAAATGTGGACTCCCAGCTACGTTAAGGTTAGCGGGGATGAACTGTCAGTCTGTGCCAACATGTGGAAAAAGGACATAAGGCCATTTTAATTCTTTATCAAAGCCTCAGAGCACCAGTGGTTATGGGCCAAAGAGGTCAGAGGTAGGCAGAGCAGCCGAAAATTGTACTCAAGCAAAAGCAGCATTAACTTTTGGTGATAACTATAATAAAGTATAAACAGGAATAGTCACCAAATAGTTACTTGAGTAAGAAAGTGTCTACTAAAACAGAACTTGAGTAATAATGAATATTTGTTCCAATTTGTTTGTCTTCATTTGTGATTCTTTTGTTATAAATTTATGAAAAAGAGGGGCAACCGATGAGGGAAAATCTCAGATTTACAAGGTTGTAGATTTAAGACAAAAAACTTGCAAATTTACAAGAAAAAAATGAGAAAAATCTAATTTATTAAAACAAAAATTCAACCATGCAAGAAAAAAATGCAAATCTATGAGAGGAAAAAAGCAGTAAATTACTGAGAAAAAAAGTTAAATTTAGGAGAAAAAAAGTCACAAATTTACTTGTAGAAATTTCAGGAAAACAAATCCCTCATCAAGAAATAATTATTTTAAATAAAGACTGTACAGAACAGATAAAATAAACTGATGTAAAGGAACTGCCGAGTACCTGTGGCTGCGTGTTCCAGTTGTGTGGAGGTTCCTGGTGTGGTGTGGAGCTGGGTTGGCACTGAGCTGGGGCCAGGCCCCGGAGTCTGGGCAACAGACAGGGGAGTGGGCAGAGAAGCTTTCAGTGGGGAGGGCAGGGATGCTTTGACGTCGGCCGGTGACTTCATGGGGCTGCTGTCGGTGCCCGACTCAGTCTTCACCATTTTATTACTCGCACACGACAAAGAGGAAGCGGCGGCAGCCTTAACAGCTGGACGCACCACTGAAAGACAACAGTAGGACACGTTTCTGATGACTGTACATCATCAAACGCATGCAGGGAGGGTTTAAATTTGCTTTCGGTTGAGACAAGAATCAGCTCTCCATCTTTGTCTCCCCCATGTGAATGACATTTCCCAGTCAGCATCAGAACCCACACACCTACCGTACTGCTAGCAAATTAGCTTACCCGAGCAACTGCGGTCTACTCGCCCAACTAGACATCCCTGTTCCTAGCTTGTTCAATAATCCACAGTTGATAATATATCTTATGACATTCTAGCCTATTTTGTTACTTGTTAGCGCAGATGGCATGAGAAATTAGGCTGTTACTGAAGTTAGTTCAGCAGTGTAACCGTGGTTTTTATGGCCCTTCTCTGTAAATTATAGCCATCCAAGTAGACATCTGTGCATATACCTTGCACTATTCTGGCTTTTTAAAAAAATATTTTGACCAAAGCCCTGTAATTACTGCTAACTGACCTAGCTTAGCTAAAACATCTGAGCTTGAGGTAACAGAGGTAAAAATTAGTAATTTGGGTTTTTTCTGCTCTTATTGTCCCCAGGGATGCTTTTATTGCAGCTTTTACATTCCAAGAGCTAACCAGCTAATATTAGAACAGTGTTAACCATAGATTTCAGCAGTGACGAAAGAGTAAGGGTGGGGGGGGGTGGAATGTGGATCACTAGCATTTAAAGAAACATGACCTGTGAAATGGATCATTCTAAAGAAAGGTGTTTAATCTTGGCAGAAAATAGTATTGCAATATTTAAACCCTGAGATATTTTGAGCAAAGAATATCACAGACATATCATTAAGACCTTTGAGAACTGTGTCTACAGCTGTTAAAAGTGCAAAGTATGTCCCACTTGAACCAGACCATCAATGATGCAGTAGATCATTCCGGCCTGATGAAATCACCCTGAGTGCTTGGCTCTCCTGACAGTCGACTTTGACCTTAAGCACAGCTTGATGCAGACCCATCTACGATGTGCTTAAGGTCAAGGGCCTAGGAGGAGTAATATTTTTTATGTAATCATAAATGCCCAGGTCTCCTGCCCTTTGACCTTGAGCAACAATCTGGATGCAGACTCATCTAGGATCAGTTTGGTGAGCATCGAGGAACTTGCCTAGGAGGAGCAGCGATTCCTGTGAAATGTGGATGGACAGACGACGGATAATAATAATAATGGACTAGATTTATATGGCGCTTTACATGTCAAGTGACACCTCAAAGCGCTTACATTGAGTCTATTATTCATTCACCCCAGACATTGACAGCGTTAAGCTACTTCTGTAGCCACAGCTGCCCTAGGGCAGACTAGTGGAAACGTGGCTGCCAATCCATGCCAACGGCCTCTCCGACCACTACTGAACATTTATAGACATTCATACCCAGTCTCATGGACACTGGAGGCAAGGTGGGTAAAGTGTCTTGCTCAGGGACACAACAGCAGGATGACTGGGGAAAGCGGGATTCAAACCACCAACCTCTGGTTATTGGACGACCCCCTCTACCTCCTGAGCCACTGCCGCCCCACATGCCAATGGACATCAATCACATCATTGCATTATCTCCTTTCGGCTTTGCCAGAATGAGCTAAAAATGTTCAACTTTGAGCAATACCCCACAAGAAGTCCAGCAAAGATCTGATGTGGAAGTCTTCGACCACTAACTGGCTGCTCCTTGTAGACACCCGATACTGTGATCATTACTGTGGGATCCCTGTGATACAGGAATGAGACCCCTTTGACTTACCTTTCCCTGGGCGGGACCCTCTCAGAGGGGGGTGGTCAGGAGCCTCCTCGAGGGTCATTGAGCGGATCACGGTCTCACAAACAAACTGAGTCCCCGTGATGTCGTCTTCCCCTTCCTCCTGAGCTGGGACCCCGCCCCCTTCGGCTTCCGTTCCGGCACCATGGGGGACATCTGGGGACCAGCAACAGGAAGACAAATGTTATCTTCCAATACTGAGAATGTGTAAAACCTCTACCTACAGGATTGGATTTCTGGGTTTCTACTGCATTATAGAGGTCTGTTCCCAACAAAGGTGAAGCTACATTTTCATGTAATGTGTATACATTAAAAGACTGTCAGGGGTGGGGTCTCATGCCTAAAACACACTACTTTTTTAAAAAACAAACTAGAAAACAATGGGGAACAAGAGCACTCTGAGGCGAGCGCAATGTCCCCCGCTGCCATTTTCTTTGAAGATCCCAATACTTACTGACAGAGAGCAGTGTTCAACTTTTCAATATAAGTACTGTGGCAGAACTAAATGATAAGTCAATCATCCACAAATATACAACAAAGTATACAACCCCGAGTTGTAGGTCAGGATCCCAAGGTGAACCCGTGTAGCAAGTATGGTGACCCTAGAGAGCTTTACACATTCTAGAGTAAGAGATCATAGGGAGTGCCAACCTTGACCTTTTGACCTGCAGTTCGACTTTATGGTCTCAGAGTGAACCTGTGTGCCAGATGTGGTGACCCTAACTTTTGTTGTTGAGATATACTTTATAAGGCATTTTGATGTTGACCTTTGACCTTGTGATCCCAAAACAACAATCACACTTCAGGGTCACAGGGTGAACCTGTGTACCAAGTGTGGTGACCCTAATTTTACTCGTACAGCAATAAGGTAAAAGGAATGTTAACCTTGACCTTTGACCCCAAACCCATAGTCAGAGGTCAGGATCCCAAGTTGAACCTGTGTACCAGGTTTGGTGGCCCTAGCTTTACTCGTACAGTAACAAGGCAAAAGAAATGATAACTGACCTTTGGACCCCAAACCCACAGTCAGAGGTCAGAATCCCAAGATGAATCTGTGTAGGAAGTTTGGTGACCCTAGCTTTCTTTGTTGTTGAGATATAGTTTTTAAGCCATTTTGATGTTGACCTTTGACCTTGCAACCCCAAAACCATAGTCACACTTCAGGGTCACAGGGTGAACCTGTGTACCAAGTATGGTGACCCAAACTTTAGTTGTTGTACAGTAATAAGGCATAGGGAATGTTAACCTTGACCTTTGACCCCAAACCCATAGTCTCAGGTCAGGATCACAAGGTGAACCTGTGGACCAGGTTCAGTGGCCCTAGCTTTACTTGTTTTATAGTAATAGTAACTGTCATCTCTGCTGGAGTCCGAGTTCCACCCTATGCAGGACATACTGAATGCACTGAGGAGCTCATTTAGCAGCAGACTACATCATCCTAGGTGCACAACCGAGAGGTTTTGCAGGTCCTTCCTACCAACGGCTGTCAGACTGTACAACCTAAGCAGGGCTGCTCGCAGAGATAGCAAAAAGACGTAACAAACTAATAGTTTTTTGAATGCAAAAGATGCAATAGACTTACACAATGGTCCCCTCCGGCATACAACTAGGAACATACCGGTCGCTATGGAGGGTGAGAATATGTATGGGCACATAATCATACCATGTAGGATAACTAAGTAGACGGTTATGCTGTTTCATCCCATCTAGCTACAATGCTCTGCACTGGGTGTGTTTATGTTTATATTTATATATCTATATATTCATTCCATCTAGCTACACTGCTCCGCACTGTGTGTGTTTATATATTTACATATTTATTCCACCTAGCTGCAATGCTCCGTACTGTGGGTGTTTATACATCTACATATTTATTCCATCTAGCTACAATGCTCCGCACTGTGTGTTTATATACTCATATATTTATCCCATCCAGCTACAATGCTCTGCACTGTGTGTCTGTGTGTATATATATATATTTATAGTAATATGTACATATGTATATTAGCTGCTCTTGCTTGCTTTTTTTTCTTGCCTTCTGATTGTTGCTCTGAGTGTTGCTATCCCTGTGCTGTTGCAATCCTGGAATTTCCCCGTTGTGGGACTAATAAAGGCTTATCTTATCTTATCTTATAGTGGAAATGGAATAATAACTTTGACCTTTGGACCCCAAACCCATAGTCAGAGGTCAGGATCCCAAGGTGGCCCTAGCTTTGCTCGTTTTATAGTAATAGTAAATGTAGCATTTACCATAGTGGAACTGCAATGTTAAGTTTGACCTTTGACCCCCCCGACCCCAAACCCACAGCTAGGTGAGGGTGTAAGTCATCCAAGATGTGTATTGGATACAAGTCCTGTATTGATATGAAAAGCCTACATCATTTCTTTCAGTAGACATTGTGTTTACAAAATTTAGGGAGAAATGTGACCTTCGACTTTTGACCTCAAGGTCATCAGATGAGAGTGAAATTGCAATATGTGCATCATCAGAGTATCTTAAACCATGCTACCAGTTTCAAAACAACTGGAACAAAACTGTAAGAGGAGTTGATTTCACAAGACACTGTCTATGAAGTGAGGTGAAATAGGAGGTCATAGTTCAGGGGTTACAATTCCCACAAAAATTATCCGATCAGAACCATATTGCAATATGCGCATCCTCAGTGTATATCAAACCATGGTACCAGGTTTCAAAACTACTTCTTTTGGCTCCTCCCTTTAGGGGCCGCCACAGCAGATCATCTGTCTCCATCTCACCCTATCCCTTGTATCTTCCTCTGTAACACCAACCCTCTCCATGTCCTCCTTCACTACGTCCATGAATCTTCTCTGTGGTCTCCCTCATTTCCTCCTGCCTGGCAGCTCCATCTTCAATGTCTTTTGTCCAATATATCCACTATCCCTCCTCTGCACATGTCCAAACCATCTCAGCCTTGCTTCGCTTACTTGTCTCCAAACCGCTCAACCTGAGCTGTCCCTCTGATATACTCATTTCTAATCCCATCCCTCCTAGTCACTCCCAATGAAAAACTTAGTATCGTTTCAAAACAATCGGACCAAAACTGTAGGAGTTGATTTCACAAAAGTGGGACAGACGGACGGACGGACGGACTGACCCATAACATAATTCTCCCTCAGTCTTCGCCAAAAATGGCTCTTCGACCCCTTTGGATTTTGACCGGTGGGGGATAAAAATTATTTTAATTATTATTCAAATTTTTTGCCAGTGATTTCCCCATTAAATTATAAAAAAACACTGGATCTCATTCATTACCCATGATACTGTTGATGACTTCCGTTTCCTCCTGGATCAGACCCAGAGAGGGACTGCTTTTGTCCTGCAAGTGTCCTTCTTGTGGAAGGGGGGACATGCAGGGAGTCATGTCTGTACAGAGGAGAAGAGACAGACAATTATGAGGAGCTCGCACCAACTCTGGTAATCACAATCATTCTGCAGGATCATGGTGTGTTCTGACCACATTTAAACAGCTCCCTTTGTCAGTGTGTGGAATTGAACTGTGTAAATGACAAACGCTTCTTCAGAGCTCTGAAAAGTTCCCTGTTAAAGTGACAGATGCATGCATGTGTGTGAATGTGCTTCCAATGCAAATGTACAGTTATTTTCAGCTCCTCAATTATTAATGTGATCAGCAAAAAAAAATAATTACTTCTGATTTACACAAATACATAGTCAACAGGCTATTTTATCTTTATTTTAAGGCTAATATAGGTTTGGTGTCATGCATAATTTAAAATAAAGTTGTTAAAAATAATTTCTTCTGATTGCCTAGTGGGACAGTTTGCTACCAAGTGTGAAGCGGCTGAGATGAGAATCAGCACTTCCAAGTCTGAGTCCATAGTGCTCAGCCGAAAAAAGGTGGATTGTCCTCTCCGGGTTGGGAACAAGCTCCTGCCCCAAGTGCAGGAGTTTAAGTATCTCAGGGTCTCATTCACGAGTGAGGGGAGAATGGAGTGAGAGATTGACAGACAGATCGGGGCAGCATCTGCAGTGATGCAGATGTTGTACCGGTCTGTTGTGGTGAAGAGGGAGCTGAGCTCTAAAGCAAAGCTGTCGATTTACCGGTCAATCTACGTTCCTACCCTCACCTATGGTCACGAGCTTTGGGTAATGACCGTAAGAATGAGATCGCAGATACAAGCGGCTGAAATGAGCTTCCTCCGTAGGATTGCTGGACTCGCCCTTAGAGATAGGGTGAGGAGCTCAGTCATCCAGGAGAGGCTCAGAGTAGAACCACTGCTCCTCCACATTGAAAGGAGCCAGTTGAGGTGGTTTGGGCATCTGATCAGGATGCCTCCTAGATGCCTCCCACTTGAGGTGTTTTGGGCTCATCCCACTGGAAGGAGACCCCAGGGCAGACCCAGGACACACTAGAGAGACTACGTCTCCCAGCTGGCCTGGGAACATCTTGATATCCTCTCTAAAGAGCTGGAGCAGGTGGTCAGGGAGAGGAAAGTCTGGGATTCTGCCTCCGCGACCCGGACCTCCGGAAAAGCGGTAGAAAATGGATGGATGGCTGAATTGCTTAGTGTCCCCTACTCTCTTCATCTCAAAACATACATCACAAAATCAATCAATGACACCATTATACAGTGTAAATAATCTGTGAAGCTGAAGTTTGAGCAGCAGTCTTCTCACCAGCAGGAGTGTTGTTTGGGACACTTTCCAACTCCTGAACGATGTTGATGTCCAGCAGTTCAAAAGACAGGAGATCCTGATTAAAAAAAGATCAAATGAACAGTTAAAAAGTTTTATGATTTGTGTGTCCCTATGGCTTTTGATAAACCTCTAAAAAAAAAAAATTTACAATAAAAAAAGATACAAGATGACAAAAATGTTGAATAGTTACAGATATCACAAGTTGATGAGAATTTACTAATTTAAGGGAAAATTAGTTAGAAAATAGAAGAGATACACAAGATCAAAATCATATGGGGAAAAGCTATAACATTATAAAAAGGCACAAAATGACAAAAAGTAAGTTGCAAATTTGAAAGAGGAACCATACAAATTTATAACCAGACCATCATTGACAGAGTAGCTTATTCCGGTCTGATGAAATCGCCCTAATAGTGCTCAGATCTCCTAACCGTTGACCTTAAAGGCCAAATGTCACGTAACAGGGTACTTTAAATATCTTGAAACTAGATATAAAAGGGAACCGATCCGTTCGGGTCTTGGTGCATATGCTTCAGTAACAACGGAATATTCGTTAATTTAAAACTGCCGCGCTTGGCCTGACACGGCCCCTGGAATCGCCTGGGGAAGAAGGCGGAAGTGACGAAATCGATTGTACCCTAGTTTGATACTTGGGGTATTTCAATTGATTGTTTATATGGAGACTGGAAGGTTGAAGTGAGCAACAAGAAAGAAAAAATTGGATATTTCACCCATACCTTAAAACGGGACTATCAGGGACAGCTGGGTAATAAGGGACACTTCTCTGGGAAATGTTTTCATACCTGTCAAGTGAGACGTTTTCGCCGTACTTCAACACCGTAAAAAGTGGCTATAAGGAACGGCGGAGCAACAAGGCACACCTCTCTGGGATCTCTGTCTGTTCCGCAACCGCTGCACAGCTCAACGTGTTAAACCATTGTCCTAATTACTTCTCATTGTAGTGAGAACAGCTCAAGCTGAGCGATCAGCCCGCCCAGACAATTAAACTAATGAGTGACTCCACACTTCTCATGGTAGTGCGAATAGCTGACGCTGAGCGATCTGCCAGCACCAGCTGTGGCTGATCACACACACACGAGTGCTCCGCAAAACACTCAATTTTTTTTCCAGTATATTTTTCCTTTTGGGCGTACAGAAATGGCAATACGCCCGTTTTTGCTAAAATTGCATTTTCCCCGTATTTTCCTTAAAATATTTGACAATAACAACACGAACTACATTTAAAACATTTCCCAGAAAAGTGTCCACCACCACTCCGCCCACCAAAATACGGCGAAAACGTCTCCCTTGACAGGTATGCGCCTCCATTTTCATACTGATCTGGTCAATTTCTTGACAGCAGCGGCTCTCCTCCACTGTAATAATAATGGCTTCCGAAAAATCAATATTTATGGGGCGCCCTCGACAGACCCCCTCCGGCTTCGCAATTCTGGAGGCGATTAATGTCCAGTTCAATGACATTTTCCACTGGTTCTGCTCTCTGGTCATCGTTGGAACTGTTGTCATCAGACAAAGCATCTGATTCCGTCTCGGACGGCTCGAACCTGTAAGGTTCTATGCCTCTGTCACTGTCTGAACCATTGACAAAAAAAAAGACAAAAAAAAAAGACAAAACTAAACTAATTTGTTCACAATCGCTGTCACTTTCCGTCATGATTGTCCAATGTTGATAAGTGTGAATGTGGATAGGCAGGGCAGCCAGGGTACAACTGGTGATGTCAAAAACATGGGCGTGGTCTGGACTGGCTGTCACAAGCCAGCAAGCAAGGTGGGGCCTTCACCTGGTGTATTTTGTGCAATTATGTAAATACAGGTGGGTGATATGGTCTCCGGTATGAATATTTGGTTTAAGCTATGTGTATTTTATCTAAATTCGTTGTCATTTAGAAAAAAAAATTACGTGACATTTGGCCTTTAAGCACATCCAAGATGGGAGTATCTAGGATGTGTTTAAGGTCAAGGACAACGGCCTAGGAACACTAACGTTTCACGTGAAATCATAAATGTCCAGATCTACTGACCTCTGACAATGACTTTGACCTCAACCTGGATGCAGACAAGCCTGAGGATCCTTGTGAGTTTGGTGACCCCTGGGGCCTAACTGCCTATGAGGAATGGCAATTTTCATGAAATCACTTAGGTGTCCAAATCTCCTGACCTTTTACCTTAATCTTGAGCACAACCTAAACGCAGACCCACCTGAGGATTATTGTGAGTGAATTTAGTGAGCATCGGAACAAATGCCTAGAAGGAATAGTGATTCCAATGAAATGTGGACGGACGATACATCATCAGCTCCAGAAGGAGCTAAAAATTGAAAAAGGAGAAAATTCCAGAGAAAAGGGGTCATAATGTATGTGAGTGTAACAAATTTCCAAAAAAAAAGTTGGAGAATTGTGTGAAATAAAATGGGTTTTTTTTTAAGAAAATGAACTAAAAGAAATACAAGATTTCAAATTTATATGAAAATGGTGCAGTACATTTATGAGGAAAAAAATTTAACTTATGAAAAAAGATCAAGTCTGAGAAAATCTAAGAAACATACATCAATTAAAGAACCTCAGTGAGCAAGCTCACGTACCCCACGCATCTGTATATCAGTGAGCCCTGAACAGAATTGTGATCAGCACAGAATGGACTGGAAAAAAGTAAGTCCCCCTCCCCAAAAATGAAATCCTTCATTTCAGTCAAAGTTTCTGTATAAATAGAAAGTCAATCTGATCAGAAATGTAGACGCTATAGTGGAGAGAACATTAAAAAAAGACTCCTCCCCACAACACATGGAACCTCCCATTAGATGTATCTGAAAATCGAATGAGTCCCAGGTATTGATGATTTTGTTGTGTGGGGTATAACAAAAAGCTCACACATAAGAGAATAAAGCTCATTTAAAAGAATAAAAATGTGCATTTGCAAAAGTTTGAAAAAACTGCAAATCTAAAAGTCTAGATGTAGTCTAGAAAACACATGACACGCAAAAGGAAAAAAACAACCATAATACTGTAGTAATATGGTAACTCACACATACTTAAATTATATGATCAAGAGGTGGGTATAGTAGCCAGAAATTGCACTCATGTAAAAGCAGTGTTATCTTACAAAATTAATAATTAAGAGTAGACACCTAAAAAATTACTAGTTGAATAAGAGGACAAAAGCACCCACTTAAAATACTTGAGTAATGACTTTAGTCTTGAAAGTTTAATTTTCTTCTCCCAAATTTATAACTATTTTCTTGTAGTTTTATACTTTCTCTGTAAATTTGTTTTCACCTAAATTTGAAACTATTTTCCTCATAAATTTGTAATTTCTTCTTGTAAAATTATGACTCGTACATTTGAGAGTTTATTATCATTAACTTGTGGATTATCTTATGTTTTTTTAGTCTATTTTTTTATAACTAAACTAGAGAAGCACTTAGAAAGCACATACCTCCATCAAGGCTCCTTCCGTCCCTCATGGATCACCTCCAAAATGTAATTAGCTCATGTGTAGGCCTAGAGCCAGTTCTGGTGAAAACTGCATCCAAGTCTATCCAGTAGTTTTGAAGGATTCTTGCCAACACACTGTGAGAAGATAAGAGCCTTGGTGCAGGTATGCATTCTCGGATCATCACCAAAATGTAATGGGGTCCTCTCTAGCCCAAGTACCACCTCTGGTAAAAATTTCATCCAAATCCATACAGTAGTTTTTGTGTAACCTTGCTACACTTATCCAAACAAGGTCCTTGATGGAGGTATGCACTCTCAGATCATCAAAATTCAATGGGTTCATCCTTGGTCCAAGGGCTACTGCTGGTGAACTTTTCATCAAAATCCATACAGTAGTTTTTGCGTAATTCTGCTAGTAAACAGACAAACTGCCCTGAAAACATAAACCTCATTGGCGGAGGTAATAATTACTGTTTTACTTACTTGGTAAGTACTTACTGGTTTTTAATTACTGGTAAAATTTTGACTTTTTTCTCATAATTTTGCAGAGCCAAAAAAGAGCAATAACTTCCTCTCTGATTTTAAAGAAATAAAACTATTAATTATATTTAATGAAATAAAATTAACTAAAATGACCAAAGGTGAAGTTATTTCTGTATTAATATTCTATACATTTACAATTCTTGGTCATTTTAACTTGCCAGGTACATAATAATGGACATAAATTAGTTAATACTGTAGTGCTTGGTGAAGTAAATCCTCAACAATTCAGTCATCCTTGCCTCTGCCTCAATGAACCTGTATATCAAGTCTAACCACACCTGTTAGCTTAGTGACTCATTGTCCCCATTAGTGGGTTGAAACCACGATATATGTCTCCACTTAGCAGGGATGTGATTTGGGGTTGGTGAAATTATCTGAAAATTTTGCTGGGGGTCGGTGGGACGGAGTCCCCCAGCGTCCCCCAGCTTTGCCCCCCGAAGCTCCTGGGTTTTTATGATTTTTAAGTACCAGAACTGTGCTTAAATGACATAAAACAAACAGCTGAATGCCGCTTATTACAGTATAATATTGACTTATGTTCCAAGAAGATAGCATTCCTAAAATATTCCAACAAGCATTATCCATCACATGCTTTAACACTTGATCAAATCAAAATCAGTTAATTTTATCTATTCCATAATAGAAATAAAATTCCAACATACCATTACTTTTTATAATTTCAGCATTCATTTCAGATCACCAGTTTCAATCTCCATTGAGTCTTGAGCTGTTCATTTTGCACAATCACTGATGTAGCTAAGTCTTAGAAATATTCAAAAGTTATGAGTCAATGTCCGCTGTGCACTGCGTTAAAAATATTTTTTAAATAAAGTCCAAAACATCTTCAGCAGGCAAGATGAAGAAAATATTAACTCGATGACAGGTATACAAAAATGTATCTTCACATACCTCAAAATTCACTACTCTGTCCGCAACTGGCACTGGTTGTTGGGGTGGATCATTCCATTCGATTTCCATGTCCCATCGTGTCGTTAACAAAGGGTGGAGGCCGTATGGTTTCGATGTTTTTTTTCTGAACACCGAAAGTTCCAGCAATTGAATAATTAGTGGACCTCGATTTGACCCCTTGTACATGTTTTTTGCTCCTTCTTGTACATGTTTTCTGCGCCTTCCCGGCACGGTCGATTTTCCATATAAGATCGCTAAACAAATTTGTCACAGTTTTCTTACCAACATCTGTTACAATCTCCTTTTCTTGCCAATCCCAACGAAAATTGTTTTTCACGATCTTGTCAATTTCTTTAATTCTCGGAGCATCTTTACGTTCAATCCCCGACATCACTGCAACAGCCGCGTTCACTGGTCACTGCAAGGACGATCAGCCAGTCAGGTGCGTCATTTCATTACGGTCAGGGAATTACTAAAAGTCGGAATCCGGTATATACTCATATTTTTTTTTATTTTGGAAGATAAAAAAAGCGGAATTCCGCGAATTAGCGGAAAAATCACATCCCTGACTTAGTGATGGGCAGGTGAAGTCTCAATGGAGCTCCAAGGCTTTCCTTTTAAATGTGCCAAAAAAGATTCAATGCTTTGAGGCTTCATTCTAAGAACAGCGACATCTGGTGGCCAACTGAAGCCGATAACAACCTCTCAAGAGTGTGACTGAAGCGCAAACACTGTTTCCATCCCATGTCAGCAATAAAAATTCAGAAAAGACTGTGGGGTTATTTTAATCTGCTAATGTTTTTGTTCATTTAGACCAGTGGTTCTTCAACTTTTTATTTCCCACTTTGGGGAGGCAGGTGATTACCAAGCCCACCTTCACACAGGTCTTTCTCTGCCCCTACACATCCACAATGAACCCAAAAGCAAGCCACACCTTGTATTTACTTTTGTTCCTGGCTTTTTTAGTTAATTACCGTCAGAAAAGTATCTTTGCCCATCATTTTGATGGAGAGTTTTAAAATTTAGGTCATGATCTAATTTTATCAGTCATTTTAATTCTAATTTGATAAAACTGAGTAGATTTTATTGTCATTTGCATTTTCAGTTTTAATTGTCAATTTACAGGATGGGCACACAGATTATGCATTTATTTTTTGTTCAATATAACACATCCATGTAACACTGCAGGGACAAGGTAGAGAGGAAAACAGCAGTCCTCCTCCAAACTCCTTTAAATTTTAAACTCAGGAAAAAAAGACAGTCGGAAGTTCAGCTGATGTCATCAAATAACTCCTGATTCTGTTACAGTTTGGTTTTAAATCATCCTGTCAAAACAATGACAGTGAATAAAGAGTGAAATAGTCATAAAATGAGATAGCGATGGGTGCATGTTTTGGCGTTGCTCCGGTGTCCCGGTGGGGTGTGTGCAGAGCCCAGCAGGCTGCACAACTTAAATGCGGCCCCAACAATGTGGAGCACCGTGGTGACGGCTGTTCCCCATCATTTCTTTCAGTAGTTATTGTGTTTAGAAGATTTAGGGAAAATCTGACCTCTGACCTCAAGGTCATCCGATGAGAGTGAAATTGCAATATGCGCATCATCAGTGCATATCAAACCATGGTACCAAGTTTCAAAACATTTGGAATAAGAACTGCAGGAGGAGTTGATTTCACAAGACAGTTACTGTCTATGAAGTGAGGTGAAACAGGAGGTCATAGGTCAGGGGCTACAATTCATGCAAAAATTACCTGATCAGAACCAAATTGCAATATGCGCATCAGTGTATATCAAACCCTGGTACCAAGTTTCAAAACAATTGGGGGAAAAAAAAAAAACTGTTGAGTGATTTGAGTCCACAAAAGTGGGACAGACGGATGGACAGATCCATAACATAATCCCCATTCGGTCTTTGCCCAAAGGGCTCTTCGACCCCTTTGGGTTTTGACTGGCAGGGGATAAAAATTGTATACTTTTTTTCTTAGCGTGGCGGGCTGCCACACAGAAATGTTACCAGTGGAAACCCTGGTAGTACCTGTGCAGTGAGCAGGTCCACAGAGGGGATATAGTACTCCTCTTGGTCTGCCGACATTAAAGGCTGCTCTCCGGATGCTGAACAGGTTTTTCCATCTTTTGCCACGGGGTTCTTACCCTGCAGAGAAATCCCACCAAATCACACACACATCTATGCGTCTAAATTTTTATTTCTAGACCAACAGTGTCAAATTCAGTTTTACTGAGGGTCAACAAGAGGGTAATAAATACAGTCAAGGGCCGAGTAGTATTCACCTTTGTCTCTTTTTAAATTTTAAGAAGTATTTGAATTTAATATGCAAAAACGTTTCCAATTTATGACAGGAGAAAATAGCAAATTACAAGGTTAGGCCTAAGGCAAAATTGTGAAATGGGTTTAAAAAAGTCAAAATGATAAAAGGGTTGGTAAGCTGGGGAAAAATATACAAGGGGATAAAAACATCACAAATTTATGAGAAAGGACAAAATCGCAAATTTATTAGAGGAGGGAAAGTCAAAATTTATGAGAATGTTCAAAAAAAGTCAAATTTACAAGAGGTGGAAAAAATCAAATGTATGATGGGGGAAAAATCATACATTTACGAGGAAGGGTAAAAGTTCAAATTTGCAAGAGGATTTAAAAAGTTGTAAATTTACTGAACTAGTGATAAAGTCAAATTTTTTAGTGTGGACAAAATACAATGAAGGGCCATATGTGGTCCCCTGACCTTGACATTCAGCTGTATTTCAGAATTACACATTTTACCCCTCTTTTCCTCATTTAGTCACATGCTCTACCTGCGGGGTGACACAAGGTGACACCAGGATACCGTCGGCCATCATTGGTGCCGGGGCCAGGGGGTCAACCACAATACTGCACCACACTCTGGGGCCAAACTGTTCCCCAGCATGAGCCAGACGCCAATGGGAGGTGTAGGAGCCCTCCACGGCGGGAGCGCACAGAGCCACACTCACGATGCCCACCTTGAAAAACAAACACACAGGTCATATTTTGTCTCTATGTACAACTCCAATTCCGGCGAAGCTGAGGCGCTGTGTAAAACGTAAATATAAACAGAATACAATGATTTGCAAATCCTTTTCAAGCTATATTCAAAGATGTTCAAACTGATAAACTTTGTTTTTTTGCAAATGCTGACCGATTTTGAATTTGATGCCTGCAATATGTTCCAAAAAAGCTGGGACGGGCATGTTTCCCACTGCGCCACGTCACCTTTCCTTTTAACAACACTCAATAAGCGCTTAGGAACTGAAGACACTGCAGATGCATCTCAATAAATTAGAATGTCACCAAAAGTTGATTGATTTCAGTAATGCAATTAAAAAAAAATGAACTATATAAGCAATATTACACGAAAGGGAGTACGGTATCAATGAATATAGTAACTGCAGGTGTGATACGTCTAATGCCTTATATTCATGATACTGTAACAAACTCGAGTGTAATATTGCTTTTATACAACAGTTTCGCCAAGCACAATTTATTAAATTACAGCAATACTGGACAAAATATTGTGATGTGTTTGTTTAACCAGTTATTTTGCACAGCTGAGAAAAAAAGTCCCTTCTAAATGTAGCCAGTAACTGTTGCTAAACATCTCAATCAGCATGAAGACGTCTACTGTAATTTCACAAATGTAAACAAATTAAATATTGTCAAGTGCAAAAGTCATTGTTTATAAAACATATACCTGTTGAGTCGGTATTGTAGAAGATCCACGATCAAAACATGGTCCTTACACTGGTAGCTAGCCGGTGGCTAGTACTTAGCATGCTCACGATTTCTTCGGCACACTTCCCTCAGTTTTCTTGGCATTTTCAGATGAAAAAAAGAGTCCATCACCACAAACATATTGTGGTTTTACTGTGTTATCCTTGTTTTTGCTTTTCTCCACATTGTCCAGGTCAGCTGATGAAATTTTTGCACACCGGGAGGTTTCCATGGAAATAGCATGGCTTCTTCCCTTCTTCTCCTTTTCTGATGACCATTCAAAATTTAACCTGTTGAACTCCGGGATTCCGCGGGTGGTCACGTCTCTGCGTCATAGTGCGTCTCAGTGCGCACTGAAAAAAAAAAAAAAAAAAAAAAAAGCTGCATTTCCATTCTTCCAGTACAGATACAGCCGCGAACAGAAAGCCAAAGGAGTGTTTGATTGGTTTAGATTTGATTGACCTCTCATTCAACTAATAAGAGCCTTGAATTGGGTTTCTGAAACCTTGAAGAACCAATGACTGAAAACCTAGCAAGAAGGACCTGCCTACCAACAACTGCGAATACAACGAGCAAATTGAAGCAGAG
Organism: Pholidichthys leucotaenia; assembly: GCA_020510985.1. Taxonomy (NCBI): domain Eukaryota; kingdom Metazoa; phylum Chordata; class Actinopteri; order Cichliformes; family Pholidichthyidae; genus Pholidichthys; species Pholidichthys leucotaenia. Next base: position 316,994,265 of record CM035838.1, read on the forward strand.
AAGTTCGACGATTGAAACGAGTCGTTGCCGTGCGTAAAATCTTTTTTGTCTAAGCCGCTGGGTGACACACAGAGACCTGTGTGTAACGGTAGCATTAGCCACTCTCAGTCGTTAGCCAGTCTTTTTTTATTACTACTGTTCTTGTTTTGAAAAATGGTTCGCAAAAACCACAATCATGGAAGCGGAGATGGTTTGACCGGGTCGGGTGACCAGAATCACGAATCCATAACAACCGGATCAGCTTCATGTTCGTCTGACAATGAGGAACAGATGTTCGCCAACGACACTGCTGTTGTGGACAGGTAAGTGTTATAAGCTAAATTATTCTTTATCAATGAAAATAGTAATAAAAATTACTTTTGACCGGTCGGTAATTACAACGGTCCGTCATGGCCACAAGTTTTTTTGTGCGCCGAGCTCCTCTGTAGCGGGGGGGGGGGGGGGGGGAGGGAGGGAGGGGGGTGTTATCCTCTACATTGCAGATATTTTAGTATAATTTTTATTGCACTGTAGGTTATTTTTTCTTGTAAAAAAAAAAAGGCCACATTTTTTACATGGCATGTTTCTGTGTGTGTGGGGGGGTTGGTTGTTCATTCATGAATGAATGAATGAACAAACAAGCCCCCCCCCCATGTGTGCCCCCCCACCACACACACAGCCCTGAGTGTCACCTTTCATTAGAGCCCAAGATGAAGCTTCTATGTTGAAGCATTCAAAAGTTATAGACATTTTTCCAAACTGTGCCATTTGGCACAGTTCAAAAACACCTGGGAACAACCTGAGAAAAAAAGCTGTGTAATATATTCATTTTTTGTGGTATTGTTACAAAATTTTGACCTCAGCTTGATAACACTTGGTTCTACATTTCTGTTGCATTTTCCAGCCAGTATCTGACAGCTGTGTGTTATTTGCAAGCATTTGTATCTAAAAAACACCCAGGCGAACTTTATTTTCTTCAAGTTCAGTAGGTTTAGATGACTGTTAGTGGCAGGAGCACTTAGAGAGATTATAACTGTTTTGCCAACATTCTTTTTATTGTTTTCACAATATAGAAATACAGTTACACATATTGAACAAACATATCAACCCCACCACACCTTCCCAATTGTTCCAATTTTGGCTGGGAGTCCAAGTAATTATAGTCCATTAAATAGAGAAGGATAAAAAAACAAAACATTCCTGCAAAGTTGAGTATTACAGAGGGCCGCTGTTCACGTGTCTCCACACTCTTCCATCACGTGACAAGTCCGTTCCTGATATATAGGAAATGAAGGGGTACCAGATGTGATGAAAATTATGTTCTTGATGTTTTAGTGTGTAGGTGATTTTCTCCAAAGGGAGAGTAGTAGATAGCTCAGACAACCACTTGTTGATTCCTGGTCTTCTGGTGTTTTTCCAGGATAGGGCTATTACTGTCTTTGCAATTAATATGCTGAAATCTATAAATAATCGTTGATTTTTTTTAATTTTCAAATTCTCTGGGTACAAACCCAATACTAGAAAAGCACTCGGAGAGCGCAGACCTCCGCCAAGCGCCACAGTACCCCCCATACAGTGTTTATCATAAATATTAATCCTACATTTATTTTGTATAAAAAATGGCCCCCTCTCTCAATGTTAAATATAAAAAAAAAAAAAAAAAAAGAATCCTTTAAAAAATTCCTGGATCTAGACGGTGATCCGGATCACCACCAAAATGTAATCATCTGAAGGATACCCCATTTCTGACAATCTCTGAAAATTTCATGAAAATCCGTCCATAACTTTTTGAGTTATCTTGCTAACAAACAAACAGACAGACAAACCAACGCCGATGAAAACATAACCTCCTTGGTGGAGGTAATAAACAACTGTGGGATTAAGGGTACTTGAATCTGTAAAATATTCTGAATGTATTGTTTCACTTCTTGCCAGAATTTTTGTATTTCTGTACATTGCCAAGTACAAAGGAAAAATGTGCCCTTTTCTCGCTCACATTTGATACAAATATCAGGAATAACACTTTGTTTAGCTTTTCTGGAGTTACATATGATTGCATCAACCAATTATACTGCAGTAATTTCAGGCGGGTGTTAGTGGTTCTTGATTGTGCTTTAGTGCATGCTTCTTCCCACTCTTCCATTGAGATGTCCTCCTGTAGATCCTCTCTCCATGCCCCCAGCCGTTCTACAGATGTTTCTGTACATCCATCCACCAGGCATTTATACATTTTGGAAATTAAACCCCTCCCTAAACAATTCGTGTTCATTAGTTTCTATTTAAGACATTTCCGGGATGTCTAATGTTTGATTTTGTCGTGATCTAATGAAATTTCTCAACTGCAGATATTTAAAGAAATGATTACGGGGTATATTAAATTTATCAACTATTTCTTTGAATGCCATCAACACCTTTTGCACATTGTACAGATCTATTTTCCCCAGCCCCTTCATAACCCAAGATTTTAATCCCCCTTCTGCTTTTCCCAGTGGGAAGGAGTCATTCCTCCATATTGGGCTGAAGACAGAGAGAGAGAGGACATTTCTCCAAGATATTTTTTAACTTGATGCCACACTGCAATCATGTTTTTCACAATAGGATTTTTTGTATTCTTTTTAAGGATTTTAGTGCTTGCCGAATATAGGTATGTAGGGAGGGGTAGACTTAGAATCAGAATCAGCTTTATTGGCCAAGTATGCACAACACATACAAGGAATTTGACTTTGGCTAAAAACTAAAAACTTGCTCTCGTTGTTCAGGTGGAGGATTTAAATAAGATTTAAATAAGGATTCAATGACAACAGAGTATGTACAGTAAATTACAGTCTGTCCACATTTCTATAAAAGGATGCAAATATATACAGGAATATATGCAGTTATTTACTCAGACTATCCACACTTTGCAGAAATACATGAAAAAAAAACATACAGTCACAGTATTTCAATGTGAACTCAGATTCAGTGATATAATGTGAATGAAGTAAAAAGCAGTGAGAGTTATGTGCAATGTAAGAATGGATGAAGAGTCATGAGTACAGCAACAGGTAGGACTAGGTGAATGTTAGGAGTTCATCAGAGTGATGGCTTGAGGAAAGAAACTGTTCCTGTGACGGGTGGTTTTGACCTTCAGTGATCTGTAACGACGACCAGAAGATAGAAGTTCAAACAGTTTGTGGCCGGGGTGTGACGGGTCAGCACAGATGTTTCCCGCCCGTTTCCTGGTTATAGACCGATACAAGTTCTCAATGGAGGGTAGGTCGGTACAATGATCCTCTCCGCAGACTTAATGATCCGCTGCAGTCTGGTCTTGTCCTGTTTAGTGGCAGATCCAAACCAGACAGAGATGGAAAAGCAGAGGACAGATTGGATGATGGCGGTGTAGAAGACAACCAGCAGCTCCTGAGGCAAATCAAACTTCTTGAGCTGACGCAGAAAAAAACAACCTCTGCTGGGCCTTTTTCCAGACAGTGTCTATATGGGAGGACCACTTCAGGTTCCGGGAGATTGTGGTACCCAGAAACTTGAAGAGTCCACAGTGGACACTGTGCTGTTGAGGATGGTGAGTGGGGGGAATGAAGGAGGGTGTCGCCTGAAATCCACAGTCATCTCCACCGTTTTGGCTGGGTTAAGTTCAAGATGGTTCTGGCCGCACCAGAGGATCAGCTGCTCCACCTCCCGCCTGTATGCAGACTCATCACCATCCCGGATCAAACCGATGACTGTGGTGTCATCCGCAAACTTCAGGAGCTTCACCGAAGGGTCCTCTGAGGTGCAGTCGTTGGAGTAGAGGGAGAAGAGCAGTGGGGAAAGGACATATCCTTGGGGGGCGCCAGTACTAATTTTTCAGGAGCTGGATGTAAATCTCCCTAGCTTCACCTGTTGCCACCTGTCAGTCAGAAAGCTGGAGATCCACTGGCAGGTGGAGGGGGGCACCTTGAGCTGGAGGAGTTTCTGATGAAGAATGCCTGGGATGATGGTGTTGAACGCTGAGCAGAAGTCGACAAACAGGATCCTGGCATACGTCCCTGGGGAGTCGACGTGTTGCAGGATGTAGTGTAGTCCCATATTCACTGCATCATCCACTGACCTGTTTGACCGGTAGGCAAACTGCAGTGGGTCCATCAGGGGGGCTGTGACGACCTTCAGGTGGTTCAGCACCAATCTCTCCAAGGATTTCATGACCACAGAGGTCAAGGCAACAGGTCTATAGTCATTTAATCCTGTAACAGAGGGTTTCTTGGGAAATGGAATGATGATGGAGCGTTTGAAGCAGGAAGGCACTTCACACAGCTCCAGTGATCTATTAAAGATCAGGGTGAAGATGGGGGCCAACTCGTTGGAGCAGACTCTCAGGCAGGACAGAGACACACCATCAGGTCCTGCAGCCTTCTTGATCTTTTGTCTCTGAAAGACCCAGCGCACCTCCTCTTCACAGATCGTTAGTGCTGGTGGGAGGTCAGAGTGGAGGAGGGATGGAGTTCCTGGGGCTGCAGATAATCCTTTTGTGTGGGTGGGAGGTGAGAACTGTAGGTTCTTTTCAAACCTACAGTAAAAGCTGTTCAGGTTGTTAGCCAGCTGGAGGTTTTCCACAGGGTGGGGGGATGGTCTCCTGTAGTTGGTGATATTCTGCAGGCCTCTCCAAACAGAAGCAGAGTTGTTGGCTGAGAAGTTTTGTTGTAACTTCTCACTGTAGCTCCTCTTAGCAAGTCTGGTCTCCTTCGTCAGCATGTTTCTGGCCCGCTTGTACAGAGTCCAGTCACCAGTCCTGTAGGCCGCCTCCTTGGTCTGACGTAGCTGCTTCAGTTTGGGAGTGAACCAGGGTTTATTGTTGTTGTATGTGCAGAAGGTCTTGGTCTGCACACACATGTCCTCACAAAAACTGATGTATGATGTCACAGTGTCAGTGAGTTCATTTAGGTTAATGGCTGCATCTTCAAAAACACTCCAGTCTGTGCAGTCAAAGCAGGCTTGTAACTCCAGCTTTGATTCCTCAGTCCATTTCTTCACAGTCCTTACAACAGACTTGGAAGTTTTTTGTTTCTGTCTGTATGTTGGAATAAGATGGAGCAGACAGTGGTCAGAAAAACCCAGAGCTGCACGGGGGACGGCATGATAGGCGTTTCTTAAAACTGTAACAGTGGTCAAGTGTATTTGTGTCCCTGGTGGGACATTTAATATGCTGTCTGTATTTAGGAAGCTCATTTGTGAGATTAGCTCTATTGAAATCACCCAGAATGATAAGCAGAGAGTCTGGATGTTTTTCCTCCACCTCTGCTATCTGGTCAGCAAGGTGCTGCAGTGCCTCCGTTGTACTTAGCTGGAGTTCCTCCATTTCTTTCCAGAGAGGAGCATCTCTTTCTGTGAAGTAGAACAGCAATGTTCTCAATTGTGCTGCCCAATAGTACCAGAGTGGGTTGGGACATTTAAGTCCCCCTCTATCAAAGGGTAAGTACAGTAATGACAGTCGTGTCCGGGGACGTTTATTATTCCACAAAAATCTGATAAACAGTCTTTTTAGTTGAGTGAACAGGTTACTTGGAGGAGGAAGTGGGAGATTTTGAAATAGATACAATAGTTTAGGCAGTATATTCATTTTAAGGACATTTACTTTACCTATTAGTGATACTGGTATATGTGTCCACCTATCTAGTGATTTTGAGATTTCTTCCATTAACGGTTCATAATTACATGCTATAATATGTTTAAGTTGTGGAACAATTTGGATACCCAGGTATGTGAAGCAAACCACGATTTTAAATTGAGTGGCTATTTTAGGAGGGTTTTTACTTTCTAATTGATTTAGGAACATAATTGATGATTTTGATTTGTTTAATTTATATCTTGAGATTTTTCCAAACATATTGATGAGGTCTAATAATTCAGGAATGGATATTTCCATCTTTTTCACAAAGATTATTATGTCATCCGCAAATAGAGCTAGACAGTGATCCTGTTGCCCAACTAATATGCCTGTTATGTTTTGGTGCATTCTTACAGCTATTGCCAGAGGTTCTATAGCCATAATAAACAGTAAAGGGGATAAGGGATCTCCTCGTCTACATCCTCTTTATATTTTAAAAGATTTAGATATATTACGATTAGTCATGATTTCAGCATATGGCTCTGTATAAAGTAGTTTTATCCACTTAAAGTTTTCTCCAAAACCAAAACGTGTAAGGATCTCAAATAAATATAGCCATTCCACTCTGTCAAATGCTTTTTCGGCATCTAATGACAGTAATGCTGTATCTGCTGCCCCTTTTTCCTCAATCAATATATTTAGGATTCTCCTAACATTATGGAAGCCTTGCCTACCTTGTATAAAGCCATTTTGATCTTTGTCAATGATATTTGGAATAATTTTCTCAAGTCGCCTGGCTATAATCTTACTCAAAATTTTCAAATCCACATTTAAAAGACTTATTGGCCTAAAATTTTCACAGTTATGTGGTTTGCCAGGTTTTGACAACAAAGTGATCAGAGCTCCTCTTAAGGATGTTGGAAGGATTCCATTATGAAAAGATTCCATAAACATTTCTAATAGGGGTGGCATAACTATGTTTGAACATTTTATAAACTTCAATGGGTATCCCATCTGGCCCCGGGGTTTTCCCTCCTTTAATACTGCTGCCATTATGTCTTTCTCTAATTCTTCTTTAATTTCTTCTGATATCCTGGGAATCTGAATGTGGTCCAAGAAATTATTTAATTCAGATGTATCTAGACCTATTTCTGAACTATAAAGCTTTTCAAAAAAAATTCTTGAAGGTTTCATTTATTCCAATTGGGCCCACAATATTCTCATTATTACCATTTTGTAATGAAGTTATAAGTCTTTCATTCTGCATTTGTTTGATGCGCCATGCCAGCACTCTGCCAGGTTTTTCACCTTGATCATAGAATGTCTATTTAAGTCGTAGTAAACCTGATAAAGCTTTTATTGATTATGACTGTTTTGCCAAAAAATTCAAAGTGTTTTCTTTTAAATGAGACCAACCCCATGAAGATGCTGCAAAGGGTTGAAGAACAGCTTCTGATTTACTTTGGGTATGTTATTTTTAGGCATTTTTAGGGAAATTGACCAGAGTTCAAGGGGTTAACTCAAATGTTATATTAGGAAAAATGTCCATCGTTTTGCCATATTCCATTAATGTTGCCTTAAAGTGCTGACCAGAAGTCGACAGTAAATAACTGTTAGTAATAAACAGTAACTAGAACACAAGGAAGTGGAGTAATAGTTGAAAGTTGGAGTGCAATTATGGATTTTAGTAAGTCCTAGAATCCCTATTGTCCAATCAAATTGCTCGGTCAGAAATAACTTGAGTGTATGTATACATACATGTGACCCATGCTGGCAAAAAAAAAAAAAAAAAAAAAAAAAAAGTGTGTGTGTGAGACCCATGCTGGCAAAATGAGTCATTTTTAAAGACCTTCAAAATTATATTTAATTTGTAGGAAGTGTGCAAAAACAGACCCAGAAAAAGCTCATTTGTTTATATTTTGGCTAGATTTAAAACTTGTGTTCCATCGGTCTGGAGGTACGTCTTCCGCCAAAACATACATATTTTTTATAAAGTACAATTTCTAAGCTTTACAATGATACCAGGCACTCACAGGGGTTTTCCCACAACTTGCTGCTAGCAAACAAAGAGTCATGATTTATAACTTCTCGTGCCTGTAGCTCGTAAAAGCGATGCACATTCCGACTCATTTTGCCAGCACAGGTCACATATACACAGTGGTGTGAAAAAGTGTTTGCTCCCTTCCTGATTTCTCTTTTTTTTGTGTTTGTCACACTTAAATGTTTCAGATTAAACCAATTTAAATATTAGACAAAGATAACACAAGTAAACAAAATGCAGTTTTTAAATGAAGGTGTTTATTATTAAAGGGGGAAAAAAATTCAAACCTACAAGGCCCTGTGTGAAAAAATGATTGCCCCCTAAACCTAATAACTGGTTGGGTCACCCTTAGCAGCAACAACTGCAATCAAGCCTTTACGATAACTGACAATGAGTCTTTTACAGGACTGTGGAGGAATTTTGGCCCACTCATCTTTGCAGAATTGTTGTAATTCAGCCACACTGGAGGGTTTTTCAGCATGAATCACCTTTTTAAGGTCATGCCACAGCATCTCAATCGGATTCAGGTCAGGACTTTGACTAGGCCACTCCAAAGTCTTCATTTTGTTTTTCTTAAGCCATTCACAGGTGGACCTGCTGGTGTGTTTTGGATCATTGTCTGGTGGACACCTTTTGCTCTACAATAATTCTGACATCACATGGTTCAATCCAAAATGGCTGAGACCCATTCGTCCTCAATCAGTTGTGTCAAGGAGAAACTTAATGCTATTTTGAAGACTTTATGGTAAGACTTTTTCATATATTAACTAATATTTAAAAATGAGCACTTACTCTATTCAAGCAACTTATAATTACTTCTCTTTTTTTTTGCATTTTAGAGTAAAAACATACAGAAAATACTTGTATCAAATTTGATACAGCAGGTACAAAGGCGAATATTTATTGGGATATTCCCCAATTGTCATTGTCGGGTTTTTTTTGGGTGTAATATGCATCATGTCTACCATAGTGCATAAAACAATGTTTTGATGAATCAATTACACAAATTACAGATTGAAATGAGACATTCATAACGAATAACTAAACTCCAAATTGATAAACCTAAATTTTAGATGGTTAGTTTTAGATGTCCGGACTGGTGGCCTAGTTGACTGAGCATCCACCCCACAACCAGGAGGTCATGGATTTAAGTCCCGGCCAGGTCATACCAAAGACCATATAAAAATGGTACTTCCCACCTTCTAGCTTGGTACTCAGCATAATGGAATGGGGGGAGGAAAAAGTTGTTTGTGGCGGCGCCTTGCATGGCAGCAACCCCTCTGATTCTAGATGTGATTGCAGACAGGAGAAACGCAATTTTGTTCTACTGTACATGTTTGGCTGTATGTATTGAATGACAAAGTTGGCTTTTTCTTCTTCTTCTTAAAAGGAAGTACAGTACCTGGGCTTCCTCGATGGCAATTTGAGCGACATAGGTGTTCATGGAGGGAGATGATGAAGTTTAAGGTAAGGATTGGACTCCCACTGCAGAGCATTATGAAGAAAGCTCTAATAGTAGCAATGAGGAAGATGAAAGTATTGACCAGAGGATTGAAGAGGAAGAAGTGGGTCCAACAGCGACACAGGCAACAAAGCAGTGTGGAAGAGGCAAAGTGAAAATTAAAGAGAAGAAAGACACAAACAGCTGCTGAATTTGATCAAAGTGTTGACCAGACACGTGAAATTGTGCATTTGCGTGTTCACGTCCCAGGGATAGCGCTGTCATCTGAGTAAAAATATAAACATTGGAGAGTAAACTAGTTTAAAAATGAGACTGCCACTCACCTGGAGGCAAAAGGACTCTGAGCTCTTCAGCTGAATGGCAATATCAGAGTTACTTACCCACAGATTCCTGCCAGGGACGTGCTAACAAGGCTAGCAAGCTAGCAACAGAAACACCCATCTTGTGAAGTTTTGGAGGCTGGGACAACTTTTTCAGGTGAGCCCCCATCTGATAATGTAACCCTTATTTTGGGGATTTCCACAGCAGGGTGAACACAGCTGCAGAAGTTATAAAGGCAACTTGACCTGTCTGCATCTCAGATGGTGAATTCATGTCATGTGTTTACATTGAGTTATAATGTATTCATGCTGTGTGAAAAATTTGCCTGTTTGCGTTTGGTCTGAACACACCTTAAGAAAGTTTCACGCCTCAGTTGGCTCTTGCCTAATAAGTACAGGAAAAGGGAAAGTCAGGATCGGCAGACCACTGTCCTCTCCACCACATTCCTCACCACCACCACGTAAGAGGACATCATACAGTGTCCCTCCAGATGTGAGGAGAGATGAGGTGGGCCACTTCCCAACCTGGGCACAGCGACAAAGGTGCAAGCATTGCAAAGAAATTCCTCCCTTTTCCCATGTGTTCTGCGCAAAATGCAATGTCCACTTCTGCCTAAACAAGGACAGGAACCGTTTTCTCGCTTACCACTTTGCAAAATAAGAAATTGAAAAAAATAGCAGTTTGAAAAAAATAAAGACAGATATTACAGATGGCCAAGAAAAAGGTTTTTGTAATTGTTGTTGCCCAAATTTCATTTACTGCCAAGTTATCACATTGTAAAATGAAAGGATTGAAAAAAACGGCAGCTGTTTGAAAAAAATAAAGATACAGATGTTACAGATGGCCAAAGAGAAAAGTTCTTGTTATTACCAGAATTGCATGTAATGCCCAATGTATCAAATATGATACAAACAAAAAACATTTATGCATATTATTTTTATTTTTTTTACATTTTGTTAAAGGGTCAAATAAAGAGTTCAGATTCAAAAAATTTGAATTTTCTGTTCATTATTTCTTGGGGCTGGCATTATAGGGTTAATAGAAATGTTGGCTAACTGAAAAATATGTCCATGTACATACTCAATATTTGGTTTGGGCTCCTTTTGCATGAATTACTGCATTAATGCAGCATGGCATGGAGGTGATCGGCCTGTGTTACTGCTGAGGTGTTATGGAAGCCCAGGATGCTTTGATGGCAGCCTTCAGCTCATCTGCTTTGTTGGGTCTGGTGTCTCATCTTCCTCTTGACAATACTCCATAGATTCTCTATGGGGTTTAGGTCAGGAGAGTTTGCAGGCCAATCAAGCACACTAATACCATGGTCATTAAACCAGGTATTGGTACTTTTAGCAGTGTGGACAGATCCGAAGTCCTGCTGGAAAATGAAATCAGCATCTCCATAAAGCTTGTCAGCAGAGGGAAGCAGGGAGTGCTCTAAACTTTTCTGGCAGATGGTTGCACTGACTTTGGACTTGATAAAACACAGTGGACCAACACCAGCAGATGACATGGGACCAGGAAGGAAGGGCCTGATACCACTCTTTAGGGAAGAAGGTTCACCACAGATTGGTCAGTGCAAGTTTGCTTAATACATAAACAGCAAGATTTTGCTCAAAAGGTCTTCAGTCAAAAGAAAACAAGACACAAAAAGCTTAACAGATTAATCAAAAGCTGCAGCCCTACTGTCCTTTATAATAAAAAAAAAACTATTATATTGTGAATAATATTGTTATGGTGAAAATTCAAAGAAATATGATATAATTTTTAGGCCACACTGCCCACCCCTTGTGGTGAACCTCACCCCATCCTTGCTTGTAAACGACTGAGCCTTTCGGAGCTGCTCCTTTTATACTCAATCATGATACTCATCTGTTTCCAATTAACCTGTTCACCTGTGGAACGTTCTAAAAAGATATTTTTTGAGCATTCCTCAACTTTCCCAGGCTTCTATTGCCCCTGTCCCAGCTTTTTTGGAAGGTGCTGCAGACATCAAATTCAAACTGAGTGAATATTTGCAACAAAAAGTTTATCAGTTTGAACATTAGATAACGTCTTTGCAGTGTATCAAACCTGAATATAGGTTGAAAAGGATTTGCAAATCACTGTGTTTTGTTTTTATTTACATTTTACATGTCCCAACTTGACCAGACTTGGGTCTCTATACATATCAACCACATTCACACTGAGTGCACTCCTCCCACCTGTCCCGGTTGCAGGAAAGGAACGGACACCTCCTTCCAACGATCTCCTGATCCCACCGCAAGGTTCCCCCACATGAACTTGAGCTGCAACAGACAAGCGACACATCAGGGGAGTCAGTTGGTGTTAATTTGGCTGGAACGTCTCCCAGGAGAAAAAAATTTGAATATCATGAAATATCACCCCTGTGTGGATCAACACCTTATCATGGTGGAGGGGTTTGAGTGCCCGAACGATCCCAGGAGCTATGCTGTCAGGGGCATCTTGCCCCTGGTAGGGTCTTCCAAGACAAACTGGTCCTCGGTGAAGGGCCAGACTAAGAGCGGTCCAGTGGATCTCTATGAAAAATGTAACATCAAGGACCCAGTGCATCCAAAGGAGGCACATGAGTCCGCTGTCCAGTGGGCTCACCACCAGCAGGGGGGAATCATGGTGTTATGTGAACTGGGCAGAAGTATTGGCTACTCTGCCTGGACTGTAGGGGTGGGGCTCTTTAGGCACCTCATGATTCGAGCCGATTACAATTCAGGGGTCTCCGATTAGAGTCTAAGATTTTCAATGCATCTTTTTCTATTCTGCATTTTTTTTTCTCCTACTGTGTGACTATTGATGGTCAGCAATGACTAAATGAAATAAAAACACTATTAATTGTAATTAATTAAATACTATTATACACTATTAATTACACAAATGTGTGATGAATTATTTATAATTGGAAATGAAAAGCTCTCATTAAACAAGTGTCAATTATTTAAAACTGGAAATAAATTTCCAATTTATTAAATACATATATAAGTATTAGGGGTGGGAATCTTTAGGTACCTTTTATGATTACGATACATTTTTTTCCCTAACATGTAAATATTATATAATATATATAAAATGGACTTTCTGCACTTAATTCCAAAGAAACTGTAGCTGTTGCAGGTGGTGGTCAGCTTAAGGACATCACAATCACAAAGGAAAAGAGTCTGGAGCACAGTGTCAGATTTACAGCCTTTATTAGTGCCAAGACTGATATACATAAATCCTCTTCAGTCTTCTTAGCTTGTAGACTTATTACTTATTTTAATATTTTATTTAATTTTGGGACACTGCATATTAATTATCACTTTACATGTAAATATGCCTGATTGTTGCCAGAGCTTATTTGCTATATCCTTTTTAACTGTTCTAATTCAGCGATGAAAAGAGAGAACAGGAGGAAACGCGGAAAGTGTGGAGGCGTGAAATTAAGCCTGAGGAGACGTCAGTTTAAAAAGCATTCCTCTTCCTTCCATGATCTTGGGGAACGTACAGTCTCTGAGGAACAAGGTGGATGAAATTCAAGGGAATGTACGCTACCAGAAGGACTTCAAGAACTGCTGTGTCATGGCTTACACCGAGACTTGGCTTAATGCACATGACCGGGACGCGGATCTGTGGATTGACGGCTTTGAAGCCCCCACTCCGCTCGGATCGGCAGGAAGAGGTAACGGGGAAAAGTCAGGGGGGCGGCATATGTTTATATATTAATAAGCAGTACTGCACATCTGTCATGGTCAGAGAGCGCATCTGTATACCCGATGTGGAGCTTCTGTCCGTATCGCTACGCCCCTTTTATCTGCCCCGCGAGTTCCCCCAACTTTTCATAACGACTGTGTACATTCACCCGAGGGCAGATGCTGACTCCGCCTCCAGCACCGTCTTTGATGTGGTACAGCGGCTGCAGTCAATTTCTCCAGAGGCGCCAAACTTTATTCTTGGGGATTTTAACCATGTTTCTTTAAAGAAGACGCTTAAAAATTTTTATCAGTATGTCTCCTGTCCAACCAGGCGAAAAAAGACATTGGACCTGTGCTATGGATCCATAGAGAGGGCCTATAAATCACTCCCCCTTCCTCCTTTAGGATCCTCAGATCACAATTGTGTACATTTGCTGCCCACATATAAAACTGCTATCAGAAGAGGCAAGGTGGAGACCAGAGACAGAGGTGCGGACAGAGGATTCAGTGCACTGCCTCCAGGAATGCTTTAACTGTATGGACTGGGAGGTTTTCACACTGTCCTGCGGGGATGATTTGGACTCTTTGGTAGATGTCACATGCTCATACATGGCTTTCTGTAAAAATACGATCGTTCCACGTAAACGTGTCAAAATATATCCCAACAACAAGCCATGGGTTACAAAATCAGTTAAATCCTGCTTACAGAGGAAAGCTCTTGCCTTTAAACAGGGGTCTGTTTCTGAGCTACAGGTTGCCACAAAAGAGCTGAAGTCCGAAATTTTAAGAGCAAAACAGAATTATAAATCAGAATTGGAAAGTAAGATGGCTACAAAGAAACTTGGTTCAGCCTGGGCCAGTATGAAAACTATTGCAGGCCTTCAGAGCACAGAGCACAGTAATCGTGTGTTTTTAGATGGTTTTAATTCAGACACAGAGCTGGCTAATGCTCTTAATTGTTTTTATGGTCGTTTTGACTCCTTTGATTTTAGCACTGAAACCCAAGATTTGAAACAGAAACTCAAAGACAATCAGCACTTTAATATTGAGGTGCAGGATATTAAAAGGGAGTTCTGTGCTGTAAAAGTGAACAAAAGTCAGGGCCCTGATAATATATGTGGGCGCTTGGTAAAGTCCTGTGCACATGAACTGAGTCCTGTATTTCATTACATTTTCAATAAGTCCCTACAGACACAACATGTGCCCAAGATCTGGAAAGATGCCGTGGTTGTTCCCGTTCCAAAATCCAGCTGTCCTAAAACGGCAAACGACTTTAGACCAGTTGCTTTGACTTCAATTTTAATGAAAATTTTTGAAAAACTGGTCAGATGTGAGGTCCTAAAGCAGACTGAACATGCATTGGATCCTCTGCAGTTTGCCTACAGGCCTCACAGAGGAGTGGAGGACGCCACTGTCACTCTGCTTAACATGATTTTTAAACATCTGGATTTTAATGGGACACACGCCAGGCTTTTATTTGTGGACTTTTCCTCCGCCTTTAATACAATCCAACCTCATATTTTAGTTGAAAGGCTCCTGCAACAATTTGATTTGAGCAATAATCTGGTGGGGTGGATTCTGGATTTCTTAACCAACAGGACACAGAGAGTAAGGGTCAATGGTACATTTTCTGACCTAAAGTACTCTTCTACTGGCTCTCCTCAGGGGTGTGTGTTGTCGCCACTACTCTTCATCCTGTACACAAACATGTGTCGGAGCAGACATGACAACAGACACATTATAAAGTATGCTGATGATTCAGTTATTGTCAGTCTCCTACAGGATGGTGAGAGTGGCCATGGCCCAGTAGTTGATGATTTTGTTCACTGGTGTGAGGATTCCTACCTGCAGCTGAATATGACAAAAACTAAAGATATGATTATTGACTTTAGGAGGAAAAGTCCCAGGCACAAAGTCACCGTACTAAAAGGTCAGACCACTGAATGTGTACAATCCTACAAATATCTTGGGACAATTATTGATAGTAATTTAAACTTTGAAGAGAACTGTGAAAGGGTGTGCAAAAAGGGTCAGCAACATTTGCATTGTTTGAGGAAACTTGCACGCTTCCAAATTGACCGAACCATAACGACAATGTTTTATCGGGCTTTTATTGAATCTGTTTTATCCTTTTCTTTAGTGTCATGGTTTGGTCAGATAAAACTGAAACAAAGGAAATCCTTGGATCAGGTAGTTAGATGGTCCAGTCGTTTGCTTGGTGAGTCACAGCTGAGCCTGACATCCCTGTACACCAGACAAGTACAGAGGATGGCTACCTCCATTTTAAATGATGACTCCCACCCTTTGCACTGCCACTTTCAGCTTCTTCCCTCAAGACGGAGGTTTGCTGTCCCAAAAAGCAAAACCCAGCGCTACAAAAACAGCTTTGTTCCTGCTGCTGTCAAAGAGTTGAACAAGTTGTAACAATATATTGCACATAATTTAGGTACCTATTTATTAACCCCATCTTATATTTACTTATTTTTGTCGGATTTTATTTGGGTTCTAAATCTTTTATTGGGTTTTAGACCTTTGAGTTTTTAACCTCTTTGACTAGTCTAACTTTTTAATATGACCCTTCTCTCTTATCTCTGGTTTTTCTCTCATCTCTTTTATACCCTGATTGATGGAGCCTTGAGTGTTTTTATCATGTTTATAGTCAGCTTCATGTGTGCCTGTGTTTGTGTTTATGTTGAATGTAATTGTGGCTTGTAAATATGGATGTCACCAGACTGCAAAACAAATCTACCTACGGGTACAAATAAAGTAACCTGAACCTAATTCACATGTGGCAGTGAGTGGAAGATGCCAATAACATTTATCAAGTACATAACAGATAATGTTTCAAACATTATTATTACCTCCGCCAAGGAGGTTATGTTTTCATCGGCGTTGGTTTGTTTGTTAGCAAGATAACTCAAAAAGTTATGGACGGATTTTCATGAAATTTTCACAGATAGTCAGAAATGGGGTATCCTACAGATGATTACATTTTGGTGGTGAGCCGGATCACTGTCCAGAAGAAAACCGCCATTACGGAAAATGTGATTTTCGTGAATAACTACTCAACCACTAATCCCATCATTGTGAATCCAATTGCTAGTCATATGTTTTCATGGTCAACGAATCTGAAAACGTACACACAAACACTGTATGGGGGGGGAACTGTGGCGCTTGGTGGAGGTCTGCGCTCTCCGAGTGCTTTTCTAGGTTTTTTTTTGTTTTTTTTATTTAAGACAAGAATAAAAAGGAGATGTTTTTACCTTTACATGTTTCGACTGTCCAACTGCAGTCTTCCTCAGAAGTGTCAGCTGATCGTTATGAAGTGTCATTTATCAGCTGTTTTTCCTAGGCGGGGCTAGCCCAGCAGAATTGTCAGATCCACTGGACTGGCCCCACCCTCCGCTGTCCGATGGAGAATGTAGTCGCAGGTGTGGGAAAGCATCAATGCCCCCTCATCCCGATTCATGCCGTCTTTTCCCCGCTTCCAGATTTCTGTGGCCACCTTGATCCAGCGTTTGTGTCTGTTACTCTCCAATCCAATGATTTTTGTGTTGTCCTAGTCCATAATGTGATTATTTCTTTTGCAGTGATCAGATATTACTCACTTTAATATTGCTTGTTCTGCCTTTTCTTTCTGCAATCTTGTGAGCAGTCCTTGCGTTTCCTTCTCACACTGCTTCTGGTGGTCTTTTTCCTTGTGGTGAATGATCTTCCCGTTTCTCCGATGTAGAGCTTGTTACATAATCTGCATGATATTTCATATATTACGTTGCATTTTTTGCTTCATTCCATTTTGTCCTTGGGGTGTACTAATAACTGTCTAAATTTTTTGTGTGGTTTTACCACCGTATTTTTTTTGTGTTTTTTGTGTTTTTTCATGATCCTTTCAATTGGTTCTATTATCCCTCGGATGTACTGTATGGTATGGTTATGATGTCCTTGTTTTTGATTTTGGCTTTTTGTCTGTGTCTTGTTTTGTTTGTTTTCTTTGTTTTAGACTTGCTGTTTCCCTTTATTTATGGCCCATATTGGATATTGGCACCATGTGAGTGCATGTCTTACGTGGTTTTCCTCCTCCTGTCTGTCTTCTTGGCTTGTGATGATGGTGGCCCATTCATATAATGTCCTGACAACTGATAGTTTGTGTGCTGTGGGGTGTTCTGATGTCCATAGTAGGTACTGATCCGTGAGTGCTGGTTTCCTGTAGACTGAGATTTTTATACTGCTGTCATCATTGTGGTGGAGTTTCATGTCCAGAAAGGCTATGTATCATTTTCTTCCTCTGTGAATTTTATGTTCCCCGTGCTATCTGTGTTGTTCAGGTGGTCTGTGAGTTCTTGTGTATGTCTTTTTTTTTTCCACAATATTTTTATTGAACCTTTTTTTTTTTTTTTTTTTACAAACACGGCATTTTTAAAAATTAAAAAGAATAATTAAAAAAAATGTGTAATAAAAACAACAACCATTAACAAACACAAGTCAACAACAATGCTCCTCTGTTTAGTCTAGGTAATCTATTACATAAGAATACATAATATACATTCAACAGCTTGGAATTTGCAAGGTCCACACAATTCACCTTCTTCTTCAGACGTTATGTTTAAATTCTTTACATAATCAATGAAAGGTCTCCATATATTCTCAAACACATTTTCCTTTGATTTCAGTATATATGTTATTCTTTCTAGTGGAAGGTTTGTTAACATTTGTCTTAACCACTGAGTCACATCTGGTCTATGAATCTTTTTCCACAGTAGTGCAATACATTTTTTGGCATTAAGCAAACTGAGGTCTATGAATGCTCTTTCACTCTTATTAAAGTTATGTTTTTCTGGATACAGACCCAACAAAAACAGTTTAGGGTTCAATGTGATTTGTTTTGAAATTATTTTTTTTAATTGTTACCCTCATCTCTTCCCAAAACATTCTGATTTTTCTACATTCCCATAAACAGTGAAATAGGATTCCTTTACTTTCCATACATTTTGTGCACGTATCTGGTATGTTTTTGTTATATCTATTTAATTCCACTGGTGTAACATACATCCGCATTAACCATTTAAAGTGTATCAGTTTAAGACGTACAATTATTGATTTGGTTTGAGCTCCTGCACAAGCCATTTCCCACTGTTCCTCTGAAATTTCAATTTGCAGGTCCTGTGTATGTCTTTTTAAAAAAAATTTCCAATATCTAATCCACATATTTCTTTCAGAAGGTGGGTTTGCATTGTATGGGTGCTGTGTTGATGGCTTCATTTTCTAGATCCTCCATGAAAAAGCTGCTCATGATGGCTGATAGTGGGTCTCCCATTGCAAATCCTTTTTGTCTGTAGATTCTCTCTCTGTATGGAAAATAGATTGATTTTGCAACAAATTGTAATAGTCCAGATATGTCATCAACTGTGAGAATTGTGCGTCTTTTAAGAGTTCTGTCATCCTTGAGGCGTTCTTGCACAATGTGTAGTGCAGTGCTTCTCAATTATTGTTTGCAAAGCCCCCCCTAGGAAAGAGAAAATATTTCGCGCCCCCCCAACTCGCCGCAGTGACTATAAATAAGATCATTATCTATAAAAATTGTATAAGTATACCTAAAATTGTATCCTTTTTAACATTAACAAAAGAAAAAAGCAATATAAATCAACTTTCAACAAATATTAACTTTATTTTGCCACACAGAAACCCTGTTATAGTCTAAAACAGAAAAAAAAAACTGAAATAAAAAATATGTCAATCCTTATTTAAACTAGAAACATTTTTGACCAACTGAACCATTTGATGCTGAGAAAAATAATTCAATCAATAAATAATATTAAATGTAAATTGATCTGGAACATTAACACAGGAGTACCAATATATTTAACATTTTAGTCTGAAGAAAAAGGTAGAAAAAGGCAGTATCAACTCCCCTGCAATTGTGTGGGGTTTTTTGCACTGCGCAATTTGGTACGCCACTTTAAATGATGCTGAAAGTGCTCGCTGGTTTACTGATGTAGCGTTCACAAAGTGGGATGATTGTTGGCCGTACTCCGCACGTTTTCGCTGAAAAAAATCAAGCGGCTTATCAACGTGTTGAGGATGTAATGTCTGTAGGTGACGTCTTAATTTATTTGGCTTCATGCTGTCCGCTGCCAACACTTTCAGACACAGTGAACACACCGGTCTTTCCTCGTCTCCCATAGTCACAGTGAAGCCAAGCGCTAGATAAGCTTCGTCATATTTCCTCGTCTTAGCTTTTGGGAGACTTTCATTTGTCTCTCTCCGCCTTTCTTTTCGTTACTGTTAAATATTTCTCCATGGTGTCTCTCGAGGGGTTTGTTGACAGCAATTTAAAAAGTTTTAAACTCCCGCACAGACTTTGACAATGAGAGCGCCACTGCACCACCTGCTGCCGTGGATGTGCAATTACACTTTACACGGCAAAAGCAAAGCCTGTTCCCCGGGGTCACACGCGCCCCCCCCGGCATCGCATCGCCACTATTTGAGAAGGACTGGTGTAGTGTGACATCAACAGGGGTGTTTGTGAACAGCAAAATGACATGTGAAATGAGGATGTCGTCTGATTCCATTTTCATGTTTTTGAATTCTTGTGCCAGTTCTTTAAGTTTTTGCAGTAGTATTCTGATAGTCCAAGGAGGGGTTTAATGATTTCAACCAGGGCTTTTGATAAATTGTATGTGACTGATCCGATGCCGTCTATTATTGGTCGCAGTGGGATGTCCTTATGTATTTTGGGGGTTCCATAGATCCAGGGGGTTATGCTGGCTGTGGGTATCAGGTGTTCTTATACATCCTTTGTTATTTTTTTGCTTTCTAATAGGGGTTTAACAAGGGCTTTTAGCATTTTTTTTTCTTTTCTTCTGTGGGGTTTGTTTTTATGATTTCATACGTACTGCTGTCTGCCAACATGGTTTCCATCTGTTTCATAGGTTTGTGTCCATTACTACTGTGATTCTGCTTTTATTTGATGGGAGGATTGTGATTGTTCCATCTTTCTTAAGTTTATTGCTTTTTCTTCTTTTGTGATGTTGCTTTGTGGGAATTTGGCCGTTCTGAGGATTCCTGCTACTGCGTTCCGTAGTGTTGCTTTTTCCCATTGATCCTGGATTTTTTTCCCACACGCCAGTTCTGTTGCCAAGATGTATTCTTCATGGAGTATTTTTGGTTGGTGTAATGGTGGAATTTAGTCCCCTGCTCAGCACTTTTTTCTCAGTGTCCGTGAGTGTGCGTTGTGATAAGTTTTTGACCCACTTATTGTTCATTTCCATGTGTTTGTCTTCTCTTGTTCTTCCTTTTCGTGAGTTTTTTTTTAGTTATTTTATTTGGCCGTTTTTCATTATAGCGAATTCTTGTTCGTGTGTGTGTTTTAATTGTGCTTTAATCCGCTCCTGCATTTCCTGGTATGTTCTGTATGTGTATTTCAAACACACTGTCTTCTTCAGAGTCAGACAGGCAGTTGGTGTTAGTCTTAACACCAATAAAGGCTGTGAATTTAACAGTGTGCTCTGACTTTTTTCCTCTGTGAAAGAAATATTATACCCTACTCACAAAAAGTTAGGGATATTCGGCTTTCAGGTGAAATTTCAGGATGCACCTAAAATGCACTATAACTGTTACAGGTGAACTTAATTTGACCTTCTCTAACCTTTTGAACACACATGTCCAACTATTCAATGTTTCAATACTTTTTGCATAATGTTGGATGACTTAATGTAATTCCTGGTTCTTTGATAACAGAGTGAGGTGTTTCATTATGAGAATCGCCTCGGGCGTGACCAAGTACGGAAGCTCCAATGACACCACGTCTGTCAGTGACAGACAGGTCGTGCAGTGTTCAGGGCCCTGCCCCCGATAATACCACGGTCGACCAAACTCATCCAAATCATTCTAGGCAGGTTTCTTTCCGTGACCCTGCAAGGAGGGAAGTGTTGGTGAAACACCTCACTCTGTTATTAAAGAACCAGGAATTATGTTAAGTTATCCAACATTCTTTTTCTAACTGCGCTCGGTGTTTCACTATGGGAGATATAGCCCACTCCCGTACTGCAGCAATGATCCCGAAGCCATGCCCCACACAGCCACAGGTAATGACCTCATGCTGTAGAAGCAGACCCTGCTTCCAGCACAGCCTGGGCCAATGACTACCACGCAACATCCAGCCTATAGAACCTCACAAACGTGTGGTGTGGACCAGCTGGCTGCCGCGCAAATGTCCATAACAGACACTCCCCTGAACAAGGTCCAGGACGTAGCCATGTTCCTGGTGGAGTGAGCTTGCACGCCTAGTGGGGCCTGAGAGCCCTTACATCTATAAGCCAGAGATATAGCCTCCACAATCCAGTGGGATAGTCTCTGATGAGTCAAGGGCTTGTCCCTGTGAGGGTTGGTCCAAGAGACAAATAGTTGCTCAGATTTTCTAAAATCTGCCGTTCTCTCCAAGTATACTCCCAGGGCCCGCAGAAGACAAGCCTTTGTTCCTCTTCTGAGGAGAAAGGAGGAGGGTGAAAAGCCAGGAGCTCTACAGTGGGACATCTGTATGCTGACTCCATAACTTGAGGCACAAAGGCAGGATTAGGCCGCAAGCACACCTTAGTGTGCCCAGGGACCAACTGCAAACATGAAGGGTGAATAGACAAAACCTGCAAATTGCTCACCCGCTTGGCTGTGGTTAGAGCCAACAGCAGAGCCGTTTTAATAGAGAGAAACTTCAATCCCGCCACCTCAACTGGCTCAAAAGGGTGGTGAGAGAGACCATCTAGGACTAACGATAAATCCCATAATGGAACCAGGGGCCGGGAAACCGGGTGCTTGCAGCAAGCTCCCTTCATGAACTGATAAACCACAGGGTGCTGACTCAATGGTTTGTCTCCAAACCCCACATGGCACGCTGAAATTGCCGCTAGGTAGACTTATTGTTGAAAAAGCCTTTCCACTTTTGAGCAGATGCTGTAAGAAACAGAGCATATCCACTACAGAACACTGGTAAGGGATAGCCTGCCTCTCATCACACCACCTCTCAAAAACTCTCCATTTACCACTGTAAAGGGAGCAGCTGGAGGCAGTCCAGCTGTGGTTAAAGTCCACCTTTCAGGGGCCAGGCCCAAAGGGCCACACAGTCTCAATGAGGATGATAGATCTCCCCGTGAGCTTGAGACAGGAGGTCCCTGCATATGGGGAGAGGCCACGGTTCGCCTGCTAATAGCTGAATTATTTCTGCTATCCAAGGCTTGGATGGCCACCAAGGGGCTATCAGAATCAACGACAGTCCCTGTTCCCTCACTCTGAATAACACTGGAGAGGATCAGGCTGAGAGGTGGGAATGCATACAACAGGACATCTGGCCATGGGTGTGCCAGAGCGTCCATGCCCAGAGGTGCCTCTGCATCTGACAGGGAGGCAAACAGCGGGCAATGTGCATTTTCCCGCGAGGCAAACAGATCTATGGCAGCTTGGCCAAACCTCTGCCAGATCTGCTTCACCACCTGAGGGTGGAGTCTCCACTCCCCGAACAGTGGGTTCCCTCTGGATAATAGATCTGCCTCCCTGTTCAGGACCCCTGGCACATAAGTAGTCCGAAGAGAGTAGAACCTTGTGCTGCTCCACACAATTATCCTCCTGGCCAAGCTGTGGAGCTAAAGCGACCGGGTGCCACCCTTACGGTTGATATAGGCTACCACTGTTGAATTGTCGGTTTTGACCAAAACATGTTGTCCCTGAAGGTAGGGCAGGAAGTGCTCTAAGGCTAAAAACACTGCCTGAAATTCCAACACATTTATGTGAACCTGGGCTTGGCTTTGAGGCCACAGCCCATTCACTGCTCTGCCCATCATAGTTGCACCCCATCCTACCAGGGATGCATATGTGGTCAGAGTTACTCTGGATAACACCGTTCCCAGCGGCATCCTTGCAGTGAGGGATGCTGGATTTCTCCAAGGCTGGAGTGCTACAATGCACCGCTGCATTATCGTC
Organism: Pholidichthys leucotaenia; assembly: GCA_020510985.1. Taxonomy (NCBI): domain Eukaryota; kingdom Metazoa; phylum Chordata; class Actinopteri; order Cichliformes; family Pholidichthyidae; genus Pholidichthys; species Pholidichthys leucotaenia. The sequence goes on from CM035838.1 coordinate 317,017,301, forward strand.
ACCCTGCGGCGGAGATGATGGTGGGGGCATAAACGCAGGTTTGCTACCCATTGCTGAAAATCCCTCATGAGGAGTCTCAGCTGAACCATCAATATGACCAAAGTCATGAGGCCTAGAAGGTGGAGGCAAAGACAGAGTGACACGACTTTCCCTCGCTGAAACTGGGCGAGACACTGTGCGAACGAGACGATTCCCTGCTGACAGTGTTACACGATAAGTGACGGGAGTTTATTCTTAGCCCCAAATATTCTGTGCACTGCGCAGGTATTAAACGGCTCTTTTCCCAGTTGATTGTGAATCCGACCTTCGTGAGGTGATTTACCACTGCATACAAATCCCGGAATGCTTGCTCCTGGGATTGGGAGCAGATTAAATAGTCGTCTATGTATGAGAATATTCTGATGCTGTTGTTCCTTAACGGAGACAATGCTGCCTCCACACATTTGCTGAACACTCTCGGAGCTAGTGATAGTCCAAAAGGGATAGTTCGAAACTCTTGCGCTATGCTCTGATAAGCGAACCTGAGAAATTTCTTGTGAGGAGGATAAATGGCACTATGAAAATATGCGTTCGACAGATCAACTGTCACAAAACAATCGCCTGGCTGGATTGAGTGAGATAGTGCTTTGTGCGTGAGCATTCTGAACCTATACTTAAGTGTTTGTTCGGTGCCCACAAATCAAAAATAAAGCGGTGGGTTGAGCTGCCCTTCTTTGGAATGAGAACAGGAGTAAAAGCCCTGCTGCGCCTTGCTGCTTGGCACCTCCCTGATTGCTCCTTTGTTTAAAAGAGACAGAATTTCTTCCTCTAAAACTTGAGCAGAGTCTCCACTGGCCTCTGAAATCAACATACCTTTGAATTTCTGGGGCTTCGTGGCAAATTGCAGTCTGTAACCGTGACAAATGGTGGACAGAACCCATGGGTGAACTGCGCATGCGTGCCAGTGAACCACCTGGGAAGAGAGTGGGCTGAAGGCTGCACGCCTGAGTGACGTCACTCCCTCCGTGAGAAGGGAGCAGTCCCACTTCGGAAGAGCGTGAACTCCCCCTGCAGGCAGCAGAAGTACATGACTGCCATTTTGTTTTGTTTTGTTTCTGCATTCTGCTCTTGGCAAACTGCCTGGCTAGAGAGATGCACATTTTAATTCTTTTTTCACAGGGGAACAAGTAACTTGTTCATGAACCTGAGCAGTGCTTGGGGACACCTGAAAGGATTTTTAATTCCACTCGCTGACACTGAGGGAGTGCTTGGTGACACTTTGCCAGCTGATCTTCAGACTCTCTTCTGAACAGGAAAAGAGGGAAACGGAGGACTCCTGTTGAACTGGAACCACAGGAGCTACTGAACTCTGAACAGTGAAGTGGTTTGTCTCCACACCTGTCATTCTTCTTTTCTTCAGCTAAGTTGCACATTTCTTCTTCCCATCCCCAGGGTGGGACGAGCGATTCTTGGCAGCCACAGCTGCAAAGGAATGCTTACTCCATGGTCTCAGGTTTTCAACTCTGGTCTGGGGGGCCTGCAGAGTTGTTCCTTGACTGTGAGGTCTAGCACCACCATGTTTCCCTCTCGCTGCCGAAGCGGCTGCTGTAATGTCAGCCCGAGGCACCTGGGGAGGCTGGGTGTTCACCTTGCGGGGTAGACGGAGGTTAAGGGCTTCACCCTCCTGCTTCCTCTGTGTGCTAGTCTCTCTCATTTTCTCCAAGGCAGGACCAAAGAGACCCTTGGTGGGGTCATATGGTGCATCCATGACCTCACCCTTCTGTGTGTCACTCAGTCCTGACAGATTCAGCCACAAGGCTCTTTCACTAGTGACGGCGAGACCCATGACATGCCCGGACCCCTGGACTGCCCCTCTGGAAGATCGCAGGACCAGATCATTGACCACACAGATTTCATCCCATAGGACAGGGTTTGGGGACCCAGAGTCCAACTGACTGCCCATATCCTCCAATAGTTCTGCCTGATATGCTGACAACAGAGTGACTGCATTAAGGGAGCAGACCGACTGTGCTGCATATTTGTACATTTGTTGGTAAATCGATGCTGTGAGGTGATCTGACTTACTAGGCAGAGAGATGGTTGTGGAAGCTGAGACAGCTCTGCAGTTAGGATGAAGGTGATAAGGCACTGAAGACTCCACCGCTGGGGGTTTGTTTAATCCCAGCTCACCCATACCGTGGATCTCCAGCTTAGAGCAGGCCTTGGTGGGAAGCTTGCTCTTGAATGGGCTCAACCAGTAGCGATTCATTTCTTTCATGCAGGCGAGGCTGTTGATAAGCGTTGCTTTGCTTATGGTGAGGAAAGTGGCAGCCTCTTTCCATTGTATAGGTCATGTTCTGTCCCCTCCGTATCCTGGCCTGCCGGCCACGGGATGCTGAGTTTTGCCGAGGCTCGCCTGCAGATCTCATACAGGTTGCTGTCCACTGGGGAAACAGCACCGGCCCCGCTGGGGGGTCTAGACTGCTGAGGAGAAAAAAGGAGTCATCTTCCTCTTCCTCCATATCAGTTACATCGAGGAGGTCGGACTGTTCGTCGTCATCCTCGTCACCTGGTTCACCCAGACCGCTCTCCAGAATGTCCTCTGGGAGCGGAGGGTCGATCGGGGATTGGGACTCCATCATGTCCACCCAGCTCGTGGAGGCTTGTGGCTGATGGATGTCACTTGTAGCGTTAGCTAGGCAGGGGTCTTGACTACTAGCTACCGCTATTTTAAGCCTCCTTTCCAAAACTTTTTCTGGCATAGAAGCGCAATGAAGACACCCCTGAGGGTCCACTAGCGATGCCTGAGCATGTTTAGTGCCCATGCAGACTATGCACATAGGATGAGGGTCCCTACCCGAAATAGAGGCACCGCATGACGCGGGGCACGGGCGGGATACAGCCTCTTTGGCCTTCGGATCTAACACTTTGGCGGGGTTAGCAGCCATAGCCAAGGGAAAGGGGGATTTTTCTTATAAAAAAAGCTTGTCATGACATGTTCGCCTGGCCGCCACTAGCAGTGAGCTGCGAGTTTTAAGTCGAGCTCAGCCGTGAAAGCCCTGGGAGTCAGCTCGTTGTAACACGTTAGCTGTACTCCGTTATCGGTTTCAGTGAGCAAGTTAATGCTAACCGAACACTGATTAAGCTATACGGTCAGCCAACAAGCAAATGCTAGCCAAACTGTAAACAAGCTTCCCACAACGCGGTAGCTAGAGTCACACAAGTGTACAAGTTAACTAGTTAGCAAAAACCAGCAAGCTGTGAGAGCAGCCCACCTTGACGAGGACACTGCCCTTTGTGTGAAGTTCTCAGCACAACCAGACAGACAATGGAAAACTGCGTTCCGCGACGTGCTCCGTTAGGGTATGCCTGTGAACAGTGAAACTGCTAGCCAAATCAGCCTGGATTCACTGAGGGAGCTTGTAGTTCCACATGGAAAGAAAGCGAGAATGATTTGGACGGGTTGGGTCGGCCATGGTATTATCGGGGGCGGGGCCCTGAACATGGCACGACCTGTCTGTCACTGACAGACGTGGTGTCATTGGAGCTTTCGTAGTTGGTCATGAACGAGGTGATTCCCATAGTGAAACACGAAGCGAAGTCAGAAAAAGAACTTTGTTCTCTAACAAGGCACTTAACAGCAAAAGTCACAACAGGTATTTGATCCATGAATCGACCAATAAATTTTCTAGTTCAATTAGAATTGGTATTTAAACAGTCCTCTTCATCATGCTGTTCACATTTTGACATCATGAGACCAAGATGACACCTTTTTGATCAACAGTACCTCGCCATTGCGAGGCTTCAAACAGGATGTTCTCAGAGGGAAGTGGCCACTGAGTTTAGTGTCAGAGTGTCATCAGCAGGTTGCAACAGAGATACAGACTAGAAGAGTCACAGAAAGGCGTAGAAGTGGACGTCCTTTGGCCACATCCCACACTGATGACTGCTTCATTGTGAACAGTGTCCTGCAAAACTGGATGATGAATGCCACTCAACTCCAGGCACATTTAAGGGAGGTGAGAGGCACCCAAGTGGCATGTCAGATCATTCGAAACCGTTTACATCAGCGTGGTCTGCATGCTAGATGACCTGCAAGGGTACCTGACCACACCACCAGGCATAGGCATCATCACCTTGCATGGGCCAAGGAGCATTTACGCTGGACAAGAGACCAGTGGGCCTCAGTGCTGTTCTCTGATGAAAGTCGATTCACACTGAGCAGAAATTATTCCTGCCAACAATGTTGGAGCTGTCAAGCAGAGCGCTAAGCATCAGCCACTGTTGTCACTAGATGAGCCTTTGGTGGTGGTGGTGGTGTTACAGTCTGGGCAGGTGTGTTTAGTCAATACAGAACTGCCCTACACCCTATACATGTGCATATATATATGTGCTCGTGCATCACACATGTATGCCAAACCTCTTGTTTGTTGCTGTGAGGTGCTTAGGCGCATGCATGTACACGCATACACAGCACTTCACTCGTGTGACATTTCAATGTTTTGTTTAGTTACACCTTAACTCTTGCACTTTAGCACATCCACTTTGTACAGCTTCATTGCAGTTGTTCTGCTCGTGTATGATTGTGTGTTTTTGTGACCCGCCGGGGGACTATAGATGCAAATTAGCAGTACTGATAAATCTGGCATGCTTACGTTTGTATTAGTGTTCATTAGCATGCAATGCCCCTTTCAAATAAACATTAAACTAAACCTTCTGAATGGTACAGTGACAAGCCGATACTACCTGAATAACATCATTAATCCAGTCATTGTGTCCCTGCATGAACAACACAGGCCTAATTGCATCTTCATGGACAGCAATGCTCCAGCTCATCATTAGGGAACAGCTGCTGGAGGCTGGGGTACCGCCAGTGGCGTAGCCTGCACTTTCTCCAGACCTGAATCCCATAGAAAACCTATGGGATCAGCTGAGTCACTGTGTAGAGGCTCTTAACCCTGCACCCCACAACCTCAATGACCTGAGGGCCGCCCTTCAAGAAGAGTGGAATGTCATGCCTCAGCAGACAAGAAGTCGACTTGTGAACAGCATGAAATGTCATCAAGCTGTAACTGATGCTCAAAGGCACATGACAAGTTATTGAGACACTGACATCTTTTGTTGTGGTATGCCCACCACTGTTGTTGGGTTTTGTTTCAATAAATTGTTTGAGATGAGGAAATCGCCATTGCATGCTGCTACTAAAATGCCCTACTTTCATGATATATCACTGTAGCGTGAACGTTTTACATTTTCCATAAATTTCACCCGAAAGTCGAACATCCCTAACTTTCTGTGAGTAGTGTATACACTTCTAATGAAAAATGGAAGCATTCTTACCTGCTTGTTTCAGTCTTTCCATGTTTTAGTCTAGCTGCAGCTGTGCAGGGCGGATGACCTGCTAGCCACAGCTGCATTTCACACATGTGCATTGACTAACCTATGGTCCACATGTCCATATAGAGGGGTTGCACCGATGTCACACGGGTCATGTGTCTTCTGTTTACTGCGTCATTTTGGACGGCAACGAACAGTCAAATCACCAACAGCAAGCGTGAGTGAGTGTAATCAACGAGATAAATGGCTACACACAAATCAACACCATGGTCCAATGACGAAGTGCAGACTTGTCTCTGCTTGGCAGCTGACTAAAGAAATCCAGAGGGAGCTGGACGGAGTGACTTGAAAAGAATTCACGGCCACTGACCAGCGAAGGCAGACAGGAGGCAGAGTGGCGTAGACCCAATCAAGGCATCGTCATTGTTGAAAACAGTGACAGAGGATGGTGAGTGATGTGATATTATACATCTTTGCCATTATTTATCCCAGTGGTGGAAAGCTCACTTTGAACAAACACCGCTGTCTCCTGTATGCAGACAATGAGCTAGCTAGTTAGCCATCAATGCTAACTCTCCGTGCTCTGCTTGTATTTTGCGCTTGTGTCAACATCTGACGAAATAAGCTAGTGTTCATCCTGGTTAAAAAGTTTTTTACATGCTGCACTTTCATGCTGTGCATGTACTTATGTGTGTATTCTCATTCTAGAGTCCCACCACAGGCTGAAGATCCACTGAACCGGGACCAGCAGCACATCCAGTTGCTTCTCAGTGAGGCAAGAAAGCATGAAACAGGAACAGGTCAAGTGGACCCCTGACCAAGTGAGGACCCCAAGTGGACCCCGGGGTCCAATCTGTACATGTACAAGTACATTTTCAATCCAGTGATTTACAAACTGATCCAGAGCTCTCTAAAGCCTCACTCAGAAAATTCTAGTCCCACATACCTATTCTGTGTATTTTCATCTGGGGGCAGCCAGCAGTGACGAGCAGCAGTGGTGGAGGAAAGTCTTTTGAAAGCAGAAACCGAGCCAAAACCTTCTCCAGGTCAGCTTAGTTGTCATCTTACATATATATATATATTGTTTACACTTCTTGGTGACCAGGAAAAGTCTTTCCAACAGTTTTACACAAATTCTTGTTGTTCTCCTTCGTGTTTGGTTCCAAGGTTGTCATAGCCAGGAGCGGCACTGGGGTTAAGCTCCCAGTGCTTATAAAATGCTCCTTATGGCGTGCGTCTCGAAAAGCCTCTGACAACTAAGTCCAACTCCTAGCCTGCCCGTGTGGTTTAGTCTCTAAGCCCGGCGGAACTGCTTTTACTAATAGAAGAAGGGGCGAGGGTGGATCTCTGGCACCTTAAAACCAGATGCTTCGGGTAGATGGTGGCTCGTCAACCTAGGAAGGTAGCCCATCTAGGGGAAGGTAAACCCTGATTTCAAACCTCTGCTGCCTTGCGGCACACCCGGTCACGGGAAAGGCTTCGGAAGTCAACCCTGAGGAAAAATCCGGAGTCGGAGTCCCTAAGGCAGTTCTCTGTTGTGCTCAACATCGTTCTGGCAGCTCCTGCGACGGCGCTGGTGCCAAACTGTAGCAGCCCTGCTGTTCCTTTGGATTCATCAGTGACATGGAGAGGGGGGACATGCTGCATGGACAACATCTTGTCCTCCATATCTTCCTGCCCAGGCTTGAATCCTACCAACGCCCAACGCTGGAAGGTAGAACACCGGATCACTGGAGAGGACACTCCAGCTTCGCCTTTGGCGTAGACAAAACACAGGGAATGACAGTTACCGGTTATAAGCCACTGCTCAATTGGCGTAGAGCGCGGTGCCAGGGGTTGTTCCCGATGGTGGGAGGGATCATCGGATCTCACTGGACAGCTACCGCCCACCTCAAGCTGGGCAGCCCCCAGCCAATAAGGTGTTGTCCCGCCACAGCCTGCTTTCCTCATTGGGTGCATGGGGATGAGGAGAAGTCTGAACGGCAGGCTGAGAACTTTCGCACCAGGCAAGACAAAAAAAACAAAAGAGACCAACTCTAAAACTGGGAACTTGGAACATCCGCACTATGATGACAGGACTCGCTGCTAACCTCAAGGACATCAACGACACCAGGAAGACTGCTATCATCAATAATGAGCTGAAGAGACTGGAAGTGGATATCGCCACTCTCCAGGAAACACGGTTGGCTGACGCAGGCACACAGAGAAGGACTACACGTTCTACTGGCAGGGAAAGAGCAGTGACGAACACAGGGAACACGGAGTGGGCTTCGCAGTGAAGAACACCTTGCTGAAGATGGTGGAACCGGGCAGCAATGGCTCTGCACGACTCCTCACCCTCCGCCTCAACACCACTCAAGGCCCAGTCACCCTCGTCAGTGTGTATGCCCCAACACTGACAGCCACACCAGAGGCAAAAGACGAGTTCTACGAGAATCTCGCAACAACTGTCAGGATCATCCCCAACTCTGAACAACTCATTCTCCTTGGAGACTTCAATGCCAGAGTGGGTGATGACCACGACTCCTGGCCCTCCTGTCTTGGACCATTTGGCGTGGGCAGAATGAACGACAACGGACAGCGGTTGCTCGAGTTCTGCACTTATCACGATCTGTGCATCACAAACTCGTTCTTCAAGACCAAGCCCCAACACAAGGTTTCCTGGCGATATCTGCGCTCAAAGCACTGGCACCAGCTGGACTTTATCCTGACCAGGCGCACCTCACTGAAGAACGTGCTAATCACCCGTTCGTTCCAGAGTGCAGATTGCGACACAGACCATTCATTGGTGTGTTTCAAGGTCAATCTGCAGCCGAAGAAATTCCATCGTGCTACACAGCCTGGAAAGGCATGGATTGACACCAGCAAGATGGCCCAACCAGAACTTGTTGAGCAGTTTGCCTCCACCTTTGAGAAGGAACTTGGTGTACCACAAGAAGGAGAATCAGCAAAGCAGAAGTGGAAAGAGCTGCGAAACACCATCCACCGCACAGCCTTGGCTACCTTTGGGAGGAAGACCTCGAAGTCACAGGACTGGTTTGATGCCAAGTTGACCGAGATGACCCCCGTCATTGAAGCCAAGCGCTCAGCTCTTGCCGAGTACAAGAAGTACCCAAACGAGAAGAATCTCCAGATTCTCAGGGCTGCGAGAAGCAAAGTTCAGCAGACTGCTTGGCGCTGTGCCAACGAGTACTGGACTCAGCTCAGCCAAGACATTCAAACCGCTGCCATAACAGGAAAACATCCGTGGTATGTACGATGGCATCAAGAAAGCACTTGGTCCGGCTCAGAGCAAGACAGCCCCCCTCAAATCCTCCACTGGGGAGATGATCACAGAAAAGAACAAGCAGATGGAGAGATGGGTGCAGCACTACTCCGACCTCTACTCCAGACAGAACACCGTGACACCGTCAGCCCTTGATGCCATCGATTGCCTGCCATCCATGGACGAACTTGACACCGAGCCAACCATCAACGAACTCAGCAAGGCCATTGATAGCTTGGCCGCTGGCAAGGCACCCGGCAACGACGGCATACCCCCCGACCTGATCAAGCACTGCAAGACCGCCCTAATGCTGCCATTGCATGACGTCCTCTGCCAGTGCTGGAAGGAAGGTGCCATACCACAGGACATGAGGGACGCCAAGATCATCACCCTCTACAAAAACAAAGGGGAGAGAAGCGACTGCAACAACTAAAGGGGCATCTCCCTCCTCAGCGTTGTTGGCAAAGTCTACGCACGAGTTGTTCTCGTTCGTCTACAGAAGCTTGCCGAATGTGTCTACCCCGAGTCTCAGTGTGGCTTCCACGCTGAGCGATCGAAGGTAGACATGATATTCTCCATCCGCCAACTCCAGGAGAAATGCAGAGAACAGAACATGCCCCTGTACGTCGCCTTCATCGACCTCACCAAAGCGTTCGATCTGGTCAGCAGAGAGGGCCTTTTCAATATCCTGCCAAAGATAGGATGCCCACCAAAGTTGCAAAGCCTCATCAAATCGTTTCACACCAACATGCAGGGGATAGTGCAGCACGACGGCAATGTCTCAGAGCCATTCAACATACGCAGCGGAGTGAAACAGGGCTGTGTACTTGCGCCAACCCTCTTTGGGATTTTCTTTGCTATGCTCCTGAGGCATGCCTTCAGCACAGCAACAGAGGGAATCTACCTGCATACAAGATCTGACGGCAGGCTTTTCAACCTCGCCCACCTGAAAGCCAGAACCAAAGTACGCGAGGCTCTAATCAGAGACATGCTGTTCGCAGACGATGCTGCAGTCGCAACCCATACACAGCAGGAGCTTCAGACCCTGATGGACCGCTTCTCCCAGGCATGCAAGGACTTCGGGCTTACCATCAGCCTGAAGAAGACTAACGTCTTGGCGCAAGGCACGGAAGCACCACCAACCATCACCATCGACGACTACGAGCTGGAGGTCGTGAATCAGTTCATGTACCTGGGGTCCACGATCAGCAGCAACCTCTCCCTTGATACGGAGATCGACAAGAGGATTGGAAAATCAGCCTCCACACTCGCTCGCCTCACCACACGAGTGTGGGAGAATCCCAAACTCTCTGTCAAGACGAAGATGGCAGTGTACAATGCCTGCGTCATCAGCACACTGCTCTATGGGAGTGAGACGTGGACAACATACACCCGGTAGGAAAAGAGACTGAACTCCTTCCACTTGCGCTGCATTTGCCGCATCCTGGACATATCCTGGCAGGACAAAGCGCCCAACACAGAAGTTCTGTCCCGCACCGGCCTTCCCTCCATGTTCACTCTACTCAGGCAGCGCAGGCTCCGCTGGCTAGGCCACGTTCACCGTATGGAGGATGGCAGAATCCCCAAAGATGTCCTCTACGGAGAACTGTTGACTGGCAGGAGAGACGTTGGCCGCTCACAGCTGCGTTTTAGAGACGTCTGCAAGAGAGACATCAAGGCCCTGGAGATCAACACAGAGCGCTGGGAGGACCTTGCAACGGACCACCAGACAGCTCAAGGCGGGTGAAGAGAGACTGACTGCCGCAGCAGATGAAAAAAGGACCCGCAGGAAGAACCGCCACAGCTCCAGCAGCACGGAGACCACCCACAAGTGCGACCTGTGTGACAGGGACTGCCATTCGTGCATCGGCCTGTTCAGCCACAGGCGGTGCTGTTCCAGCAGAGTAGACGTTTAGGATTCTCTTCCATGGTCATCATAGACCGACGGAGGCCGACGACCTTCGTGTTTACAAATCATTGGATTGAGAATGTACTTGTACATGTACAGATTGGATCCTGGGGTCCACTTCCGAGTGCTCACTTGGTCAGGGGTCAACTTGACCTGTATCCCATGAAACTACCTTGTGAAGGGAGGAGATGGCTCAGAATGCTACCGTCAATCAAGCGTTCCTTGGTGTGCTGGGCCACTTTGCAAAGGCGAGGAGTCAGTGCGTGTGGCCGGAGTGCGTAACCCACTGTTTTTTTTTTTTTTACAGTTTCAAGTTTGAATTTTGCACATTCGAAATAATCTGGATTTTGCTGGTGATTGTAATAAATAATTTAGTGACTTGTGTGTTTGCATCATGATTTTCTATTTTTCTGTTAAGACACCGGTGGGAAGAGTCAACAGACCAAACATTTATCATCCATCCATCCATCTTCTTCCGTTTAATCCTTTTCAGGTTGCGGGAGGGCTGGAGTCTATCCCAGCATCTTTGGGCGAGAGGCATGGTACAGCCTGGACAGATCGCCAGTCAATGACGTTGAAAATAATGGCTCATTTTTAAGAAAAAGTAACCAAAAACAAATATTTTATTTACTGAAGACTGTATTGCTGGATGTGCCAGTACAGAAGACACTGCACACTTTAGTGATAGTACCAGTATATGGAGGAATTCTGGGCCATATTAGCATCTGAATTTCCTAATAATGAGTTAGGGTTTAATGGGATTTAATGTGTTTTAACACAAACTACTTTATGGTTCATAATTCTGGTGACAGACTTACACCAAACCAAAAGTGATTTCTCAAACTGCTGGATTATTTAGATAGGTTTTCCAACCTTTTAGCATTTATCTCACTAAATCTTGGTCACCCTCACAAATAAAACAAACGTGGACACATATCTGCAAAAGGCACAAAAGTTTATTGTAAAAATTCCTAGTGCAATACAAAAGGAGTACATAGTACATTATTCACACAGACTATATATTTATACAGTACATGTATATATCCAGTAAATCCATGTATTTTCCATGTTACCTTGTGACTGCATTATTTTAATTGCTTTTAATCCTAGATGACGTTTGTTTTGGGTTAAAAATGCATCATAATTGTTAAATATATTTTATTATACCTAACTCAGTCCTGTTTACCTGTTGAAATATATATTCTATAACTAATATAACCCCATAACTATAATATGGCACCTGGCGATCAATTTTGGCAGCTGATTACTTTTTGCCACAACACCACTGGCTGGAGCAGGTACATCCCATGATGTCTCAAAAATCTCCATGATTTTCACACAGATCAGAGCAATTTGTAGCACAGGAAGCTAAATGTTTCTACAGACATACACTGAGAGGCTCGGTTGGACGGCCAGACCGACGGTTTGAAGCGATAATTTTGCCACAAGAGGACCATCTGAAACACATGCACAGCATACATATTTTAGTAATAGCGATAACTTGCTGTGATTACAATGTAGTACGGAGGACTTGTTAGTGCTTAACTAGCATTAGCAATCATTAGCTTACCTGCATATGTGATCTAGTTCGTATCCTTATGTCTTCTGCTGCTCCATGGCTTCCTAAACTCTCCAGTACTTTTCCAGAGTGTTTTGTCTTGCCGCCTGTAGCCTTCTCTCGCTCTCCTTTTTTGCCTTTACTCTGACAAAAAGCCAGCGAGCAGCAGGCTCGCCTCCATATCCATCTTCTGTTTTGCTTGTCACATACAAATGATGTCGGAGTGTTGGGCCGCCTTGCTGTAAAGATCTCACTCACTTAAGGTGGTATTCAGTCATAATGAATAACGAACAACACTGTTAAATTGGGCTGAGCAGGTGCTAGTGGAATTATTATTCTCAACACAGGGTCAACGCTATTTGCTGTCCAAAATGGCAGAAAAACAAAGTGGCACGTGACCACTGATGTCACGTGCCACCCCTCTATAGGATGACAGCGATGTTCCAGCAAACTGATGTGAACATCCATAATAAAATGAAGAATTTTGTGCCAGTGTTGAGTGCCACAACCACAGATATGAACACATTTACATGACAAATACTGTCTGGACGCAAACGTCCACGTTTAAGAGCCAGCTTTTTTCATTCCGTTAACATTAATTACATTATTAATCAGTCCCTCCAGGATTTCGCAGGATGTTTTTATGATTGTTGCGGGCCAAAAAGTCTGAATTTGTGGGAGCTTTTTTAAAAAGTTGCAATATAGTTGCAATGTTTTTTTTTTTTTTTTTTTTTTTTTTAAATCACACTAAAAGTTGTAGGAAGAATTACAAATTTTAAAGCAGAAGCTTTTTTCCAGTTTACTGCAATCATATTCTATAACATCACAAGAAAAGCACAGGATTGTCAAAAGTTTCCTATGAAACAGTGATTTGTAAATTAAGCAGAAACCTCTGCTATACAGAAAAACACTTATGTAACAGCAAATACAGACCAACAATATCCATTACAACAGCTAAATTTTATCTGATCTTAAATTGCATTGAATTCATGTTAAAGAGTATAGACTTGGAAATTATTGGCAGCACCTTCATTTGAAAACTCTCGCAGCAGTCCCCAATCACTTGATACCGAGCACTGCGGGGGGAAAAAAAAAAAAATTGTGTTGCTCTATATTGCCTATTGGAGTCTGTGTTTTCCTGAAAAATTAAAAAAAAAAAAAAAATTAAAAAAAAATCAGACAATATTCTCTCTCTTTCCATGCTTAACTCCTACCTGTCTATCTACTGTGCGTCTCGACACACTTGTCTTTTGCAGCAAAGTTAGACAAAGTTGCAAGGTCGTGCAAAAGACATGACCAATCAATGATTTTGCGTGAACTGACGTGATCGCAACATTGCAAAATCCTGGAGGGACTGCTTCATCTCTGGTCCATATACACAGACAGCATGAAAGCGACGCACTAGCAACCCACCCCAAATAAAATGAGCAGTCTCTTCAATGTTGTGCGTCACACAAAATACCATCTGGGCGGGCCCCAAATTCTGCATTTAAGGTTTCGCTTTTTTTTGTTCAGATCACATAAAATTGTGTTATAAATACATATTTAGGAATCAGGATTTTGCCATTTGTGCATCGATTCAGAATCATTCACGTCTGCATCGAGATGCATCGGAAAAATGATCATTTCTCCCACTCCTACTGGACTGATGCCCCCACGACCTGTATCCCTGGATAAACGGTAGGAGATCGGTGAATGGATGGATGAAATATCACAGTCTCCTGACCAGTTCAGAACATACAACCACAACGACTACTGACTTAAAGCGTACCTCTGGTGGTCGTGAAGACGCATTTAACTTGAAAACATTATGAAAAAGTATTTCTTATTTTGGTAAATAATTCTTGCCAGCCATATACCACCAGACATATATTCAAATAGGACCTTGGCCATGGGCAGCCAATGAAAACTGTGGGCACAGCCATGACACATGCGGATGTGACGTCACTTCGTTGATACTCAACAGTCAATGCTCCGCCTGTATGAGAGACTAGGGTGCTGTTGTGAGTGTTTTTATTCTATTATGGCTGAATTGTCGGACTCTGAGGAAGAATTTGTCCAACATGGCTACAGGTTTGAGCCAGAAAGGTCTTCTGAGGGTGAAAGTGACGAAGTGGTCCTCACACACAACGCAATTTCATCTGAAATTATTCGTCTGTGCCCTGTTTCCGCTCCGATCTTCTGACAAGGTGAGCTGGGTTTGGGTACACAAAAAAAGTGTTTTTGTTTTTTTCGCTTATTATTCAGACATTCAAAGGCTTTACATTCCGCCATGTTGCGATATCCATATCGCATTGTATGTTGTTGTTTTTACAAGAGCACCGAGTGTCTGCTGCTCTGTATATAGTTGTAGAATCATCTTCCGTGTTGCGGCAGTTACAAGATCAGATGAGACAAGCAGCTGAATTTAAGCATTTATTTATTTATTTTCTACTCGTTTCAGTTCTGCATTTAACATGAACCCTGAGTTTGAAATAAACGTTTGAATTTGAATATCCCCGAAGCCGCTGCATATCCGGGTACTCAGATCGCAGTTTTAGAATCATCGTCATTTACGAGCTCAGATCAGAAAAGACGGCTCGCTGAATTTAAACATTTATTTATTTATTTTCTACTCGTTTTAGTTCTGCATTTAATATGAATCCTGAGTTTGAAATAAACGTTTGAATTTGAATATCCCCGAAGCCGCAGCACATCCGGGTACTCGAGGCTCAGCCAATACTGATCCAGATCGTGGTGTCAACGAAATTACGTCACAGGAAGCGTCCGGGAAGTCCATGTAGCCGCTAGTATGGCTGTACCCATATTTTGCTGACATAGCTGAACCAGCAGATCAGCAATGGATTTATATCAAATTGCTTTGAACGTGAATTTCACTTAAACTTGAACTAGAACGTGAGACAGGGGCTCAATATAATATCTTTTTTTTCACGACCACCATAGGTACGCTTTAAGAATTGTCCAGAAAACAATCCTGGACACATTCAACAACAAGGGTAGACCACACAAGTATTTTCGTTGTCAGTATTTTTTTTTTTTAACTTTATCATATTTATATATTTTTTTCCCCATACACAAGGGCCAATCGGCATACACTTCCTAGTATTTTTAATGTTTTTTTTAGTGTAGCTGCAGGGTCCAAGTGGTTACGTGTTGCCAGAGCCATAGGTTCTACGACCCTTTTCTATGACATATACACTGAAGTTGACCGTAACATCAAACATTTTAACTGCATTCATGATACATGCGTGTACCTTGGTGTCAGCGCTCCAGCTAATGGTTCCTGTGTTCCTCATTTTCCAGTACTTGATAAACTTGGTTCCTGGCCGCAGGCGGGTTCCATCGGGGAGGTTCTCATCCAGGAAGGCGGCCATCATGGCTGGAACCACCAGAGGACACGGACGCTTTGGACGCCTGCAGGAACAAAACCCACACGTTCATATGTTCTGATTTGTGACACATTACGTATGTTTATCCACTCTAAACCTGATCATTTACAGCCTACATGTGTACCAATGCTGGCTCATTATCAGACATGATTTTTACTTATTTATAGTACATGCACTATGACATTATAGCCGTTTAAAAGTTTACACAATATATATTCGATCAGGGGTGAATACCTTTATGATAGAAAAAGATACTGTGTGAAATTAGTGGACAAAAATATATGAATGGAGCCACACAACACATCTGAGCCTTAAAATGAAGGTGAAAGCGCTGATTACTGAGAATAAGAACAAACTGGTCTGTCAAGATTAGTAATGACAGCTTTCTCAGAAATTTCTCATAATTTTGCAACTTTTTCTGTTCTTCAAAATTTGTTTTACTCTTAATTTTTTTGAAAATAATTTAGCAGACATTTTTGCACAAATATGCAACTGTGTTGGAATTTTTGTCTTTCCTCCAAATTTTGCAACTTTTTTTTTAAAACAAATTTAACACTTTGCCTTATACGTGGGTCTTAAATTTGTGACTTTTCGAAATGAATTTGCCTTTTTCTTATAAAAAACCCCCCCACCCATAATTATGAGTGTTTAGAAACAATAATTGTGATATTATACCAAAGAGGCAAATGTTTTACATTCCAAAGATGGATAATGAACTGTCCCAGCTTGGACCGTTTCTTCCTGCAGTACCATAATTTTGCCAGTGGGGTGAGCCTCGAGTCGTAAAGGTCATGTGTTGACAGTTTTAAATCACTCAATTACATATAGCTCCTTTAACACGTGGATGTGTGAGAAACACTGCTGTAGTCTGTGATTCTGGACCAAACGGGTGTGAGTGTTCTGAATGTACTCAGGGCTGCTGTGCTGGGTGGCTCGGGGCTGCAGCAGGATGGGGGAGGAGCTTCCATCGGTGTGGGCGGAGCTCCACTGAATGCCCCGCCTCTCCATCCTCAACTGCTTGCGGATCTCTTTGACCTCGGCTTTCAACAGACGCTTCTCTGCCTTTAGCCGCTGCTTCTCCGCCTTCCGAAAGCTGCGGTCGCCTCGCCTGTAGAACCTGCAGACAGATGGCAGACAGGTCAACCAGGCAAAGACCTACATTCACCAGGGGTGACCACAATGGCTGGAGAACAGACTACATTCACATTATAAGCCACATTCACCAGCTGTGATTTTCTATAGATTTTGCATACAGTAACAGTTCACACTGAACTTCGAGTTTTAAGGCATACACACTCATCTGAGTTAACGGCAAAACACATCACATTTATACAGCCACTCAGAAAAAATAGATGCAGTTTTAGTAAAGATAGTCAGCTGTAAATGATGATGTCTATAAGAAAGGAAAGATGTCATACTTTAACTGTTTTGGCAACAACTACCAGCAGTGATGCTAGCAATGTGCTTCAGTTGATCAGCCACTGATATACAGTATACAGTGGAGATCAAAATTAGACAACATCCATCAATCTTCTACCGCTTTTCCGGAGGTCCGGGTCGTGGAGGCAGCAGTTCAAGCAGAGAAGCCCAGACTTCCCTCTCCCCAGCCACCTGCTCCAGCTCTTCAGAGAGGATACCGAGGCGTTCCCAGACCAGCTGGGAGATAGTCTCTCCACCGAGTCCTGGGTCTGGCCCGAGGTCTCCTCCCAGTGGGACGTGCTCAAAACACCTCAAGTGGGAGGCGTCCGGGAGGCATCCTAATCAGATGCCCATACCACCTCAACTGACTCCTTTCAATGTGGAGGAGGAGTGGTTCTACTCTGAGCCTCTCCCGGATGACTGAGCTCCTCACCCTATCTCTGAGGGTGAGTCCAGCAATCCTACGGAGAAAGCTCATTTCAGACGCTTGTATCCGCAATCTCGTTCTTTCGGTCATTACCTAAAGCTCGTGACCATAGGTGAGAGTAGGAACGTAGATTGACTGGTAAATCGACAGCGTTGCCTTAGAACTCAGCTCCCTCTTCACCACAACAGACCGGTACAACGTCCGCATCACTGCAGATGCTGCTCCAATCCGTCTGTCAATCTCTCGCTCCATTTTCCCCTCATTCGTAAATAAGACCCCGAGATACTTAAAGTCCTCCACTTGGGGCAGGAGCCTGTCCCCAACCCAGAGAGGACAATCCACCTTTTTCCGGCTGAGGACCATGGAATCGGACTTGGAGGTGCTGATTCTCATCCCAGCCGCTTCACACTCAGCGGCAAACCGTCCCAGCAAGAGCTGTAGGCCATTGCTGGATGAAGCAAACAGGACAACATCATCTGCAAACAACAGAGATGAGATCCTGTGGTCACCAAGAATGACACCCTCCATTCCCTGGTTGCGCCTAGAAATCCTGTCCATAAAAATTATGAACAGGATCGGTGACAAAGGGCAGCCCTGGCAGAGTCCAACTCTCACTGGGAATGACTCCGACCGAGTGTTGGCAATACGAACCAAACTCTCACAACGGTCGTACAGAGGCCGAATAGCTCGTAACAACAAGCCCGATACCCCATACTCCCGAAGCACCCCCCACAAAAAAAACACGAGGGACGCGGTCAAATGCCTTCTCCAAGTCCACAAAACACATGTAAACTGGTTGGGCAAACTCCCACGAACCCTCGAGAATTCTCGAGAGGGTGAAGAGCTGGTCTGATGTGCCACGGCCAGGACGAAAACCACATTGCTCCTCCTGAATCCGAGGTTCGACCAATGGCCGGACTCTCCTCTCCAGTACCTTGGCATAGACCTTCCCAGGGAGGCTGAGGAGTGTGATCCCTCTAAAGTTGGAGCACACCCTCCGGTCCCCTATTTTGAAGAGAGAAACCACCACCCCAGTTTGCCATGCCAAAGGCACTGCCCCCGACCGCCACACAATGTTGCAGAGGCGTGTCAACAATGACAGCCCTACAACATCCAGGGCCTTGAGGTACTCAGGGCGAATCTCGTCCACCCCCGGGCCCCGGCCACCAAGGAGATTTTTAACTACCTTGGCGACCTCAGCCCCTGTGATAGGCGAGTCATCCCCCTCGTCTACAAACCCTGCTTCCTCTGTTGAAGGCATATCAGTGGGATTGAGGAGATCCTCGAAGTATTCCTTCCACCACCCGACGATATCCCCAGTCGAAGTCATCAAATCAATTCCCCCTCGACTGGGGGAATTAGAGAAAAGTGTATTAATATTTGATTTATTCTAACATATGTTGTTTTTCATTGTTCAGAATTTTACAGAATATCAGCTGTGGCTATACCACTGCTGTACTGGCATGTTTCTTTAAATAACCAAGGCACTTCAGCACAAACATTTATTTTGTAAACAAAAAACAGTGAGTAAAATTAGATATCGGTGACCACTGTGACAGAAGAGAAGATTTAAACAACGTTTTTTAGGACTATAGGATTGACAATGTAGAAAAGGATGCCGCTCCACCCAGCTCGAGGACTTTGTAAGATGCTGGACAATCAACCAAGTATAAATGGAAATAAAGACGTCTGCACACTGAGTGCAATTTTCACTTTTACTACTAAGCTTTCGGTTTGTTAAACCTTCATCAGACCATACAGAACATTGCAATGAACAAGGTTAAATGGGAGAGCATTCCCATATTAGTCATTAGCAGTATGCAGTACACCTGTGTACACACCCCTGTAGCAGTGCCATGTCTTCTGGGAAATGTAGTCCCAACTATCAAAAGTAAAGAACAAAGGAGGCATATCATACCTCAAACTTTTCTAGAAGAAAGGGAGAGGTGTGTCAAAAGTGAACAGAAAAACAAACAAATCATAAAGTACATTCTACTATTTATAACATTACCATTATCAATAAAAAGCACTAAGGTGCTGTGCCTTGGTGCCTGTGGCATGGTAGCATGGGCGGCTGTAAAAAAGTGGCACTCCAACCTCTACTGGCCCAGCATAGCTATTCCATTTCCTATTTTCGCGGCTGCATCGACAGAAACGGTGAGTTAAATTTGTGTTTATTTTGAAAACAAAGCCTTATTTCACAATTCTGGCAAATTAAAAGTCGAGAAAATATGGCGATACAATGATATAAGCCTTGAGTTCCACTTAATTTTGACCGGGTGAGCGGAAAGAGAGGCGGACAGACAGACACACACACACAGCCACAAACAAACACTAACTGATTACTGTATGCCTCTGTTTCACCAAGGCATAATAAATAGGACTCCGATGAATCAAAGATAACATTTTTAAAATGTCAAAAGAAACAAGAGCTATGAAAACATCAGGCTAAGGCCATCATGAACCATAGGTTTCAAGTTTCACAAGAACTGTGCTTTGAATGACTTCAGGACATCAATAGTTTCTCACATTGCTCTGGTTTGATCTTGGTCCATTCTTCTTGTAGTCTCTTCCACAGTTCAGTAACTGTAGTTGGTTTCTTAGCCATTACTTTGTCACCAAGGACTTTCCAGGGAATCTCTATGGCAGAGGTCACCAACTGGCAGACTCCAGTCCAGATCCAGACCCCGAGAGTCCTCCGTCTGGACCCCGAAGCCTTTTGATACAATTTGGGGAAAAGGGAGACGGTTTTATTTTGGTGGGGAAAAAAGGCAGAAAAAGCGGAACTCAAGTGCTGCATCGGCGACCATCTGACAGATTATGGCACGAGCCCTTGGCCATTCTCCTGCTGCAGACTACCCTCTTTGCTGTCCCATGAACGCCACTCTCTGCAGAGACTCTGTGGCTCCAACTGCTCCAGAGAATATGCAGCAGGTTGCAAAATCAGGTCCACTGTGGGCCCCCTCACCCCCCCCCCCCCCCCACACACACACACACACAAGGCCAACATCCACCCTGGACAGACCATTCTGTACCCACAAAAAGAAGAGCTGTTGTGAGCCGAGAGTAGTCCATTCTGGGATGCAGAGGTGAGGTCGCTGGTTATCACAGAAAAACTCAGTAACGCTCCATGTGTTATCGAACATAAAACGTTCCACCTCCCTTCTCCCTGTAGCCATGAGTTACAGCTTCATCCATGCTGTAACAGAATTACTGTTGATTTAAAAAAAAAAAAAAAAATGTTGAGGAATTCTGTCCTGGAATTATATTTAGGGCCCGAGCCACTGACAATGTCAGTGGGCGAGAGAGCCCTATTGTATAAGGTGTGTTTTTTTTTTTAAAAAAAACCCCCAAACAATCGCATTTTTGACCCTCTAAACGTTAACCAAAACGCAATTTTTTTTGCACACACCTCAGACCCGGTGAAAAATTCAACAAACTGGAAAAAATATGTGCCCTCCCACCCCCAATTTTTGTGGGCGGGGCCAAATGTACAGGGTCGATGGAAACCGGCGACCATGAAGTTTGCCGTACAGACATGAAATTCACATGAGGTGTACATCACCTCAAGACATGCCAAAAAAACAAAAAAAACCCCATAAGTGTGACCCTTATCCATGGCCAACAGGAAATCCGCCCTCTTGCCTCAAAGCCGCCCAACCTCCAATTTTGTCAAAAACCACCCCTCGCATTTGAACAAACTCCTCCTTGGGGACTACTCCGACTGAGCTCATTTTCGCATGGCAGCGTCTATAGGCATGGACCATTAAAGGTTGCATAAGTCACAGTAAAAAGCTCGAAAGTGTGGCCAGGGCACCATAGCAAAATTTGACTCCGCCCCGTAAAACTTCAGACAGCTGTAACTTGAGCAAAACTAGTCCTGTTTCCACAAAAGTTTCTATGATTGATATTTGTCCTGCCCTGAACGCATCTATACAAAAATAAGTTCCAAAAGTTATTTAGTTTGTAAACGAAACTCGGCTGAAGTGTGCGGCACCTCGTACATCCATGATAGAAGTATCCACAGATATTCTAAAAGACCACCCCTCGCATTTTAACAAACTCCTCCTTGGGGACTACTCCAATTGAGCTCATTTTCACATGGCAGCATCTATAGGAATGGGCCACAAAAAGTTGTATAAATGTCTCGCAAAAACTCAAAGGTGTGGCCATGGGGAGATGGCGAAATTTGACTCCACCCCATACAACATCAGACAGCTGTAATTCCAGCAAAACTTCAGATTTCCACAAAAGTTTCTGTGATCTACATTAGTCCCGCCCCAAATGCATCTATATAAAAATAATTGACAAAATGTTATAGCACCACCTAGGGATTAAAGGAAGAATTGCTAAAAACTGTTTTAATTATTATGCACCGCTTGCCAGAATGACAAAATTTTCTGAGGTTCATCAGACCACATAGATGATCATAACTGCACATCAACTTTAGCATGGCGTCACTGCTGTTACCACGGACACGCCCTCCTCGCCATTCAGTCCGTGATCTTGCTGGGGAGGGTTGGGAACACCCTGGAGTCATGAAATCTGGAACATATGTCAAGGTGACTGTCATATGCAGTCCTATATGGGTGTGCAACACATAACTGATAGGTAAGTGTTGCCATGGTGACATGGCGAAGGTTGAATCCTCGCCATGGAACATCAGACAGTTGTATCTTTGACAAACTGATTTTCACCAAATTTTCTATGATGGATATTAGTCCCATCTCGCACACTTCTACATAAAAAATAATTGATTAAAGTTATAGCACCACCTACACTCATAGGAAGTACTGCGCCAAATGATTTACTTATTATTCACGCAGCGCTTGCCGCGACGACGGGAAATTTTCCGAGCCAGCTAAGTACGACGAGCGCTGGGTTCCACGGGTGCGTGGGGGGGGCAAGGGCCCACTTACAGCTGCTTGCAGCATTAATTTGTATCTGTTTTTTTGTCTTAGTTTGAAACAGTTTTTTTCTGCATTGAAAATATTGTATAAAGGTGGACTTTTTAGTGAAATTTAGTTTTTTTTTTTTTAGATGGTAATCTCTTTTATTGCAATACAATTTAGTTTGTGGTCCCCTGTAAAACATTTTTAGGATTTTAGTTGTAGATTTTAGACCAATTATTTGGAGTCAAACACATTGTGTTCTCCTGTATTATAAAATTTTATATTACGTTTTGTTTGAAATTGAACAAAGAATTCAATTTAATATTTTTTTGTTTAAAAATTAATATAGAGCTAAAAGCACCTAAAACACGAGCTTAATAAAATAATGTGTGAAAGCATGTTAAATGATACTGGCCTGTCTGGAGACAGCTGTGGTCTTCTGAAAGAATGTCCATGAACGGATGACCGTTCTTAAAAGCATGTTTTGAGATAAATTTGTCCATATTCATTTTATTTTTTATTTAAACTTTATTTATACAGGGCAGTTCCATTGAGAGGAAACCTCTTTTTCAAGGACGCCCTGTTGACACTCACACATTCACACCAGGAAGCTGCCCAGTACAACCACAGACTGACCTGTGGTCACTGAGCAGCTCCACTGGAGCAGTTGGTGTGAAGGGTCTTGCTCAAGGAAACCACAGCAGGGTTAAGGAGGGTGGGGCAAACACTGCTATGTTAGCTGTCCCACCCAGATCTGATCCTGCTGGTCCAGGGATCAAACTTACGACCCTCCACTCACCAGTTCACATCCCTAACCATTAGGCCACCACTGCCCACCATGTGTCAGATTTTTTCTTCCATTTGTTTTAATAAAAGATGTTGGAAGTAAATTCATGGGTCACTGCAAATACTTTGCTTTAAAAGGGCCAAGTTGTCACACAGTGGGAGAGAAAAGTCTTGAATAGGAAAAAAAAAAATGCGTCAAGATGCATTGAGAATTGTTTTAGAATCAAGTCAGAGTTCTGAATCATAATCAAATCATGAGGTGCCTAAAAATTCCCACACCCAGTTTGGACCTCGGCCAGGGAGGAGGACCGACTTATCAAACTTTCTGCAGTTTTAGTTGGTGACCCCTGCTCTATGGGGTTTAGATCTGGACTCTGGGCTGCTATTTCATCGTTTCAATACTGTTAGATTGAAGGAACTGTTTAACCCATTTTGCAGTGTGACAGAGGCCATTGTCTTGCATGAAAATTGCGGGCCGATTGGGAGACAGTTGCAGTGAAGGAACTGCATGTTGCTGAAGGAGGTCCACATAAACATTTGCATTCGCCCTGCTATGTAGTTGTTCAAGAGACCCAACTGCTGCTGCAGAAAACATCCCCCAAATTATGACACTTCCTCCTCCAAATTTAACTGACTTCTTTACACACTTTGGGTTCAGTCTTTCCCCAGTTTGACACCAAAACAAACAAACAAAAAAAAAAAACTCTGTCCACATTCACTAAGCATCCTGCCCGTGTTTTGATAAGGTTTGCTTTTGCTTGAAGAGTATTTTTCACCTGTGCAGTTTCAGAGGCTTCTTCATTCCCCATCAGTCTCAAATAAATTGAACTTATTCTCATCCCTGAAGTGCACTCTGGACAAGTTCTCCTCTGTCCACACAACATGCTCATCAGCAAAGTCAAGTCTAGCATTTTTATTCTTTCTGCTGATGAGAGGTTTGGTCACTGCAGAGTGAGCTTTGAGTCCAAATTGTCATAAATGGAGAGACACTGTGTGCTGAGACAGATCCTTGCCCTGTTCAGCAGTGAACTGGCGAGAAATTCCAGCTGCAGTGTTGAACTGATTCCCCATTGAGAGTCTTCGTATAATCCTGTCCCCCAAACCAGAGCAGTGTTAGAAACTAATGATGTCCTGTGGGTGCAGATGTGCTGAAGTCATTCAAAGCAAGGGCCTCTACAATTCCTATTAATGTTTGAATCCTATAGCCCTAAAAAAACCCAAAAAAACCCCCCAAAAAACAAAACATTGTTTAAATCTTGTCTTCTGACACAATGGTCACTGTTCTCTAATTTTGCTCACTGTTTTGTTTTGCTTTTACAAAATAAATGTTTGTGTTGAAGTGCCTTGGTTATTTAAAGAAACATGCTAGTACACCAGTGGTATAGCCACAGCTGATATTCTGTAAAATTCTGAACAATGAAGAATAACATATGTTAGAATAAATCAAGTATTAATACAGTGCTGTTCAATTTTAATCTCCACTGTATTTCGGCTGATATTCATTAAAAAAAATTTTATCAGTGAAACAATGAATAAAACAATAACCAGAAGCAGTTGGGAGTGTGTATTAAAGCAGCAACAGTCCGCCTGTTAAGTAACAATCTGGAGGAGTTTTATTCTTCACAATTAGTACAAAATTATGATGGTATAAAGTTTTACAAACACTATGAGGAAACACAGTGGGGGATTTTTATTTTTTTTTTGTTACTTATTTGTACCCGTAGGTAGACTTGGTTTGCAGTCTGGTGACAAGCCACTGGCTGCCGGTCGCTGCGTGCGCGAGCGCCCTAAACCTACATGTTTTTGGTATGCGGGAGGAAACCGGAGAAATCCCGGAGTAAACCCATGCAACATGGGGAGAACATGCAAACTCCACACAGCTCACTGTTGGTCGGGGGCTGGGATCGAACCCACGATCTCACGATCCCCGCGATCCCCTGGCCGAGGGTAAACTGTGCTGCTGCAGTGCTAAACCACTGCGCCACCGTGCAGCCCACAGAGATGAAACTTTTAAAGCTACAGCCTCCATCCAGATGTGGACAGTAGCTAATGCTAACAGCGGTTTTGGTGTGGATCACACGGCTGTGTTTTTCCTGCATATCTCATGTTTCAAGAACCACACGGTTTTCTGTGACAGACGTTTCTGCTATTTGATAAGCAGCCAAAGTTGAAGTGGACTATTAATAGAGGTAATTAACTTGTGCCAATACTGGCTTTTTAGCTTAAAATGGGACAGACTGATTTATTAGACAAAAATGAAAGCTTCTGCCTTATCTAAATCACTCATATAAATGGAGACTGTAGTTGAGGCAGCTGTCTCATAAGATAAACCTTTACTAGTCCCACAATGGGGAAATTACATAAAAACAGTTTTGAAACCAACAGAGCTATTAGTAAGTTAGCAAGTTATCAGTGCTTTAACTTGCCAACTAGCTGCAGTGAGCTGATAACTGTAGTGACGATAGCATGAATACAGTTTAAATAATACATTTCAAACTGCCACACATTAGATTTATTTATTTAATTTCATACAAATGTTTGACTTTTTTGCTCAGTCTCTCATATGCAGCCACCATACCCTAATAAGTTGCCCCCCCCCCCCAACAAATTGTCAAGTCAAGGAAACTGGAAACTTTTTACATGCATGTGAGACACTTATTTAGAGAAAGAGATAATAAAAATGAATGCCTGGCCCCTGGCTTTATTCATTACCCTCCATAAGGATTTTACACCCCTGCCTTAGATTAAAAAAAAAAAACAAAAACAAAACTCCACTCTAGAAAGAAGACATGGAGACTGGAAGCTGTGCTGGGCTTTGGTTGTGGTTGTGGTGTGGTACCTGCTGTGGTCCGGGGCGGGTGATCCGTGCTCTGGGATGGACAGAGGGGTCCTGGCTCTCACCAGGTTGTGACTGGGATCATGTGAGAAGCTGCAGGGTTCGCACAGCGTACAGGAGGTGCACACACTGAAGAAGTGGGCACAGAAGAAGAGTCAATCCTCCAAAGCAAAACGTTTGATCAGAAGTTATATTTCTAAAGTCTGCGATACAAAAGGAAGCTGGTTTCAAATGTTGACGTGAAATGCTGATGAAATTAGTCAATAAATTACAAATGTATGAGTGAAAACAAATTTTAATGAAACGGTCAAACTGCTGCAATTACTCGATTACTGTTTTTTTCCCCATATTAGAGTATCATTCTCGTATGCTGATCAAATATATTAAAAAAAAATCATAAAGGATGTGTCCAAAACACTTTAGCCCAAATACTGAGTGCAACTGAAAATTCTAATTTTTAATAAACAAATGACAGCTGCTCGTTTCCATCACATTAAAATGCAAAGGCATCATTACAAATTCCCAAAACTGAACCCAAAAATTTAACATACAGCACAAGAAAATGTAGTCTTCTCGTTAGGTCTATGGCGCTTTTAAAAGCTGAATTTAAAGATAGCCATTTTCAAAGATAATTAACACTTTAAAGAACTTAAGACTTTTTAGAAATCCAAGGACAGGTTGCTGACCCCTGAATGATAGAAAAACAAACGACAACAAAACATGTCCCCACCCCTCATACCTGCACTGGTACCCTCCTCCGGTGGTCTGGCCCCTGCAGGAGGAGCAGGGCGGAGTGGAGGACGTGGACGGAGCTCCAGGCAGAGCTGAGGATGACACCTCAGGGACCTGCTGGCTCTCTGCTCCAACCACGGCCTCCCCTCTGCTTCCAGCTGCTCCACCTGCGGCTCCTCCCGTTCCTCCGCCCAGGGGCTTGTGGATGCAGCACTGCCCGGAGAACTCACGGCAGATCTTCTCCACTGCCTCACGCACCACCTGATCTTTGAACTGGAAATGTGACAGAGGGTACATCAGTCACACAGGTCAGTCAAGAAAATCTGGTCACATGCTCTATGCTCTTCTCACCTTCTCCATATAGGAGGTGAACCAAGCAGGGGGAGTCTTGTCTTCATCTTGGCTCCCTTTCACTTCTTTCATGATCACCTGATAAATTGGGGGGGGGGGGGTATCAGGGAAGAAAAACTTCAACCTGACGACGTTTACTTGCACACCATAGAGGTTCACAGCAAATTCAATCAAATTTACAAGCATTCTATTAACCATTAATTGTAGTAACTGGAAGTTGCTTCTTATAATGTGAGAATTATAATCTAAATGTAATGTTGTGTCCCGTATCTTTTTTCCGACAGTGCCGAGCTGTTTGACATGAGACAGTCCTCACAAACAGCATGTGACCACATGTGTTCTTCCTACTTCATGCCAACAGCTTAGTTGAGTTTTGGTACTTCTGAATTGGGACACATCATGTTTTCAGTGCTTCTGCACATCTATTTGGGTGTCTGGAAAAGCTACCCAGGATCCCCGTGAACATCCAAACCCGCACTGACAGTGCTCCTATGGCTGCTCCCCTGCTATGGAGTTAGCTTAATGACTGGTTTATACTACTAAAGTCTTTGGAATATAGTAGTACACCTCACTAAACATCCCTGCTCCCAACTGGTTCATTAATCGACAGTTGATAATATATTTGGCATCATTCTAGCTTCTTTTGCTATACAGTATTTTAGCCATAATAGGTTAGCACATCAGCCCACATTTGTTTTGGCTAGCCGGCCGAGGCTGGTCTTTTAAAATCAAAAGGTGCCTGGGTGTGCAGACTTATGCCAGCTTACTGTGCATTTCTTCCATCGTTTATGTTTTTCTCTCAAGAGATTTGTTTTATTCATATGACTTTTACAAGCTGCATGTCATATTAAAAGTGGTAAAAGTTTGGAAATGATTTATTGTGGTTTCTTTTTTAATTACAAAGCCTGGCATTTTAATAGGGATGCGTACACTCTTTATATTCACTGTACCTACACAGCAAATAAATGTCAGTCTCAAGTATAGCCCAAGTGCTTTTTTTGTCAGTCGAGAGTGTGTGTGTGTGTGTGTGTGTGTGTGTGTTTCTTACCATGCCCTGTTCTGGCACTGCAGCCTGGACCTTGCGGCTGACCACCTGGGCGAGAGCGGGGCAGTGCTGTGGGGGTCTGAAGCCCCTCTTGGGCTCGGCTCCGCTGGCCTTGGTGGTGGCCACCCTGGCCGGCTGTCCTCGAGTTTCATACACATTCATGTGCAGTCGGTTTCCCTGCCTCACTGCACTCTGAGGAGGGGGGAGAAAAAGGTTAAAAGGTCATCAGATAGTTTCAGTTTTCCACATGTAACCTTAAACACGGATACTTTGAAGAAGACAGTGACCTGCAGGACCACATTTAACCCAATGGGGACACAGTGGTTGTGACCATTGTACAAGCCAACATAAGCTAAAATACTTGATGATATACTGTATTAGCTGATGTGGACATGTGTGCAGCCCTCTACTCTGCACAAATATGGTACAATGTCTGTATTTACTGATAATTGGAAATAACCAGATCCAGTTAAACATGTAAACTGTTTTATTTACTTAAACATTTATTTTCTGTTTACATACTCCAGGGATCAACCTATACTGTAGAAATAATCATTCTGAGCAGTTTCGGGCCCCCAAAAAGCATTAGCTATAAACTTTAAAATGTGAAAAAAAAAAAAACTGTCAAGTTATTAACTCTTCAATGTACTACTTTTTCTGAAACATTAAAATTTGCATCATTATTCCTGTGAATTTGCAATGTTACTGTTGCAAATTTGTTCCCACCCCCCCTTCCTTTTAAACTAGCATCCTTTTCCCATTTCAAACATTTCCATCTACTGGCAGTCAAGAGATTTTCCTTTTCTCCCATTAATCAGTTGAATACATTAATCTACAATCACCTACTTAAACAAGCACACTTTTTTTTCCCTGACTCACTCCCTTGCACTCACTCACAGTGGACAGCTAGCAGTGTAACGGGATCTCTGGTGATGTGTATTAATCTTTTTCTTTCAGCCGCTCGCCACAGCAGATCATCTGCCTCCATCTCAGCCTATCCCTTGCATCTTCCTCCCCAACACCAACTCTCTCCATGTCCTCCTCCACGACCTCCAATCTTCTGTCTTATGGCAAGCCGTTTTAACATTTAATAGCTAGCCTGGATATGTATTGTAGATATCAATAATTCAGTTTTTCCTAGTAAAAATGAACATTTCAGATATCCACAATTAAATTCTTCCTCTCTAGAATGATCATTTCAGATATCTATGACATCATTCTTCCTAGGAGAAAGATGTCACTTTTCCCCCATTCATGTGTGTTGGGTTTTCACTTCCAGACATCTACAATTACATTCTTCCTATCTAGAATGAACATTCTGGATATCTGAAATAGAACTCTTACTAGGACAAACTCTGATTTCAGACATCTACAATCCATGTTACTAGTCATAATTCATTTGAGATAGTCAATATCTCTCAGTAGATATCCAAAATATGTTTACAGATATCTGGAAGTATATTGTTACTAGTCACAATTTCAATTACAGATATCTGAAATTAAATTTTAGATAGTCATACCATAATATGAAGTGGATAGCTATAATATTATTTCTAGGAAAAATGTATTATGGATATCCAAAATTACATTATAGATATCTGGAAAGTTTTTTCATTGTGGATACCCAAAATGAAAATTACAACTAGTACCACAGTTTATTTTTGTAATGACAAGATGCTTCAAATGCTTCTCTTAATGGAACAAATTAACAAAAATGAAGCACCAACTTCAAATTGTTAATGTTAACATCTCAACAATGGAGACAAAGTAATAAGTGGATTGTAGATGTCTGAAATCAGAGTTTGTCCTAGTAAGAGTTCTATTTCAGATATCCAGAATGTTCATTCTCGATAGGAAGAATGTAATTGTAGATGTCTGGAAGTGAAAACCCAACACACATGAATGGGGAAAAGTGACGTCTTTCTCCTAGGAAGAATGATGTCATAGATATCTGAAATGATCGTTATAGAGAGGAAGAATTTAATTGTGGATATCTGAAATGTTCATTTTTACTAGGAAAAACTGAATTATTGATATCTATACTACATATCCAGGCTAGCTATTAAATGTTAAAATGGCCACTTAAACTTTTTAAAGCTTTTCAAACATCGTGAAGTTAGTTTTGACTAGTGCAATCTACATTTTAGATATCTTGAAAAATAATTTTTACTAGCATGAATGTTTTTTTTTTCCACAATATCTTTATTGAACCTTTTTTTTTTTTAACAAACATGATACAAACAATCAAACACTAACACTAAAGTACTACAAAAAAAAAAAATGCACTAAAAACACCAACAACCACCAACAAAATCAAGTCTTCAACAATGCTCCTCTGTTTAGTCTAGACAATCCAATACATAAGTATACATATTATGTTCACCAGTTTGGAATTTACAAGGTCCACACACATCATTCACCTTCTTCTTCAAGAGTTATGTTTAAATTTTTTACATAATCAATAAAAGGTCTCCATATATTCTCAAACACAATTTCCTTTGATTTCAGTATATATGTTATTCTTTCTAATGGAAGGTTTGTTAACATCTGTCTTAACCACTGAGTCACATCTGGTCTATGAGTCTTTTTCCATAATAGTGCAATACATTTTTTGGCATTAAGCAAACTGAGGTCTATGAATGTTCTTTCACTTTTATTAAAATTATGCTTTTCTGGGTACAGACCCAACAAAAACAGTTTAGGATTCAATATGATTTGTTTTGAGATTATTTTTTCAATTGTTACCCTCACCTCTTCCCAAAAACATTCTTATTAATCTACATTCCCATAACAATGAAATAGGGTTCCTTTACTTTCCATGCATTTTGTGCATGTATCTGGTATATTTTTGTTATATCTATTTAATTCCTCTGGTGTAACATACATCCGCATTAACCATTTGAAATGTATCAATTTAAGGCGTGCATTTATTGATTTGGTTTGAGCTTCTGTACAAGCCAATTCCCATTGTTCCTCTGAAATTTCAGTTTGCAGATCTTCTTTCCAGTAGTTTAATCTTTTCAGTGAATTTTCACTTGAAGATAGTGTCAATGAGTTATAAAACTCTGAAATAATACCTTTCTTTTACTATCTTTCATCATCATTTTTTCCAAGGATGAATAAATAGGTCGAGTGAGAGCTTTATTTTGATTTGATCGAATAAAGTTTCTAAGTTGAAGATATTTAAAAAAATGTGTTCTATTGAGATTAAATTTGATCCTCAGCTCTTCAAAAGACATTATGTTATCTGCACATGGCAAATATAAATCCTGAATCTTTTGTATCCCTTTTAAATTCCCATACTTTAAATACAGCGTCCGCTCTCCCTGGTTTAAAATATTGATTACCCCATATTGGACTAAATTGTGACAATAACTGTGGTTCTTTTAAATAGTTTTTAGCTTCACAACATATTTTGATCATATGCTTTACAAATGGATTTTTAACTTGTTTTTGTAATTTTTTTGCCGAATCTGAGTATATGAATATGGGAAGAGGTAAAGGTAAATTGTATGATTCCATTTCAGTCCAGTGAGGGAGATCATTTGATGAAAAATAATATGTCATAGACCTCAGTTGTGCCGACCAATAATACAACATAAAATTTGGACATTTCAGACCTCCATGATCAAATGGTAAATATAATAAAGACAAACGTAATCTAGCCCTCCTGTTGTTCCATATAAATTCCACTAACTTTTTTTTTATTCTTGAGAATAGATCTAAAGGTGGTGATAAGGGAATGTATTGAAATAAATAAAGTATTTTAGGTAAAATATTACTTTTAAGTATATTGATTCTCCCGATCATCGACATTGGTAGTGACATCCATCTCTGAGTTAACTCATTGATATCTGACATTAAGGCTTCATAGTTGACACTGGCGACTGATTCTAGCTTAGGCACAATTTGGATTCCTAAATATTTAAACTGATTTACAACATTGAATTGATTTACCTCAGGGGCTGGGTAATTTCTCTGGGTCTCATTTAGCATTAATATTGAAGATTTAGTTTTATTTATTTTATATCCTGATATTTCCCCAAATTCTTTATTAAATTCAACAAGGTTGGAATTGATTTTTTTAGATTCGACATAAACAAAATTATGTCATCGGCGTACAGGGAGATTTTAAGTTCTGTTGGTCCAACTTTAATTCCATATATTTGTGAATGTAAACGTATCGCTATCGCTAAAGGTTCAATTGCCATAGTAAACAGTAAAGGTGAAAGTGGACAGCCTTGTCGACATCCTCTATTGATTTTTATTGGTTTTGAAATATTGTTATTTGTTAGGATTTCTGCTGTAGCATTATTGTATATTATTTGAACCCATTTTATGAAATTATTTCCAAGTCCAAACCTTTGTAGGACTTCAAAAAGAAAGGGCCATTCAACTCTATCAAAGGCCTTTTCGGCGTCCAGTGATAGGAGAGCTGTATCCGGCGCTTCTTTATTAAAATAAATAATATTAAATAGTCTTCTTACATTATGGAAGCCTTGTCTACCCTTTATAAAGCCATTCTGATCTCGATTAATAATATTTGGTAAAATTTCTTGTATTCGTCTTGCTAAAATTTTACAGATTATCTTAAGGTCGGCGTTTAATAGGCTTATTGGTCTCATATTTTCACATTTATTAGAGGGCTTACCTGGTTTTGGCAGCAGTATAATTAAGGCATTATTTATGTATGATGGTAAATTATTATTTTGAAATGCTTCTAAAACCATTTCCAAAAAAGGTTTTATTAATTTATTCTTAAATTTTTTATAAAGGTCAACTGGAAGACCATCTGGTCCTGCACTTTTTCCTGATTTCATATTATCAATGGCTAGCCCAACTTCTTCTTGACTAATTTTAGACTCCAATATCTCCCTGTTTTCATTTGGAATACACGGTATAGATAGTTCGTTCAAAAACCCATTAGTTTTGTTAAATCAGGTTCATTTTTGGTATCATATAATTTTTCATAGTAATCTCTAAAGGCTCTATTAATTTCTAAAGGATCTATAACTACCTGTCCATTACTTATAATACTGGTAATTGGTGTTTTAATTTCTAATTGTTTAATCTGCCATGCTAATAATTTTCCTGATTTTTCACCTTGTTCATAAAAAGATTGTTTCAATCTTAGAAGACTCGAGGCAGCTCTATTCGCTGATTTTTTGTCGTATTCAGCTCTCAAAATCAGTAATTCATTCTCCAACCTTGGGTCACTTCCTGCATACACTTTTTCCTGAAGACTTTTTATTTTATGTTCCAATTTAGCTCTCTCCTCTCGAGTCTTCTTAGATTTTGATCCTGTATAACTAATAATATGTCCCCTAATAAAAGCTTTGAAAGCCTCCCACTTTACACATGCTGATGTTTGTGTAGTATTGATGTCAAAGAACTCGTCTATCTGTTTTTCTATATACTTAACAAATTCCTCATCCTGAAGCCATTTATGCTGAAATTGCCATCTACCTGATTCCTTTGTCAATTTTTTATCTACATATATTAGACAACAGGGTGCATGATCAGAGATCACGATGTTATCATAAAAGCAGTTTTGAATCTTGGACCTTAATTCTGTGGAAATCAAAAAATAATCAATACGTGAGAATGTCTTGTAGGTACTGGAATAACAAGAATAGGCTTTAACTTGTGGTTTCATTTCTCTCCATATATCTAACAATCTCAATTCTTTCATAAAATGATTAATAGTCATCCTACATCCAATGTGCGTACAATCCAGTCCTGTTGATCTATCTATACCTGGATTCAATGTACAATTAAAATCCCCTGCTATTATATGTTGCCCTGTAAGTGATGATAAGATAAGAAATAAATTAGCAAAGAACTTCTGATCATCTATATTGGGACCATATAAGTTCACAAGATTTATATTTTCTAATAGCAAAGAACCTTGAATGATTACATATCTTCCAAATTTGTCTCCAATTACATTTTTCACTTGAAAAGGAACTGATTTATGTATGAGAGTCATAACTCCCCTGGCTCGGGATGAAAATGAAGAGGTGAATACACTTCCTTGCCATCTACTCCTAATTCTTTTAACATCCTCCTCTATTAGATGAGTTTCTTGTAAAAACACAATTTTGAACCCATGTCTTTTATTTTATTCATAACTTGTTTAAGTTTTTTTTAAATTTTGTAGACCTCTGCAATTCCATGAAGTTAAATTAAGATTAACACTTTGGTTTATGAT
Organism: Pholidichthys leucotaenia; assembly: GCA_020510985.1. NCBI lineage: Eukaryota > Metazoa > Chordata > Actinopteri > Cichliformes > Pholidichthyidae > Pholidichthys > Pholidichthys leucotaenia. The sequence continues at coordinate 317,051,437 of CM035838.1, forward strand.
CAATAGAGAGTTTGGGATTACCTTGCAGTGTAAACATGCTCATACAGAGAAGCAAAAACATGAGTGGTTGAACATTCATCCTACAAACTACACACAAACAAATTTCCCCTTCCCACACTTGTGGCAAACCCCCCAAAATCAAAAGAAAAATTCTGTCTCCCGATATAGCCATCGACCGTTCCACACCCACGGGGAACAGCCTAAGCCACTCCTTCTTCATCTTCCCAATCACCCTAACTCTACTGCTTTTAATGACGTAACATTAACTCTCCTCTGTAGTTTTCCAACTTAACTCCAAAATTTTTAACAACTTTGTACATCATAGTTTTTTTTTTTGTTTTGTTTTTGTTTTGTTTTTTTAATATATAATACAATCTATATTTTGTAAACTTACTATTTACTTCAAGTCAGTCAGATGCCTGTGCAAATGCTTAATTATTCTACCTTATATTTTGTTCATGCTTAGCTCCCACCAGTCTCTTCTTCTTCTTTGATCTTCTTGATGAACTCCTGCACCTCCTCTGGGGTCTTGAAGATGTGGGTTCTGCCCTCATACGTGGTCAGCAGTCTCGCAGGATAGATTACACCATGACGAATCCCAAGGTTGCGCAGCTCCTTACGTATGGGATCAAACTGCTTCCTCAATTGCTGGATTCCTGTGGCCAAATCTGGGTAGAACCGCACCTGCTGGTCCTGGTGTTTAATCTCTCCTTTAGCTCGTGCAGCGTTGAAGATCTTCATCCTGTCTCTGTTGCTAAGAAACTTCATAATTAAGGTCCTCGGCGGTCCCTTATCTCTCCGTGGGCCAATACGATGTGCATTTTCCAGAACCACTGCTGATTGCAACTCCTCGCTGCCCAGCACCTCCGGAATCCACTTTTCCAGAAAGGAACATACGTCCCGACCTTCTGATTCCTCTGGAAGACCCACCAGCCTCAAGTTATTCTGTCTCGACCGAGATTCCAAATCCAGAATATTATTTTCCAGAGATTTATTTTTTTTTTCCAAAGTGCGCACCTTTAATTGAAGACGGGTGACGTCATCTTCAGCACTAGCGAGACGGAGCTCCATCTGCGCCGTTCGTTCTACACAGTCACCCAATTCCTTTCTTATTCCTTCCAACGCTGTCATAATCCCATCAAATCTAGAGGAAAAGTCCGCTCTCATTGAACTCATGGCAGCCATCAGCGCATCTGCGCCTCCCCCCGCAGACATCGCACCGTTGCCAGCCTCCTCCGCCATATATGGAGTTTTATTTGCTGCGTCACAGACCTGAAAGTCCGTTAATTTGGACTGTTTCGGCGGCTCGCTTTTTCCTTTACCTGGTTTTCCAGCCTTAGGCTTCGCCGACATATCCTCGCCCAAACGCTGGGATACGTTCTGTCCCAAATGAGAGAGTTATTTGCCGATTCTTTTTCTCCAGGAGCAGAGCAGAGCGAGACACGTCCGTCTTACGTGGCAGCCATAACCGGAAGTCCACTAGCATGAATGTTATTATGGATATCTGTATTTACAATTGTAACCAGTAAGAATTTAATTTTGACTGGGAGGAAGGCAATTATAGATATCTAAAAGTTCACTGTAGATAGGAAAGTGGTTTATTTTAATGTTAAAACAGCTTGCCATCGTGGTCTTCCTCTTTTCCTCCTACCTGGCAGCTCCATGTTCAACATCCTTTGTCCAACATATCCACTAACCCTCCTCTGCACATGTCCAAACCATCTCAGCCTTGCCTCTCTTACTTTGTCTCCAAACCACTCAAGCTGAGCTGTTACTCTGGTAAACTCATTTCTTTTTTTTTAATAAACTTTATTTTCTACATTATTTGAAACATCTACAAAAAAGAAAACATACAAATATACAGAAAACCCCTCCCTCCCAATTCCTCAAGGCTAAAGGGGGGGGGGGAGGGAGAGACAGGGTCGCCCTGCTATGTTTTAGCTTGTCCCAGACTGACACACATTTATAATCACCTTATGATTTTCCAACCAAACATTTGTTAATTATTATTATTTTATTACATAGTTTTCAACAAAAAGAAAAGCCCTCCATATAATCTATAAAGGGACTCCAGATCAAGGCAAAGTTCCTACGGGTTCTACAAACATTATATTTGAGTTTTTCTAGTGGTAGAAAGGAAAGCACCTCCTTTAGCCAATGCGAGAAAGATGGGGCGTTATTTGACTTTCACTGGAAAAGAATAAGCCTGCGGCCAAGTAAGGAAGCGAATGCCAGAGCATTACCTTGATAAGTTGCAAGTTTGAAATCTGGGGGTATTATGCCAAAAATAGCTATATGGAAACTGGGAATCCTTTCTTATTTGCAGATATATGAAAGACCTCAAATATAGATCCCCAAAAGCTTGTGAGAGCGGGGCACAGCCAAAACGTGTCCTACCGAGACTGGGGCATGGCTACATCTTGGACAGCTAGGGTCAATAGTGGGAAAAATCTTAGCAAGCTTATCCTTTGAATAGTGGAGACGATGGAGCACCTTGAATTGAATAAGGCTGTGGCGGACACACAAAGAAGAAGTATGTATGCGTGTCAGACGACTTTCACGCCACTGCCCTTCAGAGAATTTTATCCCTAAATCTTTTTCCCATTCTGCTTTTGTTTTATCCCATGGTATCGCCACTAAATTTTGTATAATCCCATAAATCGTAGATACATGTTTCTTGGCACAGGGATCCAAGTCTAGGATTTCATCTAGTTGGTTTGTCGGTATCAAAAAAGGAAAAGAGGGAAACACTTTTTTTTTTTTTTTTTTTTTACAAAACTATGAATTTGAAGATATCTTAAAAAATGGGATCTAGGTATGTCGTAATCTTTTGTAAGCATATTAAAAGAAGAAAAAGTGTTTCCCAGGAATAAATCCTTTAAAAAAAACTAATCCCTGTCTACGCCAAAGGCGAAAAGCATCATCAAGCACAGAGGGCGTGAAAAACTGATTGTTTACTATTGGGCAGAGCGTGCTAGCCTGAACTAACTTAAAGTGCCTTCTGAACTGGACCCATATTTTTAGAGAGGATCTAACCACCAGATTCAATATCTGTATGCGACGAGTATATGGCAACGGTGAGGATAAGATGGGTAACGGGTTGAACAGAAGCTCCATCTCAGCCCAACTCAGGCCCTCCTTACTCTTATATCTATCAATCCAATATAAAAATTTTACCATATTTGCTGCCCAGTAATAAAAAGTAAACTTACGTAGGCCCAAACCTCCTGCCTCCTTTGGCACCTCCAAGTATTTCCTTTTCATCCTAGGATTGGAACTGTTCCAAATAAATGATGAAATCAGCCGGTCTAATTGGAAAGCTGTTTTAGATATAAATATGGGCATCATTTGAAATATATATAAAAATCTAGGCAGAATTGTAATTTTTACTATATATATCCGGCCTGCTAATGAAATGGGTAAGTTCGACCATTTTTTAATGTCTTCAGCTGTCCGTTCAATTAATTTTCTAAAATTATGATTATATAATCCACCTACTGAACGAGTAATCTTAATGCCTAGATACGTGAATATATTCTTTTCTAATTTAAACTGAGATCCAGAGTAATCACCATCTACATTGTTAACAGGAAATAAACTAATTCAATAGCCTGAGAGATAACCAAAATTATCTAAGATACATAATTTTGGTATGGTTCCTTCTGGGATAGATACATACACTAGCAGATCATCTGCATATAGCGATACTTTGTGAAGTTTACTGCCCCATGAAATGCCTCTCACCCCGTCTTCTTTTCTAATAGCTATGGCCAGCGGTTCAATCGCTAAGTTAAATAGATAAGGGGAGAGGCTGCAGCCTTGTCTGCAGCCCCTGTAAAGCCCGAAATAATCAGAGAGTGTGGTATTCGTCGATACTGCTGCCATAGGAGAGTCATAATATTCTGATCCAAGCTTGAAATGATGGGCCAAAACCAAATCTTTCTAAAACAGCGAATAAGTATTGCCACTCGACACAATCGAACACCTTTTCGGCATCTAACAAAATCACTATTTCTGTTTCTTCGGATGGATGTGGTATATACAGAATATTCAGAAGACGATGCATGTTATAAAAAGATTGCCAGCTGGGTATAAAACCAGTTTGGTCATTGTTCACAATTGATGCTATAACTGTCTCAATACGAGTGGCCAGAATTTTTGTAAGGATTTTACAGTCACAATATTAAACTTATCGGGTGATATGAGCTGCATAGCAAGGGGTCTTTATCTTTAAGCAAAATCGATATAATTGCCTGCGTCATGGTCTGGGGTAATTTCTGTTGAAGGAAAATATCTGTGTATACTTGTTTAAGAATTGGAGCCAACTTGAATGCAAATTCTTTATAAAACTCAATAGAGAAGCCATCCGGGCCTGGGGCTTTATTACTCTGCATAGATCTTATTGCTTGTAATATTTCTGTTGTCGATATTTCTCTATCCATGTGTACACGGTCCTCTGGTGTAATTTTTGGAATAATCAGACCATCTAGAAATTCGGATACATGTGAAAAATCTCTGGAGGTTTCAGGAGAATAGAGACCAATATAAAATTGTTTAAATTGGTCATTTATATCATCTGGGTTGGTGGTTTCTGTTCCTAATGATGTGCGGATTTTAAGAATAGCGTTGGCAGCCGCAGACCGTCTAATCTGGTGCGCTCATTTCTAATCCTGTCCCTCCTAGTCACTCCCAGTGAGAATATCTGCATCCTCAACTGCTACCTCTAGCTCTGCCTCCCGTTTTTTGGTTGGTGCCAACGTCTCCAAACCATACATCACAGCAGGTCTCACTAGTGTCTTGTAAATCTTCCCTTTCACTCTAGCTGCAATCCTTCCGTCACCAATCACCCCTGACACTCGTCTTCACCCACTCCACCCTGCCAGCACTCTCTTCTTCACCTCTCTTGTGCATTTTTCATTGCTTTGGATGGCTGACCCCAGGTATTTAAACACATCTACTTTTATTACCTCTATTCAAATGTTTACTGGTACACCTGCCTACCTCTCATTTACACTCATATATTCTGTCTTGCTTCTGCTGACTTTCATTCCTCTTCTCTCCAGTGCATACCTCCACCTCATCAGGTTCTCTTCCACCTGCTCCCTACTCTCACTACAGATCACAATGCCACCTGTGAGCATCATAGCTCACATAGACTCTTGCCTGATCTTGTCCGTCAGCCTGTCCATCACTATGGCAAACAAGAAGGGGATAAGAATTGACCCCGATGTAATCCCACCCCCACTTGAATCCATCTGTCAATCCTACAGCACACCTCACCATTGTTTCTGTCTTCATACATGTTCTGCACCACCCTCTCATACTTCTCTGCCACTTCTAAGTTTCTCATACAGTACTACACTTCCTCTCTTGGCACTCTATCATATGCTTTCTCTAGGTCAACTAAGACAGTGCAACTCCTGACCTCCTCTATACTTCTCCATCAACACTCTTAAAGCAAAAATTCCATCTGCAGTACTCTTTCTTGGCATGAAACCATACTGCTGCTCACTGACTGTCACTAGGGCTGTGCAATATGACAGTGGATGACAATATAAACACGTCTATCGTTTCATAGAATACTCTATATCATGACTGAAAATGAACATACTCCCGTTTTTTCAGTAAAGCTCATCATCAGTACTTGTCAGCACCTCATCTTTACCCCGCAGTGTGCGGCCGCGTGCAGTGGAACAAGTGTGTGGTGGGTGGCTAGGCTTCAGTCCGAGTCTGGTGGTTGCCAATGCTAACTCCAAACTACCGATTCAGATAGCAGCTACTCCTGTTTGCCAGGGATGTAGGACTGTTTTCCCATCGTGCTGTGTCAGAGGATAGTTCGCCAACCTTGTTTTAATAGGAGGTAACATTAATACCATGTCTAATTATAAAATGCTAAATGACGATGCCAAGTTGTGCTAACTGGAAACAAGTAGCAGACCATTGTTTCTTTGGTTTCAATTACTGCTGAGTTTCTTAGTTTTGCCTGAAAAAAAAAAAAAGTTATTAAAGCTGCACAAGTGTATGATGGTAGCACAAAATTAACAATTAAAATGGGTCAGAAGAACAAGTTGGCTCTTAATGTAATTTGATTTCTAATAATTTTAGTCAAGTAGCGATAAGAAAAGAAGCCTTCTCTATTGTCATTCAGTCCATACGGCCAATCATGTACAGTAGAACAAAATTACATTTCTCCTATCTACAATGTTAATCACATGTAGAAACAGAGGGGTCGCTGCCATACAAGGAACCGCCACAAACAACTTCTTCCCCCATTCTATTACGCTGAGCACCAAGCTAGAAGGCGGGAAGTACCATTTTTATAGGGTCTTTGGTATAACCCGGCCAAGACTTGAACCCCACCTGGTTCAACCTGGGGTAGGCCACCACTCCGGAAGCGATATACAAGTAGCGATAATGAATAAAGTTCAAGTCATCACATGTATTTTATTACATTACCTTTTGTGTCTTTGATTTTCAGATCATAACCAATCTGAAATATTTCTACTAAGAAGCAAACAGGTTAAATCAGGCCAGAATGGCATAATCAGGCTGGTCTACACTTAAATTTTCACTGATTTAAACTAAGCTAATTTACAGTTGTGAAAAAATTAGGACACCCTGTATAAGCCTGTTTTTGTTTTTTGTTTTTTGTTTTTTACATATGTGGACATATGGATACTTATTATCAATGTTAAAAAATACTGGGGGATTCATGTAATACAACTAAATTAAAAATGAATTAAAGACTTTTCAAATTTTCTGTAAAATGTAATTCTAAACAAATTGTGAGGAATAAATTAGGACACCCCCCCATCTTTTTTTGGACACCTCCACATTCATTCCCACTTAAAATGGCTAAAATAAATGTTAAAAAAATACAAATCAAAACAAAAACAAGGTTAGACATAGACATGTGAACATTTCTTAATAAAGAACTGAATATTTAATGGGGTGTCTTAATTTTTTCACATGACTGTATATCTGTAGTTGTCAGCCATGGGTAATTTTCTCATTTTCAGACATTTTTTATGTTACTGTATGTGGGGTTTTTTTCTATTCTCCTCTGGCTCAGAAAAAAATTTAACTTATTGAGGTTTACTTTTTATTCATATGATTTAGAAGAAAAACCGAAATTTATGAGAATCAAGTCTCAAATGCACATTAAAAAACTTTTATAACACTGCAAAATTATGAGGGAAAAAGGTACATGTAAAAAAGTTTTAAAAAGGGTCCTTTTTATGGGATTATCTAAACTGCAGAATATTTACAGAAAATGTATATTGTGATGCATATCGTTATCGTGATATAAGATGACATATCATGATATGAATTTTTTTTGTCATATTGCACAGCCCTAATTGTCACCCCTCTTCTTAACCTGGCTTCAATGACTCTTTCCCATATCTTCATAGTGTGACTGATCAACTTTATGCCTCTGTAGTTACTACAGCTCTGAGCATCACCTTTGTTCTTGAAAACTGGTACTAAAACACTTCTTCTCCACTCCTCAGGCATCCTCTCACTCTCCAAGAATGTGTCAAACAATCTGGTTAAAAAGGCCACTGCAATCTCTCCTAAACATCTCCATAGCTCCACAGGTATGTCGTCTGGACCAACCACCTTTCCAATCTTCATCCTCTGGTGATGCGTATTAATACCAGGTATAAGTGCATGATGATGATGATGGTGGTCAATCAGTACCCAACTATCCAATCATGAAAGACGTATCTTAGTGCCCGTTGTAAATGGAACCACAAGGATCGGATTTAATTGACTTAAATCCCACAACTGAAAGCACCAACCACATCTCTGATGTCACACATTATTACTGAATATAACAATAACTATTTCATCCACACTGGTGAATAATAATCTTTTGAAAAGGCTGTTGGTCTTATAATTCATTTTCCTGTTCCTCTGTAGACAGGAAGAGGACAAAATTTACATCACATAGACTGTTTGGTAGGGCAGATGTAAACATGCTATTATGAGTCCAGCTTTATGATCACAGTTCACGTTATGCCACCAGGTTGAGGAATGATAATGGTTCCTGTAGACAGTGGACTCATCAGTTTGATGTATCACAAACAACACATACTGTGGAAACGTTACGACGGATTTCACATTGTGATATATCTTGATACTAGAAACCGGGCCATGCCTAGATACGACATAAGATTATCCTGTAGAGTGATTCCCACTGGTAACAGCTTCAATAAACCACCTCACCATGTGTCAGACTTCCCCATCACATTTGTTTTGAAAAACAACTTTTGCATAGAAGGTGGTATACACATTTTCAGACTTCATTCTGTTCATACAAGGGCTTTATAAATGAGGCCCCTGGTACTGATTTACACACACACACACAAAATGGATAAGCTTACCTTCAGAGCCTCCTCATACTCGGCTGTAACACAAACATAAGCAGTTTTCACAGTTACATGGGCAAAATTTCTTCAATCTGATTACAATTAAGATCAGAATTTTACTGTTTACATGGATCCTCAAAAAGCTGATCTGATTAGGATGTGCGTTTCCATGTGTCACACGTTTGAACGGAATAAATCATTTTGACATGCGCACATCGACATTTCAACATTCCGAGAACAGAAGAAGCAACTTCCGGTGTTAGCGAGCCCTGCTTCGTGTTGAAATTGACCTGTATTGTGTTATTCAGACTGTACTTTTGCTTCTGCTGGTCTCCGTAATGAAGCTAGAAGTACATACTTCTGTTTATGACGAACAGATGGACACAGCAGGATGATACAGACCAGTTTTGTTTTACTCCTGCTATGTTTTCTGCTAGCTGCTGCTAAGGCGGAAATACGTCACGTCGACGTGCGGCTGGTGTACAGACATGCACAGTAAACATTTTCTGCTCTACATTCGGAGTAAGTGTTTTCATGCGCACCATTCCGATTAACAATCGGCATAACCCACCCCTCTCAATCGGAATGAAATTTTGACCCGAATGAGCGTGATCGGGTTAGAATATTCAGACTGCCGTGTTTACATGAAGCATTTTTATTCCAATCAGGCTTTTAATCTGGTTACTTGTGTCCATGTAAACATCGTGACTATTATGGTTATGTTTATTGATTTGCTGTATCACCATGGTGCACACTGCTGACTTACCTTGACTGTTTATGTACACCTGCAAGAAAAAAAGAAAAGTCAGAGCCACCCCACCACTTTCACATATGAGCAACACTCACATGCCAGCTATATTTAGCTTCATCGTGTGTGTCATAACAACCCTGATGATGTCATGTTTACAAGCCAAGGGCGTGGACGTGAGGCTATTTAGCAGGTAATGTGAAACACACCTGGGCCATAAGTCAGACATGAATTATCATTCCAAGATGGAGCTCGGTGTTTTGTAAATATGGCTGTGTACAGTAAGGGTCTGCAACCTCTTCTCTGTAAAAAGTCACTAGGAATTTATGGCCCATATATGACCCTTAAAATGAAATTCAAATAATATAGACTTACCTGTCAACATTACAAGTCGGTTTTAATCTCATTTATTTTTTCCAGTAAATTTGCAACATTAGTTAAGGTTATTTTTCCAAACTTGATTATTTCACTTAAATTTCCACAATGGGAAATTTTTGAATCATGCTAATCAGCTGTACACAAGTACAACTATTCTTACACATATTGTTTAATTTTTGCATTTTTTTCCTCATCAATTAGCAATATCTGTCATTTAAAGTTTACTCTTTTTTCTTATATATTTGCAAATTTTGTGAATTTATCGTCACGTTGCAACTTTTTTCCTAGTGAATTTGTCAGAGTTTTCTCATCAATTTGCAGTATTTTTGGAGAGGAAAATTTGTAATTTACCTTTAATACAATCAAGCAATTAAGGGGGGAAAACAAGTGAATATCCAAATGCAAAATTTGAAAACCAATTTAACACATCTGGATAATGAAATATATGGGTACAGACCTATAAATTTGCCACTGCAAACTCTGAGGCTTTTTTTCTTCAAAATTTGCAACTATTTTCTATAAGTCTGAAACTGATCATGCAAATTTGTGAGGTTTTTTCATAAGCAGAAGAGCAGCCAATTGCAAACCCCTAAGCTAAACCTATTTCGATGTGGTGTGCAGTCCTTCACCTTTTGCACAATCTACCATGTCATTGAATCAACTGATGTGCACTAAATCACCCATGCTGACAAAGTGAGTGTGTTTAAAGAATTTGTCTTCAAATGTGTCGGGGAAAAAAAACCCTTGCATTTATGCACATGATTGAACCTCCAGGTTCCTCTCAAGCTTCGTCCGATTAGACATGAGGAGATAAATCACCACCCAAGTTCTCACCAAAGCAGATGGGTGGCTACTGGATCATTTCCACTTATGGGGGAAAAGTTCAGATTTAAAGTGACTGACTAACATTTATAAGAAAAATCTTCAGTGGCATCACGACTCAAATGCAAAATGACTCCATTCAAAATCAAAATGATCCTCACTGCATCTCAATCTCAAAATGACTATTTTTTAAATGTATTATAGATGCTAAACGATAACTGCATTTACGATTAAATTGCAAGATGATAAAAATGTGACTTGTTAATCAGAAAGGCTACAATTTGGTGTGACATGACCTGCCAGCGATAACGGAGCAAACGTAACAAACAGGCCAACACCTTACAGCAAGCACTGATGTCTGATTTAAGAATCAGACTGGTCACAAGTATGGCCTGTCAGCACCACAGAAGCTCAGAAAGAGCTGCTCAAATACCGCTAAAAGCTAATGAGGCAAATTCTGATTTTTATTACGTATTTAAAGGCCAAATGTCACGTAATTTTTTTTCTAAATGACAACGAATTTAGAAAAAATACACATAGCTTAAACCAAATATTCATACCGGAGACGATATCACCCACCTGTATTTACATAATTGCACAAAATACACCAGGTGAAGGCCCCACCTTGCTCGCTGGCTTGTGACAGCCAGTCCAGACCACGCCCATGTTTTTGACATCACAAGTTGTACCCTGGCTGCCCTGCCTATCCACATTCACACTTATCAACATTGGACAATCATGACGGAAAGTGACAGCGATTGTGAACAAATTAGTTTAGTTTTGTCTTTTTTTTTTTTTGTCTTTTTTTTGTCAGTGGTTCAGACAGTGACAGAGGCATAGAACCTTACAGGTTCGAGCCGTCCGAGACGGAATCAGATGCTTTGTCTGATGACAACAGTTCCGACGATAACCAGAGAGCAGAACCAGTGGAAAATGTCATTGAACTGGACATTAATCGCCTCCAGAATTGCGAAGCCGGAGGGGGTCTGTCGAGGGCGCCCCATAAATATTGATTTTTCAGAAGCCATTATTATTACAGTGGAGGAGAGCCGCTGCTGTCAAGAAATTGACCAGATCAATATGAAAATGGAGGCGCATACCTGTCAAGTGAGACGTTTTCGCCGTATTTTAATACCGTAAAACGCGGCTATAAGGGACGGCGGAGTAATAAGGGACACTTTTCTGGGAAATGTTTTAAATGTAATTCGTGTTGTTATTGTCAAATATTTTAAGGAAAATACAGGGAAAATGCAATTTTAGCAAAAACGGGCGCATTGCCATTTCTGTACGCCCAAAAGAAAAATATACGGGAAAAAAAATTGAGTGTGTTGAGGAGCACGTCGTGTGTGTGATCCCCCACAACTAGGGGGCTGGCAGATGGCTCAGCCTGAGCTATTCGCACTACATTGAGAAGTGTGGACTCAATCATTAGTCTGATGGCCGCGGCCAGCAGATCGCTCAGCGGGAGCTATTATCACTACATTGAGAAGTGTGGACTCAATCATTAGTCTGATTGTCGGGGAGGGCAGATCGCTCAGCGGGAGCCATTATCACTACAATGAGAAGTCATTAGGATAATGGTTTAACACTTTCAGCTGTGCTGCGGCACAGAGAGGAATCGCCTTACAAATACAGAATTCTGCTTTTTTTTATTTTGCGCCGGACGCTGAGTTGTGTTGTTATTGTCAAATATCCATGAATCCTTAAAATATATGACAATAACAACACGAATTACATTTAAAACATTTCCCAGAAAAGTGTCCCTTATTACTCCGCCGTCCCTTATAGCCGCGTTTTACGGTATTAAAATACGGCGAAAACGTCTCACTTGACAGGTATGAAAACATTTCCCAGAGAAATGTCCCTTATTACCCAGCTGTCCCTGATAGTCCCGTTTTAAGGTATGGGTGAAATATCCAATTTTTTCTTTCTTGTTGCTCACTTCAATCTTCCAGTCTCCATATAAACAATCAATCGAAATACCCCAAGCATCAAACTAGGGTACAATCTATTTCGTCACTTCCGCCTTCTTCCCCAGGCGATTCCAGGGGCCGTGAGTAGGAATGTCAGGCCAAGCGCGGCAGTTTTAAATTAACGAATATTCCGGCGTTACTGAAGCATATGCACCAAGACCCGAACGGATCGGTTCCCTTTTATATCTAGTTTCAAGACATTTAAAGTACCCTGTTACGTGACATTTGGCCTTTAAGTTGTATTATGTATCCAAATTCAAAATGTTTAAGTCGCAATACAACAATCTTAGTGACCACTCACTTAATTTCTGAAATCACATTAAATACCCGATCCTATGTCCGTTGACCTTGATGTTGAGTACAAACTGGATGCAGACACAATGCTGGATCACTGTGTGCGAGTTTCATAAGCATTTGAGGCATGACCTAAGAGGAGTAGTGATTCCTGTGAAATGTGAGCTGATGGACACCAACGAATGCAGCACCATCACATTTAGCTCCTTTTGACTTTGCCAGAATGAGCTAAAATTACACTGAGAGTCAAAGATGTTGGGAATTAAGTGTAAAAGGTCTGAAACGATGCCCTGTGAAGTTGTGGTGAAGATGCGGCACATCCAAAGTTACCATGGCAGCCTATACACATTAATTCAGGCTTGATCAGCCCTCAATATCATTTCATGATACATTCATTAGTGAAAGGAGAAGTAGCACATCTCACCTCCTCATTCTCCTCATCAAAGTAGGTGAGCTGAAGGCTGCACAGGCCAAAGGAGCGCTTCACCTGGAGAGAGAAAGATATAGGTCAGACATTCTTGACCGATGGCAGAAAAATCTCGTCAGCAGTGTTCATTGCCCAGTCTTAGATCAATTTGCTCAGTTTTTTTTGTACATGACATTAAGGCTGTATGCAAATATTCAGCTATCCAAAATATCCATTCATGGCATTTATTTCAAATTTGGTATTCAGATATTTGTCGCTTTGCTTTTCGCTCCTTATTCTTAAAAAAGGTAAACTACACATTTAGTTTTACCAAATTTAGGAGTAATATTTCATAAATTTACATGAATAATGGCAATCTGATAAAGTCATGAAAAAAAAATCACATTTACATGACAAAAATGGCAAATTTATGAGAAAACTAAAGCCAATTCAATGAGGAAAAACTAAATTTAGGGAAAATAAATTTACAAGAAAATATATTGTATAGTTTTACAAAAAAGTCAAATTACAGGAAAAAATGAAAATTTGTGACAAAATCATTCATAAAAGGTTGGTATTCAGGACAACCTGAGATAACATCAGCACATGATTTCACACACACAAAGCTTTAGTAAATCAGTACCAAGAATGACTCAGCCATACTGTGCAATAGGACTGTCCTGAACACCATTTTAAGAGCTTCAAATATTCTAGAGTAAAATTCTGAATATTGTGTACTCTTTCCTCTATAACAGGGGATGGCATCAGTAGCAATGTTTTCCAGAAATTAGACTTTTCTTAAGAATTCTGACTTTTTCATGCAAATTTGTAACTGTCATAAAACTGCAGCTTTTCTTATAAAATTTGCATTTTTTCCTCTTTAATTTGTAATTTTTGCCATGAAAACTTGAGACTTTTTCTTATATAATAGCTAATTTATGTATATTTGTGACCTTCTGGTCAATTCCGTGCCTTTAATAAGTTAATACTTTCATGTGTGAATTGGCAATGATAAATTTGTGATTTAACCTGACTAAAATCAAGGAGTTGGGGGAAAATCTAATAATTGAATACCAAATGTAACAAAAAACAAATATCAAGGTAACAAACAAACACCCGGATTAAGGGTGGGAACTACAAGGGACCCCACAATACGAAACGTATTGTGATACATGGGTCACGATGCAATACCATCATGATGCTATGAATCCGCGATTGTGTGTGTGTGTGTGTGTGTGTGTGTGTGTGTGTGTGTGTGTGTGTTAGGGACCGGTGCATCATCGTGAGTGTCAAGTACTGTGATACTACACAGAATCAATCTTTTACCCCACCGCAGCACTAGCTAATGAACTGAAAAGTCAATTTTTTTATTACGCTGGTACCTAAATGGGCAAGTTTGTATTTGTAACTTTTTTTTTTCCACAATATCTTTATTGAACCTTTTTTTTTTTTAAACAAACATGATACAAACAATCAAGCACTAACACTAAAGTACTACAAAAAAAAAAAAAATGCACTAAAAAACACCAACAACCACCAACAAAATCAAGTCTTCAACAATGCTCCTCTGTTTAGTCTAGACAATCCAACACATAAGTATACATATTATGTTCACCAGTTTGGAATTTACAAGGTCCACACATATCATTCACCTTCTTCTTCAAGAGTTATGTTTAAATTTTTTACATAATCAATAAAAGGTCTCCATATATTCTCAAACACAATTTCCTTTGATTTCAGTATATATGTTATTCTTTCTAATGGAAGGTTTGTTAACATCTGTCTTAACCACTGAGTCACATCTGGTCTATGAGTCTTTTTCCATAATAGTGCAATACATTTTTTGGCATTAAGCAAACTGAGGTCTATGAATGTTCTTTCACTTTTATTAAAATTATGCTTTTCTGGGTACAGACCCAACAAAAACAGTTTAGGATTCAATATGATTTGTTTTGAGATTATTTTTTCAATTGTTACCCTCACCTCTTCCCAAAACATTCTTATTAATCTACATTCCCATACACAATGAAATAGAGTTCCTTTACTTTCCATACATTTTGTGCACGTATCTGGTATATTTTTGTTATATCTATTTAACTCCTCCGGTGTAACATACATCCGCATTAACCATTTGAAATGTATCAATTTAAGGCGTACATTTATTGATTTGGTTTGAGCTTCTGTACAAGCCAATTCCCATTGTTCCTCTGAAATTTCAGTTTGCAGATCTTCTTTCCAGTAGTTTAATCTTTTCAGTGAATTTTCACTTGAAAATAGTGTCAATGAGTTATAAAACTCTGAAATAATACCCTTTCTTTTACTATCTTTCATCAACATTTTTTCCAAGGATGAATAGATAGGTCGAGTGAGAGCTTTATTTTGATTTGATCGAATAAAGTTTCTAAGTTGAAGATATTTAAAAAAATGTGTTCTATTGAGATTAAATTTGATCCTCAACTCTTCAAAAGACATTATGTTTTCTGCACATGGCAAATATAAATCCTGAATCTTTTGTATCCCTTTTAAATTCCATACTTTAAATACAGCGTCCGCTCTCCCTGGTTTAAAATATTGATTACCCCATATTGGACTAAATTGTGACAATAACTGTGGTTCTTTTAAATAGTTTTTAGCTTCACACCATATTTTGATCATATGCTTTACAAATGGATTTTTAACTTGTTTTTGTAATTTTTTTGCCGAATCTGAGTATATGAATATGGGAAGAGGTAAAGGTAAATTGTATGATTCCATTTCAGTCCAGTGAGGGAGATCATTTGATGAAAAATAATATGTCATAGACCTCAGTTGTGCCGACCAATAATACAACATAAAATTTGGACATTTCAGACCTCCACGATCAAATGGTAAATATAATAAAGACAGACGTAATCTAGCCCTCCTGTTGTTCCATATAAATTCCACTAACTTTTTTTTAATTCTTGAGAATAAATCTAAAGGTGGTGGTAAGGGAATGTATTGAAATAAATAAAGTATTTTAGGTAAGATATTACTTTTAAGTATATTAATTCTCCCGATCATCGACATTGGTAGTGACATCCATCTCTGAAGTAACTCATCAATATCTGTCATTAAGGCTTCATAATTGACACTGGCGACTGATTCTAGCTTAGGCACAATTTGGATTCCTAAATATTTGAACTGATTTACAACA
Organism: Pholidichthys leucotaenia; assembly: GCA_020510985.1. Lineage (NCBI taxonomy): Eukaryota > Metazoa > Chordata > Actinopteri > Cichliformes > Pholidichthyidae > Pholidichthys > Pholidichthys leucotaenia. The sequence continues at coordinate 317,067,605 of CM035838.1, forward strand.
TTGAATTGATTTACCTCAGGGGCTGGGTAATTTCTCTGGGTCTCATTTAGCATTAATATTGAAGATTTAGTTTTATTTATTTTATATCCTGATATTTCCCCGAAATTCTTTATTAAATTCAACAAGGTCGGAATTGATTTTTTAAGATTCGACATAAACAAAATTATGTCATCGGCATACAGGGAGATTTTATGTTCTGTTGGTCCAACTTTAATTCCATATATTTGTGACTGTGGACGTATCGCCATCGCTAAAGGTTCAATTGCCATAGTAAACAGTAAAGGTGAAAGTGGACAGCCTTGTCGACATCCTCTATTGATTTTTATTGATTTTGAAATATTGTTATTTGTTAGAATTTCTGCAGTAGCATTATTATATATTATCTGAACCCATTTTATAAAATTATTTCCAAGTCCAAACCTTTGTAGGACTTCAAAAAGAAAGGGCCATTCAACTCTATCAAAGGCTTTTTCGGCATCCAGTGATAAGAGAGCTGTATCCGGTGCTTCTTTATTAGAATAAATAATATTAAATAGTCTTCTTACATTATGGAAGCCTCGTCTTCCCTTTATAAAGCCATTCTGATCTCGATTAATAATATTTGGTAAAATTTCTTGTATTCGTCTTGCTAAAATTTTACAAATTATCTTAAGGTCGGCATTTAATAGGCTTATTGGTCTCATATTTTCACATTTATTAGAGGGCTTACCTGGTTTTGGCAACAGTATAATTAAGGCATTATTCATATATGATGGTAAATTACTATTTTGAAATGCTTCTAAAACCATTTCCAAAAAAGGTTTTGTTAATTTATTCTTAAATTATTTATAAAGGTCAACTGGAAGACCATCTGGTCCTGCACTTTTTCCTGATTTCATATTATCAATGGCTAGTCCAACTTCTTCTTGACTAATTTTAGACTCCAGTATCTCCCTATTTTCATTTGGAATACACGGTATAAATAGTTCATTCAAAAACCCATGTAGTTTTGTTAAGTCAGATTCATTTTTGGTATCATATAATTTTTCATAGTAATCTCTAAAGGCTCTATTAATTTCTGAAGGATCTATAACTACCTGTCCGTTACTTATAATACTGGTAATTGGTGTTTTAGATTCTAATTGTTTAATCTGCCATGCCAATAACTTTCCTGATTTTTCACCTTGTTCATAAAAAGATTGTTTCAATCTTAGAAGACTCGAGGCAGCTCTATTCACTGATTTTTTTGTCATATTCAGCTCTCAAAATCAGTAATTCGTTCTCCAACCTTGGATCTCTTCCTGCATATACTCTTTCTTGAAGAATTTTTATTTTATGTTCCAATTGGACTCTCTCCTCTCGAGTCTTCTTAGATTTTGAACCTGTATAACTAATAACATGTCCCCTAATAAAAGCTTTGAAAGCCTCCCACTTTACACATGCTGATGTTTGTGTAGTATTGATATCAAAGAACTCATCTGTTTTTCTATATACTTAACAAATTCCTCATCCTGAAGCCATTTATGCTGAAATTGCCATCTACCTGGTTCCTTTGTCAATTTCTTATCTACATACATTAGACAGCAGGGTGCATGATCAGAGATCACGATGTTATCATAAAAACAGTTTTGAATCTTGGACCTTAATTCTGTGGAGATCAAAAAATAATCTATACGTGAGAATGTCTTGTAGGTATTGGAATAACAAGAGTATGCTTTAACTTGTGGTTTCATTTCTCTCCATATATCTATCAATTTCAATTCTTTCATAAAATGATTAATGGTCATCCTACATCCATTGTGCGTACAGTCCAGTCCTGTTGATCTATCTATACTGGGATTCAATGTACAATTAAAATCCCCTGCTATTATATGTTGCCCTGTAAGTGATGATAAGATAAGAAATAAATTGGCAAAGAACTTTTGATCATCTATATTGGGACCATATAAGTTCACCAAATTTATGTTTTCTAATAGCAAAGATCCTTGAATGATTACATATCTTCCAAATTTGTCTCCAATTACATTTTTCACTTGAAATGGGACTGATTTATGTATGAGAGTCATAACTCCCCTGGCTCGGGATGAAAATGATGAGGTGAAAACATTTCCTTGCCATCTACTCCTAATTCTTTTTACATCTTGCTCTATTAGATGAGTTTCTTGTAAAAACACAATTTTTGAACCCATGTCTTTTATTTTATTCATAACTTGTTTAAGTTTTTTTAAATTTTGTAGACCTCTACAATTCCATGAAGTTAAATTAAGATTAACGCTTTGATTTATAATCAATAGGGAGTTTGGGATTACCTTGCAGTGTAAACATGCTCAAACAGAAAAGCAAAAAAATGAGTGGTTGAACATTCACCCTACAAACTACACACAAACAAATTCCCCCTTCCCACATTTGTGGCAATCCCCCCAAAAGCAAAAGAAAAATTCCATCTCCCGATATAGCCATCGACCGTTCCACACCCACGAGGAACAGCCAAAGCCACTCCTTCTTCATCCTCCCAATCACCCTAACTCTACTGCTTTTAATAACGTAACATTAACTCTCTTCTGTAATTTTCCAATTTAACTCCAAATTTTTTTTAGCAATTTTATACTTTTTTTTTTTTTTAATATGTAATACATTCTATATTTTGTAATCTTGTTATATGCTTCTAATCAGTTAAATGCTCAAATATTCTACCCTATATTCTGTTCATGCTTAGCTCCCACCAGTCTCTTCCTGGATCTTCTTGATGAGCTCCTGCGCCTCCTCGGGGGTCTTGAAGATGCGTGTTCTGCCCTCATATGTGACCAGAAGTCTTGCAGGGTGAATCACTCCATGACGAATCTCAAGGTTGCGCAGTTCTTTGCGGATGGGGTCAAACTGCTTCCTTAATTGTTGGATTCCTGAGGCCAGATCTGGGTAGAACCGCACCTGCTGATCTTGGTATTTAATTTCTCCTTTGGCCCGCACTGCGTTGGAGATCGTCATCCTGTCTCTGTAGCTGAGAAACTTCATAATTAGCGTCCTCGGTGCTGCCTTGTTACCTCTCGGTGGGCCAATTCGGTGGGAGCTTTCCAAGACGACTGATGATTTTAGCTCCGCGTTGTTCAGCGCCTCCGGGATCCACCCCTCCAAAAAGGAGCATGAATCACGACCTTCGGCTCCCTCCGGTAAACCCACCAGCCTCAGGTTGTTCCTTCTGGACCGAGATTCCAAGTCCAGAACGCTATTTTCCAGATCTTTATTTTTTTTTCCCAAAGTGCGCACCTTTATTTGAAGTCCGCTGATTTCATCCTCCGCACTTGAAACACGAAGCTCCGCCTGCGTCACTCGCTCCACGCAGTCACCCAACTCCTTTCTCATTGCATCCAACGCTGCCATAATCCCATCAAGTTTAGCGGAAAAGTCTGCTCTCATTGAGCTAATGGCAGCCAGCACTGCACCTGTGCCGCCAACGTCAGCAGCAGCAGTTACCGCACCACCGCTAGTTTCATCCGCCATATCCGCAGCTTTTTCTACTGCGCCACAAACTTTAAAGTCCCTTAATTTGGACTGCTTCGGCGATTCAATTTTCCCCCCTCCTGATTTCCCAGCCTTAGTCTTCACCGGCATATCCTCACCCAAACGCTGGGAAAAGTTCTGTTCCAAATGAGAGAGTTATTTGCCGAATTTTTATTTCCAGGGGCAGAGCAGAGTGATACGTGTCCTTCTAGGCGGCCGCCATAACCGGAAGTCCGTATTTGTAACTTTTATTAATTTTTAATAAAGTATCACGACTGTCTCTGAATCATTACAGTAGCCAGTGGTATAGCCAGGAATTTGTGTGTGTGTGTGTGGGGGGGGGGGGGGGGGGGCTGAACCCCAACCATTCTGAACGCCTGGGGCGTTTGCCCGGGGCGAAGCTTTAGCTTCAGCCTCCTGTCAACTCCAGATTTCCTAACATTTTCAATGCAAACTACTCAAAATCTGCTCTTTTACATTTTTCTTTTCTCTCCCTTTTTTTTTTTGGAGGGGGGGGGGGTGCTCCCCCCGGCTACGCCCCTGGTATCAATACATTATATGATACAACGATGCACCCCCCCCCCCCAAATCTGGATAATCAAACATCTGGATACAGCCCTCCAATGTACCAACACAAGTATGCATTTTAGGACAACAACTTCTGATTACACTCTCGTTGGGAAAGGTGCAGTTGGAATGTCACAGGACCGCATGTTTGTGCCTCTCTATGAGACACGATATGGTTGCTGCGTGCATACAGCAATTTGTGCAAATGCCTTACTACACAAACATGAGTGTAATGAGACATCACATGCAGAGTGAGCTCAGTGACTTAGAACATGAGAGAGCAGTTAGCATCCGTGCTACCTCATGATGCTTCCAGTAGAAGCCAATAGAGGTTGACAGTGTGTCAGCAATCCCCAATGAATGTAAATCAGACTATAGTGAAACTAAACAGGAGGAGGGAGCTGAGAGTGAAGCCTGGTGTCTGACTCAGCAGCACAAATCAACATAGACCACAGAGCCCAGCTGTATCTGTAGAGTATTCAAAGAGTGCCTCAAGAGCATAGAACAGTCTTACTGACTGAAGTGGCCATCCCTATGTTGGTTCACGTTTTCATTTGCAATTACAAACTTCACACAAGACATAGTCAGGCAAGGCCAAGGGGCTTCCATTTTTATGTACATGCATAACCACTTAGCCATGTTCAATTACTTAAACATAAAAATAGGGTTGTCCTAAATATCAGTTTTGGGCCTTCAGATATTGAGGACAAATCCAGAGTGAAAATCCAAATACAGTGATCCCTCACTTATCGCGGTTAATGGGTTCCAGAACCGACCGCGAAAAGTGAAAAACCGCGAAGTAGCGTCACCCCCCTTTGTGGAATTCCAGGCTGATCTCGTTAGTTTTTTGATACATAAAATAATGTATAAATAATATAAATAATACGTACGTTCATTCTCTCACTCTCTCTCTCTCTCTCGGGAGAGAAAAAGAGCGAGAGAATGAAAAGAATCTCGCGAGAGTGCATCTCTCGCGAGATTCCCGAGCCGAGTCAACACGAGAACAAAATCTAGAGTCGGGAGCGATCTCTTAGGGGGGAGATGCTGGCCAGCGAATCAGAGAGGTGAATTTTGAGTTGTGCGGGCTCTCCGTGTTGATACGTGATGTTCTAATGTATTTTTTCTCAATTTTGAATTTTTGATGAATATTTTTGAAAAATCCGCGATGCACTGAGGGTGCGAAAGGTGAAGCGCGAAGTAGCGAGGGATCACTGTATTCTCAAATATCCTCAGTAAACTCCATCAGCATCAATGCTTTTTCAGGAATGTGGCTTTTCTTATACACAGAGGAAAAAAATGAGTATTGAACATTTTTTTCATTGAACATACAGTGGTGTGAAAAGTGTTTGTCCCCTTCCTGATTTCTCATTTTTTTGTAGGTTTGTCACACTTAAATGTTTCAGATCAAACATTTAAATATTAGACAAAGATAACACAAACACAAAATGCAGTTTTTAAATGAAGGTGTTTATTATTAAGGGTAAAAAAATTCCAAACCTACATGGCCCTGTGTGAAAAAGTGATTGCCCCCCTGTTAAAACAAATTTCTCTAGCCACACCCAGGTCTGATTACTGCCACACCTGTTCTCAATCAAGAAATCACTTAAATAGGACCTGCCTGACAAAGTGAAGTAGACCAAAAGATCCTCAAAAGCTAGACATCATGCTGCAATCCAAAGAAATTCAGGAACAAATGAGAAACAAAGTAAAAGAGATCTATTAGTTTGGAAATGGTTATCAAGACATTTCTAAAGCTTTGGGACTCCAGTGAACCACAGTGAGAGCAATTATCCACAAATGTCGAAAACATGGAATAGTGGTGAACCTTCCCAGGAGTGGCTGGCCGACCAAAATTACCCCAAGAGTGCAGCGGCGACTCATCCAAGAGGTCACAAAAGACCCCACAACAAGATCCAAAGAAATGCAAGCCTCACTTGCCTCAGTTAAGGTCAGTGTTCATGATTCCCCCATAAGAAAAACTGGGCAAAAATGGCCTGCATGGCAGAGTTCCATCCATTCATCTTCTACCACTTTTTTTCACCTTCTCTAGCCACAGGAGTGGCTGGCCGACCAAAATTACCCCAAGAGTGCAGCGGCGACTCATCCAAGAGGTCACAAAAGACCCCACAACAAGATCCAAAGAAATGCAAGCCTCACTTGCCTCAGTTAAGGTCAGTGTTCATGATTCCCCCATAAGAAAAACTGGGCAAAAATGGCCTGCATGGCAGAGTTCCATCCATTCATCTTCTACCACTTTTCCGGAGGTCTGGGTCGTGGAGGCAGCAGTTCAAGCAGAGAAGCCCAGACTTCCCTCTCCCCAGCCACTTGCTCCAGCTCTTCAGAGAGGATACCAAGGCGTTCCCGGACCAGCTGGGAGATAGTCTCTCCACCAAGTCCTGGGTCTGCCCCAGGGTCTCCTCCCAGTGGGACGTGCCCAAAACACCTCAAGTGGGAGGCGTCCAGGAGGCATCCTAATCAGATGCCCATACCACCTCAACTGACTCCTTTCAATGTGGAGAAGCAGCGGTTCTACTCTGAGCCTCTCCCGGATGACTGAGCTCCTCACCCCATCTCTGAGGGTGAGTCCAGCAATCCTACGGAGAAAGCTCATTTCAGCCGTTTGTATCCGCGATCTCGTTCTTTTGGTCATTACCCAAAGCTTGTGACCATAGGTGAGAGTAGGAACATAGATTGACTGGTAAATTGACAGCTTTGCCTTAGAACTAAGCTCCCTCTTCACCACAATAGACCAGTACGATGTCTGCATCACTGCAGATGCTGCTCCGATCCGTCTGTCAATCTCTTGCTCCATTCTCCCCTCACTCGTGAATAAGACCCCAAGATACTTAAACTCCTCCACTTGGGGCAAGAGCCTGTCCCCAACCCGGAGAGGACAAGCCACCTTTTTCCAGCTGAGGACCATGGACTTGGACTTGGAGGTGCTTATTCTCATCCCAGCTACTTCACACTCAGCGGCAAACCGTCCCAGCAAGAACTGCAGGTCATTGCTGGATGAAGCAAACAGGACATCATCATCTGCAAACAGAGATGAGATCCTGTGGTCACCAAGCATGACACCCTCCATTCCCTGGCAGCACCTAGAAATCCTGTCCATAAAAATTATGAACAGGATCGGTGACAAAGGGCAGCCCTAACGGAGTCCAACTCTCACTGGGAATGAGTCTGACCGAGTGTTGGCAATACGAACCAAACTCTCACAACGGTCGTACAGAGACCGAATAGCTCGTAACAAGAAGCCCGATACCCTATACTCCCAAAGCACCCCCCCCACAAAAAACCATGAGGGACACGGTCGAATGCCTTCTCCAAGTCCACAAAACACATGTAAACTGGTTGGGCAAACTCCCACGAACCCTCAAGAATTCTCGAGAGGGTAAAGAGCTGGTCTGATGTGCCACGGCCAGGACAAAAACCACATTGCTCCTCTTGAATCTGAGGTTCGACCAACGGCCGGACTCTCCAGTACCTTGGCATAGACCTTCCCAGGGAGGCTGAGGAGTGTGATCCCTCTAAAGTTGGAGCACACCCTCCGGTCCCCTTTTTTGAAGAGAGGAACCACCACCCCGGTTTGCCATGCCAAAGGCACTGCCTCCGACCTCCACACAATGTTGCAGAGGCGTGTCAACCATGACAGCCCTACAACATCCAGAGCCTTGAGGTACCTCAGCCCCTGTGATAGGCGAGTCACCCTCCTCGTCCACAAGCCCTGCTTCCTCTGTGGAAGGCGTATCAGTGGGATTGAGGAGATCCTCAAAGTATTCCTTCCACCGCCCAACGATATCCCCAGTCGAAGTCAACAGCGCCCCATCTGCACCATACACAGTGTGGACAGGGAACTGCTTCCCCCTCCCGAGTCGCCGGATAGTTTGCCAGAATCTCTTCAAGGCCGACCGAAAGTCTTGTTGTATGGCCTCACCGAACTCCTCCCATACCCGGGTTTTTGCTTCAGCAACCACCCGAGCTGCACTCTGCTTGGCCTGCCGGTACACCTCAGCTGCTTTGGGAGTCCCACAAGCCAACCAAGCCTGATAGGACTCCTTGAGCATAATGGCCCCCCTCACCACTGGTGTCCACCACTTGGTTCGGGGGTTGCCACCACGAGATGCACCGACCACCTTGCAGTTGCAGCTCTGGGCCGCTGCTTCAACGATAGAGGTGGAGAACATGGCCCATTCAGACTCCATGTCTCCAGACTCCCTCGGAATGTGGGTGAAGTTCTTCCGGAGGTGGGAGTTGAAAACCTCCCGGACAGGGGCTTCAGCCAGACATTCCCAGCACACCCTCACTATACGTTTGGGTCTACCAGGTCTGAATGGCATCCTCCCCTGCCATTGGATCCAACTCACCACCAGGTGGTGATCCATTGACAGCTCTGCACCTCTCTTTACCCAAGTGTCCAAGACATACGGTAGCAGGTCTGATGACACGATAACAAAATCGATCATCGACCTGCGACCTAGGGTGTCCTGGTGCCAGGTGCACATATGGACACCCTTATGCTTGAACATGGTGTTTGTTATGGACAAACTGTGGTTAGCACAGAAGTCCAATAACTGAACACCACTCGGGTTCAGATCGGGTAGGCTGTTCCTCCCAATCACCCCCCTCCAGGTTTCACTGTCGTTGCCCACGTGTGCATTGAAGTCCCCCAGTATGACAATGGAGTCTCCAAGAGGAGCACCCTCCAGCACCCCAGTCACAGACTCCAAAAAGGGTGGGTACTCTGAAACATCATTTGGTGCATAGGCACAAATGATGGTAAGGACCCGTTTCCCAACCCGAAGGCGCGGGGAAGCAACCCTTTCATCCACCGGGGAAAACTCCAATATAGAGGCAGCAAGGTGGGGGGGATACAAGAATACCCACCCTTGCTCGTCGCCTCTCGCCCGGGGCAACTCCAGAAAAGGCCAAACTCCAGCCCCTCTCCAGGAGACTGGTTCCGGAACCGGAGCTGTGTGTTGAGGTGAGGCTGACCATATCTAGCCGGTATCCCTCAACCTTGTACACCAGCTCAGGCTCCTTCCCCACCAGAGGGGTGACATTCCACATACCAAAAGCCAGTTTAGAAAGCTTGGGATCAGTCTGCCAAGGTCTCCGCCTTTGACCACCACCTAATCCACATAGCACCGGACCCCCATGATCCCTCCTGCAGGTGGTGAGCCCACTGGAGGGCGGACCCATCTCACTCCTTTGAGCTGAGCCCGGCCGGGTCCCATGGGTGGAAACCCGGCCACCAGACGCTAGCCATCGAGCCCCTCCCCCAGGCCTGGCTCCAGGGTGGGGCCCCAGTAACCCCATACCGGGCGGGGTACACTGAATCCTTGATCTAGAATTTATCATGAGAGTCTGTTGGATCGTTCTTAGTCTGGCCCTTCAGCCAGGACCGGTTTTTCTTGGGTGACCCTATCAGAGGCAAATTGCCCTGGACAACATAGCTCCTGGGATCACTGGGGCACACAAACCCCCCCACCACGGTAAGGTGACGATCCATGAGGGGAGGCCTTAACTGAGGCCTCACTTGCCTCAGTTAAGGTCAGTGTTCATGACTCCACCATAAGAGAGAGACTGGGCAAAAATGGCCTGCATGGCAGAGTTCCAAAACGAAAACCACTGCTGAGCAAAAAGAATATAAAGGCTCATCTCAGTTTTGCCAGAAAACATCTTGATGATCCCCAAGACTTTAGGGAAAATAGTCTGTGGACTGACGAGACAAAAGTTGAACTTTTTGGAAGGTGTGGATCCCATTACATCCAGCGTAAAAGTAACAGCATTTCAGAAAATTACCATCATACCAGCAGTAAAATATAGTGTTGGTAGAGTGATGGTCTGGGGCTGTTTTGCTGCTTCAGGACCTGGAAGACTTGCTGTGATACATGGAAGCATGAATTCTGCTGTCTAACAAAAAATCCTCAAGGAGAATGTTCGGCCATCTGTTGGTGACCTCAAGCTGAAGCGCACTTGGGTTCTGCAGCAGGACAATGATCCAAAACACACCAGCAAGTCCACCTGTGAATGGCTTAAGAAAAACAAAATGAAGACTCTGAAGTGGCCTAGTAAAGTCCTGACCTGAATCTGATCGAAATGCTGTGGCATGACCTTAAAAAGGCAGTTGATGCTCGAAAACCCTCCAATGTGCCTGAATTACAACAACTCTGCAAAGATGAGTGGGCCAAAATTCCTCCACAGCGCTATCAAAGACTCAGTTATCGCAAATGCTTGATTGCAGTTGTTGCTGCTAAGGGTGGCCCAACCAGTTATTAGGTTTAGGGGGCAATCACTTTCACACAGAGCCATGTAGGTTTGGATTTTTTTCCCTTTATAGTAAATGCCTTCATTTAAAACTGCATTTTGTGTTTACTTGTGTTATCTTTGTCTAATATTTAAATTTGTTTGATGATCTGAAACATTTAAGTGTGACAAACATACAAAAAAAATTTGAGAAATCAGGAAGGGGGAAAATACTTTTTCACACCACCGTATTTGGTGAATCGTCCAACTGCAATTATCAGGGAATACAATATTTAACTCCTGGAATCCCTATTGCCCAATCAGACCGTTTGGTCGGAACTAACTTCTGTATGATGTGGTGTAACTAATGATTGGAATTAAAAAAAAAAAAAAAGGCTTGTAACGCCGAACAAAAAAACTACACTCCCCCCTCATTTTATGCAGACATATAGCTTGTTCCTCATCAAAAATGTGTTCAAATCCACAGTTGGATATGCAAAAAAACAAGTATATCATACTCCATTTTTATGAGACAATATAGCATACTGGCCTGGTGACAGATCATCTACCCTACAGGTGGGAAGTTGTGGGTTCAAGCCCCAGCCAGATCATACCCAAGACCATAAAAATGGTCCTTTCCCCTTCTCGCTTGGTGCTCAGCATAAATAGAATGGGCAATGGAAAGTTGGTTACCCAGCCAAAGGGGGGAGCATTAGTCAGTGTACTCCCAGTGGTGGTCCCAAGCCCAGGTAAAAGGGGAGGGTTGCATCAAGAAGGGCATTTGGTGTAAAATATTGATAAAATATGTGGACCCATGATCGGTTGTGAAAGAGTGAGTGAGTGAGAATACTTTGAATTGTACAGCGGGGAAAATAAGTACTGAACATGTCAGCATTTTTCTCAAACATATTTCTGATGGAGCCATAGACCTGAGATTTTCACCAGATATCAGTAACAACCCAAGTAATCTATACATACAAAGAAATCAAGGCAACTGTGTTCACAAAACAAGTTATATTTAAGAAAGCGGAATGACACAGGGAATAAGTATTGAACATGCTTGTTGAAATTCATTTAATATATAGTAGAAAAGCCTTTGTTGGTAATAACGGCTTCCAGACGCCTCCTGTTTGGAGAAACTAGGTGCAGGCATTGCTCAGGAGTGATTTTAGCCCATTTTTCCACATAAACTGTCTTCAAATCTTGACGGTTCTGTGGGTGTCTTCTATAATCTCTGATCTGCAGTCCATTCCATAGATTTTCAATAGGATTCAGGTCAGGTGACTGGGCCATTCTAGCAGCTTTATTTTCCTTCTCTGAAGCCAGTTGAAAGTTTCCTTAGCCGTGTGTCTGGAATCATTGTCTTGCTGAAATGCTCACCCTCGCTTCATCTTCAGCATCTTGGAAGATTGCAACAGATTCTTATCAAGGATGTCTCTGTACATTTGTCCATTCATCTTTCCTTCAATTATATGAAGTCTGCCTGTACTATGTGCTGAAAACCCCCTCCACACCATGATGGGATGTGCAGTGCAATTTCTCCTCCAAACATGCCGTGTTGTGGCATCCAAAAAGTTCCATTTTGGTCTCATCTGACAGTTTATATTCTCCCAGTATTTTACTGACTTGCTCAAATGTTATGGAGCAAACTTTAAACTAGCTTCAACATGCTTTTTCCTTCAGCAATGGGGTCTAGCGAGGTGAGAGGGCATAGAGCCCATGTCGGTTGAGTGCATTACTTATTGTTACTTCCGCCAAGGAGGTTATGTGATCATCGGTGTTGGTTTGTCTGTCTGTCTGTTTTTTGTTTGTTAGCAAGATAACTCAAAAAGTTATGGACGGATTTTCATGAAATTTTCACAGATTGTCAGAAATGGGGTATCCTACAGATGATTACATTTTGGTGGTGATCCGGATCACCATCCAAAAGAAAACTGCCATTACGCAAAATGCCATTTTCGTGAATAACTACTAAACCACTAATCCTATCATTGTCAATCCAATTGCTTGTCATATGTTTTCATGGTCAATGAATCTGAAAGCGTACACACAAACACTGTATGGGGGGAACTGTGGCGCTAAACCGCCATTACAGAAAATGCCATTTTCGTGAATAACTACTGAACCACTAATCCTATCATTGTGAATCCAATTGCTAGTCATATGTTTTCATGGTCAAGGAATCTGAAAGCATACACACAAACACTGTATGGGGGGGAACTGTGGTGCTAAACCGCCAATACAGAAAATGCCATTTTCGTCAATAACTACTGAACCACTAATCCTATCATTGTGAATCCAATTGCTAGTCATATGTTTTCATGGTCAAGGAATCTGACAACGTACACACAAACACTATGGGGGGGAACTGTGGCGCTTGGCGGAGGTCTGCGCTCTCCGAGTGCTTTTCTAGTTTTAGTTGAAACAGCAGTATCTGCTAACTCCAGGTCTTTCTGGAGCTCTCCACAAGTGGGCTTTGGGTAATTGATAACTCTTCTGATAATTCTTTTGACTCCTCTGTCAGAAATCTTGCGAGGAGCTCCTGGTCAAGGCTGGTTTATGGTAAAAAGAAGTTTACCTTCCAATGAGGGCTTCAACAATGCTCACTGAACATTCAGCAGTTTAGAAATGCACCTATAACCAATGCCATCATTATGTTTTGTAACAACAAGGTTGCGAAGGTCTAGAGAGCTTTGTATCTAGCCATCATGAATTCGTTTGGGTGTGACAATCTGATATTCACAGACCTTTTAAAAGGCTATGAGTCATGACTTAACCAGCTAAAATTGATTTGCACTGATGGGGGATGGGATGGCTTCCTAAATTCTGATGGGTTTCAGCTAGTTTCTTGGCTTTCTATGCCTTTTTGCACCGCTTTCTTCGTGTGCTCAATACTTATTCCCCGTGTCATTCCACTTTAAATACAACTTGTTTTGTGAACACAGTTGCCTTGATTTCTTTGTATGTATGGATTACGTGGGTTGTTCCTAACATTTGGTGAAAATCTCAGGTCAATTGTTCCATCAAATATGTTTAATGAGAAAAATGTTGACGTTGTGGGAATCCCTCTCAGTATATTCACACACAGACTTAAGACAAAAGGGAATTGTCATGCGGGGTTTGTGTGTGGATGTGGGGGTGGTGTGTTGATGTGAACAGTGATAAAGAGAATGGGAATTACCAAGGCTTTGATGTTAAGGAGCACACAGAGAAGGCTGACCGAGTGGTTGGATTTAAGAGCAGAGGTGCATAAGATCTGTTCCCCTTTTGCTGCTTGTGTTTCTAGAGAAATGTAGAGAGAGAGACTGAATAAAGCCTGATATGATCTGGACCTCTCTGCCTGATTATTTCTCTCTCCACAACGTGTTCAATACTTATTTTCTCCGCTGTATAGATTTGAATATTTGGTAACAAGGACACGGACAGGTGTTAACCAAAGAAAAGCTGTGCTATATTTAGAAGCCATTATTTTACACCTTAAAACAATTCTGTTAAGTTAAAATACACATTTATTAATTGCAAATGTTATGTTATTGTTTTTAGCTCCAGGCTCACCGAACCTGGTACAGGGTTGAACAAGGCCTGACCTAATTTTCAGGTAATGACAAAAGTTACTGTGACATACTGCATTTAAATGAAAAAAAAAAAAATCTTTCAACAAAGGATTACTTTATGGGTGTGGAGACTTATAAGATAAGCCTTTATTAGTCCCACAATGGGGAAATTCCAGAATTGCAACAGCACAGGGACAGCAACACTCAGAGCAATAATTTAGAAGATAAGAAAATAAGAGCAGTGAATATACTGTACATACAGTATGTACACATAAATATATATATACAGTGTGAAGCATTGTAGCTAGATGCAATAAACAGCATAACCGTGTACTTAGTTATCCTACACAGTATGAATATGTACCCATCTTACTGGAGGGGACCATTTGTGTAAGTCTGCTGCGTCTTTTACATTCAATACCATTAGGTCGTCACTTTTTTTTTTTTTTAAATGCAACTAGCTTCAAAGTACTGCACTTTTAAACATATTTTTCTGCCTAACAATTTTTTTCCCCAAATTTTAAAGGTTGCAGGTCACATTAAAATTGGTACAGCTGTTCAGGAGTGCCATCCTGTTGTCTTGGATCCATGTGTCAATGAAGGCTTTGTTTTGCTGTTTCCTGTGTTGTCACTGACAGTCAATAGCATGTGGATCGCTGTTTCACTGAGATTCAGCCGTTTAGCGGCGTGTAAACAGAAAAGGTTTTACCACCGTAGCACACCTTAATGCAATGACAACCAATATCTGAGGACTTGACATCCTGCCAATAATGTCATTCTAATCAGTTCATAGTCAAAGCTGAATTAGAAGCCTGTCAAATAGTGAGTGTGAGACCTCTGTGTGCGCTGTAAGGCCCTACGGTAGCGAGCTCTCATGGTGGATTCTTGCTGAGTCAGCCCCTGCCTGTGACCTGCTCAATCAGGGTCGGCTGCATCTGCTGAGGAAAGAGCCACTTGAGAGACTTTAAGCCCAAAGATCTCAACAGAGTAACAAACATCTGAGCTTTAAAAGGTTCCAAACAGTGCACTTTCCAAAGATGAATTTCTAGTTTCAGCATCCTCAAGGGCAAACAGAAGTATTTTTCAAGATCGAAATCCACTTTTGTGTTGTTTGAGAGCTCATCAGAAAAAACTCTCTGTCTGAAAGTCAGTTTAAAGTGTACCTGTGGTGGTCGTGCAAAAAAAGATATTATATTGAGCCCCTGGCTCACTTTCTAGTTCAATTTCAAGGTAAAATTCAAGTTTAAGGCAATTTGATATAAATCCATTGCTGATGTGCTTGTTCAGGTATGCCAGCAAAACATGTTCGCAGCCATATTTGCCTCTACATGGCCTTCCAGGACGCTTCCTGTGACGTGATTTCGTGGCTACCGCGATCTGGATCAGTATTGGCTGAGCCTGGAGTACCCGGATGTGCAGCGGCTTTGGGGATATTCTAATTCAAATTCAAACGTTTATTTCAAACTCAGGGTTCATATTAAATGCAGAACTGAAACGAGTAGAAAATAAATAAATAAATGCTTAAATTCGGCGGGTCCTATTATCTGATCTGAGGTCGATAACAGCCGCAAAACGGCAGATTAATTCGGCTCTTCTGACGCTGCTATAAATAGCGGCAGACAGTGCGTTGCGTTTTATGAGGACCAAAATTCACACGTTTATTTCAAACTCAGGGTTCATATTAAATGCTGAACTGAAACGAGTAGAAAATAAATAAATGCTTAAATTCAGCTGCTTGTCTCATTTGATCTCGTAACTGCCGCAACACGGAAGCTGATTCTACAACTATATACAGAGCAGCAGCTTGTGTACCCAAACACAGCTCACCTTGTCAGAAGATCGGAGCGGAAACAGGGCACAGACGAAATTGCGTTGTGTGTGAGGACCACTTCGTCACTTTAACCCTCAGAAGACCTTTCTGGCTCAAACCTGTAGCCATGTTGGACAAATTCTTCCTCATAGTCCGACAATTTAGCCATAATAGAATAAAAACACTCACAACAGCACCCTAGTCTCTCATACAGGCAGAGCATTGACTGTTGAGTATCAACGAAGTGACGTCACATCCGCATGTGTCATGGCTGCGCCCACAGTTTTCATTGGCTGCCCATGGCCAAGGTCCTATTTGAATATATGTCTGGTGGTATATGGCTGGCAAAAATTATTTACCAAAATAAGAAATACTTTTTCATAATGTTTTCAAGTCAAATGCGTCTTCACGACCACCACAGGTACACTTTAAAGCCTGTTTTTAAAGTGTTTCTGAATAGGCCAATCATAAGTAATGAAGCAGTCAGTCTGATTTTCTAACTTAGATGACTGAAGGCGGGGCTTGTTTTGTTGTGGCATCACAAAGCCCAGTAAGTGCAATCTGCTAATTTCTATTAGAGTTAAACAAAAGAGTTTGTACTTCCTTGTGAAGTGAGCATTTTGATATTTTATTGGCATACACGTGACACATGTATGCATGTTACAGGGTTAAAATCTATAAAAATGCCATTTTGATGGGATCTTGAAGGGATCCTAAATGGATGGTAAAACCAGCAGTCAGTGTAACTGCCTGTCAACATTTTCCCCTCTTACACATTTTCCTTTTATTGCAAATAAGGATTTTTTTCTTGTGAATTTATTATTCCCCCCCCCATTCATAATCAACTTTACTCTCACAAATTCACTGTTTTGCCTTAACAATTAGCCTTTTTTTTAAATGACTTTTCCTAATGAATTAAAAACTGGTATATTCATTCCCAAAGATTTGCACTTTTTTTCCAAATAAATTTTGAGATTTGTTCCAGTAAATTTAAAACTTTGCAGTTAAAAAAAAATCCTTTGAATTTTATGACTTTTTGCCCCATAAATTACATACTTTCCTCCCATAACTTCATTATTTTTGCTCATAAATTAGCTGTTTAACATTTTCAAATTAAGTTTCTTTTAAATTTGTGACCTTTTCAATAATTAGGCTATTCAAGTAAAATAGCTGCATCTAGACCCTACCACCACAACCAAAACTGACAACACCAAAAAAGTCCTAATTTGTGAGTTATGAAAAAAAAGGGAAGTTTATTGTGAAAAAAAAAAAAAACCTCAAATTTTTGTAGTGAACGCACCATAGGTGCTGATTCCTCGGTACTGGTGGCATGGTAGCATGAGATACCCAGGTACTGTGTCAGTCCAAAACAACCAGCAATCATGCCCCATTCACACGACTGACACTGACATCACCGTTGCAAAACATATGACCTGCACCTTATTGGTCGACGTGTCCCCCACTGGGCATTCTGTTCAAGGTCGTTTGCCCATCCAAAATGGCACCAGAACGTTAAAAACTCTCCTATATCACCACAACAGCAAACATGTTTCTGAAAACAATCAAGGTGGTAAAATGGGTTAGCTGCTGAATGTGTTTACATTTCACTGTGGTGAGCCAGCACACTGTGGATTGACTAATTCACACTCAGCAGGGCTTAAGCAAACTGTAGACAATTTGCATACAGAGGACAATTCACAGACACACAAAGAGCCAAAGGAGGCAGTCAGATGGGACTGCATGCATGTGTACTCGAGCCAACCAATGTCATACTAATCACGTGTATTGACTGATATGCTAATGTGCCATGCATTCTCTCTTCCTGTATCACTGTATAAAAGAGCTTGTGTGACATGTCTCAATAGCACAGTAGAACAGCTGCGCACTGAGCCACAAAGTGCATCTCATTATGTTGGAGGAAAATAAAACTCTGCAACCTTTCAGCTCGTCGCATCTCACCTTATCTTATTCCTCCACATCAAACATTTTAAAAGGTCAGCATGGTTGACAGGAAGTCGTATGTGGTGTTGTAAGACAGTCACACTGCCACCTACTGACCAGCATAGTTATAACTTTTTTCACAGCTTCAGTGAGTGTGAAGGTGTGTTTATCTTGACAAAGTCTTATCTCGAAATTTTACAAGTCACAGGTTCACTAGAAATAAATGTAATTTGAGGATTTCACTCCATAAACAGAAGAAAACACGGCTGTCATGTTTATCATGAAATAGAGATGTAAGAATTCATTGTCATTTTTAAGGATAATTAAAGCTTTAAATTTGGATTAAGGAATTTAAGACCATTAAGGTTCCACGGACAAGGTGTCTTCCTTTCAAGTACAGAGCCTTAAATTGAAGACCCCTGTACTAATCCCTCAGCTAAAATGGACTACTCCAGTTTCCATGACGGCTAACCTCCACCGTGTGTGCTAACTAAGCAGTAGCCGAACTGACTCAGCCGCCATGGTGTCACCATGACTCCGTCCCCCTGCCCCACCACCGCAGCAGCGACATCACCCTCATCACGGACCGTCACTGAGTGCGTGTTGAACGGCCACAGCGGCGGCCTGGTCCCGCTGCTGCTACTGCTCTTACCATGGCCTCCATGAACTCCCAGCTCTTGGTCTCGGATCCCGACAGGAGGAAATTCTTGGAGTTTCCCCTGAAATTCACCTTCACATTGATGTAAAAGTCCATGGTGTCGCCTTTAGCGCATATCAGAGTATACGAACACGGAACGTTTTCAGCCGAACAGACCACAACGCTCTGGCTCAGTCAGATTCGGTCCGCTGTGGACTTCTCCTTCCGTGGATGTGTTTACATCAGCGCCACGGACACGCCCTCCCTGAACCACGTGACCGGAACACTAACAATTCAAAGAAACCTCGCAAACTGTGTCTCAAGTCAAAGGTTAAACAGGTAGATTTAGTTAGTAGTGATGTTCGATACCACTGATTTCCTTTCCGATCCGATACTGAGTAAAATTCAGGCTGGTAACGGCGATACCGATATTTTTTGCGACTACACCTAATATGTCTTTTAAATCTAAAAAAACGCATGACGCACTTACCCAGGCGGAACAAAAAGTAGTCCCACCAACCGCGTGTCACTATACAACATCTCAATAGTTTAGTTACTTTTCACCGTGTTTCTTTTAAGGATATATATATGTATTCTCGCTGCTCTTGTTTTTCTCTTGCCTTCTGATTATTGCTCTGAGTGTTGCTATCCCTGTGCTGTTGCAATCCTGGAATCTCCCCATTGTGGGACTAATAAAGGCTTATCTTATCTTATCTTATCTTATACGTTACCTCAAATGACTTAAGTATCAAAAGTATCGATATTTTGATTTGAGTATCGATTTAGAGCATAAAGATCCGGTATCGTAGATATCGATATTTCAGGATCGATCCGCACATCACTATTGTGGAAAGCCACATTTCCACTATATAGTTCTGCGCTACTCTTTTTAGTTAGCATGAGAAGTGGGCAGAGTAGCTAGAAACATAGGCGGACAATAAAGCATTTCCTCAAGAGTAAACGCCGAGCAGGGCTGCATTATGTGTTACTGGAGTCAATGTCATTTCTAGATTTTGGGGGGCCCTATTTTTGTAACTGGGATGAATTCAAACCTTTAAAATGTAACATTAAAAATAAAAATGGGTCTTTCGATTAACAGAAAAAATAAAGCATTACCTAGAATAAAAAATTAACCAGCATCCATATAAACATTGCAAATGTACAAAACACTGAACATTTACAAGGAATTAGAAAAAAAAATTGCAAATTTACAAGAAAAAAGTGGGACATTTACAAGAATAAAGTAGGAAGTTTTTGAGAAAAGAATGCAATTTTTTTGAAAAACTGCACATTTACAAGAGAAAGTCAAATTTACAAAAAAACATTTTGAGAAAAAAGTCGCAAGTTTCAGAAAAAAGTTTGAAATTTATGAAAGAAGTTTTGAAATTAACAAAAAAGTAACAATGTTAAAAGTAAAAAAGTTGCCAATTTAGGAGAAAAAGGTAGCAAATTTCCAAGAAAAAAAGTTGTTTCTGAAAAAATGACAGAGGTGCACATTCCAGTCTGATGAACTGACCAGATCTGAAGGTTTACCTTGAGCACAGCCTTGATGCAGACCCACCTGATGAACATTGTATGCGAGTTTGTTAAGTATCAGGACAATTTTCAAGGAGTAGCAATTCCTGTTAAATGTGGACAGCCAGATGGACAGATACCACATTGCATTAGCTCCTTTCTGCTTTATCAAAATGAGGTAAAATGCATTTATGTTTAGGATCGGTGCTTCAAATGCATTTTATTAAGTTATGTAACATGATGCAGAAAGGTTTATGATCATATGGGTTCTCAAGTAAAAGTAGTGTTACATGACTTCCGGTTATGGCGGCCACGTAGGAAGACGTGTTTCACTCTGCTCTGCTCCTAAAAATAAAAAGTTGGCTAAAACTCTCTCAATTGGAACAAAAACCTATCCCAGCGTTTGGGCGGGGATATGGTAAAGCCTAAGGCTGGGAAATTAGGCGGAGGAAAAAGTGAATCGTCGAAACAGTCCAAGTTAACAGACTTCCACGCTCGTGACGAAGCAGAAAAATCTCCAGAGACTATGGCGGAGGAAGCTAGCGGCGGAGCGGTGACTGCTGGCGAGGGCACGAGTGCGGTGCTCGCTGCCATCAGCTCCATGAGAGCAGACTTTTCCTCTAAATTTGATGGGATTATAGCAGTGATAGAAGGAATGAGAAAGGAAATAAGCGACTGTATGGAACGAGTATCGCAGGCGGAGCTCCAAATTTCCAGCGCTGAGGATGACGTCACCAGCCTACAATTAAAGGTGCGCACATTGGAATTAAAAAATAAACGTCTGGAAGATAATGTCCTGGACTTAGAAGCCCAGTCGCGACGGAACAGTCTGAGGCTGGTGGGCCTCCCGGAGGGAACGGAGGGACGGGATACATGTTTCTTTTTGGAAAAGTGGATTCCAGAAGCGCTGAACAACGCGGATCTGCAGTCATCGGTCGTCTTAGAGAGCGCTCACCGAATCGGCCCACCGAGAGATAATAAGACACCACCGAGGATGCTGATTATGAAGTTCCTCAGCTACAGAGACAAGATGACGGTCTCCAACGCGGCGCGAGCTAAAGGAGAAATTAAATACCAGGATCAACAGGTGCGGTTCTACCCAGATTTGGCCACAGGAATTCAAACAATTAAGGAAACAGTTTGACCCCGCCCGTAAAGAGCTGCGCAACCTCGGGATTCGTCACGGAGTGATTCATCCGGCAAGACTGCTGGTCACATTTAAAGGGAGAACCCATATCTTCAAGACCCCTCAGGAGGCGCAGGAGCTTATCAAGCAGATCCAAGGAGAGACTAGTGGGAGCTAAGCATGAAGCATGAATAAGATATAAAGGTAGAATATTTAAGCATTTGCACAGGCATCTGACTGATCTGAAACATATAGCAAGTTTACAAAATATAGATTGTAGTATATATAAAAAACCTATGATGTACAAAGTTGCTATAAAATTTTGGAGTTAAGTTGGAAAAACTACAGAAGAGAGTTAATGTTATGTCATTAAAAGCAGTAGAGTCAGGGTGATTGAGAGGAGAAAGAAAGAGTGGTTTGACTGATCCTCGCGGGTGTGGAGCGGTCACTGGCTATAGCGGGAGACGGAATTTTTTTTTTTTTTATTTTGGGGGGATTACCACGAATGTGGGGAGGGGGAATTTGTTTGTGTGTAGTTTGTGGGATGAATGTTCAACCACTCATGTTTTTGCTTCTCTGTATGAGCATATTTATATTGCGAGGTAATCTCAAACTCCTTATTGATCATAGACCAAAGCGTTAATCTTAATGTAACTTCATGGAATTGCAAAGGTCTACAAAATCTAAAAAAACTTAAACAAGTTATGAATAAAATAAAAGACATAGGTTCAAAAATTGTGTTTTTACACATGGCAGGAGCTAGACAGAAGGATCTCAAGATTCATATGGCAGGGCAAGAGACCTAGAATCAGATATAGAACCCTACAGCTAAACAAAGACAAAGGTGGGCTCGCGCTGCCAAATATCAGGGACTATTTTATAGCTGAACAAATTAAAACTTTAGTAGAGATATGTAACCCAGTCTACACTGCACAATGGAAGGAGATGGAATGCCAAATAACAAGTGACATCCCCCTACAGGCGATAATAGGGAACAATGCCTTACCTAAACTCTTGAATAACACTAACCCGTGGATAGAGACCCCGCTAAAAATTTGGTTTAAGATAGTCAGAGAGAATCAAGCTAAAGAGCCCTATCGACTTCTGCAATGGATTGCCTATGATCAAGACTTTACCCCCAATAAAACAGACACTAGATTTAAAGAGTGGAAAGAGAAAGGGCTGATAAAATATTACGATTTCTTTAAGGGGCAAACTTTAAGAAGTTTTGAAGATTTGAAAAAACAAGGTCTAATAAATCAAGACCTTTACAGGTTCTTTCAGCTTAGACACCACATAAACAATATACTTAAAAAGGAGGATTTGGAAAGGGCCCAGTCAGGTGTTCTGAAGGTCTTCTTAATGGCATATAAAGGGATCCCAGGGATCAGATACATTTCTAAAATATACCAAGGTCTTCAAGACTTAAAAGGAGACAACACATCATATATAAAAGAGAGATGGGAAAAAGAGGGGAATTTCACTTTACAATTGGAAATATGGGAAAAGCTAAATAGACAGCAATGGAAAAGTACCTCATCCCTGCAGTGGAGAGAATTTGGATGGAAAAATTTGGTAAGATTTTTCAGAACACCTGCACAAAACAAATTTACCCATAAGGGGTTGAACTGTTGGCGCTTGTGTGGTGAAAAGACTGCAAATCATTTTCATGTGTTTTGGTCATGCCCAGTTATCCACCAATATCGGACCAATGTACAGACAATATTGGGGAAAATATTCAAAATAACAGTTCCCTTTTCTTTTATAACTTTGTATTTGGGTTTACTACCGGACTCACTGGAAAGACGAGGAGATAAATACTTATTCATTGTTTTAATATTGGCAAGTAAAAAAGCCCTAACTAAAAAATGGATGTTGAAGGACTGTCCTACACCTGAAGATTGGATTAACGTGATTCAAGACATTTACTCGATGGAAAAGTTGACATTCGCACTGAGACAGGACATGGATGGGTTCATGAACTTTTGGCAACCCTGGATCTCATATGTGTCTTCCATTAGATCTAATCTTTGACAAATACCATTTCAATGATGGTCCCACTCTTTGTTCCAACACTACTCAGATGCTCTTTTACTTTTAATTACTTAATTTTCTGTTTGTTTGTTTTTTACTGTTCTGTTTGTTTGTTTATTTGTTTTGTTTGTTTGTTTGTTTGTTTTTTAATTTAATTCTCTTTAATTTCACTTTTTCTTTCACTTTAAAAAAAAGGGGGTGTTGTAATAACTATTCTACCAATGTTGTCAAATAGCAAAATATAAGGGAACGTACGATGAAAATGTTAACAATGCAATGCTGTAATGACCTGTATACCCTTTACAAAAACTTAAATTAAAAAAAAAAAATTGTGTTTTTACAAGAAACTCATCTAATAGAGGAGGATGTAAAAAGAATCAGGAGAAGATGGCAGGAAAATGTGTTCACCTCATCATTTTCATCCCGAGCTAGGGGAGTTATGACTCTCATACATAAATCAGTCCCATTTCAAGTGAAAAATGTAATTGGAGACAAATTTGGAAGATATCTAATCATCCAAGGATCTTTGTTATTAGAAAATATAAATCTGGTGAACTTATACGGTCCCAATATAGATGATCAAAACTTCTTTGCTAATTTATTTCTTATTTTATCATCACTTACAGGGCAACATATAATAGCAGGGGATTTTAGTTGTACATTGAATCCCAGTATAGATAGATCAACAGGACTGGACTGTACGCACAATGGATGCAGGATGACCATTAATCATTTTATGAAAGAATTGAGATTGCTAGATATATGGAGAGAAATGAAACCACAAGTCAAAGCCTACTCTTGTTATTCTAATACCTACAAGACATTTTCACGTACTGACTATTTTCTGATCTCCACAGAATTAAGGTCCAAGATTCAAAACTGTTTCTATGATAACATCGTGATCTCTGATCATGCACCCTGCTGTCTAATATATGTAGATAAGAAATTGACAAAGGATCCAGGTAGGTGGCAATTTCAGCATAAATGGCTTCAGGATGAGGAATTTGTTAAGTACATAGAAAAACAGATAGATGAGTTCTTTGATATCAATACTACACAAACATCAGCATGTATAAAGTGGGAGGCTTTCAAAGCTTTTATTAGGGGGCATATTATTAGTTATACAGGTTCAAAATCTAAGAAGACTTGAGAGGAGAGAGCCCAATTGGAACATAAAATAAAAATTCTTCAAGATAAAGTGTATGCAGGAAGTAACCCAAAGTTAGAACGAATTACTGATTCTGAGAGCTGAATATGACAAAAAAAATCAGCGAATAGAGCTGCCTTGAGTCTTCTAAGACTGAAGTAATCTTTTTATGAACAAGGTGAAAAATCAGGAAAATTATTGGCATGGCAGATTAAACAATTAGAATTTAAAACACCAATTACCAGTATTATAAGTAACGGACAGGCAGTTGTAGATCCTTTAGAAATTAACAGTGCCTTTAGAGATTATTATGAAAAACTATGATACAAAAAATGAAACTGACTTAACAAAACTAAATGGGTTTTTGGACGGATTATCTATACCGTGTATTCCAAATGAAAACAGGGAGATGCTGGAGTCTAAAATTAGTCAAGAAGAAGTTGGGCTAGCCATTGATAATATGAAATCAGGAAAAAGTGCAGGACCAGATGGTCTTCCAGTTGACCTCTATAAAAAAATTTAAGAATAAATTAATAAAACCATTTTTGGAAATGGTTTTAGAAGCATTTCAAAATAGTAATTTACCACCATACATGAATAATGCCTTAATTATACTGTTGCCAAAACCAGGTGAACCCTCTAATAAATGTGAAAACATGAGACCAATAAGCCTATTAAATGCTGACCTTAAGATAATCTGTAAAATTTTAGCAAGACGACTACAAGAAATATTACCAAATATTATTAACCGAGATCAGAATGGCTTTATAAAGGGAAGACAAGGCTTCCGCTCGAAGAGCGCCTGGGCCTCCCCGCTGCATATGGTGCCTAAGGCTGACGTTTCGTGGAGTCCTTGTGGTGATTACCGCAGGTTAAACAATGCCACAGCGCAGGACCGCTACCCAATTCCGCATATCCAGGATTTTTCAGTGCACTTAGCGAAGGCGCGCATTTTTTCTAAAATAGACCTGGTCTGCGGTTATCATCAGGTCCTGGTTCGACCAGAGGACATTCCCAAAACAGCGGTAATAACCCCGTTCGGACTTTTTGAATTTTTACGCATGCCTTTTGGCCTTAAAGGCGCCGCGCAGACTTTCCAACGAATGATGGATGCCGTGTTGCGCGACCTCCCTTTCATTTTTGTCTACTTGGACGATATTTTAGTTGCCAGTGCCTCAGAGGAGGAACACGAAAAACACCTCACCACGGTTTTTCAGAGGTTGGGAACGCACGGGTTGATAATTAACCCGGCCAAGTGCCATTTTGGCGTAGCGCAAATCGATTTTTTAGGACACTGCGTCTCCCCAGAGGGAGCAATCCCTCTGCCGGCCAAAGTACGCGCAGTGGCGGAGTTTCCCCAGCCACAAATGGTCAAAGCATTGCAAGAGTTTTTAGGAATGGTAAATTTTTATAACCGTTTCATACCCCACGCAGCGCAGCTTATGCAACCGTTATACGCCCCGCTTAAAAAGCAGAAGCCCTCCAATGCGATCGAGTGGTCCCCGGAGCGGGAGCGTGCATTCACAGAAGTTAAAAAAGCACTGGCAGACGCAGCACTGCTGGCTCACCCAGACCCATCAGCCCGCATAGCGCTAACCACCGACGCATCAGATGTGGCCATAGGGGCCGTTGTAGAGCAGCAAGTCGCCGGGGTTTGGCAACCGCTCGCTTTTTTCAGCAGGTCCTTGTGCGATGCTGAGCGGAAATACAGCGCATTTGACAGGGAGCTGCTAGCGCTCCACCTGGCCATTCGCCATTTCCAGTTCTGGCTGGAGGGGCGACGTTTCACCGCGTTTCTCGACCACAAACCGCTCACTTTTGCAATGTCCAAAATTTCAGAACCGTGGACAGGACGGCAGCAGAGACAGCTGGCTGCAATTTCAGAATTTACCACCGATATTCAGCACGTAGCTGGTAAACTCAACGTAGTAGCAGACTGTCTCTCACGCGCGGTAACAGCGCCTGTCCTCGCGGAAGCGGGTTGTACTACCGCAGACGCGGGGCGGGGTAACAGCGCGGACGCGCACGCGGCCCCTGTTCACGTGGGGATAGATTATGCAGCCATGGCAGCGGAGCAGAGCGGAGACGCAGACGTGTGCGCGCTCCTGTCTGGACCAACAGGGTTAAGGCTGGAGAGCAAAAGTTTACAAACCGGTTCACCCTCTCTAATCTGCAACGTATCCACCGGGCGACTGCGCCCGGTGGTACCGGCCGTGTGGCGCCGTCGCGTTTTTGACGCGGTGCACTCCCTGGCGCACCCGGGAGTACGTGCTTCGGTGAAAATGGTAGTGGAGAAGTTTGTTTGGCCGAGCCTGCGCAAGCACGTGAAAGAGTGGGCGAAAGCCTGCAATGGCTTGCCAGCGGGCCAAAGTCCACAGGCACACGAAAGCCCCTTTAGAACCGTTCCACATTCCGGCTAAGAGATTCGATCATGTGCACGTAGACCTAGTGGGCCCCCTGCCACCGTCACAAGGGTTCACACATCTCTTGACAATGGTGGACCGAACCACACATTGGCCGGAAGTGGTCCCGTTAACGTCGACCACAGCAGCAGAGGTGGCTCGCGCTTTTTTAACAGCCTGGGTAGCGCGGTTCGGGGTTCTGTCGGACATTACATCCGATAGTGGACCTCAATTTGTGTTGGAGCTGTGGTCAGCAATGGCCAGCGGCTTAGGAGCGGCAGTCCACCGCACTACCGCTTATCACCCCCAGGCCAACAGTTTATGCGAGCGTTTTCACAGGTCTTTGAAGGCAGCCCTCAGAGCGTCGCTCACGGATGCAGATTGGGTAAACAAACTACCATGGGTTTTATTGGGGTTGCGTTTAGCACCCAAAGAGGACTTAGATGCCTCACCCGCAGAATTGGTTTTTGCACCTCTCAGGCTGCCCTGCGAGTTCCTACCAGCCCATGCGGCACTAGGGCGCCCCCCGGTGCGGGGACCTCAGATTGGCACGGGAGCAGAAATGCTCCCGGGCCCCGCTCATCACACTTTTCCGTGTGTTTTTGTTCCCAAGGCTTTACAAAACGCTGAATTTGTTTTTGTCAGGCACGACGCTCAGCGACACAGTCTCCGCCCACCATATGACGGTCCATTTCGAGTGCTGGAAACCGGGGAGAAATATTTTGTGCTAGATTTGGGGGGCAGGAAAGAAACAATCAGTATTGATAGATTAAATCCTGCCTTTGTGTTGCATGACGAATCTGTACGACCGGCGAGGACGCCTTGACGCGGCAGACCACCCAGGGAACGGCCCCTGGAGCCCCCGCAGGGGACAAATAACCTTTCTCCCCCTCATTCCACAGATTCGCCGCAGGACGGCACAACACAGACTGTGAAACCTGCGTACAGCAAGTTTGGGAGGAGGTTGAAGCCCAGACTACGGGCAGAGTGATGTGTGTTTCGATCAAACTGTGTAGGCCGTGCTGTAAATTCCGCAGGTGGGGGGTGACATATGCTGTATTGCCATTAGGATACGGTTATCGGGTGTGTCCATTCTTTGGCGTTTGGGGGGGAGTGATGTAGCGCCCATAATGGTAACATTATGTAGCTCACATATTTCACTGCAGAGACCCAAGCATAGAAGGACTTTAAGCTTGCGGTGTGTATTGACATCACGCCTCAGATGGACAATGAGTCTGGACCACCTGCAGACTTGGGAGGAAGTCAGAGGATCTGGAGTGAGAGCCTGAAAGGACTGTCTGACCTCCTGCGGTCAGACAGAAGAGCAAAGAGGACTTTGGAGTGATTAAGTGTAAATAGAAGGATGTGACTTGATTGTGTGATTCTGTGTTTGATGTGTGGGTATAAATGTATGTAGGTTTACCGCAGCTCTTTCTCTTTTTTCCTGACTGAGAGAGAGAGTGCTGGGGACTTGAGATGAATAAACCATACTGAGAAATTATCCAGTCTCATCATTTCATGATCCCCACACCTGAAATAATTTACAATGTTCTTCTCCGTTACTTCTGTGATGCCTCCTCATGTCTTCCGCTCGCAGATTTTTATGCAACCCTGCCCAGGCACAGAGAAAAACCAGTGGACTACTGGATAAGGCTGAACAAAGCAGCAGACCTGGCTCTCGAGGGCCTGCGTAGACAAGGCAAGCAGACTGAGGACATGAGCAAAGAGGTTGCTATCATGTTTGTCAAAAATTGTCCTGATCCTGATCTGTCTTGCACCCTGAAGTGGAAACCACCTCATGAATGGACCTCACGTGATGTTCAGTTGAGAATTGACGATTATCAGAGAGAGGTTAGAGCTAGTGCCAGAGCACCTGATGGTCCACAGCTAATGAGTCACACAGCCGCTGTAACATCTGACAAACCCAGGTTGCCATCTTCAGCCGTGACCATGCCAGAACAGTGCCACACCCCAGTCATTCCCTCTCCACTTCCTCAAACCTGACAGTTTACATGTCAGGGCCTCTCTCCATTCCCCATTTCTGACCCTACCCCAAACACACTCAGCTCAGATTGTGCTAGTGTGCCGGTTGTTGCTCAAAATCTCCAACAGTCAGAGGAGAGGCTCCTTGGTCGCATGGTTAACATGTTTCAGGAAATGATGGAGAAGTTGCAGCAGTGTACAATTCCTCACCCGACTGAGAGCAACAGATTTAGACATGCCCCTCGTCAGAGACGCCCCAGAGAAGCAACTTGTGAGGTCTGTAATGACACATGTCACTCCACTATTTCACATTGCATGTCTGAGAAACTGTGTTTTACCTGTCTTTCCCCTGGTCATACCAGACTGGTCTGTCCCAACAACAACTGTCAGCCTCCTTCTCAGTCTCAGGGAAAACTAACTGACCTGTACTTGGAGGGAGGCAGTGCAGGTCTCACCTCAAGCTCCCACTACAGTGACACATCTGATGCTGAGTCGATTTTTGCATCGGTGAGAAGCTCATGCGATGATGTAGTTGTTGTGTATCAGAACATTCACATAATTGGCAATAGTTCCAGCCTTTTCTACACACCAGTGGCTTTTGGTGGTGCAGTGATAATTGATGGCATGCTGGACAGTGGCTCCATTGCCTGCAGTATCAACGAGGATACAGAGAAGAAACTGAGAACTGCTGGAGTGATAACAAATGAGAACCAGATTGATGTGAATGTGATGTTGGTTGGGTGTGGTGGACAGCGTGTCAGGCCAAAGAGTGCTTTTGACATTGTGATGGAGGTGTATGGTGGTAAAATGCTGGTCCCCACTCTGGTTGTCTGTGGTCAGCATGATGAGTTGATTATTGGTACCAATGTAATAAAGCACATCCTACACCATTCAAAACAATGCAAGTCCTATTGGTAAACAGTGTCTGGCCCCTGCCCAACTGCAGAACCAGAAGCTGAACAGTTCTTGTCTATGCTCACTGGTTTGAACCCCTGGAAAGGAAATGACATTCCTGACAAAGTTGGTACTGTCAGATGTAACTCAGCCACCTACCTTGAACCTGGGCGAGAGTACCTTGTTTGGGGTAAATTGCCTAAAGACACTGTTGTATCTCCAGGCAGTACAGTCATGACAGAGCCCACATCTTCTCGTTCAGCTCCTAGGGGTGTCCTAGTGGCTAAGATTGTAACTCCTATGTGGGGTGACAGGTGGGTCCCGCTCAAACTCATCAACACGTCCAACAAGCCTGTGTTGTTACGGCGCAATGCAAAGCTAGCTGACGTCTACACATGTGTAGCCCTTGAAGACATGGACGCAGCTGAGCAGTCTAGTGTACCAGTGACCTGCTACACACAGTCTACAACGGCATGTGATGCTGGTATGGAGTCCGTAAAAGAAAAACTCAAGTCAGTGGGGCTTTGTGACATAGACATTAATTCATGCCAAGTGTCAGAGGACTGCAAAAAGAGAATGGCTGACTTGGTACTTCAGTACGAGGATGTCTTTTCACGCCACCACCTAGACTGCGGAGAAGCTAAGGGCTTTGTACACCGCATACATTTATCTGATGATAAACCATTCAGACTCCCATACAGGCGTGTACCCCCTAGTCAGTATCAGAAATTAAGACAGGTGCTGAATGAAATGGAGGAAAAAGACATTATCAGGAAATCGACTAG
This sequence comes from Pholidichthys leucotaenia, assembly GCA_020510985.1. Classification (NCBI taxonomy): domain Eukaryota; kingdom Metazoa; phylum Chordata; class Actinopteri; order Cichliformes; family Pholidichthyidae; genus Pholidichthys; species Pholidichthys leucotaenia. Next base: position 317,097,726 of record CM035838.1, read on the forward strand.
CGAGTATGCATCTCCCTTGGTTCTTGTGTGGAAAAAGAATGGTGACCTTTGCATTTGCACGGATTTTCTCTGGCTGAATAAGAGGACTCTGAAAGACGCTCACCCTCTCCCTCACCAGGCAGATTGTCTGGCAGCACTGGGAGGTAACTGCCTCTTCAGCACAGTGGATTTAACGTCCGGCTTCTACAACATGCCGCTTCACGAGGATGACAGGAAGTATTCTGCTTTTACCACTCCAATGGGCTTGTATGAGTACAATCGCCTGCCCCAGGGATTATGCAATAGTCCTGCTAGTTTTATGCACATGATGACTGCCATTTTTGGTGACCAGAATTATTTGACTTTGTTGTGCTATTTGGATGATCTGCTGATTTTTGCATCTGATGAGGAGAGTGCATTGCAGCGCCTTGAGATGGTGTTCAGCAGGCTGCGCAGGCACAACTTGAAGTTGGCACCCAAAAAGTGTTTTTTCCTCAGGAGATCTGTGAGGTTTCTTGGTCACGTAATTGATGAGAATGGTGTTTCAACCGACCCTAGTAAGGTTGAAAACATTGCAAAAATGACTTGTGCTGACCTTTTGGACACTAATGGTGTGACACCGTCCCAAAAAAGACTTAGATCCTTCTTGGGGATGGTTAATTACTATCAGCATTTTGTGCCAGGATATTCTGCCATTGCCAAGCCATTGTTCAGCCTGTTGAAAGGTGGAAAATTTAAAGGCAGATGTAAGAAAACCAAGATGGCTTGCAGAAAGCTTTGTGCTTCTGATTAGACCCAAGAGCACATACATGCCTTTGAAAGTCTCAAATCTGCACTTGTTAACACCGTGGTCTTGGCTCATCCTAACTTTGACCGTCCCTTCATGCTTTCAACCGATTCATCTCTGGATGGGATAGGTGCCGTTCTGTCCCAAGCCCAGGAAGGTGAAAGTCATGCCAGACCTATTGCTTTTGCCAGTAAGTCACTGACACAGTCTCAGAAAAACTATCCAGCGCACCGACTGGAATTTCTGGCTTTGAAATGGTCCATCACTGACAAGTTTAGTCATTGGCTAAAGGGTCACAAATTCACTGTTTGGACTGACAACAATCCTTTGACTCACATATTGACAAAGCCCAAGTTAGACTGTTGTGAGCAACGCTGGGTAGCCAAGTTGGCTGCGTATGACTTTGACATAAAGTATGTTCCAGGGCGGCAGAACATTGTGGCTGATGCATTAAGCCGTGTGCCTTTTGTCAAGGAAAATATTGGTCACAGACTGTTCAATGAGCCATATGTAAAACTCCTCAGTGAAGTCAAAAATGTGTCTACTGCCTCTGTTCAGGATGCTTTTCGTTCATCCAGTGGTCACGTGGATGCGATGTGTGACAATGCTCATACCTCCAGGGTACACACTCAGATTGTGAATTCAGAAGAAGTGTCTGCTGTGATGCAGTCGCACATTGAATGGGATGCTGGTCCGAGGGCCCGAGCAATTGAAACCTTGCAGTTTTTGCCCCAGTTAGTTCCACCAGGTCAAGACACGTTGCCTGCCTATTCTGAAAAGGCTTTGCGTGACAAACAGTTGGAGGATGGAACTCTTTCTCGCGTCCTGTTTTATGTTGAGAGACATCGGAGACCCTCAAGGAGAGAAAGGGTGAAAGAATCATTTTCAGTGATTAAATATCTGAAACACTGGGATAAGTTATCTGTGAGCAATGGTGTTCTGTACAGAGTTTCAAGGGACCAGAGAACCAAGTCCAAACGGCTTCGGTATGTTGTCCCAGACTCACTCAAGGATGAAGTCTTGAAAGGCGTGCATGATGATGATGGTCATCAAGCCCAGTCGCGAACCCTCAGTTTATCCAGACAGAAATTTTTCTGGCTAACCCTTGAGAGAGATGTTAGAGACCATGTCAGACACTGCCAGTGTTGTGTCCTCAGCAAGTCAGCTGAACCTGAGGGACGAGCTCCCTTAGAGAGCATCTTGTCATCTAGACCGCTGGAGCTGGGCTGCATTGACTTTTGGTCAGCTGAAGACTCTAGGAACAAGTCTATTGATGTCCTAGTGATAACAGGTCACTTTACCAGGATGGCTCAGGCCTTTCCTTGTAAGGATCAAACAGCTAAGCAAGTGGCAAATGTTCTGTGGAACAAGTACTTTTGTGTCTTTGGATTCCCAGAAAGAATCCACAGTGACCAAGGTCCTAATTTTGAAAGTCAGTTAATCAGTGAACTCCTCAAAGTGTCCGGTGTCAGGAAATCTCACACTACCCCTTACCACCCAATGGGAAATGGGAGTGTCGAACGGTTTAACAGGACACTGGGTGGGATGATTTGTGCACTGTCCCCTGAGGTGAAAGCTAACTGGCCACGACGGTTGCAGACTTTGACATTTATGTACAACTGTACAGCCCATGAAACGACTGGCTTTCCTCCTTTTTACCTCATGTATGACCGTGTGCCCCGTTTGCCAGTAGATGTCATGTTTCGTTCTGTTCTTCACGATGCTGATGTAACCAGTTATGACAAGTATGTGGCAACTCTCACCTGTGAGCTAAAAGAAGCAATGATGGTTGCTCAGGACCGTGCTGCTAAGGAGCAACACAGACATGCTAATCTTTACAACAGGAAAGTGACAGGATCCAAGATTGAGATTGGTGACAGGGTGCTTTTGGCCAACAGAAAGGAGAGGCAAACAGAAAACTGCTGATAAGTGGGAATCAACTGTTTACACTGTAATGGATGTGAACCCACAGACCCATACATACAGAATTTGTGACACTCTTACTGGATGGACAAAAGTGGTCCACAGGAATCTGTTGATGCTGGATGTTCTTTCTGCGGCAGCTGAGGAAGCTCAAGCTACCCACCAAGATGTTAGTGCAGTTCTACACGGCCATCATCAAGTCCATCCTCACCTCCTCCATAACTGTGTGGTACGCAGGAGCCACTGCCAGGGACAGACTAAGGCTGCAGCGCGTCGTGCGCACTGCTGAGAAGGTGATAGGCTGCAAACTCCCATCTCTCCAGGACCTGTACATCTCCAGGACTCGGAGGCGTGCTGGCCGGATCATAGCCGATCCTTCACATCCTGGTCACGTGCTGTTTGCCCCCCTCCCCTCAGGTAGAAGGCTTCGGTCCATTCGGACTAAAACCTCCCGGCACATGAACAGCTTCTTCCCCTCTGCCATCAGACTGCTGAACACTAAGTGACTTTTGACTCTCGTGCACTATGTACAGCAGCTCAACCAGACTCATGTCAATCACCACTGTTTTTCTGTTGCATTATTGACTGCACTATGTGGTACTTCACATTATCTGCTACATGCTAATTTTTTAAACTGCCTTGACTAGTACTACTCATTATTACTAGTATTATTATTATTATTACTTATTATTACTTATTTTTCTACACTTATTGCACGTTCCTAGTCCTTTAGTTTTTTATTTTATCCCTTTTTCTCATTATGTTTTTAATGTTGCAGCATGGCACCGAGACAAATTCCTAGTTTGTGTATCACATGAACAATGGCAATAAATCTGATTCTGATTCTGATTCTGATTCTGGTAAATTTTCTTCCTGTGATGGATGTGTGTGATGTGTCCAACCATGGTTCATCCACCTTACTTCCAGAAACCTTAGCTACAGACATTAGTGATGAGGGAGACACGTCTGTGGACCTCTTCGAGGGAGAGAGTGAGGCTGGTACAGGTGATCCATCTTCAGGTGGAGAAACACGTGAACCATTAGTTGATCCAGAACCTGTTGACTCTGAAAGGAGAACTGTTGAGTGGATCACGCAGCTCACTGAACCATCTGTGTCACAGGTAGACGTTTCTGATGTGACAAGTGTGTCCTCTGACCCCCAGAACTCTTCAGTTGCACCTGTTGCTCAAGGTGTAGATCATCCCATGTCCTCTGACTCTAGACCTGTGACTACAGCTGCTACTGATATTCATGGTGGACGAACACTTGACAGTCAACTAGTTTCTGTTCCTGACTCCAAGAGACAGACAGACACTCCCCTTGTTCGCTGTACTGTTGACCAGACGTCACGTGCACATTCTCATCGTCCAAATGCACAACCTCAAATCAGGTCAAGATTTGGTCACCTGATTAAACCTGTAAACAGACTAGTGCAGACAATGTCCAGGCAAGATGTGATTCGTGACTAGTTTAATGTTAAGGCTGTTTGTAGGTCTGTGTTTCAGACCCTGACTGATTAAATGTTACATGTGTGGACTATATTTTTGTGGACTTAGCTTTGTTTTCTAATGTTCGGTTATTTTATTTTATTTTATTATTCAAGAGCATTTGCTACACTAATAGTTGGGGTTTTTGGTGGGGTGTACAAGGCACTCCATTACCAGTGGTTGGGTTGAGAGATAAGCGCTGCTCTCATGCCACTTCGTCCTTGTGTGGGACTCTCTTTCAGTTGGTATTCTTTAACTAACCCCGGGTGTTTGTATATTGTTATGAGTCCTGTGTAGCTGTGGCTCAAGTTTAGTAAAATTCAGTGGGGTGGGTGTAACGGAGTCAAAAATGTACTTTAAATATTTCTTTTTCTCAGTTATGTTTTTATTTATATTGTTGTGAATTTTATTTTACTTGAGTACTTTTATTTTGGCAGTACGCTTCTCGCATCCGCTCTTCCTGTACCTCCGAGGCTCCGGTAGTTTAGTCTTTCCCCACAGTATCGCGTTGATTTGCTGTGGGTAAGTTGTGTTCAAAATGCTGCTGGCACTAAATGATCGTATTGTTCGTTAGTTTTATCATTTGGACTGTAACCTTAGTTTGTAATTGTTCTTTATTAATTTGACATGTCACTGTACTGTATTTTTTTTAGTTATTTGTGTTATAAATAAGAGTTTTATAGATGTTTCGGCGCACATTGGGGGTCCGGTGGGTGCCATTTTAGGGTTTCGCACCAATATAGGCTCTATGGTGATTCCAGCAGCTTATGTCATGTGTAACCCATATTTTTGTTAATGTAGGAGCCTGTGTGGGATCGAGGTACAGATGGAGCGTGATACAGTTTGTTTTATTTCATTAACAGGTATGTTTGTTTTTGAAAAATCTTATTATTTGAAATGTGATTTATTTTTATTTTTTGTTTGTATTGTGGAATTATTTTAGAGCTCCTTTCCACACAGTATCGCGTTGCTTTGCTGTGGGAGCCTGTGTGGGATCGAGGTACAGACGGAGCATGATACAGTTTGTTTTATTTCATTAACAGGAGAAATAAATTGTGGAAACAGCAGTCTGGTGTCATCGTGGTCCCTATGCCGCACATACGCTTGCATTGATGTTCCCGATCATGGCCGCTTAAGGGTGTCCCAAAAGAAGAACCATTACACTTGTGACGAGATCCGTTACATAATCTGTACACTGTGGAGCCCATATTATAGCTTATGTGACTCACATGTGGCTGGCTGAATTCAGCCAAGAGAGACTTTGAGCTAGCCATGTGTATTGACTCCACACCTCAAGAGGACGATGTGTCTGCACCCCCTGGGGACTCAGGAGAGAAGAGAAGATTAACCGGCCTGACCTTTTGGGGGTCAGAGAGGAGAACAGAAGGACTCTGGGTGTTCTATTACAGATGAAAGGATGTAGCTGAGTTGTGACTTTGGTGTGATGTATTGTTTGAGAGAAGTGTATAAATGTATGTGTGTGACTGCATCCTGTCTCTTTTCACTCCGATCGAGAGAGGACGTAGGATGGATGAGAATTAAAGCTGATTCTGGAAAATTATCCAGTCTCCTCAATTCTTGACTCCTACAACACCAAGTTTTGACCAGATGTACTGGACCAATCATGACGGACAATTGCTCCTTGCCCTTCGTCAGATAACGAAGGGCTTAAAGAACTGAGTGATGTGTGAGTCAGAATGGTGCACAAATAGGCTCTGAGACTATTTTTGTATTGTTCTGCACTGGCCAGTGTAATTAAATTTGCTGAAACTCTGATCCAGCCTGTTTTGAAGGTAAGGAAGGATTTTTCTAGCATACTTTGCGCTCGACCTCAGGGACTCCAGATACTTCTGCCTGCTTCCAGTGTTCTGAGACCACAGCGAGTGCGCACAGCTGCCTTCCCCACCGGTGCCAATGAGCCGGTTTTGTGTAAGTGGGGCATGGTCCAGAGGCACTGGGAGCAGAGCTGGAGAGTGACAGAGCCAACCCGCAGGTGGATCACAGTGAGTAAGTTTAATTGTTGATGACGCCCGGTTCAAGCCCACTGTCGGTCTGAGAATACGCGTAAAAGAGTTGTATGCCAAGCGTTTGATACCGCAAAGTCCAAAAATCGGTTTTAGGGCGAGGTAGAGGCTTGGGGGTCCCAGTTTGAGTCCGCGGAGAAGTGCATTTCTGCTGCATAAAGTGGACCCACAAAGGGCGCACGGGGGTTATCGATTTAAAAAAAAAAAAAAAAAAAAAAAAAAAAAACGAGAATTTTTGTACATCACAAGTGAGCATAGATTAATGGGGGGGGAAATCAATGCAACATCTTTTTTACATCATAAGTGAGCATAGATTAAGAAAAATATCAATACAAGACCTTTACATCACAAGTGAGCATCGATAAAGTGAGGGATAACCTTAAAATAAAGGTGAATAGTGCTAATATAATAAGGATAAACTCTAATGTGATAAGAGTCAAAACACCTTAAGGCATAATTCAAAACGGGTCTAAAATAAACCTTAAAAATATACACATTGTGGGTCACCCCCACAGCCTATGGACAAGCAGAGCGCTCAGCTGGAGCAATTAGCAGAACAATGAGATGTGTGTATTGAGATCAATAGGCAGCTTCCTTGTCTAGCTCTTTCCTGCCAGTATCCTGTTGATATGTGTGACTCAAATGCAGGTGTTCATGCTTCCTGCTCGGTACCGTGATGCAAATGTGCCTTTCATGTATTGTCTGTAGTGGGGTATTTAAACTGCATATCGCTCTGTAACTCTCTCTCTCTCCGACTACTGCTTCTGACTACACACATTACTGTTTGCTGAGGGCTCGCTCCAGTGCGCATCTCACAGCACTGGAGCGGCTCTCGTGATGGCGGAATGAAATAAAACCCACTTTTAAACCACAGTTCGCCGCTTATTATTTCATGCCGCCACATTGGTGACCCCGAGAAAGCACATGCTTTGTGCAACGCAACCTTCTGGTCTGGACAGCCACACTGGTGACCCGCCCAAGAAAAGAACACGCTGGCAGCCCCCGGCGGTGACTCTCCGACGACAAGCGAATGCAGCAGCCTGACGCAAATGATCTGCCCTCCCTTCTGCTACAGGGAGACCTCGACGCAGAGCCACCACCAGGCAAACTCTCCGGAGATCACCCACGACCGGGAAAGCGGCAGAAAGCTTCATGGTGAGATCTGCATGCCTGAGATCTGCACATCCACGCTGGGACCGGCCGCTCTCACAGCTCCTCCGCATCTACACGAGCCCGAGGGACAAAGATCGTCTCCTCCCTCTCACCGCTCCAACGCATCTGCACGAGCCCGAGGGACAAAGATCGTCTCCTCCCTCTCACCGCTCCTACGCATCTGCACGAGCCTGAGGGACAAAGATCGTCTCCTCCCTCTCACCACTCCAACGCATCTGCACGAGCCCGAGGGACAAAGATCGTCTACTTCCTCTCACCGCTCCAATGCACCACGAGCGAACGACGCAACAGCTACAACAGGGATGACCATCGGCGCCGACGCCACTGATCTCCAGCAAGCTCCCTGACCCTGACTCGCCTCTACAGCGGTCCTCCCATGCACCGAACCCCGCACGCACACCGGGGGGTTACGAGGACAGCGCACCAAGCACGGGACAATAACGGCTCCATAGACCGCCATCGTCCTTCGCCGCTGCACACAGAACCTTCAGGGCTGCTCACACACCTGAAGCACGCACGCAGCTCGCTCACAGGATTTTGTATGGGTCTCAGCCACGGCGCACAAAGGGAATTCAGCCGTCAGCTGTCCCCGAGGGCTTTAGGGCTGCGCGCGCGCACCTAAAGTCAACACGCCAAGTCCCTCACTGCTGCAGCTCCTTTTTTTCTTCATGGCCGCGAGAGGAGTCAGAAACAAATTTTCTTCTCACAGCTGCTGTGGACCACCGCACGTTCAACGGGACAGCCCCTCAACACCGTGGATCCACATGTAATTTTTGTGCGGCCCAGACAACTTTGGCCGGCACTTGCTACCCCCACCCCCCTCCCTCCACCTCCTCGGCACAGAGCCTTCCCCGCAGCTCGCTTCCAAAGCCGGACTATCGAGGCCTCAGCTTCCTGCTGAGCCCTCTGGGGGGGGAAGTGTGTGGGTCACCCCCACAGCCTACGGACAAGCAGAGCGCTCAGCTGGAGCAATTAGCAGAACAATGAGATGTGTGTATTGAGATCAATAGGCAGCTTCTCTTTGTCTAGCTCTTTCCTGCCAGTATCCTGTTGATATGTGTGACTCAAATGCAGGTGTTCATGCTTCCAGCAGCTAAGCTCTCCATTGCGCGCGAGGAGTTCGCCAACCTGGAAAGGTTGGGCATAATTCGCCACTCGAAGAGTGCCTGGGCCTCCCCCCTGCATATGGTGCCTAAGGCTGATGGCTCGTGGAGACCTTGTGGTGATTACCGCAGGTTAAACAATGCCACAGCGCAGGACCGCTACCCAATTCCACATATCCAGGATTTTTCAGTGCACTTAGCGAAGGCGCGCATTTTTTCTAAAATAGACCTGGTCCACGGTTATCATCAGGTCCCGGTCCGACCAGAGGACATTCCCAAAACAGCGGTAATAACCCCGTTCGGACTTTTTTAATTTTTACGCATGCCTTTTGGCCTTAAAGGCGCCGCGCAAACCTTCCAACGAATGATGGATGCCGTGTTGCGCAACCTCCCTTTCGTTTTTGTCTACTTGGACGACATTTTAGTCGCCAGTTCCTCCGAGGAGGAACATGAAAAACACCTCACCACGGTTTTTCAGAGGTTGGGAACACACGGGTTTGATAATCAACGTGGCCAAGTGCCATTTTGGCGTAGTGCAAATCGATTTTTTAGGACACCGCGTCTCCCCAGAGGGAGCAGTCCCTCTGCCGGCCAAAGTACGCGCAGTGGCAGAGTTTCCCCAGCCACAAACGGTCAAAGCGTTGCAAGAGTTTTTAGGAATGGTAAATTTTTATAACCGTTTCATACCCCACGCAGCGCAGCTTATGCAACCGTTATACACCGCGCTCAAAAAGCAGAAGCCCTCCAATGTGATCGAGTGGTCCCCGGAGCGGGAGCGCGCATTCACAGAGGTTAAAAAAGCACTGGCAGACGCAGCACTGCTGGCTCACCCAGACCCCTCAGCCCGCATAGCGCTAACCACCGACGCGTCAGATGTGGCCATAGGGGCCGTTGTAGAGCAGCAGGTCGCCGGAGTTTGGCAGCCGCTCGCTTTTTTCAGCAGGTCCTTGTGCGATGCTGAGCGGAAATACAACGCGTTTGACAGGGAGCTGCTAGCGCTCCACCTGGCCATTCGCCATTTCCAGTTCTGGCTGGAAGGGCGGCGTTTCACCGCGTTTCTCGACCACAAACCGCTCACTTTTGCAATGTCCAAAATTTCAGAACCGTGGTCAGGACGGCAGCAGAGACAGCTGGCCACAATTTCGGAATTTACCACCGATATTCAGCACGTAGCCGGTAAACTCAACGTAGTAGTGGACTGTCTCTCATGCGCGGTAACAGCGCCTGTCCGCGCAGAAGCGGATTGTACTACCGCAGATGCGGGGCTGGGTAACAGCGCGGACGCGCACGCGGCTCCTGTTCATGTGGGGATAGATTACGCAGCCATGGCAGCGGAGCAGAGTGAAGACGCAGACGTGCGCGCGCTCCTGTCTGGACCAACAGGGTTAATGCTGGAGAGCAAAAGTTTACAAACCGGTTCGCCCCCTCTAATCTGCAACGTATCCACCGGGCGACCGCGCCCGGTGGTACCGGCTGCGTGTCGCCATCGCGTTTTTGACGCGGTGCACTCCCTAGTGCACCCGGGAGTACGTGCTTTGGTGAAAATGGTAGCAGAGAAGTTTGTTTGGTCGAGCCTGCGCAAGCACGTGAAAAAATGGGCAAAAGCCTGCATGGCTTGCCAGTGGGCCAAAGTCCACAGGCACACGAAGGCCCCTTTAGAACCGTTCCACATTCCGGCTAAGAGATTCGATCATGTGCACGTAGACCTAGTGGGCCCCCTACCGCCGTCACAAGGGTTCACACATCTCTTGACAATGGTGGACTGAACCACACGTTGGCCGGAAGTGGTCCCGTTAACATCGACCACAGCGGCAGAGGTGGCTCACGCTTTTTTAACAGCCTGGGTAGCACGGTTCAGGGTTCCGTCAGATATTACGTCCGATAGGGGACCTCAATTTGTGTCAGAACTGTGGTCAGCAATGGCCAGCGGCTTAGGAGCGGCAGTCCACCGCACTACCGCTTATCACCCCCAGGCCAACGGTTTATGCGAGCGTTTTCACAGGTCTTTGAAGGCAGCCCTCAGAGCGTCGCTCACGGATGCAGATTGGGTAAACAAACTACCATGGGTTTTATTGGGGTTGCGTTTAGCACCCAAAGAGGACTTAGATGCCTCACCCGCGGAATTAGTTTTTGCGCAACCTCTCAGGCTGCCCGGCGAGTTCCTACCAGCCCATGCGGCACCAGGGCGCCCCCCGGTGCGGGGACCTCTGATTGGCACAAATGAGCAGAAATGCTCCCGGGCCCCGCTCATCACACTTTTCCATGTGTTTTTGTTCCCAAGGCTTTACAAAACGCGGAATTTTTTTTTGTCAGGCACGACGCTCAGCGACACAGTCTCCGCCCACCATATGACGGTCCATTTCGAGTGCTGGAAACTGGGGAGAAATATTTTGTGCTAGATTTGGGGGGCAGGAAAGAAACAATCAGTATTGATAGATTAAAGCCTGCCTTTGTGTTGCATGACGAATCTGTACGACCGGCGAGGACGCCTCGACGCGGCAGACCACCCAGGGAATGGCCTCTGGAGCTCCCGCAGGGGACAAATAACCTTTCTCCCCCTCATTCCACAGATTTGCCGCAGGACGGCACAACACAGACTGTGAAACCTGCGTACAGCAGACTACGGGCAGAGTGATGTGTGTTTCGATCAAACTGTGTAGGCTGTGCTGTAGATTCCGCAGGTGGGGGGTGACATATGCTGTATTGCCATTGGGATACGGTTATTGGGTGTGTCCATTCTTTGGCGTTTGGGGGGGATTGATGTAGCGCCCATAATGGTAACATTATGTAGCTCACATATTTCACTGCAGAGACTCAAGTATAGAAGGACTTTAAGCTTGCGGTGTGTATTGACGTCACGCCTCAGATGGACAATGAGTCCGGACCACCTGCGGACTTGGAAGCAAGTCAGAGGATCTGGGATGAGAGCCTGAAAGGGCTGTCTGACCTCCTGGGGTCAGACAGAAGAGCAAAGAGGACTTTGAAGTGATTAAGTGTAAATAGAAGGATTTGACTTGATTGTGTGATTCTGTATTTGATGTGTGAGTATAAATGTATATGGGATTACCGCAGCTCCTTCTCCTTTTTCCTGACTGAGAGAGAGAGAGCTGGGGACTTGAGATGAATAAACCATACTGAGAAATAATCCACTCATCATTTCATGATCCCCACACCACTACCACTTACCTTCTGTACAGAGAGCCTAAAAGTCATGCCTGCTCTACGCAGTAGTTCTCAACCCATGCCCTTGTGGACTAAAGACCCTGCTGGTTTTCTGTTTCACCCAGTTTCTTCAGCAGGTGTTGTCAATGAGCAGCAAATGGTGGGAAGAAATTCAGTCAACTCACCTGCTGAGCCTGAGTGAATCTGAAAACCAGCAGAGGCTTGGATTTGGAACCACTGCTCTATTTGGGACCTAACTTCAGAAAAAAATTGTACTGGAGTCTATGGGAAGAGATATTTTCGATCCAGATCAAGTTTTGCTGTGAACTACACATATGATGTTGGTCAAGGTTGTCTCTTACTGCTGGAATATAAGGTTGTGAAAATACGCAAATAGAGAGACGACAAACCCAAAGGCATATGAGTTATGTTGTGGGAAGCCACTCAGTAGTTTTCCCTCAGACTGAAGGGCATGGCAGATCAAAGGTGCTGGGGGACATGGGGGGTTGATATGTTAATACAATACCTCAGGTAGCGGAGGAGTGTTAATATAAAAGAGAGTGCCTGCAATCTGTGTTTTTAAGGTTTTGGATTCTGGTGGATGTGAAAGAGAGAAGAATAAAGTTTCATCTGCTCTGAACGCTCGGCCTGATTATTCCTCTCTCCACACTGGTGACCCTTGATGCACAATGGAACGCGAGGCGAACACCCCGGAGACGACCCGGACGTGAGATGCCAGCAACGCGTGCGCCGTTTCGCTCAAACTCCCAGACTTTTGGCTACACGACCCAAAGTCTTGGTTCCTTCACACCGAGACCCAGTTCGCGCTCCGGGGAATAACGGCAGATGACACCAGATACTACTACGTGGTTGCAGCAATGGACGCACGCACAACCCAGCAGGTGGCGAGCCTGCTCCAACAGCCCCCAGCCCGTGACAAATACGGTGCTCTCAAAACCGTGCAGACCCGGCGCTACACGCTCTCGGACTGTGAGAGAGCAGAGAGACTCCTGACACGCTCTGACTTGGGAGACAGGTTGGCTGTCGAATTGATGGAGAAAATGTTTGCGTTGATGGGCACAGATGACGGGCATTTCCTCTTTGCCCACCTTTTCCTCCGGAACCTCCCAACAGCGGCCAGGGTGGTCCTTGCCAATTCGCCACTGCTGGCTGCGTGCAACTACCAGGCTCTAGCCCAAGAGGCAGATCGGATCATCCTCACCACCAGAGCCCTCACAGTGAAAGCAGCGGTGTCGGAATCCAGTGAGACAGCCAGCGGAAGTGAGGAGCCAGCGACGGTGGCTGCAGCGGAGGCCAAGAAGCACTGGAGAGACACGTTCTGTCTCTACCACCGCCGTTTTGGAGAGGTCACATGCCGATGCGTGCCACCGTGCCAATTCAAGCGCTCGGGAAATGCTAGGGCTGGCAGTCGGTAACAGCTGCGACTGCCGGTGAAGCAAGCAAGCTGCTCTATGTGACAGACTCCCGCTCGGGGAGCGGTTCCTTGTGGACTCCGGCTCCCAAAAGAGCCTCATCCTGCTGCCCTACGCCGACCGGCTGGTGGGAACTAGCGGCCCCGAACTGACAGCCGCAAACGGCTCAGACATTAAGACATTTGGTGAGAGGACACTGACTGTATCCTTGCACGGCCGTACATACCAATGGACATTCATCATAGCGGCATGCAGCTTCCCCATTTTAGGCGCTGATTTTTTGTGTGCACACGGACTACTAGTCGATGTTGCTAACAGACGCCTGATTAACGCAATGTCTCGATGCTCTCCCCTGTACAGTTTGAGGAGCCGGGCCCACAACACTAGCCAACATCACAGTGCCAGTGGGTAAGTTCCACACATCACTCACCCAGTTCCCAGCACTCACGGTCCCGACGTTTTCGGCAACCGTCACTAAACACGGGGTGAAGCACTTCATTACCATTACGGGGCCGCCCGCTTTCACACGACCTCGGCACCTGGACACAGCTAAACTGGCCATAGTGCGCGAGGAGTTTGCCAACTTGGAAAAGTTGGGCATCATCAGATGCTCAAACAGCCCATGGGCATCCCCGCTACATATGGTTCCTAAGGCTGAGGGATCGTGGCAACCTTGTGGTGATTTCCGCAGATTAAATAACGCCACAGCGCACGACCGCTACCCCATCCCGCATATTCAGGATTTTTCCATTCACCTCACCAGAGTGTGCATTTTTTCCAAGATAGACCTGGTCCGCGGTTACCACCAGGTCCCGGTGCGTGCTGAGGACATACCTAAAACAGCAGTAATAACCCCGTTTGGTCTGTTTGTGTTTTTACACATGCCTTTCAGGTTAAAGGGCGCGGTGCAGACGTTCCAACGCATGATGGATGCGGTGTTGCGCGATCTGCCGTTTGTGTTCGTCTACCTGGACGACATCCTGGTGGCCAGTACGTCCGACGACGAACACATAGCCCACCTCAGGACAGTTTTCCAGAGGTTGGAGGAGCACAGGTTAATAATCAACCCGGCGAAGTGCCAGTTCGGGGTGACGGGAATCGATTTTTTGGGCCACTGCATCTCACTGGAGGGCGCGAAACCTTTGCCGGACAAGATGCGTGCAGTGGCAGATTTTCCCCGGCCTCAGACAGTCAGGGCGCTGCAGGAGTTTTTGGGGATGGTTAACTTTTATAACTGTTTCCACCCCCTCGCAGCCCAGCTCATGCAGCCATTGTACGCCACGCTTAAGAAATGGAAACTGGCGGACAGAGTCGATTGGACTCCTGAGTGTGAGCAGGCATTCTCCGAGGTTAAAACAGCCCTGGCAAATGCCGCACTGCTGGCGCACCCGGACCCAGTGGCTCGGCTAGTGCTCACTACCAATGCCGCGGACGTGGCCATAGGGGCCGTCATGGAGCAGCACATTGCCGGTTCTTGGCAGCTGATCGTCTTTTTTAGCAGGTCTTTGCACGACGGTGAGCATAAATACAGCGCGTTTGACAGAGAGTTACTGGCTCTCCACCTGGCCATACGCCACTTCCAATTCTGGCTGGAAGGGCACACTTCACTGCATTCGTGGACCACAAGTCGCTAACGTACGCGATGGCCAAGGTTTCAAAACCATGGTCAGGCTAACAGCTGTCTCTGCTGTCAGCCAGGCTGACAGGCGATCTTGGAGTTTACGACCGACATTCAACATGTGGCTGATAAACTCAACGTGGTGGCAGACTGCCACTCGCGCACATTAGTGGCCCCAGTCTATGTGGGGATAGATTACACGGCCATGGCCGCTGAGCAGATCGGCGATGCAGATATTTACGCGCTCCAGTCTGGACCAACAGGGTTAAGGCTGGAGAGCAGAGTACTGCAGGATGCCCCCACCCCCATCTGTGACGTCTCCACGGGCCGGCGGCGCCTGGTGGTCCCATGCTTTTGGCGCCACCACGTTTTTGAGTCAGCTCACTCCCTAGCGCACCAAGGAGTGCGCGCGTCAGTCAAAATGGTGGGAGCGAAGTTCGTCTGGTCAAGCCTGTGCAAACAGGTGAAACAGTGGGCAGCAGCCTGCGTAGCGTGCCAACGAGCCAAAGTGCACAAGCACACAAAGGCCCCCTTGGAGCTGTTCCATATCCCGGCTAAGTGGTTCGACAACGTTCACCTGGACCTCGTGGGCCCCCTCCCGCCATCGTAGGGGTTCACACACCTCCTGACAGTGGTGGACCGCACCACGCGCTGGCCCGAAGCAGTCCCACTAGCTTCCACCACGTCTGCAGAAGTTGCACATGATTTTTTGACAACATGGGTGGCACGTTTCGGCGCCCCTTCGGACATCACATCCGATTGGGGCCCGCAGTTTGTTTCCGACCTCTGGTACACCATGGCCCGGAGCCTGGGCGTCACAATTCATCGCATGACCGTGTACAACCCCCAGGCCAATGCGTTATGCGAGCGTTTCCATAGATCGCTTAAAGCAGCGCACAGGGCTTCGATTACAGATGCAAATTGGGTAGACCGCTTGCGGTGGGTTTTATTAGGGTTGCATTCAGCAACGGAGGAGGATTTGGCGGCCTCCCCGGCAGAGCTGTTTTTTTCCCAGCCGCTGCGGCTCCCCAGGGAATTTTTGCCGGATAACCCCGCGCTGAACACCGATCTGTCCCTGCGTTCACGGCATAGCGCAGGGGCAGGGATGCTACCCAGCCTGGCCCACCATTGTTTTCCCCGCGTTTTTGTGCCAAAGACCTTGACGGACGCTTCGTTCATATTTGTCAAGCACGATGCCCACCGGACCCCATTGCGCCCGCCCTACGATGGCCCATTCAGAGTGCTGGAACCCGGGGACAAACATTTTGTGTTAGACTTGCGGGTCGCCGGGAGACAATCTGTATAGACAGGCTTAAGCCCGCCTTTGTTTTAGCAGACAAACAGGTGGTGGCCCAAGCTCCTCGGTGCGGAAGACCCCCACTGAGAACTCCCCAGGTAAATGACTCGTCAGATCAGTCACACGAGCATGCTGAAGGTGTCCCCCCCCCCCATTGTCCTCCCATAGATGGACGCACCCCCAGGAACACCCCACCGGCACAGCAGTGCCTCGGAGCCAAAGATCCCCCGTTACAGCAGCTATGGACGGAGGCTGAAGCCCAAAGGACATGAGGGTTAAGGCTCAGTCTGAGAGTCGCGGGGGTGGGGGGTGGGGTGAGAAGCCACTCAGTAGTTTTCCCTCAGACTGAAGGGCATGGCAGATCAAAGGTGCTGGGGAACAAGGGGAATTGTCATGGGGGGTTGATTTGTTAATATAGCACCTCAGGTAGCAGAGGAGTGTTAATATAAAAGAGAGTGCCTGCAACCTGTGTTTTTAAGGTTTTGGATTCTGGTGGAAGAATATGGAGAAGAATAAAGTTTCATCTGCTCTGAATGCTCGGCCTGATTATTCCTCTCTCCACACTGTCATCATTTTATGAGCCCAGGAGCAGCCAACTATCAGTCATTTGGATTAGCTGCAACTCTGAAAATACATTACAGCCAGTGTTGGGAGTAATGCGTTACAAAGTAACGTTACAAAGTAATGTTACAAAGTAACACATTACTGTAACGCCACTACTTTTGCAGTAATGTGCTGTGTAACAAAAATACTGTTAAAAAAATTCAGTTATTTGTTACAGTTACTGAAATATGATCAGATGCATTACTCGCATTATTTGTTTTATTAAAATGAAAAGATATTTTTAGCACAAATAAATATAAACTGATCCTACATAGCTGGCGCAGCCATCAATCTCCTCAGCAGGTTGGTTTCCTGTCCTGCTCACACCGCAACCCGGTGGAACAAAATGCCATGGTGGTGATAACTTCTCATGTCAAGCCCTTATCACTTGCTGTCCAAGGGGTGAGAAGCCCCCAACATCAGCTCCTACCTCTATGGTTAAACATGAGTATTTTTAGAGCAAGAAGCTGCAGTTAATGTCCGTAGTTGTGTAAATGTGTAAGTTGTGTAAGTAATTATGTAAGTTTTCTTACCACATAGAGAAAAAGTGAATGTGATTTGTTGCAGTAAAGAACAGCTTCTTCTAAGGTAAACTTTCATTTATCTTTGCTTTCTGTTTTATTTTATCTTAGGGTGCTTTCACACCTAAATTCATTTAATTTGGTCTGAATCAGTTGACAAGTTTATTACTTTGTATCATTTTCTCCTCGGTTCAGTCCCCTTACCCACAGGCAAAAATTGAAGCAGACCATAAGCAGACCAACCTGCGTCACGTTAAAATCCCACGAGATTTACATCAGAAAGTTCTCTGTTCTTGTTGGTCAGATTTTTTTGCCATGAGAACAGGAAAGGTAAATACAGGAAGAAGGATGACTGCCGTGTCTATGTATTTCTGGGAGAAAATAATACAAATCGTAGCATAATCTACTGCGGGTTTTCATCGCTCTTGTTAGCGTTTATTACATACGTGCGTATAGCACTTTTGGCAAATTGTACAGTTTGAAAATGAAGTGCTGCTACAGATGGGAAATAACATGTTAACGTTCATTAATCTTCCAGAACCGTGGTGTGCTCAGCAATGTCATATCCCGAGCGCTTTTGTCCACGCTCGAGTTATTCCTCATCCCTGTCAGGTTTTGACAGCAGGTGTCGTCACACGGGTTTCCCGGGCTCTGATTGGCCAGACGCTCTCAGCTGTCAGAACCTGGGCAGCTGCGCCGCGTTTCCAATCATGAGCAGCTGGCTTTAAATGTCAGTGCGAGTGAACTGGACTCTGCGGCTGTCTCGTCAGAAGTCTTATGACTTACCCCTGTCTCCTTACCACATGCTCCCTGGGTTCCTCGACGTATCCCGCTGCATGTAAGTGATTTATTATTTGGAATTGTCTTCTCCCTCGCTGACGTTCCTTCCTAATTACGGCGGACGAGAGCTCCTCGTCTCTGCCATAACTCTCTCCCTGTTCCACGGTTTATATTCCCTGCCTTTGCGGAGTACGAGTGCCCCTCGCCCTAGCCGCTAATCTCTGTTGTGAATTTATGTTGTGTTGTGTAACGAAGCCTGCGTGGCAAAGTTGTGTTGTACACCTAAGTCCTGTGCATTATAAATAAAAGAACTGAATTGCAACTTACTGAACTGTGGCGTCTTATGCTGGCTCGTGAGGGCCAGCCGTGACAGTAGACAGCCGCCAGAAGGAGACGCCGTTCTCAGTAAGTTGCGTTCTGGGAACTTTGCCCCTTCCTGTCCAGGTACAGGAAGTTGGAAATATGCCATCTCAGCGGAGTCGTTCTCGGGGTTCCCACGGCCTGCTGACCAAGGCGCTGGAGGAGGTAGATGAAATCCTCATCATCGCCTCCAACCTCGATGGGCATCCAGACACCTCCCTCGCCCCTCCTCTCCTCGGTTATCAGCCCGATGAACAGCGGTATCTAGACCGGGCTGAGGAGGTGCTTGACTGTCTGCCTTCCCGCTACAACGGTCACCCCGAGGTCGACGCGAGGAGACTCGACATCACTGCCCAACGCCAGATAATTCGGATGTACGAAGAGGAGGAGGCTGTAGGTGGGGTGATCTCTGGCTCCAGCTGCCTGAGGCGCTGGAGGAGGTGGATGACTTCATCAGCGCTTCCGCCAGCCTTGACGACTCATCCGAAGCGCACTATTACCTGGACTGCGCTGAGATAACGCTCGACCGATTGTCTCCCCGCTACACCGACCACTTGGACGTTCAAGCGAAGAGACAAGAGATTGCCGCCCACCGCGAGGCGCTCCAGGATATCGAGGAGGAACGAGGCCAAAGGCGGAGTAATCGGAGCTCCCGCTGCCTGCTCTGGAATCCGGATCCTTCCCTCGATCCAGTCCTGGAGTTCGCACCACCCGGGGCCCGTCGTAGACGTCGGCGCCGTGGCCAGAGACGTTTTCAGCGCGACTCCCTTCCGGAACCCGCTCCGGTTCACTGGGCTGACCCCATTCATCCCACTGCTGTCTCCCCAGCGTCTCACCAGGAGGAGATCCCTGCAGCCATTCCCCCCGGGCCTGCTTCCCCCGCTGAGCTGTCAGCGCGTCACGCCCGGCCCGACTTGGCTGTTGCCCCCTCCGCCTCGACGCCTTCTCCAGCGGCTGGGAGTTTGAGAAGTTTTGCTCCAGTGGACAGCGCGGCTACACCATCCCGAGTGGCCCCCTCTCCTCCTTCAAGAGAGTCTCCGGCCACCACCCGGTGGGAGGAGGATGGAATGACGTTCCCTACGGCAGGTTCCACCGCCCCTCCGGGAGGCAGGCAAGTACAAGTTCACTTTTTTCCATCTAATAGTGATTTGTTCTGTCTGACTCCTGGGGGCGAGGCTCAGGGTTTGCAGCCCCCCGAGCCTCCGAGCCTCCCCGATCGGAGCTTGACGTCATGGAGGTTCCGGCCCAATCGGGGTCCTTCGCGGGTGCTGCTCTCGCTCGATCGGAGCTTGACGTCATGGAGGTTCCGGCCCAATCGGGGTCCGACGCGGGTGCCGCTCTCGCTCAATCGGAGCTTGGCGCCATGGTCGTTTTGACCCAGGCGGGTTCCGGAGATTGTGTAGCTGACCCACCGCTGAGCGCTTTCCAGGCCATGCCCCGTCCTCGCCATGGCCCCTTCTTGCCCGCTCTTGAGACTGCGGGAGTTAATTCCAGCTGGCCCGGTTCGCCGACCTTCCCCCAGCCATTCTGTTGGCAGGCCGATACTGCCCGACCACCCGGTGACCGGCTCTGTCCTTTTGGCATCCGGGCCCGGATTCCTGACATGCAGGATGATTCTTTCGGCGCCCTGATCCGCCCGCCGGAGACATGGTTTCCCTCGGCCCGGGGTTTGGCTGGGCCGTTAGGGCACGTTCCGCTGCTTTTGCTGGCGGCCTGGATGCTGGGTGCTGGGAGGCCTCCTGAGCGGAGTTATTTAACTCTATTCCCCAATGGTTTTTTCTCCTCTCCTTCTCTTGCCCCACCACTGACTTGTGACTGGTTTTTCTTTTTCTCTCCTCCCCCCTCAGACTGAAATACCCCACTGGGGATTGAACTCCATGTTTAAGGTGACTGTTTTCCGTTGATGGACATATGTTCTCTTGCCGTAGCTGTCTTTCATGTTATTTTCTGGGATGACTGTTTGGGTTTGTTCCTTGCACTCCCGATTTGAGACTCTTCTGAGCAGAATTTCCTTTTCATTTTGACAGTATGCTATCATGAGTATTGTATGTTTCTTTAGGGTGTGATTGTATATTTCCTATGTTACTCCCTTACTCGGGTCTAGTTCTTTTTTTTTTGGCACCTGTGTTGTCTTTTGGTTTTGAAGATTTTCTGTACACATTAACTTGGAGAAGAAGGTATTATTTGTCCTTTTATTTCCTTGATCCTGCCTTGTGGTATTGACTGGTGTTCCTTGTATCCTCATCTTGGCTTTCTTTTTTGTGGTTATATGTGAGAGATGTCCATCTAGCGTTGACTTTTCTTTTTATTCATCTCTTTGTCCCCGTTTATGTACGGTTTCTGCCTTTTTTTAATCTCTCTCCCTCCCTTCCCCGATGTTTTTGTCCCCTTGTTGTGAGTTGACCCTGCTCCCCCTCCACCTGCTTCCCCCTCCACCCTCCCTGGGGTGGGGTGGGGGGGGGGGTCTGGATGTTACGCGCGACCAGGAGTTCGCGTAGAGGGAGGGGCTCTGTCATATCCCGAGCGCTTTTGTCCGCGCTCGGGTTATTCCTCATCCCTGTCAGGTTTTGACAGCAGGTGTCGTCACACGGGTTTCCCGGGCTCTGATTGGCCAGACGCTCGGGAGCTCTCAGCTGTCAGAACCTGGGCAGCTGCGCCGCGTTTCCAATCATGAGCAGCTGGCTTTAAATGTCAGTACGAGTGAACTGGACTCTGCGGCTGTCTCGTCAGAAGTCTTATGACTTACCCCTGTCTCCTTACCACATGCTCCCTGGGTTCCTCGACGTATCCCGCTGCATGTAAGTGATTTATTATTTGGAATTGTCTTCTCCCTCGCTGACGTTCCTTCCTAATTACGGCGGACGAGAGCTCCTCGTCTCTGCCATAACTCTCTCCCTGTTCCACAATTTATATTCCCTGCCTTTGCGGCGTACGAGTGCCCCTCGCCCTAGCCGCTAATCTCTGTTGTGAATTTATGTTGTGTTGTGTAACGAAGCCTGCGTGGCAAAGTTGTGTTGTACACCTAAGTGCTGTGCATTATAAATAAAAGAACTGAATTGCAACTTACTGAACTGTGGCGTCTTATGCTGGCTCGTGAGGGCCAGCCGTGACAAGCAACAGACATTTTCAAAGATCTATCAGGTATGTACAGTGACATAAAATGTTTTACCATTTGCTGCTAGTCCCGTTTTAGGGTGGTCGCTTTTTCACCTGCAAGACCACACCAGAGTTCACCATTTAATTCAAACCATTTAATTCAGGTGGTCTCGGTACGGTTGTTTAGGTACGCACTTGAGTGCGATTACCGTGTTCTCACCAGACAAAATGAACCGCGCTAACGGAGAAAACGAACTTGAGTTCGACTGAAATGGACAAAAGCCTGCAGGTGTGAAAGCACCATTATTCGTTTACATGTTGTTGTGAAATGCAACTATTTCATAGAAGTAAATCCTCTAAATATGCATTTTTAATTGGCTTTTCCAGGGGTGTCAAAACGGCCCACCAGGAGGTCAAAAATTTTCTCTTTGAATTTACAGCTTTATTTCTAGTAAATTTCTGACTTTCTACTGATTACAATAGTTTGTGTAAATCTGAGACATTTTTTCTCTGTAAGATGAGACTTTTTTTCTCATCAGTTTTCTTTTTCTTTTTTTTCTGATGAGAACAAGGGGCCCTTGATCTTGCTATGTGTGCAAAATGCATTTAAAAGTAACGTGAAAGTTGAGTAGACGGACTTCCGGTTTGGACACCATGGTGATAGCAGCTTAACGCTGAAGCTCCCAGACCCGATCCGTGAAAATACCTTGAAAATCAGATTTAACGGATTTTTGGAAGAGTGAAAATCAAAAGACAAAGTCATTATGCCTAAAGGAAAATGGAAGAGATCGACATTTACCAGGCCAAGACATGCATCGGCCGAAGAATCTGACCCGGAGGACATCCCCTCTGAAACGGAGGAGCTGAATGAAGCTAGCAACAAGGTTAGCTTAAAAATGGTACTTCAAGAACTAAGACAATTTCACCGAGAGTGTTGGGCCGAATTTCATGAAATTAAAGACGAAATAAAAAGGACAAACAGCAGAGTGGACCAGGCTGAGAACTGAATCATGGAAGCAGAGGAAAGAATAAAAGGGCTGGAAGACACCGTGCTGGATTTACTTAAACAACAGTCAAGACTGGAGGCTAAGCTAATCGACCAAGAAGGAAGACTAAGAAGAGACAACATAAGAATTCATGGTCTGAAAGAAGGAGTCGAGGATGGTTTCACCACAATGGCTGCATGTGTGGAATCCATACTGAGAGAGAAGTTGGAAATTCCCCAATCCACCGACTTGAAGATAGAAAGGGCGCACCGTACAATAGCCCCAAGACCGTCGGCGGAAGCGCCACCAAGATCGGTGGTGGTGAAGTTCTCCAACTCCAGAATAAAAGAAGAGGTTGTGAGACTGGCTTGGCAGAAAAAAGGATTTATGCACCAAGAGAGAAGTTTTTGTGGAGCACGACTACGCCCCGGAGGTCCTTAAAAATAAATAAGAGAATAAAAGAAGAGGTTGTGAGACTGGCTTGGCAGAAAAAAGGATTTATGCACCAAGAGAGAAGTTTTTGTGGAGCACAACTACGCCCCGGAGGTCCTTAAAAAGCATCGAGATTACAACAACGCTAAAAAGGTACTACGAGACAAGAAATTGCACTTTCAGACTCCATTTCCGGTGAAGCTGCGGGTGTTTTACGGAGATGAGACGTGTCTCTACAACTCGGCAGAAGAAGCAACCACGGATATGGCGAGAAGAGGGCTCCCGGTAACGGTGTATAAACCCACAGCAGACCCGATCGAAAGAATCAAGGCTCAAACGTGGTGCACACAGAGACCCTCAAAATCCACGAGCCAGCAGCGGGAAACCCAGCGCCAGAGCTATAAGGAAAAACTGGCTGTTTACAGGAGGGAATAACGATATTTTTAGTCAATCTGCGCATCCAACCCACCTCCTACAAGGTAACAAACATTAAAGGAGATGCAGAATCAGCAAGTATCAAGTGGTAAAACATTTCATGGAACAGACATAATATTAGAAACAAATAAGTATTTAAAAAAAAAACCTTGTTAAAATAGAAATGTGACAATGAACCACATGATCTCTTCACACTAACAAATACTGCATTAACATGACTGTTTGCTATGATGGTGGTGGGAGGTTGCAAACAATTTCATAGGGTATAAGCATAAAAAAAAAAAGAGAAGAAAATCATTACAAGTTCGGATTGGGATCTGAAATTCATGTTAAAAACATGGGACAACTTACAGGAGTAAGAGAGGTCCCTCAGCACGTAACAAAGTTTGAGGAATTTCCCTCAGAGCCAACACACCATCAAGGCTCTTCTAAGGTCACTAAAAAGACCTCAGCTCAGGAAGATCTTTTGTCAGTTTTTTGTTTTAAAGTTTTATATACTATGTTCTTAATGTTTTTTATGTTCTTAATGTTCTTTCAGTTTCTGAGTAGCATAAAAGAGGGCCACCACACTGTTATACTAAATAAGACAACACAATGGAGAAACGGGGTGCAACCAAAATAATCTCATATAATGTAAAAGGGATCCTGAATCCAGTTAAAAGATCCAAGATTCTAGGTAAAATGAAAAAAGACAAAGCAGGAATAATATTTTTACAGGAAACCCACCTAACAGACGTGGAGCACACTAAACTTAATAGACAAGGGTTTAAAATGATCTCTTCATCTTCATATAAGTCAGGGAGGAGGAGGGGGGTTGCAACATTGATCTCAGCCAAAATTATATTTGAAAAAAAATCAGAACACAAAGATAAAGAAGGGAGATTCAGCATGGTACTTGGTCGGCTAGAGGGAGAAGATATCACCCTGCTGAATGTATATGCACCTCCAGGGGCTAACTGGAAATTTTATAAAAATGTATTTGACCTAATGATAACTAAAGCCCAAGGTTTGGTGATATGTGGTGGAGACTTCAATCTAAGACTGAATCCATACTGGGATACATCAGGTAATTCTCCACATCAAAATAACACTCAAAGTAGAAAAACTCGGATGCTACTAAAAGAAATGGGAATCTGTGATGTGTGGAGGGAATTCAACCCCAGTGTAAAAGATTATACATTTTACTCAGCACCACATTCATCATACTCAAGGACTGACTATTTTTTTTATGTTTAATAGAGACATTGGAAGAGTAAAAACATGAAAAATTGGACTGATGGATCTCTCTGACCACAGTCCGATCTATATGGACTTAAGTATCCAAAAATACACAAATAATACATTTTCTTGGAGGTTAAATTCAAATGTGCTGGAAGGTCCACTGAAAGATGAATTGGAATCAGATATTCTCAGATATTTGGAAGAAAATGATAATGGAGAAGTATCCCCTTTAATACTGTGGGACGCATGCAAAGCTGTAATAAGGGGAAAGATTATCGCAAAACTGGCAATCCAAAAGAAACTGAGACAAGAAAAACTAATCACATTAGAGTCAAAACTTAAGAAACTAGAAAAAGAGCACAAAGACAACACTCATTCTAATGACTCGCTCAAAATTAAGGAAATTAAAAAAACAAATAAATGAGATCTACACAATAGAAATCCAGAAGAAACTTACATTTCTGAAACAAAAATACTATGAAACAGGTAGCAAATCGTCAAAATTACTAGCCTATAAATTGAGGAAACAACAAACGGAGACAGCAATCTACAAAATCAGAGACCCAGTATCAAAGGAAATAAAATTTAGAATTCAGGAAATTCTTAAAAGCTTCGAGAACTACTGTAAGAACTTGTACTCCCTCAAAAAACATAAAAACGCATCTGAAGCCTTCCTAAATACATTAAACCTTCCCCAACTTACTGAGTCACAAAATAAAACACTATTGTCAGAAATACAACCTAAAGAATTAGAAAAAGCAATTATGAAACTTAAAGCTAACAAATCCCCAGGAGCAGATGGCTTTACAGCAGAGTGGTACAAAACCTTTAAACAGCAACTATCTCCTCTCCTCCTGAAAACATTTAACTATGTCCTCCACACAGGGGAAATCCCCCCCTCCTGGAGAGAAGGGGTCATTGCAGTCATACCTAAACCTGAAAAGGATAAACTAGACTGCTCCAACTACAGACCAATCAGTGTGTTAAATCAGGACTATAAGCTTTTTACCACTATCCTTGACAAAATTTTAGAAAATATACTGACAGACTTAATTCATTTAGAGACACAAGATAACATTAGATGCACTTTACACATAATTCATCATATAAAAAAATACAATTTAAATGCAGCCATATTGGGATTAGATGCTGAAAAAACATTTGATTCGGTTGACTGGTCTTTCCTATATAGAATCTTATCCAGTTTCAATTTTCATAACAACTTCATTAGAACTATCCAGGCATTATAGAAAAAACCAACAGCTAAAATAAGGATTAACGGTAAATTGTCATCATCTTTTGAACTGGAAAGAGGATGTCGTCAGGGCTGCCCCTTGTCTCCACTGCTCTTTGCAATCTTCATAGAACCTCTGAGCCAATGGATAAGACAGAATCAAAAAATTCAAGGTATTACACTTGGTCAGAAGGAACATAAAATAGCACTCTTTGCCGATGACATTTTAATATACCTGGGGCAGCCGGACACCTCTTTTCCAGAACTAATCTCAGTTTTTTCAGAGTATGGAGAGTTATCGGGGTACGAATTAAACATGCATAAAACCCAAATTTTAACATTCAACTATGACCCAAATCAATATTTACTAAGCAAACTCAAAACTAACTGGGAGATGGAATCTATGAAATATCTGGGGGTCAATATCCTGAAACAACTCAACAAAATTATAACACTAAACTATGATCCACTGATGGCAAAAAATAAAATCTGATCTAGCAAGATGGAATATGATACCATTCTTGGGTACTGCACAAAGAATTGAAGCAGTCAAAATGAATATACTTCCACGTCTTCTATACCTTTTCCAAACAATACCGGTAGAACCTTCCAAAAAAACATGGCAAGAACTGGAGAGAAAGATCTCAAGATTCATATGGCAGAGCAAGAGACCTAGAATCAGATATAGAACCCTACAGCTAAACAAAGACAAAGGTGGGCTTGCGCTGCCAAATATCAGGGACTATTTTAAAGCCGCACAAATTAAAACTTTAGTAGCGATATGTAACCCAGTCTACACTGCACAATGGAAGGAGATGGAATGCCAAATAACAAGTGACATTCCCCTACAGGTGATAATAGGGAACAATGCCTTACCTGAACTTTTGAATAACACTAACCCGTGGATAGAGACCCCGCTAAAAATTTGGTTTAAGATAGTCAGAGAGAATCAAACTAAAGAACCCTATCGATTACTGCAATGGATTGCCTATGATCAAGACTTTACTCCTAATAAAACAGACACTAGATTTAAAAAGTGGAAAGAGAACGGACTGATAAAATATTACGATTTTTTTAAAGGGCAAATTTTAAGAAGTTTTGAAGATTTGAAAAAACAAAATCAAATAAATCAAGACCTTTACAGGTTCTTTCAGCTTAGACACCACATAAACAAAATACTTAAAAAGGAGGATTTGGAAAGGGCCCAGTCAGGTGATCTGAAGGTCTTCTTAATGGCATATAAAGGGTTCCCAGGGATCAGATACATTTCTAAAATATACCAAGGTCTTCAAGACTTAAAAGGAGACAACACATCATATATAAAAGAGAGATGGGAAAAAGAGGGGAATTTCACTTTACAACTGGAAATATGGGAAAAGCTAAATAAACAACAATGGGAAAAATACTTCATCCCTGCAGTGGAGAGAATTTGGATGGAAAAATTTGGTAAGACTTTTCAGAACACCTGCACAAAACAAACTTACTCGTAAGGGGTTGAATTGTTGGCGCTTGTGTGGTGAAGAGACTGCAAATCATTTTCATGTGTTTTGGTCATGCCCAGTTATCCACCAATATTGGACCAATGTACAGACAATATTGGGGAAAATATTCAAAATAACAGTTCCCTTTTCTTTTGCAACTTTGTATTTGGGTTTACTACCAGAATCACTGGAAAGACGAGGAGAAAAATACTTATTCACTGTTTTAATATTGGCAAGCAAAAAAGCTCTAACAAAAAAATGGATGTTGAAGGATTTTCCTACACCTGAAGATTGGATTAACGTGATTCAAGACATTTATTCGATGGAAAAGTTGACATTCACACTGAGACAGGACATGGATGGGTTCCTGAACTTTTGGCAACCCTGGAACGCATATGTGTCTTCCATTAGATCTTATCTTTGACAAATACCATTTCAATAATGGCACCTCTCTTTGTTCCAATGCTACTCAGATACTCTTATTTTTTTTTCTGCTCTTTTGTTTTTGTTTTTTTTCTTGTCTTGTTTTTTTTTTGTTTGTTTTTTTGTTCTTTCTTTAATTTCTCTTTTTCTTTCACTTAAAAAAAGGGTGTTGTAATAATTATTTTTCCAATGTTGTCAAAAAACAAAAAAAGGGAACATGTGATGAAAATGTAAACAATGCTATGCTGTAATGACATGTATACCCTTTACAAAAACTTAAATTGTAGAGAATGTGGAAGGACGAGGCTGAGTTTATTTCACAAGTCAAGTTTTATTCACATTCTCCAACATCATCCAAAAACAGTGAAAGAGAGTGAATCCCCCAACATCTGCCTCTTTTATACCTCAGGACATCAAAGTTCAGTCACATTGTCTTTTAATCCCAAATCACATTGCATCCCCCTCCAGGCCTTCTCGACTCCACCTAAAGTCCTGGTGGTCAGGAAATCCCTCAAGGCCATCTCTTTGCATACAAAAGGCCAGATTTCACATCCTCCTGTTACCCCTAGGAGGTCCAGTCCTTTTGTTCCTCTGAGACGTGAAGCACACAATAAGCATACAGCAATATACATGTGAAGCATATGAAACCCACATATGTGCACCACATGAACCCCCCCAAACGTCTAAGATGGAACAACATAACCACAGATTGCATGTCATAATAAAATCACTACATATCAGTCCACGTGCCGCTTGGGTCTCAGCCTTCTTCCGTATTTGCTGTAAGCAGGCTGTACCACCTCCGCGGCGTCTTCCTGCTGTGGAGCTGCTGCCTGGGGGTGAGAACTGTTAGTCAACCTCTGTGGGTGTTCTGGGGAATGCTCTCTAGGGGGTCTGCCGTGCCGAGGAGCCTTCGCCAACTGCACAACTTCGTCAGCTACCACAAAAGCGGGTTTGAGCCTGTTTATGCCAATCATTTCTTTTCTGCCCCCCAAATCCAGCAAAAAATGCTTATCCCCTGTTTCCAGCACTCTATATGGTCCATCATAAGGTGGGCGTAAAGGTGGACGATGGACAAAATCAAACTCCGCATTTTTTAAAGTCTTAGGCACAAAAACACGCGGAAAACTGTGGTGAACGGGGCCAGGTAGTGTGCTCGGGCCCATGCTATTCTGTAACCGCTGAGCCGGGGAGCACTCTGGCGCTGGATTATCTGGGAGAAATTCCCCGGGCAGCCGAAGTGGCTGCGCAAAAACTAACTCAGCTGGGGAGGCTTCTAAGTCCTCTTTAGGTGCAGCACGCAACCCCAATAAAACCCATGGTAGCCTGTCCACCCAATTTGCATCCATAAGCGATGCTCTGAGGGCCGCCTTCAATGACCTATGAAAATGTTCGCATAACCCATTAGCCTGCGGGTTGTACGCGGTAGTACGGTGGATCGTTACCCCAAGGCTGCGGGCCATCGCTGACCAAAGCTCGGAAACAAATTGAGGACCTCTGTCAGACGTAATGTCCGACGGAACTCCAAAGCGCGCTACCCATGCTGTTAAAAACGCACGCGCCACCTCCTCGGCTGTGGTTGATGACAGTGGGACCACTTCAGGCCAGCGTGTGGTGCGGTCTACCATTGTCAGAAGGTGTGTGCACCCCTGCGACGGCGGAAGGGGGCCTACGAGGTCCACGTGAACGTGGTCGAACCTCTTAGCCGGGATGTGAAATGGCTCCAAGAGAGCTCTCGTGTGTTTGTGTACCTTGGCTCGTTGACAAGCCAAGCAGGCTGCCGCCCACTCTCTAACTTGCTTGCGCAGGCTCGGCCATACAAATTTCTCTCCTACCATGTTGACCGATGCGCGCACCCCCGGGTGCGCCAGAGAATGAATCGAGTCAAAAACGCGGCGGCGCCACGCGGTCGGCACCACCGGGCGCGGTCGTCCCGTGGAGACATCGCAGATTAGGTGGGGCATACCATCTTGCAGCACCCTGCTCTCCAGCCTTAACCCTGTTGGTCCAGACTGGAGCGCGTGCACGTCCGTGTCGCTAACTTGATCCGCGGCCATGGCTGCGTAATCTATCCCTACGCGGACTGGGGCCGCGCGGACTTCCGTGCCGCTAGTCTGTTCTGCGGCCATGGCTGAATAATCTGTTCCTACGCGGACTGGAGTCGCTACGGCGTGCGAGAGACAGTCTGCCACTACATTTAGTTTACCCGCTACATGTTGAATATCTGTAGTAAACTCTGAGATTGCAGCCAGCTGCCTCTGCTGCCGGCCTGACCACGGTTTTGAAACCTTGGCCATCGCGAAAGTCAGCGGCTTGTGGTCGACGAACGTGGTGAAACGGCGTCCCTCCAGCCAGAACTGGAAGTGGCAGATGGCCAAGTGGAGAGCTAACAACTCCCTGTCGAATGCGCTGTATTTTCGCTCGCTATCGCGCAAGGTCCTGCTGAAAAAGGCAAGTGGCTGCCAAGCCCCGGCTACATGCTGCTCCACGACCGCCCCTATGGCCACATCTGACACGTCAGTAGTGAGCGCTATGCGGGCCGTTGGGTCTGGATGTGCCAACAACGCAGCGTTTGCCAGGGCTGTTTTGACCTCCGAGAATGCTCGCTCTCGTTCTGGAGACCATTCGATTTTGTTTGTGGGTTTTTGTTTATTTAGCACGGCATACAATGGTTGCATGAGCTGTGCTGCGCGGGGGAGGAAACGGTTAAAAAAATTCACCATTCCCAAAAACTCCTGTAACGCTTTAACCGTTTGTGGCTGGGGAAAATTTGTTACTGCGCGCACTTTGTCGGGCAGAGGAACTGCTCCTTCTGGAGAGACGCGCCCCAAAAAATCAATCTGCGTCACCCCGAACTGGCACTTCGCTGGGTTGATTATTAACCCGTGCTCTCCCAACCTCCGGAAAACTGCCGTGAGGTGATTTTCATGTTCGTCTTCGGACGCGCTGGCTACCAATATGTCGTCCAGGTAGACGAACACGAAGGGGAGATCGCGCAACACCATGTCCATCATGCGTTGGAACGTCTGTGCAGCGCCTTTAAGCCCAAACAGCATGCGCAAAAACTCGAATAGGCCAAACGGAGTTATTACCGCTGTTTTGGGTATATCCTCAGCACGCACTGGGACTTGGCGGTACCCGCGGACTAAGTCTATCTTAGAAAAAACGCGCACCCCCGCCAAATGGACGGAAAAATCTTGGATATGCGGGATTGGGTAGCGGTCATGCGCTGTAGCGTTATTCAACCTGCGGAAATCACCGCAAGGTCGCCACGAGCCGTCAGCTTTAGGAACCATGTGCAGCGGGGAAGCCCATGGGCTCTTCGAACGCCTGATGATGCCTAACTTTTCCAGGTTGGCGAACTCCTCACACGCTATGGTCAGTTTAGCTGCATCCAAGCGCCGAGCTTTTGCAAAAACGGGCGGTCCGGTGGTAGTAATAAAATGCTCCACCCCGTGTTTGGCGACTGCTGCTGAAAATGTGGGAACCGTGAGTGCTGGGAACTGAGTGAGCAGTGTGTGGAACTTACCGCTTGCCGTTGCGACGTTGGCTTGTGCTGTGGGCGGGGTCACTCGGGCTGCACAGGGAATAGAATAAAAAGAGTGCATTAACCAGGCGCCTATTAGCAAGATCAACCAACAAACCATGTGAGCACAGAAAATCAGCCCCTAACATATTGAAGCTCACTTCAGCTATAACAAAAGTCCACTCAAATGTACGGCCGTGTAGGGACAGAAGCAGAGTCTTCTCACCGAAGGTCTTAATCCTCGAGCCGTTCGCTGCTGATGCTCCATGACTTCTGGGGCCCGCCAGCCGGTCAGCATAGGTAGGCATGATGAAACTCACTTGGGAGCCTGTGTCCACGAGGAATTGCTTCCCCGAATGCGCATCCGTCAGGTAGAGCAGCTTGTTCTCTTCCCCGAGGGCCGCGGCTGCTACCGACCCCCGGCTTTGGCGTTTCCCGAGCTCTTGAACTGGCATGGTGGTATACACTTGCGCGCCCTCTCTGTGAAACGGCGATGGTAGAAACAGAGGTCGTCTCATCCGCGATCCCTGGCCCTCGCTGCCACCGTTGTCGGTGGGTCTGCTACTGCCGCTTCTGGCCCCCTGCCATCTCCGGCCATTTGCTCCAAGTTCCATCGCTGCTGCGGTGGCTGCGCGCTGTTTGCTGGCGTTGAGAATCCGCTGTGCCTCCTGGGCCAGCACGCGGAAGTCCCGCTGGGTCAACAACGGTGAACCGGCCAGGGTAGCTCTCGTGGCCGACGGTAGGGTTCTCAGGAAAATGTGGGTGAAAAGGAAGTCGTCGTCGTCTGAGCCCCTCAGCCTTAGCATGTCCTCCATCAGGTCGACGGGTGTGCTATCTCCCAAGTCATTCAGAGCCAGGAGCCTCTCAGCTCTCTCCTGGACTGAGGGAGTGAAACACCGGATGAGTGCAGCCTTCAACCCACCGTACTTGTCGTCGGCCGGTGGGCGCTCCAACAGGCTCTGCACATGTCGAGCCGTGCGGTTGTCGAGCTTGGCAATGATGTGGTAGAATTTCGTGTCATCTGCCGTTATCCCCCGGAGGGCGATCTGTGCTTCGGCCAGGTGGAACCAGGAGCACGGGTTATCTTGCCAGAAGTCTGGTAGCTTGACTGTGGCTGCGTTCGCCTGGCTGGATCCTGACGAGCTCGGCTCGGGGGAATCTTCTCCGCTCATGATACGTCTTAGGGTCACCAGTGTAGAGAATGTGGAAGGACGAGGCTGAGTTTATTTCACAAGTCAAGTTTCATTCACATTTTATTCACAACATCATCCAAAAACAGTGAAAGAGAGTGAATCCCCCAACATCTGCCCCTTTTATACCTCAGGACATCAAAGTTCACAGTCACATTGTCTTTTAATCCCAAATCACAATGCATCCCCCTCCAGGCCTTCTCGACTCCACCTAAAGTCCTGGTGGTCAGGAAATGCCTCAAGGCCATCTCTTTGCATACAAAAGGTCAGATTTCACATCCTCCTGTTACCCCTAGGAGGTCCAGTCCTTTGGTTCCTCTAAGACGTGAAGCACACAATAAGCATACAGCAATATACATGTGAAGCATATGAAACCCACATATGTGCACCATCCATCCATCCATCCATCCATCTTCTACCACTTTTCCGGAGGTCCGGGTCGCGGAGGCAGCAGTTCAAGAAGAGAAGCCCAGACTTTCCTCTCCCCAGCCACCTGCTCCAGCTCTTCAGAGGGGATACCAAGGCGTTCCCAGACCAGCTGGGAAACATAGTCTCTCCACCGAGTCCTGGGTCTGCCCCGGGGTCTCCTCCCAGTGGGACGTGCCTGAAACACCTCAAGTGGGAGGTGTCCAGGAGGCATCCTAATCAGATGCCCATACCACCTCAACTGACTCCTTTCAATGTGGAGGAGCAGCGGTTCTGCTCTGAGCCTCTCCAGGATGACTGAGCTCCTCACCCTATCTCCGAGGGTGAGTCCAGCAATCCTACAGAGAAAGCTCATTTCAGCCGCTTGTATCCGCGATCTTGTTCTTTCGGTCATTACCCAAAGCTCGTGACCATAGGTGAGAGTAGGAACGTAGATTGACTGGTAAATCGACAGCTTTGCCTTAGAACTAAGCTCCCTCTTCACCACAACAGACCGGTACAACGTCTGCATCACTGCAGATGCTGCTCCAATCCGTCTGTCGATCTCTTGCTCCATTTTCCCCTCACTCGTGAACAAGACTCCAAGATACTTAAACTCCTCCACTTGGGGCAGGAGCCTGTCCCCAACCCAGAGAGGACACCACAAAATAAAAAAAAAAAAGTAACGTGAAAGTTACTTTTCCAAGTAACTAGTTACTTTAAATATGCAGTAACTGGTAACTCAGTTACTTTTGAAAAGAAGTCACTAGTAACTGTAAATAGTTACTATTTTTTAGTAACTTGCCCAACACTTATAACAACACATTGCTTTTTTTCTCCTCTCCAGATGCTTCATTCCCCAGTCAGAAAAAAGGATGTGAGCTTTGACAGGGAAACTGCCATAGTCTTGTGTAGTGACATATATAGCATGAGACCAGCAGATGTAGTTCACTAAGGTTCACACAAAACTAAATGTTACTCTTTTATTTTACATTCATTCTACAACTTTATTTATGTGGAAAAATATCTATAAAATTGATCACGATAATATGTGTAGTTCATGGCAAAACACAGTCTAGATCAAAAAATAATTTCTCTCTTCACACAGACACTGATACAATTTTTTTTTCTCCAAAGTTAGGTCCCATATGCAAGAAGTAGAGGAGGCTGGACTTAAGCTCTCTATGCATTATGGTAACCTGTTAAATGTTGTAATTAACACTACTCCTTCCAAGAGAAGCTCTATCTCCATTCACACATCTTGAATAAAACAGGCTTTGTGTGGACCTTTCACACACACACACACAATCTTACAGTTCTTCATGGGGACCAGTTTTGTCCAAGTTTATATACAGTTTATACTCAGACACTAACTAACTAACTAACTAACCTGCACTTATATAGCGCTTTTCTAGTCACAAAGACCACTCAAAGCGCTTTCATTAATACTAACCCTCTATTCTAAGGGCCTATAGGAAACAGATATCTAGGGACAATTTAGAACAGCCAATTAACCTAACATGCATGTTTTTTGGCATGTGGGAGGAAACCGGAGAAATCCCGGAGTAAACCCACGCAACACGGGGAGAACATGCAAACTCCACACAGATCACTGTTGGTCGGGGGCTGGGATCGAACCCACGATCACACTGAGTAAAGGTGTGCTGTGGGGACGTCGTGAGTGTCCAGAAAAGAGTGACAATTAACCAAGAAAAAAAATCCATGAGAAAGCTAAATTCTGTTCTAAACATCCCACTGCCACAAACCTTCTGTTTGCATTATAGCAAACTCTGAAGGATACTGATTAACATGCCTCCTGATCAGCTAACCTATATCTGCATTCACACACCTTAAATAAAACAGGCTTTGTGGGAGCCTTTCACACACACACACACACACACACACACACACACACACACACACACACACACACACACACACACACACACACACACACACACACAATTACAGCTCTTCACGAGGACCAGTTTGTTAAAGTCTTCTAGTTTTTCCTCATATGTTGACACTTGCACTTGTTGAATAAAACAGGCATTGTGGGGACCTTTCACACACAATGATACAGTCCCTTGTGGGGACCAGTTTTGTCCAAATTTACGCAGTTTATACTCAGACACTGAGGAAAGGTGTGTTGTGGGGATGTTGTGAGTGTCCAGAAAAGAGTGATAATTAACCTAGAAAAAAATCCATGAGAAAGCTAAATCCTGCTCTAAACATCTCGCTACCAATAACCTTCTGTTTGCATTATAGTGAACTGAAGGATACTGATTAACATGCCTCCTGATCAGCTAACCTTTATCTGCATTCACACACCTTAAATAAAACAGGCTTTGTGGGAACCTTTCACACACACAATATTACAGCTCTTCATGGGAACCAGTTTGTCATTCTTCTAGTTTTTCCTTATATGTTGACACTCGCACTTGTTGAACAAAACAGGCATTGTGGGGACCTTTTACACACAATCTTGCAGTTCTTCATGGGGACCAGTTTTGTCCAAGTTTACACACATTTTATACTCAGACACTGACTAAAGGTGTGCTGTGGGGATGTCGTGAGTGTCCAGAAAAGAGTGATAATTAACCTAGAAAAAGATCCATGAGAAAGCTAAATTCTGCTCTTAACATCCCACTACCACAACCCTTCTGTTTGCATTATAGTAAACTCTGAAGGATACTGATTAACATGCCTTCTGATCACCTAACTTTTATCTGCATTCACACACCTTAAATAAAACGAGTTTTGTGGGAACCTTTCACACACACAATACTATAGCTCTTCATGGGGACCAGTTTGTCATAGTCTTCTAGTTTTTCCTCATATGTTGACATTTGCACTTGTTGAATAAAACAGGCATTGTGGTGACCTTTCACACACAATGTTAGTCCCTTTAGGGGACAAGTTTTGTCCAAGTTTACGTACAGTTTTTACTCAGACATTGACTGAAGGTGGTGTGAACATCCAATATAAAGTGCCAGTAAACCAAGAAATAAAAACCCAATGATGGTTAAAATCTGCACTAAACGAGACTTCCGGTCTGGACGCCATGGTGATAGCAACTTAACGCTGAAGCTCCCAGACCCAATCCAAGGAAAACATCTTCAAAATCAGACTTAACGGATTTTTGGAAGAATAAAAATCAAAAGACAAAAACACCATGCCTAACCAAAAACAGAAGAAACTGACATTCCCCAGGTCAGGACACGCAGCGGCCACAGAATCTGAACCGGAGGACCTCCCTTCAGAAGACGAGGAGCTGGACCTAGCTAACAAAAAGGTTAGCTTGAAATCGCTATTTGATGAATTACGACGATTTTGGGCCGAATTTCATGAATTCAAAGAGGAATTAAAAAGGACGAACAGCAGAATGGACCAGGCCGAAAACCGAATCTTGGAAGCTTAAGAAAGAATAAAAGTGCTTGAAGATTCTATGCTGGATTTACACAAAAAACAGTCAAGGCTGGAGGCTAAGCTAACCGACCAAGAAGGAAGACAAAGATGAGACAACATCAGAATTCACGGTCTGAAAGAAGGAGCTGAAGATAGTTTCAACACAATGGCGGAATGCGTGGAATCCTTATTGAGAGAGAAGCTGGATATTCCACAAACCACTGATTTGAAGATAGAAAAGGCCCATCGTACATTAGCCGCAAAGCCAGCGGCAGAAGCGCCCCCACGTTCGGTGGTGGTAAGATTCTCCGATTTCAAAATAAAACAAGAGGTTGTAAGACGGGCTTGGCAGAAAAAAGGATTTATGCATCAAGACAGAAAAGTCTTCGTGGAGCATGATTACGCCCCGGAGGTTCTTAAAAAGCGACGGGAATATAACGACGCCAAAAAGGTTCTACGGGAACAGAATCTACGCTTTCAGACGCCATTTCCTGCGAAGTTAAGGGTCTTTTACGGTGAAGAGTCATGTCTCTATAATTCAGCGGAAGAAGCAACAATTGACATGGCGAGAAGAGGGCTCCCGGTATCGGTGTTTAAACCCGCAGCTGATCTGAGCGAGAAAATCAGAGCTCAAACGTGGTCCACTCAGAGACCTTCAAAATCCACGGGCCAGCAGCGGGAAACCCAGCCCCAGAGCTATAAAGATAAGCTTTCCAGTTCCAGGAGGGAATAGCGACCTTTTTGGTTTTTTTTTTCTTTTCAGTCATTCTGCACTTCCATCCCCCCTCCTACAAGGTAACAAACATTAAAGGAGATGCAGAATCAGCATGTGGTAAAACCCTTCATGGAGCAGTTATAGCATTAGAAACAAATGTCTTCTTAATTTAAAGGGAAAAAAAAAATCTTGTTAAAATAGAAATGTAACAATGACCCACATGTTCTCCCTACACTAACAAATACTGTATTAGAGTGAATGTTTGCTGTGATGGGGGTGGGAGGGTGCACACAATCTCATAGGGTATAGGCATAAAAAAAAAAAGAGAGAAAAAATCATTATAAATTCGGATTGGGATCTGAAATTCACGTTAAAAACATGGGACAACTTACAGGGGTAAGAGAGGGCCCTCAACACGAAAACAGAGTTTGAGGAATTTCCCTCAGAGCCTACACTCCATCAGGGCTCTTACAGGGTCTTTAAAGAGACCCCAGCTCAGGAAGGTTTTTTTTTTTTTTTTTTTTTTTTTTTATTTAAGTTTTTGTAAAGGGTATACAGGTCATTACAGCATTGCATTGTTTACATTTTCATCACATGTTCCCTTATTTTTTGCTATTTGACAACATTGGTAGGATAGTTATTACAACACCCCCCCCTTTTTTTTTAAAGTGAAAGAAAAAGTGAAATTAAGGAGAATTAAATAAAAAACAAACAAACAAAAAAAACAAACGAATAAACAAACAAACAGAACAGCAAAAAACAAACAGAAAATTAAGTAATTAAAAGTAAAAGAGCATCTGAGTAGAGTTGGAACAAAGAGCGGGACCATTATTGAAATGGTATTTGTCAAAGATTAGATCTAATGGAAGACACATATGCGATCCAGGGTTGCCAAAAGTTCATGAACCCATCCATGTCCTGTCTCAGTGCGAATGTCAACTTTTCCATCGAGTAAATGTCTTGAATCACGTTAATCCAATCTTCAGGTGTAGGACAGTCCTTCAGCATCCATTTTTTAGTTAGGGCTTTTTTACTTGCCAATATTAAAACATTGAATAAGTATTTATCTCTTCGTCTTTCCAGTGAGTCCGGTAATAAACCCAAATACAAAGTTACAAAAGAAAAGGGAACTGTTATTTTGAATATTTTCCCCAATATTGTCTGTACGTTGGTCCAATATTGGTGGATAACTGGGCATGACCAAAACACATGAAAATGATTTGCAGTCTTTTCACCACACAAGCGCCAACAGTTCAACCCCTTATGGGTAAATTTGTTTTGTGCAGGTGTTCTGAAAAATCTTACCAAGTTTTTCCATCCAAATTCTCTCCACTGCAGGGATGAGGTACTTTTCCATTGCTGTTTATTTAGCTTTTCCCATATTTCCAATTGTAAAGTGAAATTCCCCTCTTTTTCCCATCTCTCTTTTATATATGATGTGTTGTCTCCTTTTAAGTCTTGAAGACCTTGGTATATTTTAGAAATGTATCTGATCCCTGGGATCCCTTTATATGCCATTAAGAAGACCTTCAGAACACCTGACTGGGCCCTTTCCAAATCCTCCTTTTTAAGTATATTGTTTATGTGGTGTCTAAGCTGAAAGAATCTGTAAAGATCTTGATTTATTAGACCTTGTTTTTTCAAATTTTCAAAACTTCTTAAAGTTTGCCCCTTAAAAAAATCGTAATATTTTATCAGCCCTTTCTCTTTCCACTCTTTAAATCTAGTGTCTGTTTTATTGGGGGTAAAGTCTTGATCATAGGCAATCCATTGCAGAAGTCAATAGGGCTCTTTAGCTTGATTCTCTCTGACTATCTTAAACCAAATTTATAGCGGGGTCTCTATCCACGGGTTAGTGTTATTCAAGAGTTTAGTTAAGGCATTGTTCCCTATTATCGCCTGTAGGGGGATGTCACTTGTTATTTGGCATTCCATCTCCTTCCATTGTGCAGTGTAGACTGGGTTACATATCTCTACTAAAGTTTTAATTTGTGCAGCTATAAAAGAGTCCCTGATATTTGGCAGCGCGAGCCCACCTTTGTCTTTGTTTAGCTGTAGGGTTCTATATCTGATTCTAGGTCTCTTACCCTGCCATATGAATCTTGAGATCCTTCTGTCCAGCTCCTGCCATGTTTTTTTGGGAGGTTTTACCGGTATTGTTTGGAAAAGGTATAGAAGACGTGGAAGTATATTCATTTTGACTGCTTCAATTCTTTGTGCAGTACCTAAGAATGGTATCATATTCCATCTTGCTAGGTCAGATTTTATTTTTGTCACCAGTGGATCATAGTTTAGTGTTATAATTTTGTCGAGTTGTTTCGGGATATTGACCCCCAGATATTTCATAGATTCCAACTCCCAGTTAGTTTTGAGTTCATTCAGTGAAAAATGATTTGGGTCATAGTTGAATGTTAAAACTTGGGTTTTATGCATGTTTAATTTGTACCCCGATAAATCTCCATAGTCTGAAAAAACTGAGATTAGTTCTGGTAGAGAAGTGTCTGGCTGCCCTAGGTATATTAAAATGTCATCAGCAAAGAGTGCTATTTTATGTTCCTTCTGACCAAGTGTAATACCTTGAATTTCTTGATTTTGTCTTATCCATTGGCTCAGAGGTTCTATGAAGATTGCAAAGAGCAGTGGAGACAGGGGTAGCCTTGACGACATCCTCTTTCCAGCTCAAAAGATGATGATAAATTACCGTTAATCCTTATTTTAGCTGTTGGCTTTTTATATAATGCCTGTATAGTTCTAATGAAGTTGTTATGAAAATTGAAACTGGATAAGATTCTATATAGGAAAGACCAGTCAACCGAATCGAATGCTTTTTCAGCATCTAATCCCAATATGACTGCATTTAAGTTATATTTTTTTATATGATGAATTATGTGTAAAGTGCGTCGAATGTTGTCTTGTGTCTGTCTTTGTCTTATAAAACCTGTTTGGTCTAAGTGAATTAAGTCTGTCAGTATATTTTCTAACCTTTTGGAAAGGATAGTGGTAAAAAGCTTATAGTCCTGATTTAATACACTGATTGGTCTGTAGTTAGAGCATTCTAGTTTATCCTTTTCAGGTTTAGGTATAACTGCAATGACCCCTTCTCTCCAGGAGGGGGGGATTTCCCCTGTGTGGAGGACATAGTTAAATGTTTTCAGGAGGAGAGGAGATAGTTGCTGTTTAAAGGTTTTGTACCATTCTGCTGTATAGCCATCTGCTCCTGGGGATTTGTTAGCTTTAAGTTTCATAATTGCTTTTTCCAATTCTTTAGGTTGTATTTCTGACAGTAGTGTTTTATTTTGTGATTCCGTAAGTTGGGGAAGGTTTAATGTGTTTAGGAATGTCTCGGATGCGTTTTTATGTTTTTTGTGGGAGTATAAGTTCTTATAGTAATTCTCGAAGCTTTTAAGAATATCCTGAATTCTGAATTTTATTTCCTTTGATACTGGGTCTCTGATTTTGTAGATTGCTCTGTTTGTTGTTTCCTCAATTTATAGGCTAGTAATTTTGCCGATTTACTGCCTGCTTCATAGTGTTTTTGTTTCAGAAATGTAAGTTTCTTCTGGATTTCTATTGTGTAGATCTCATTTATTTGATTTTTAATTTCTTTAATCTTGAGCGAGCCATTAGAATGAGTGTTGTCTTTGTGTTCTTTTTCTAGGTTCTTGAGTTCTGACTCTAGTGTGATTAGTTTTTCTTGTCTCAGTTTCTTTTGGGTTGCCAGTTTTGCAATAATTTTTCCCCTTATTACAGCTTTGCACGCATCCCACAGTATTAAAGGGGATACTTCTCCATTATCGTTTTCTTCCAAATATCTGAGAATATCTGATTCCAATTCATCTTTCAGTGGTCCTTTCAGGACATTTGAATTCAACCTCCAGAAAAATGTATTATTTGTGTATTTTTGGATGTTTAAGTCCATATAGATCGGACTGTGGTCAGAGAGATCCATCAGTCCTATTTTACATGTTTTTACTCTTCCAATGTCTCTATTAAACATAAAAAAGTAATCAGTCCTTGAGTAAGATGAATGTGGCGTTGAATAAAAAGTATAATCTTTTACATTGGGGTTGAATTCCCTCCATACGTCACAGATTCCCATTTCTTTTAGTAGCATCCGAGTATTCCTATTTTGAGTGTTATTTTGATGTGAAGAATTACCTGTTGCATCCCAGTATGGATTCAGTCTTAGATTGAAATCTCCACCACATATCACTAAACCTTGGGCTTTAGTTATCATTAGGTCGAATACATTTTTATAAAATTTCCAGTTAGCCCCTGGTGGTGCATATACATTCAGCAGGGTTATATCTTCTCCCTCTAGCCACCCAGTTACCAAACTGTACCTCCCTTCTTTCTCTTTGTGTTCTGATTTTTTTTCAAATGTAATTTTGGTTGATATCAATGTCGCTACTCCCCTCCTCCTCCCTGATTTATATGAAGATGAAGAGATCATTTTAAACCCTTGTCTATTGAGTTTAGTGTGTTCCACATCTGTTAGGTGGGTTTCTTGTAAAAATATTATTTCTGCTTTGTCTTTTTTCATTTTGCGTAGAATCTTGGATCTTTTAACTGGATTCAGGATCCCTTTTACATTATATGAGGCTATTTTGGTTACACCCTGTTTCTCCATTGTATTTTCTTATTTAGTATAACAGTGTGGTGGCCCTCTTTTTTGCTACACAGAAACTGAAAGAACATTAAGAACATAAAAAACATTAAGAACATAGTGTACGAAACTTTAAAACAAAAAACTGTCAAAAAAACTTCCCGAGCTGGGGTCTCTTTAAAGACCCTGTAAGAGCCCTGATGGAGTGTAGGCTCTGAGGGAAATTCCTCAAACTCTGTTTTCGTGTTGAGGGCCCTCTCTTACCCCTGTAAGTTGTCCCATGTTTTTAACGTGAATTTCAGATCCCAATCCGAATTTGTAATGATTTTTTCTCTCTTTTTTTTTATGCCTATACCCTATGAGATTGTGTGCACCCTCCCACCCCCATCACAGCAAACATTCACTCTAATACAGTATTTGTTAGTGTGGAGAGAACATGTGGGTCATTGTTACATTTCTATTTTAACATGATTTTTTTTTCCCTTTAAATTAAGAAGACATTTGTTTCTAATGCTATAACTGCTCCATGAAAGGTTTTACCATATGCTGATTCTGCATCTCCTTTAATGTTTGTTACCTTGTAGGAGGGGGGGTGGAAGTGCAGAGTGACTGAAAAGAAAAAAAAAACAAAAAACAAAAAGGTCGCTATTCCTTCCTGGAACTGGAAAGCTTATCTTTGTAGCTCTGGGGCTGGATTTCCCGCTGCTGGCCCGTGGATTTTGAAGGTCTCTGAGTGGACCACGTTTGAGCTCTGATTTTCTCGCTCAGATCCGCTGCGGGTTTAAACACCGTTACCAGGAGTCCTCTTCTTGCCATGTCAGTTGTTGCTTCTTCCGCTGAATTATAGACATGACTCTTCCCCGTAAAAGACCCTTAGCTTCGCCGGAAATGGCGTCTGAAAGCGTAGATTCTGTTCCCGTAGAACCTTTTTGGCGTCGTTATATTCCCGTCGCTTTTTAAGAACCTCCGGGGCGTCATCATGCTCCACGAAGACTTTTCTGTCTTGATGCATAAATCCTTTTTTCTGCCAAGCCCGTCTTACAACCTCTTGTTTTATTTTGAAATTGGCGAATCTTACCACCACAGAACGTGGAGGCGCTTCCGGGGCTGGCTTTGCGGCTAATGTACGATGGGCTTTTTCTATCTTCAAATCGGTGGTTTGTGGAATATCCAACTTCTCTCTCAATAAGGATTCCACGCATTCCGCCACTGTGTTGAAACTATCTTCAGCTCCTTCTTTCAGACCGTGAATTCTGATGTTATCTCGTCTCTGTCTTCCTTCTTGGTCGGTTAGCTTAGCCTCCAGCCTTGACTGTTTTCTGTGTAAATCCAGCACAGAATCTTCAAGCACTTTTACTCTTTCTTAAGCTTCCAAGATTCGGTTTTCGGCCTGGTCCATTCTGCTGTTCGCCCTTTTTAGATCCTCTCTGAATTCAAGAAATTCGGCCCGAAATCGTCGTAATTCATCAAATGGCGATTTCAAGCTAATCCTTTTGTTAGCTAGGCCCAGGT
This sequence comes from Pholidichthys leucotaenia, assembly GCA_020510985.1. Classification (NCBI taxonomy): domain Eukaryota; kingdom Metazoa; phylum Chordata; class Actinopteri; order Cichliformes; family Pholidichthyidae; genus Pholidichthys; species Pholidichthys leucotaenia. The sequence goes on from CM035838.1 coordinate 317,140,646, forward strand.
CCTCGTCTTCTGAACGGAGGTCCTCCGGTTCAGATTCCGCGGCCGCAGTGCGTCCTGACCTGGGGAATGTCAGTTTCTTCTGCTTGTGGTTAGGCATGGTGTTATTGTCTTTTGATTTTTAATCTTCCAAAAATCCGTTAGGTCTGATTTTGAGGATGTTTTCCTTGGATTGAGTCTGGGAGTTTCAGCGTTAGGTTGCTATCACCATGGCATCCAGACCGGAAGTCTCAGGAAGTTTTTTTGACAGTTTTTTGTTTTAAAGTTTCATACACTATGTTCTTAATGTTTTTTATGTTCTTAATGTTCTTTCAGTTTCTGAGTAGCAAAAAAGAGGGCCACCACACTGTTATACTAAATAAGACAACACAATGGAGAAACAGGGTGTAACCAAAATAGCCTCATATAATGTAAAAGGGATCCTGAATCCAGTTAAAAGATCCAAGATTCTACGCAAAATGAAAAAAGACAAAGCAGAAATAATATTTTTACAAGAAACCCACCTAACAGACGTGGAACACACTAAACTCAATAGACAAGGTTTTAAAATGATCTCTTCATCTTCATATAAGTCAGGGAGGAGGAGGGGAGTAGCGACATTGATATCAACCAAAATTACATTTGAAAAAAAATCAGAACACAAAGAGAAAGAAGGGAGGTACAGTTTGGTAATTGGGCGGCTAGAGGGAGAAGATATCACCCTGCTGAATGTATATGCACCACCAGGGGCTAACTGGAAATTTTATAAAAATGTATTCGACCTAATGATAACTAAAGCCCAAGGTTTAGTGATATGTGGTGGAGATTTCAATCTAAGACTGAATCCATACTGGGATGCAACAGGTAATTCTTCACATCAAAATAACACTCAAAATAGGAAAACTCGGATGCTATTAAAAGAAATGGGAATCTGTGACATATGGAGGGAATTCAACCCCAATGTAAAAGATTATACTTTTTATTCAACGCCACATTCATCTTACTCAAGGACTGATTACTTTTTTATGTTTAATAGAGACATTGGAAGAGTAAAAACATGTAAAATAGGACTGATGGATCTCTCTGACCACAGTCCGATCTATATGGACTTAAACATCCAAAAATACACAAATAATACATTTTTCTGGAGGTTGAATTCAAATGTCCTGAAAGGACCACTGAAAGATGAATTGGAATCAGATACTCTCAGATATTTGGAAGAAATCGATAATGGAGAAGTATCCCCTTTAATACTGTGGGATGCGTGCAAAGCTGTAATAAGGGGAAAAATTATTGCAAAACTGGCAACGCAAAAGAAACTGAGACAAGAAAAACTAATCACACTAGAGTCAGAACTCAAGAACCTAGAAAAAGAACACAAAGACAACACTCATTCCTATGGCTCGCTCAAGATTAAAGAAATTAAAAATCAAATAAATGAGATCTACACAATAGAAATCCAGAAGAAACTTACATTTCTGAAACAAAAACACTATGAAGCAGGCAGTAAATCGGCAAAATTACTAGCCTATAAATTGAGGAAACAACAAACAGAGCAATCTACAAAATCAGAGACCCAGTATCAAAGGAAATAAAATTCAGAATTCAGGATATTCTTAAAAGCTTCGAGAATTACTATAAGAACTTATACTCCCACAAAAAACATAAAAACGCATCCGAGACATTCCTTAACACATTAAACCTTCCCCAACTTACGGAATCACAAAATAAAACACTACTGTCAGAAATACAACCTAAAGAATTGGAAAAAGCAATTATGAAACTTAAAGCTAACAAATCCCCAGGAGCAGATGGCTATACAGCAGAATGGTACAAAACCTTTTAAACAGCAACTATCTCCTCTCCTCCTGAAAACATTTAACTATGTCCTCCACACAGGGGAAATCCCCCCCTCCTGGAGAGAAGGGGTCATTGCAGTTATACCTAAACCTGAAAAGGATAAACTAGAATGCTCTAACTACAGACCAATCAGTGTATTAAAATCAGGACTATAAGCTTTTTACCACTATCCTTTCCAAAAGGTTAGAAAATATACTGACAGACTTAATTCACTTAGACCAAACAGGTTTTATAAGACAAAGACAGACACAAGACAACATTCGACGCACTTTACACATAATTCATCATATAAAAAAATATAACTTAAATGCAGTCATATTGGGATTAGATGCTGAAAAAGCATTCGATTCGGTTGACTGGTCTTTCCTATACAGAATCTTATCCAGTTTCAATTTTCATAACAACTTCATCAGAACTATACAGGCATTATATAAAAAACCAACAGCTAAAATAAGGATTAACGGTAATTTATCATCATCTTTTGAGTTGGAAAGCGGATGTCGTCAAGGCTGCCCCCTGTCTCCACTGCTCTTTGCAATCTTCATAGAACCTCTGAGCCAATGGATAAGACAAAATCAAGAAATTCAAGGTATTACACTTGGTCAGAAGGAACATAAAATAGCACTCTTTGCTGATGACATTTAATATACCTAGGGCAGCCAGACACTTCTTTACCAGAACTAATCTCAGTTTTTTCAGACTATGGAGATTTATCGGGGTACAAATTAAACATGCATAAAACCCAAGTTTTAACATTCAACTATGACCCAAATCATTATTCACTAAGTGAACTCAAAACTAACTGGGAGATGGAATCTATGAAATATCTGGGGGTCAATATCCCGAAACAACTCAACAAAATTATAACACTAAACTATGATCCACTGGTGACAAAAATAAAATCTGACCTAGCAAGATGGAATATGATACCATTCTTAGGTACTGCACAAAGAATTGAAACAGTCAAAATGAATATACTTCCACGTCTTCTATACCTTTTCCAAACAATACCGGTAGAACCTCCCAAAAAAACATGGCAGGAGCTGGACAGAAGGATCTCAAGATTCATATGGCAGGGCAAGAGACCTAGAATCAGATATTGAACCTTACAGCTAACAAAGACAAAGGTGGCTCACGCTGCCAAAATCAGGGACTATTTTAAAGCCGCACAAATTAAAACTTTAATAGAGATATGTAACCGAGCCTACACTGCACAATGGAGGAGATCGAATGCCAAATAACAAGTGACATCCCCCTACAGGCGATAATAGGGAACAATGCCTTACCTAAACTCTTGAATAACACTAACCCGTGGATAGAGACCCCGCTATAAATTTGGTTTAAGATAGTCAGAGAGAATCAAGCTAAAGAGCCTTATCGACTTCTGCAATGGATTGCCTATGATCAAGACTTTACCCCAATAAAACAGACACTAGATTTAAAGAGTGGAAAGAGAAAGGGCTGATAAAATATTACGATTTTTTTAAGGGGCAAACTTTAAGAAGTTTTGAAGATTTGAAAAAACAAGGTCTAATAAATCAAGATCTTACAGGTTCTTTCAGCTTAGACACCACATAAACAATATACTTAAAAAGGAGGATATGGAAAAGGGCCCAGTCAGGTGTTCTGAAGGTCTTCTTAATGGCATATAAAGGGATCCCAGGGATCAGATACATTTCTAAAATATACCAAGGTCTTCAAGACTTAAAAGGAGACAACACATCAGTATATAAAGAGAGGATGGGAAAAAGAGGGGAATTTCACTTACAATTGGAAATATGGGAAAAGCTAAATAAACAGCAATGGAAAAGTACCTCATCCCTGCAGTGGAAGAATTTGGATGGAAAAACTTGGTAAGATTTTTCAGAACACCTGCACAAAACAAATTTACCCATAATAGGGTGAACTGTTGGCGCTTGTGTGGTGAAAAGACTGCAAACCTTTTCATTGTGCTTTGGTCATGCCCAGTTATCCACCAATATTGGACCAATGTACAGACAATATTGGGGAAAATATTCAAAATAACGTTCCCTTTTCTTTTGTAACTTTGTATTTGGGTTTACTACCGGACTCACTGGAAAGACGAGGAGATAAATACCTTTATTCAATGTTTAATACCGGCAAGTAAAAAGCCCTAACTAAAAAAATGGCTGCTGAAGGACTGTCCTACACCTGAAGATTGGATTAAACGTGATTCAAGACATTTACTCGATGGAAAAGTTGACATTCGCACTGAGACAGACATGGATGGGTTCATGAACTTTTGGCAACCCTGGATCGCATATGTGTCTTCCATTAGATCTAATCTTTGACAAATACCATTTCAATAATGGTCCCGCTCTTTGTTCCAACTCTACTCAGATGCTCTTTTACTTTTAATTACTTAATTTTCTGTTTGTTTTTTGCTGTTCTGTTTGTTTGTTTATTTGTTTGGTTTTTTTTGTTTTTTTTTTTATTTAATTCTCCTTAATTTCACTTTCTTTCACTTTAAAAAAAAAGGGTTGTTGTAATAATTATCCTACCAATGTTGTCAAATAGCAAAAAATAAGGGAACATGTGATGAAAATGTAAACAATGCAATGCTGTAATGACCTGTATACCCTTTACAAAAACTTAAATTAAAAAAAAAAAATCTGCACTAAACACCCCACTACCACTAACTTTCTATATACATTACATTAGAATCTTTGGTACACTGAGACTAGAATGCCATCACTGTAAACCTCTTTCCCACTTTAGCTGCTTAAAAAGAAAGAAAAAATACAAAAACTTAATGAAGAGGAGCTGTAGGATTAAATCTGAAGTGATGAACATGAAGTATCTGTATAGGAGAGCTATTTGAAACTGTAGCATCATCCATCTGACTCTGGAGTGAAGGAAGAGACACATCTGCTGCCATGCCTTCAGCTGCAATGTTGGTCATCTGTAAACACATATTTTATCATTATAATTTTAAAATTATAATTAAAAAAATAATTTTATGAGACTCTACTTAATGAAAACTAAGAAACTATTTGACTGGAATTTTCCACCCAGTGTGTTGTTGAATAAAACAGGCATTGTGGGGACCTCTCACACACAATGATACAGTCCCTTGTGGGGACCAGTTTTGTCAAAGTTTTCACACAGTTTATACTCAGACATTGAATAAAGGTGTGCTGTGGGGACATTGTGAGTGTCCAGAAAAGAGTGACAATTAACCTAGAAAAAAATCCATGAGAAAGCTAAATTCTGCTCTAAACATCCCACTACCACTAACCTTCTGTTTGCATTATAATAAACTGAAGGATGCTGATTAACATGCCTCCTGATCAGCAAATCTGCATTCACACACCTTAAATAAAACAGGCTTTGTGGGGACCTTTCACACACACAATATTATAGCTCTTCATAGGGACCAGTTTGTCAAAGTCTTCTAGTTTTTCCTCATATGTTGACACTCGCACTTGTTGAATAAAACAGGCTTTGTGGGGACCTTTTACACACACCCAATCTTAGAGTTCTTCATGGGGACCAGTTTTGTCCAAGTTAACACACAGTTTATACTTAGACAATGACTAAAGGTGTGCTGTGGGGACGTCGTGGGTGTCCAGAAAAGAGTGATAATTAACCCAGCTGCTTCCAGAAAGTGATGTTGATGATGCTGGCAGGTCTTAAGGGCGTCGTAACCAACTTGGACAACATCGTGGTGTATGGCACGTCAAGGGAAGAGCATGATGAGAGGCTGGAGAAAGTTTTGACAATACTTCAGGACTATGGAGTCACCCCGAATGGAGAAAAGTATCTCTTCGCAGCGGACGCCATTGAGTTCATGGGTTTTAGGCTGACAGGGAGGGGCCTCCAACCACTACACTCAAATGTGGAGGCGGTCCTTCGTATCCCAGACCCGTCTACGCCTGCCCAGATCTTGTCATTCCTAGGCATGGTGAACTTTTATAGGCGATTCATTCCCCATTATTCGGAAATGATTGAGCCTCTCCGGGCCCTGTTGAAGCAGGATGCGCCGTGGGAGTGGACACCAGCTTGTTCAGCGGCAGTCTCCAAATTGAAGCGTCAGCTCACCTCTCCACTGGTGTTGGCGCACTTTGACCCTGATCTTGAGACGGTGGTGACCTGCAATGCATCTGGTTCGGTGCTGGGGGCAGTCATGTCACAAGTACAGGAGGGTAAGGAAAGACAAGATAAGATAAGATAAGCCTTTATTAGTCCCACAATGGGGAAATTCCAGGATTGCAACAGCACAGGGATAGCAACACTCAGAGCAATAATTTAGAAGATAAGAAAATAACAGCAGTGAATATACATATAGTATGTACACATAAAGATATAAATATATATACACAGTACAGAGCATTGTAGCTAGATGGAATAAACAGCATAACCGTCTATTTAGTTACCCTACATGGTATGAATATGTACCCATACATATTGTCACCCTCCATAGTGACTGATACTGTCCTAGTTGTATACTGAAGGGGACCATTTGTGTAAGTCTGTTGCGTCTTTTGCATCCAATACTATTAGGTCATCACATTTTTTTGCTATCTCTGTGAGCATCCCTGCTTAGGTTATACAGTTTGACAGCCGTAGGTAGGAAGGACCTGCGAAACCTCTTGGTCGCGCACCTAGAATGATGTAGTCTCCTGCTAAATGAGCTCCTCAGTGCATTCAGTATGTCCTGCATGGGGTGAGACTCGGACTCCAGCAGAGATGACAGTTTAGCCACCATCCTCTTCCTCACCTCTTCCGGTTCCGGCGCCACACGAGTTGGCTGCCTTTTGCAACAGCGGCTCAATTCTGAGTCTTTTTATCTTCCTTCTTCTTTCTGATCCGGTGATGGCTTTCTGATCCGGCACACCTTTCACTCTATGTGTATCACGGACACACAGATCGTGCCCGGGGGTCTCCCGAGTCTGCGGACGGAGCCTCGGTTTACAGCGGGAGACGATGCAGCGGGGAGGAGCTAGCTAGCACTCGGCCACCACCCGGTGCTAACGGAGAGGCTCGACATACTGGGAGAGCTGAAGCAGGAGCAATGCGGGTGCCGGGCTGGAGTTTGGGCAGCGTGCAGGAAATATAAGACAGAATAATAAAGAGCGATGGCAAGAACTAAGCAGACCGCCCGTAAATCTACTGGAGGAAAAGCCCCCAGGAAGCAGCTGGCCACCAAGGCTGCTCGAAAAGGTGCTCCGGCCGCCGGCGGAGTTAGAAGGCCTCACCGTTGCAGGCCCGGTGCGTGGCTCTGAGAGAGATTCGTCGCTGCCAGGAGGTCCATGGAGCTGCCTCATCCATGAGCTGCCCTTCCAGCGCCTGGTGAGGGAGGATCGCTCAGGACTTCAGGACCGACCTGCGCTTCCAGAGCTCCGCCGTCATGGCTCTGCAGGAGGCCAGCGAGGCCTACCTGGTGGGTCTCTTTGAGGACACCAACCTGCGTGCCATCCACGCCAAGAGGGTCACCATCATGCCCAAAGACATCTCAGCTGGCCCGCCGCATCCGCGGCGAGAGAGAGCTTTGACTTTCTGCTGCACATCCACCAACCATCAATGCTCCGCACTGTGTGTCTATATATATGTATACGTGTATATATATATACGTATATATATATATATGTACATATGATACTAGCTGCTCTTGTTTTTTTTCTTGCCTTCTGATTGTTGCTCTGAGTGTTGCCTATCCCTATGCTGTTGCAATCCTGGAATTTCCCCATTGTGGGACTAATAAAGGCTTATCTTATCTTATCTTATCTTATCCTTTCTCTCCTATCTCCTCCACTGGGTCAAGGCGTTTCCCCCAGTACAGAGCTAGATTTCTTGATTAGTTTGTTCAGTCTCTTCCTCGGCTGCTTGTAATGCTGTTGTCCCAGCAGACCACTCCAAAAAGTGATGGCTGATGCCACCACCGTTCCGTAGAATGTCTTCAAGAGCACCCCTTGTACACCAAAAGACCTGAGCCTCCCTCAGTAGGAAAGCAGCCTGCACTGTCCCTTCTTGTAGACGTGCGTCGGTATTGTGTGACCAGTCTAGTTTATTGTTCAGATGAACACCCAGGTACTTGTACTTGTACTTATAGGATGTCACCATCTCAATGTCTGTTCCCTGGATGTTTACTGGTGCTGTGAGAGGTTGTCCTTGCCTGCGGCAATCCACCACCAGCTCCTTAGTTTTCCTCGCGTTGATCTGGAGGCAGTTCCGATGGCACCAGTCCACGAAGTCTGGATAGTCCCTCTTACTCAGCTTCATCTCGTTGGAGATGAGGCCGACGATCGCAGAGTTGTCAGAGAACTTGTGTAGATGGCAGTGTGTTGTGTTGTGTGAGAAGTCCGCAGTATAAAGGGTGAACAGGAAGGGAGCCAAAACCGTTTTCTGGGGGGGCCCCGTGCTACCGATGATCGTGTTGGACACACAATCCCGGATTCTCCCAAACTGTGGCCGGTTAGTGAGGTAGTCCAGGATCCATGATGACAGGTGCTGGTCCACCCCTGCGCACAGCAGCTTGTCCTTCAGGATCATCGGTTGGATGGTGTTGAAAGCACTGGAGAAGTCAAAGAACATGATCCTCGCCGCGTTCCCGGGCTTCTCCAGGTGGGACAAGGAACGGTGAAGGAGGAAGATCACTGCATCCTCCACCCCAATGCCATGCTGGTAGGCGAACTGGAGTGGATCCATCGCTGGTCCCACCAGAGGGCGGAGGTGAGCAAGGAGCAGTCTCTCCAGGGTCTTCATCATGTGAGACGTCAGGGCCACTGGTCTGTAACTGTTCAGGTCTTTGGGGTGGGAAGTGTTTGGTACAGGTACCACACAAGATGTTTTCCACAACTGTGGTACCCTCCCCAGCTTCAGATTCAGGTTGAAGATATGCTCCACAATCCCACACAGCTGGTCTGCGCAGGACTTGAGGAGCTTCACGGTGATGCCGTCCGGTCCCGAGGCCTTCCTCACCTTGCTCTTCCTCAGCTCTGTCCTCACCTGGGTCTTAGTGAGGGTCAGGTTGGGGGGCTGTGTGCTGGGAGTAGGGGGGTGTTGGTGGAGTGGGGTGTGGACAGCAGGTCTCGATGACTTTAGAGGCAGCAGTGGTTGGTGTGCAGTCAGGGGGAGGATGGTTGGTCAAACCTATTAAAAAACAGGTTCAGATTGTCCGCCCACTTCCTGCCCCCCGTGGCCTGGGAGGAGGTATTCTGGAGCCCAGAGATGGTTTTAAGGTTTCTCCAGACCCCGCCGATGTCGCTCTGTTGCAGCTTGTCCTCCATCTTCTTCCTGAAGCTGTCCTTGCCTTCTCTGATCTTCCTCCTCAGCTCCCTCTGTACGGACTTCAGCATCTCCCTGTTCCCCGACCTGAAGATCCTCTTCTTCTCTCTCAGAAGTGTTTTAATCTCAGGGTTGATCCAGGGTTTGTTGTTCGAGCAACACCGTATGGTCTTGGAGGGTACGGTGTTGTCCACACAGAAATTGATGTAGTCCGTGATGGTGTGAGTGAGGCCATTGATGTCCTCACCATGTGGATCGCAGAGCTGCTCCCAGGCAGTGGTTTCAAAACAGTCCTTTACAGCGTCCATTGCCTCCTCAGACCATAACGTCATTGTGTGCATAACCAGAGGTTGTCTGTGTACTAGGGGTTTGTACACTGGCAGGAGATGAACCAAGTTGTGATCCGATCTCCCAGGTGGGGGGAGTGGTGATGAGGTGTACGCCTCCTTAGTGTTTGCATAGAATAAGTCCAGTGTTTTATTGTCTCTAGTGTGGCATGTGACATACTGGGTGAAAATGGGCAGAATGGGGGACCATGAAATATGGTTGAAATCACCTGAGATGAGGAGAAGAGCATCTGGGTGTTCTGTCAGCAGCCTGCCAGTTACTGAGTGAATGGCGTCACGCGCTGTCCCCGCGTTCGCTGTCGGATTTGCATAAATAACAATGCAGATCACGTGTGAGTATTCCCTTGGGAGATGGGTAGGCTGCATGCTAATAGCTAGCAACTCAATGTCTTTGTTGCAGTGTTGTTGTTTAACTGTGATATGTCCCGGTCTGCACCAGCTGTTATTGACATACATTATCACTCCTCCGCCCCTTGCCTTCCCACTGTCTGGTGTCCGGTCTGCCTGTATTGTGTGGAAACCCTCCAGTTTGATGTTAGCATCTGTTGCTAGTTCTGTTAGCCACGTCTCAGTAAACAGCATCATACTAATCTCTCTGAAGATGCTCTCGTAGCGGGAGATATCCGCTAGCTCGTCAGTCTTATTGAGTAGCGATCGTACATTCCCCATAATAACGGATGGAAGGACAGGTCTGTACTTTATATTTCTTGCCCGCCGTCTTGCTCCAGCACGGCATCCATGTCGTTTCTGTCTTATTTCACCCGGTATGTCGAAGTCTTGCGCTAGCATCTTGGTCCGGTTTTATCCAAATTTGCTGAGTTCTTAGCGGACTAAGTGCTGAAATCGGATAGAATAATTATAGTAGGCGAATTTAATATACATGTAGATGTAGATGGTGATTGCCTTAATATGGCATTTACTGTAATTCAATATTATACTTCGTGGGGATTTCTCAGAAAGTAGAAAATTCTACCCATTAACTCCACCACACGTTGGACCTTGTTCTGACATATGGCATAGAAATAAAAAATCTGGTAGTGTCTCCTCCTAACCCTGTACTGTCAGACCATTATCTGTTAACTTTTGATCTTACTATTTCTGACTTTGTATACTTTATTGATCCCCAGAGGGGAAATTGAAGGCATCCACCTGGATGGATGAAGCAGCCATGGTACAGCGCTATCCCTTTACCATTCACACACATCATTTGGTGCATAAGCACAAATGATGGTCAGGACCCATTTCCCAACCCAAAGGCGCAGGGAAACAACCCTTTCATCCACTGGGAAAAACTCCAATATAGAAACAGCAAGGTGAGGGGAATACAAGAATATCCAGCCCTGCTTGTCGCCTCTCACCCGGGGCAACTCCAGAGTAGGCTAAGCTCCAGCCCTTCTCTAGGAGACTGGTTTCAGAACCAGAGCTGTGTATTGAGGTGAAGCCGACTATATCTAGCTGGTATCTCACAACCTCGTGCACCAGCTCAGGCTCCTTCCCCACTAAAGAGGTGACATTCCACATCCAAAAAGCCAGTTTAGGACCTGGGATCAGACCGCCAAAGTCTCTGCCTTCGACCACCACCTGATCCACATAGCACCGGACCCCCACGGTCCCTCCTGCAGGTGGTGAGCCCACTGGAGGGCAGACCCATGTAAGTCCTTCAGACTGAGCCCGGCTGGGTCCCATGGGTAGAAACCCAGCCACAAAGTGCTAGCCATCGAGCCCCTCCCCCAGACCTGGCTCCAGGGTGGGGCCCCGGTAACCCCATACCGGGCGGGGTACACTGAATCCTTGTTCGAGCATTCATCAAGAGAGTCTGTTGGATCGTTCTTAGTCTGGCCCTTCACCCAGGACCAGTTTATCTTGACTGACCCTACCAGAGGCAAGTTGCCCCGGACAACATAGCTCCTGGGATCACTAGGGCACACAACCCCCCCCCCCCCCCATCACAACAAGGTGATGATCCATGAGGGGATCAGTTATTGGACTTCTGTGCTAACCATGGTTTGTCCATAACAAACACCATGTTCAAGCATAAGGGTGTCCATATGTGCACCTGGCACCAGGACATCCTAGGTCGCAGGTTGATGATTGATTTTGTTGTCGTGTCATCAGACCTGCGACTGTATGTCTTGGACACTTGGGTAAAGAGAGGTGCAGAGCTGTCAACTGATCACCACCTGGTGGTGAGTTGGATCCAATGGCAGGGGAGGACGCCATTCAGACCTGGTAGACCCAAACGTATAGTAAGGGTGTGCTGGGAATGTCTGGCTGAGGTCTCTGTCCGGGAGGTCTTCAACTCCCACCTCCGGAAGAACTTTGACCAACATTCCGAGGGAGTCTGGAGACATGGAGTCTGAATGGGCCATGTTCTCCACCTCCATTGTTGAAGTGGCTGCCCAGAGCTGTGGCCGCAAGGTCATCGGTGCATCTCGTAGTGGCAACCCCCGAACCAACGACACCAGTGGTGAGGGGGTCCATTAAGCTGAAAAGGAGTCCTATCGAGCTTGGTTGGCTTGTGGGACTCCTGAAGCAGCTGAGGTGTACCAACAGGCCAAGCGGAGTGCAGCTCGGGTGGTTGCTTAAGCAAAATCTCAGGTGTGGGAGGAGTTCGGTGAGGCCATGGAACAAAACTATCTGTCAGCCTTGAAGAGATTCTGACAAACTCTCCGGTGGCTCAGGAGGGGGAAGCGGCTCCTTGTCCACACTGTGTACAGTGCAGATGGGGCGCTGCTGGCTTCGACTGGGGATATCGTTGGGCGGTGGAAGGAATACTTTGAAGATCCCCTCAATCCCACTGACACACCTTCCACGCTTGTGGACGAGGGGGACGACTCGCCCATCATAGGGGCTGAGGTTGCCAAGGTGGTTAAAAATGTCTTTGGTGGCCGGGCCCTGGGGGTGGATGAGATTCGCTCCGAGTACCTCAAGCCCCTGGATGTTGTAGGGCTGTCATGGTTGACATGCCTCTGCAACATTGCGTGGAGGTCGGGGACAGTGCCTTTGGCATGGCAAACTGGGGTGGTGGTTCCTCTCTTTAAGAAAGGGGACCGGAGGGTGTGCTCCAACTTTAGAGGGATCACACTCCTCAGCCTCCTTGGGAAGGTCTATGTCAAGATACTGGAGAGGAGAGTCTGGCCGTTGGTTGAACCTAGGATTCAGGAGGAGCAATAGGGTTTTTTGTCCTGGCTGTGCACATCGGACCAACTCTTTACCCTCTCGAGAATCCTCAAGGGTTTGTAGGAGTTTGCCCAACCAGTTTACATTTTGTGGACTTGGAGAAGGCATTCGACTACGTCCCTCGTGGTTTTTGTGGGGGGTGCTTCGGGGGTATGGGGTATTGGGCTTGTTGTTACAAGCTATTTGGTCTCTGTATGGCTGTTGTGAGAATTTGGTTCATATTGCCAACACTCGGTTGGACTCCTTCCTGGTGAGAGTTGGACTTCGCCAGGGCTGCCCTTTGTCACCGATCCTGTTCATAATTTTTATGGACAGGATTTCTAAGGGCAGCCAGGGAATGGAGGATGTCATGCTTAGTGACCACAGGATCTCATCTCTGTTGTTTGCAGATGATGTTGTCCTGTTGGCTTCATCCAACAATGACCTACAGGTCTTACTGGGATGGTTTTCCACTGAGTGTGAAGCAGCTGGGATGAGAATCAGTACCTCCAAGTCCGAGTCCATGGTCCTCAGCTGGAAAAAGGTGGATTGTCCTCTCCAGGTCAGGGACAAGCTCCTGCCCCAAGTGGAGGAGTTTAAGTGTCTTGGGGTCTTATTCACGAGTGAGGGAAGAATGGAGCGAGAGACTGACAAACGGATCGGAGCAGCATCTGCAGTAATGGGGACGTTGTACTGATCTGTTGTGGTGAAGAGGGAGCTAAGCTCTAAGGCAAAGCTGTCGATTTACCAGTCAATCTATGTTCCTACCCTCACCTATGGTCATGAGCTTTGGGTAATGACTAAAAGAACAAGATTGCGGATACAAGCGGCTGAAATGAGCTTTCTTCATATGATTGCTGGACTCACCCTCAGAAATAGGGTGAGGAGCTCAGTCATCCGGGAGATGCTCAAAGTAGAACCGCCGCTCCTCCACATTGAAAGGAGCCAGTTGAGGTGGTATGGGCATCTGATCAGGATGCCGCCTGGACACCTCCCACTTGAGGTGTTTCAGGCATGTCCCAATAGGAGGAGACCCCGGGGCAGATCCAGGACTCGCTGGAGAGACAGTGTCTCCAAGCTGGTCTTGGAACGCCTTGGTATCCTCTCTGAAGAGCTGGAGCAGGTGGCTGGGGAGAGGGAAGTCTGGACTTCTCCTCTTGAACAGCTGCCTCCGTGACCCAGACCTCCAGAAAAGCGGTAGAAGATGGATAGATGGATGGCTGGATGGATGGATGGGCTCTCACTGTGGTTTGCTGGAGTCCCAAAGCTTTAGAAATGGCTTTATAATATTTTCCAGACACACACTGAGGAGCTCATTTAGCAGTAAGCTACATCATCCTAGATGCGTGACCGAGAGGTTTCGCAGGTCCTTCCTACCTACGGCTGTCAGACTTTATAACCCAAGCAGAGCTGCTCGCAGAGATCGTAAAAAAACGTTATGACCTAATAGTATTGAATGCAAAAGATGCAATAAACTTACACAATAATGGTCCCCCTCCATTATACAACTAGGACAATATCAATCGCCATGGAGGGTGACAACTAGGCTGATTCAATACATAATATGCTGTATGGGTACATAGTCATACTATGTGGGGTAACTAAATAGACTGTTATGCTGTTTATTTCATCTAGCTACAATGCGCCGCACTGTATATATGTTTATGTGTACATATATACAGTATATTCACTGCTCTTATTATCTTCTAAATTATTGCTCTGAGTGTTGCTATCCCTGTGCTGTTGCAATCCTGGAATTTCCCCATTGTGGGACTAATAAAGGCGTATCTTATCTCTTATCTTATCTTATGATGTCAAGCTTTTGAGGATCTTTTGGTCTACTTCAGTGCTTGAGCAGGTGGCTAGGGAGAGGGAAGTCTGGGCTTCTCTGCTTGAACTGCTGCCTCTGCGACCTGGACCTCCGGAAAAGCGGTAGAAGATGGATGGATTTAAAAACTGCATTTTGTGTTTCCTTGTTTTATCTTTGTCTAATATTTAAATTTGTTTGATGATCTGAAACATTTAAGTGTGACAAACAAAAAAAAAAAAAAAGAGAGAAATCAGGAAGGGGGCAAACACTTTTTCACACCACTGTATGTTTATGATGATTATGACAGCAAAGAAAGTACTCCCAAGATCATGTTGACTTCCTTCAGATGAAAATGACACAATGAAAGCACGTTAGTGAGCAAGCTCACATACCCCATGCATCTGCATATCAGTGGCTCCCAAGGAGAACCGATCAATATAAAATGGCAGGGAAAAAATAAGGCCTCCTCCTTAAAAATGGAATCTCTCAACTGTAGAAGCTATACTGGTGACAACATAAAATGGATTGAAAAAGTACAAGCCCCCCCTTCCCCCCGAATTGACCCCCTCATTAGATGTATAAGTTTGAAATTAATCCAATCAGAAATGGAGTGGTGGTCTAGATGATAAAGCGTTCGCCCCACTACCGGGAGGTCATGGGTTCAAGCCCCGGTTGGGTCATACCAAAGACCATAAAAAAAATGGTACTTCCCACCTTCTAGCTTGGTGATCAGCATAATAGAATGGGAGAAGAAAAAGTTGTTTGTCGTGGCATCTTGCATGGCAGTGATCCCTCTGATTCTAGATGTGATTGACATTATAGATAAGAGAAACGTAATTTTGTTCTGCTGTATGGATTGAATGACAATAAAGTTGGCTTCTTCTTCTTCTTCTAAAAAGCTATAGTGGTGACTGTAATGATCTGGACATAACCTGGGGTTATATCCATTCTTAGTTACTTTTAGTTCACCTTTTAGTTTATCATTTATATTCTATTGTTTGGTGTTACTTTGTTTCTGTTTTTGAATGCTCTTACTTTGAAAGCACTTTCATTTTTGTTGCTTTGTGGTTTTATTGTCTTAGGGTTGTGTTTCCTGGTTGTGTTCATGATTTGCCTTTTACTTTTTGTGTTAATTCAGCCCAGCTATTCTTCATTTTGTAATTATCTGTTTTCTTATTTTAACTGCTGCTGCTTGTTTTACAGTGCTGCAGTCTAAGTCTTCAAGTGGTCATGCCCTGTCAGTTAATGATGCTTTGGATATAATTGTTCTACCTGTAAGAGCTTATTGAGCCTAGGCCCGCTTTTGTTTGTTCTGCCCTCTGGCAGTGTTTATTTTGGACTAAACTTGGTAAACTGTGCTGTGACAGTATACTGCTGCCAGAACAGGACTCAGCAGGCGCAGTTTACCGGGGCTGGTGCCACTGCTGTTACTACTAGGAGAACGCTTTGGACTTTTGGGAGGCAGTTAGTGGTGTGTTGGAGGACATTCCAGGTCTGCAAAATCTCCTATGGGTTCAGGACCTGCCCTTCTCCACCGTCACTCATCCGGACTGTGCCTTACAATTTTGAGCTTCACTTGCCTCGTAATCGCTTGCTCCTCCACTGAAGACCACAGTAAGCTGCCGAGCCAGTACTTTGCTTTGGGAAGAGTCATTGGCAGCTGGCAGGGAGAAGCGGGGGGAGAAACGGCAGGAATCCGCCGGGAGATGTGGTTCATACCGATGTTGATCATCCCAGCTGCCCCGGTCTTTTCCCCCCACCTCTCCATTTTCTGCTGCAGGGCTTCGTTCATCATCGCCAGGCTCACGGACAGCGCAGACGGTGGCCGCAGTAGCACTTTGCTATATGGAGTCGGTGGACACTTGGTTGGTCCTTAGCTGCTACCCATCCTGAAGGGGCCCATCTGGCTGCTGCTGCTTGAGAGAGGGAATCAGCAACTCTGAGGCCAGGTCTATTGTCGGCAGTGGAGCAGAGGGAGTCAAGGCAAGTAGTTTTCTCTTCCTTTTTTACTTCATTTAGTAGTGTAAGGGAAAATATGGAATATTAATAAATAATAAATATGATCAGGTATGAATTAATTAATTTATATTGATGTATTGGAATCTGAGCTCAAATCTCATGTCATATACATCAGAAAAGTTAATAACACTCGTAAGGGGCACCAGCTTCTATCTTTAAGAAGCAATTTGATCTTTAATTTCACTTTATACCTGATTGATCACTCAATTAATCAATAATCAGTCTCAAAAATTTTCCGTGAATTCGATACCTGGGCTTGAAACAGACTCAGAATGAAATAAATTCCCAACAACTTCTCTCATTTTTAAACATTTATTAAACGAAATGATTAACAGACATTGCAGTAATTTCCTTTCATAAAATCAATCTTGTAAATGATAGATTAACAATGTCAATATTTTCGGAACCAGGGTTAAACTGAGAAATGAATTTCTATCAGTTTGAGTTAACAGATTATATTAAAAAAACGCAAATTTATGGAGAAAGTTTGCTAATTATGAAAAAGTCCTAAATTAATCTTAAGAAAATAAAAACGGAATTTTCATGAAAAGAAGAGTTATGTTAAGGGCTTCTTAATTTGCATCTGATTAGATATACAAATTATTACCGAACCTCAGACGTTAATTCAGCAGTGGAATTAAAGTTTGCAGCTCACGTGCTCCTCGGTCGATGATAGTTCTGTCGTCGTCCTCAGCCCAAGATTTCGTGGATGTTAGGGGAAATATCTGCCCGCAGATATTTCAGGGTCCACAGTTCGACCTTTAGATTCAAGCGGTCGAAGGAGGCTGGATTCTGGGCTGTATGACCCACAGTTGAAACGGGTTCTAGCCAGATGGTGCCGATGCTTATTCAGCATGTGATGGACAGCTGCGCGTTGATTCCTCAGCTGCATCTTTTCTTCCGGGTAGACAAACGGCTGCAGAGGTCTACGATAATAATTAAAAGATATCTAATCCGATTTCAAATTAGAAAAGAAACTTTCGGACTTTAGATAAAAATAGTAGTTTCTGGTGGGTGCTTGGTCAAGAAAAATATTATAAAAATAAAGTCAAGATTAAAGTTTACCTTAAAATTAAACAAACGGTGGTTTTACAGAAAGTTTAACAAAGAAAAAGTGATGAATAAAAATTGGAGTTTGACTCCGATTAAGAATTGAGCTCAAAGAAATAGGAATTCCTAGGTATTTAAGAGAAAAAGAAAAAGGCATTAAAATACAATTGCATAAACGAATTACCAGTTATCTGCTCTGTGTTCAGAAAAGCGACATATGGTTGAAGTCCTTTGTTCTTCCTTGCTGTGTGTAGACAATGGAGGAGATCAGAAAAAAGGGATGACGAAAAGAGCAGGCGAAAAGAGAGTCCAGAGCAGAAAAAAGGCTGACGAAAAAGAGGCTGAAGCCGGAGTCTCTCTCCTTTTTATAAGCTCTGTTGAGTTTCGCGGGATTCCGGCCTGACCGGAATCTCAGCCAATGAGCGTCCTTCGTGGGCGGGCTCGATGAACTTTTAGTCCAATGAACAAACAGTCTATTGTTCGGAGTCCTTTGGGGTGAAGAGTTGTCATGCAGAGATTGGCTGTTGGAGTCACATGGTTTTAGAGGCAAAACTTTGATACATACTGGAAGTTAATATTTCCCTTTATGTATTAAACTAAGATAACTTTAGTGATTAGTATAAATTATAAGCAGTGCTTCTAAATCATCATGCAGGAATAAACATTCATTGAAAACATTAGCATGCATATATATAAAATCACAGATTAATGCATTTCACACATTGATTTTCCACATCAAAACATCAGAGTCCATCTGCATTTTCATAGTTCTGAAAAGAATGAAGGTTCAGAATTGAGTTTGTAATAATGTACTTTTAAAGTTCACTGGTTAAATCCAGCGTTTCCCAGAATTTAAGGAAATTTGTGGGTCTGTGTGGCCAGGTCTGTTGCATGTTTATGGGGGCAATAAAAGTGAAGCCGGACATTGGGGAAATTCCTTAGGCTGGTTTTAACAAAAGAAAGGGGATTTCAGCTGTGGCCTGGGGGAAGAAAATCCATTTCTTTGCGTTATTCCTGGGTGAACAAAAATGTCTTTAAGCAGAAAAATAGTTGTTGCTGAGCCAAAGTGAGATGATGCTACAGTCCCCCCTCTGGTATCAATGGTGACGTTGATTCAGCGTTGATAGCAATCCTAGGCATCAAATCCCAATTTGGCGAGGCTTGATCCAAATGCTGAACTAAAGTTCTGATGTCGATAAGTCTTAAGCTTGTAAACAGTATCTATTCCAAAGTGTAGGTCCTTAAATTTGGTTTTCTGAAAAACTTCTGGAAATTTCAAAAATAATTTTGGCGTGACCAAATATAAACATTGTATAATTGTCTAGGATATACTATAGTTCTGTATAAGCCTGTAAAGACTTAAAAATTCTGGGTACAAAATAACTGAACTAGGAGTATGTGGGTTTTAACATACTTGATATAAATGTTTTGGGTTTGCTGAAAAATATCTAGTCAAAATTTCAAAAACTGTTTAAATGTGCATAAAATCTAAATAAAGTATAAAGGATTATTTGTATATACACAAGCATGTATCCAAAAATCTTAGTCAAAAGCAAAAATAAAATTCTTTCATACTTGAGGTAGATTCAGACTAATCAATATTGAGGTGACTCAAGGAGGTTCAAATTGGATTTGTTTAGTTAGACTAAACCATGGTTCCACAGATGTCCAAATCATAGGGTGTTTGAGGCTTTTGTTCAGAAAAACTGAGTGGGCATAGGATGTCGTTATCCTTCTTTGGATGGCAATGAGAAGTAAATTTGGATTTACTGCAAAAAGGATAGGATGAGAGAGCATATTCATTGCTAAAGCGTTAACTGAAAAGCTAATGTTTTTAGCTACTTCTGAGAGTAACATAGACATTGGCTGTGTGTGAGTACAGTCAACCTTTAACACAAAGAGCAAAGAGTTCAAGACCTTGTTGAGTTTGACTGAAGCTTCTGAGCAAGCATTCAAAACCAACACAGTGTCTTGCAAGATTTTGGTAACCATTTGTGGTTCGACAACCTGGCGTTTCGGTTTAGCGGTGTTGACCGAGTTAACAGTGGGCATGCTAAGGTTAACTAGAGGCTCTAACGATGAGGCTGTGATCAAGAATCCACCCGAGGATCTTTGACCTTTCGTTTTGGCTTGGCCCAATTCTGACTGGGTAACAGTGGGTGTGATTGCTAGGCAGATGGCTAAACTGATAAACAGGAGGGCCATCATCTTGGCAAACATAAAAGTGAGTGGTTTTGGATCTTAATCTTCTTGTGGATCTTTATTTAGATACCTGGTTGGCAAATGAAAATTCCTCTTAGAGGTGGAATGATTTCTTTTAGATGGATGTACTTTATTGATCCCAAAACTGGGAAATTACAGAATAGAGCTCAAGAGATTGAACTCTAAACCTTGTGCTTGTTTTTCACCTTTGATGGGAGTTTTTAAGATTATTAGCTCAAGCTAATGGTGTTGAATGTCTTGTGTATACTATTTGGTAATAGTAAGTTGATTGAAGTTTATTAGATTTTACAGAGGTCTTTGAAATTAGTTTAAGGGCTAATTTGGTTTTAATATACCCTTTCCTTTCTGGAGGTTTGGATGCAGTTAACTGATTGGAGAAATTCGACTGAGTGTACCTGGGGCTAGTAGTTAGCTACAGTTATTTCTCAGACGTAGGTTTAATTTTAATCTTATTTATGGACTTACTTTGACAGTGTTGTACCCAACAAGTCCCATGGGGTTTTGGTAAAGGTTACTCTGATTTTGGTGAGCCCATTTGAAAATGGGGTCCTGGATTTGGCTCTTGAGTGGCCAAAGTTTGTTGTTGACAATGTGTGGATTCATCCACTCGGGCAGGAATTTAGGAGTGATTTTCCTTTCCTGTAAATTTATTTCAGGTGTCTGTGGTACAATGTGGGGTGGAAGATCTTGTCCCCCCTTTCGCAGTTTGTCATTGCGAAAGTTTTTGATCATTGTACCGTTTCTGTTGTTTAGCATTGACTCCGGTCCCAAGGTTTTGAAATACAACTGCCTTGGGAGCTTTGTAATGTTGTTTAGACGCTTTTGTGCTCTGCAGCTGGGCATGTTAAAGGCATAGGCAGTCATCACCCCCCTCTGGTTTCCTGAGGAACACTGAGACGTGTGGCGATGACGGGTTCATCGGAAGCATAGAACAGGAGTGCCATTGCATAGCTGCAGAGAAGATTGCTGTCGCATGAAGTGGTTTCAATTTTGGTATGTTATAGGGTTAGATGCGGGTAGCGCATGTATCGTTTTATCCGACCGGTGTTTGACGGTTTCATGGATCATTTGGTTGCAAGGTTGAGTGACTGTGCGCCTTGCGTTTGCAAAAGTTGGGTTGGTTTGTCGCAAAAACTTGAGGTTTCAGAGGGTCTAGAGAGCCGGTTGTGTGGCTCTTGTGACCATGCAGGCCTCATGGGGCGTGGTGGGTTTCAAAATGTGACACCACCAATGAATCATGGGTATCAAGGTTTCAAGAGGGCGTTTGGGGTTTCTGCTCGGCCATTGAGTTTTCAAGATCATTTGAGTGTTTGGCTTGACCTTGTATTTGAAGGTGACTTTTGACTTCTCGTGGACAGTACTCACCTTGGTCTTGGCGGTCGCTTTCACTCGGTTTGCAGTTGTTTCCAACAGCGCTAGTTGTGTGAGACCTGGGGTGTCCCAAAGTGTTCAGAACAAAGCACTGTGATTCAGTTGTCTTGTTGGGTCAAATGGGTGAGGGGTGTTGCGTTTGAGCCCAAGTTTGAGGTTCTTGAAATCATCAGTGGCTCAAAACGGTTCAGTAGGTCTTTGCCAACAAGCAATGGAATGGCGTCAAGTTTGGACACGTAGACCGGATGTGTCAAGGTCATGGGTCCAATGGACATGTTTAGTAGTGATACGCCCAACAGGGTTGTTTTAGTGAGCGCATATGGTCGCACGGCTAATGAACAGGGTTCCAGTTTCAAATGTTTGTTAGCGCGGTTAGCGGCTACACGTAGTTTGTCAAAAAAGGGTGTGTGACATGAGCGTGATGTCAGCAGCGGTGTCTAAAACAGCGTCCTGACACACCATGTCTTCAAGGGTCAGTGGAAGGTAGAATTTCCGTGCCACCCCCCTCTCGTTTAAATAGCATAGGAATTGTGGAACCGGTGGTTCGACACAGAGTTGCGACACATTAGAGGAGTGGTCTGTGACCTGTAGTTGGGCTGCCCATAACAGCACTGGACTGTGTTGAGTCCTTTGGTCTTCCTCATTTGCATGAGGGATTTTCTTCTTGCGTTTCCTTTGTTTGGAACGCTTGTTTTTGAGTTGGCACAGCTGATATAGCTAGAAATGTTAGCAGTTTTATTCTCTTTGTAGTTTTTGAATCTCTGCTAGGAGGTGTTGGACAATTTCAATAGCTTCTCTAGTGAATGTAGGAGTTTCTTCTTCCTTCCAAGGTTTGTGGTTGTCTCTGCTTCTGAGCTTCTGTGATGGGATTGGAGACCATTGTCGCGGTTACGCGTGTCTTCGTATCGGTATCTGTCATCATGGTAGTCTGTATCGCTTCTCGTGACCTATCCCGTGGATATGGTCTACGACGGTAGTCGGGTTTTCGCAAAGTTGGTCCAAAGTGATATCCAGAGGACCTGGTGTGGTTTTGACCTGATGAGGTCGGTTGGGAAAAATGCTTCGGCTGTTGATGTACTCGCGGTGTAAGAGGTGGAGTAGAGCGAGGGGGCCTCCTTCCAATTCCAAGGTGTTAGATTGCATCGCTAATAGCTAGCACTGTGGCAAGCTCAGCGTGCTAGTTGCGACTTTGTTGTTGTTTTTTGGAACGCATAGTGTGCAAACTCTCCTCAGCTGACATATTGAGTTTGACCTTGGGTTAGCTGTAACTCCCAGGTAATGACTCACAGTGGGATGGAGGTTTTTGGATGAAGAGGGTCTTGAAATTGCGGTCTTCTTCCATCCCTGGTGTATTTTGAGATCCAAAATATGCAAGTAGGAGTCTCTGGTAGTAGGCTTGTGTCGGCTCTGAGTGTCCTTGCTTCACGGCTAGGGCTGGCGGTTAGCCCTGCGTGTAGGCAGTCGTCAGAGAACTCCTTTTCAATGGCTTCGCGGAGCAGCATGTAATCTGCTTTGATGTGTTTGTCGGCTGTCTGTCTATGAATTTTGATACTGACCTGTTAGATGTTAGTTTAATCAGATAGATTGCGGTCGTCTGTTGTAGCATCAGGATACTTATGCAGGTAGTAATCACTGGTCCTGGTAAATAGACTTGGCATCAGGTGAACCCGTAGGTCCCTGGATCAAATTTGGTGATATTTCGCGCGATCTTGTCAAGTCGCGATCTGAAGGGCACACGCACACTGTCCACCGCGGACGTCGTATTTGAAACGGGAATCGGGCGAGGGAGCGCGGTGGGTTGTCCCGGTGTTCATGTCTTTCCTTTAGAGAGTCAGTTGATATTCCTAGTAGTCCTTCTTCACATTTTCAAGTTGACCTTCAACTCTTCTGAGTTCCTTCTTTGTGTCTGAAGGCATCTTCAAGTTTGTTGTTGTCTTGGTGAAGCACGTCATTGTTATGCATCAACCGTTTCTTTTCTGACTCTGCACGGTCCAAATCTTGTAATGCTTCATCCAGTTGGTTTTGAGTTTTGTCATTCTCCTCTTGAGATTGTTCCAAATTTCCTTTCAGTGTTTCATTCCCTTCTTGGAGAGATAAGATCGTTGTTTGTTGATTTGCTAGCTTGTTCTCGGCTACTTTTAATCTTGCGACTAATGTTAGCGCAAACTTACCTAACACACTGGTGAGGTCCTTGCCTTCTGGTGGCTTTTCAGTTGTCATTCAAAAGTTCTTCAGCGAGTTGCTCCAATTCTTCGGGCTGTGTTTCCTTGACCCGTGTTGTGAAGCTAGAAATTAAATTAGAAGTCCACGCTTCCAATGTTGTTTGAAGGTCATCCAGTTTGGTAAATTGGTCGGTTGTCTGTTGACTCGTCATGTTTGACCGTTGTTGTTATTTTAGCTTTTTAAAAAAAAAAAAATTCAACTTGATTATCCTTAAATTTGTTCAACAAGGTTTAACCTTGAGATTTTTATGTTACAACCGTGATAACTGAAAGTTCCTTTAGAATTTGTTTCAACTTTTAGGCTTGCAGGATGGGAAATAGAATTTTGAAATTATTTAGAAATGTAGAGATGCTTCAAATAATTCGTTCGTTGAAACCGTATGTTGATAAATAAAGTTTAATTGAAATTGGATTGAATTTGTTTCGCAAAACAAAACTGAAATTTCAATTGTGTGGATTGACTTCCTTCCTTTGATTTTCAAGTCTAGTATTGGTATTTGTCATCAATAACTAGCTTGGGATTTTGCAAAATGTCACTTGAAAGTGAGGATTTTATTTACAAAAGAAAATCCAAAAGCAAAAGAGGCTAAATGCTTTAAAGATTTAAGTTTATAAGTTTCCACTTTCTTTTAAAGTTAAGGCTTTCCTTTGGTTTTATTTGTTAAAGCCTATTTTCATTTGAAGCATTAAATGTTTAAAATATTTACAAATTAGAAACAAGTGAATTGTTTGAGTATTTGATATCCAAGGATTTCTTAGGATTGAAGCCAATAGTGATCTTTCTTGATTGTGATCTATAAATTTCTTATTTACAGAATAATCAATGTTTGCACCTTTTTGACTTTTCTTTTAAATCCTGGGAAAAATTTGAAAATTATGCTGGTTGGTTAAATGTTTTTCTTTTCCTGTAGATAAAGCATGAATCCAGAAATGACACAATGAGTTTAAATAACGCCTAGAGCTTCTCTTAAGTGTTAATTGCTTGATGTGGTTTCCTAAATTTGAGAGAGGAAAAATTATAAATATTCACTAAGTCTGTAAATTTGTTAAAATGCACAGGACTAATCCTACTTTAATGCTACTCTTGAGTAAACATCAGCATTAGAATCCTTAAGCTAAAACTGGGTTTCTGTGGGAAGGGAATCACACCATATCACATTTAAAAACAGCAAAATAAGCACACATATAGCTTCAAAGTTTGTAACTTTTTGCTTAAAAGTGTGTAAATATGTTTGCTTTTAGCTTAAAAGATTATAATATGTGGTTATATAAGTGATTAAATACAATAGGGGTGTTTATAAATGTTCCTGCTATAGGTGTCTATGCAGTTAGTGGGGTTTCACCACTGAGAAAAAACTTTCAGAAGCCAACAGGTCCTTTTCCTTTTATTCTTAGCATAAAAGTTTGGATTAGTGTTAAATTTAGTTTATTCCGAATAATATGAATTGCTTTGAAGTTACTTTGAAGACTTAATTTGGTTATAAATCGTCTTTAAAGATTATAAGTTTAAATAAAAATTGCAGTCCCTATGTTTCACCACAAGATGGAGGCAATTTTCGTCTGCACTTCCAGAAGAGGAAACCCAATGACGTCGCAAGGAGTCAAGGATCTCTACTCAAAATGGCGGCTACAGGGAACTCTACCTAGACTTAAGATGGCGTCGCTGAGCCGATCTACACATGCACAGTTTTTTTTTCATGCACAGCTTGACGGTCGCGTGCACGACTGAGCGTGCATGTGGATGCAGCTCAAGCTTCAGTCCATAAAACCACGCCTTGCTTTCCAAAGGCGGGAAAACTTTAGTCTCCCTAAACTTTATTCAACAAGTTTATACAATGGTTAATTCAATTAAATTCCCCTAGGGTTTGCTTCGCCTGTGGGGTTTTGAAATAATGGGGAAAACAAATAGGATTTCTTCGCTATTTTGTTCCCAGGCCTATTTTAATTATTCAGCGTGTAATCACGTTTAAGCATGCATTAAACAACAAAAACTAAAAACTGACTAGAGTGGGGTCTCTTCACCCCCACCTTCTCTTGGTCAGCAGACACACACGCACAGCAATCAGGGGGGCGAATTCACCCCCTCCCCCTCGTGACACAGAGACAGACAATAGACTGGCTGCAGACAACTGAACCACCTTTTTTTGTGAGTTAAAATTGACCAAAATCACACACAGCTTAATTTTTCATTCTTGAGTCGTTTCAAGTTCAACCAGGCCTCACACGGGGCACAAATATAATGTAAGGGAAAATATGGAATATTAATAAATAATAAATATGATCAGGTATGAATTATTTAATTTATATTGATGTATTGGAATCTGAGCTCAAATCTCATGTCATATACATCAGAAAAGTTAATAACACTCGTAAGGGGCACCAGCTTCTATCTTTAAGAAGCAATTTGATCTTTAATTTCACTTTATACCTGATTGATCACTCAATTAATCAATAATCAGTCTCAAAAATTTTCCGTGAATTCGATACCTGGGCTTGAAACAGACTCAGAATGAAATAAATTCCCAACAACTTCTCTCATTTTTAAACATTTATTAAACGAAATGATTAACAGACATTGCAGTAATTTCCTTTCATAAAATCAATCTTGTAAATGATAGATTAACAATGTCAATATTTTCGGAACCAGGGTTAAACTGAGAAATGAATTTCTATCAGTTTGAGTTAACAGATTATATAAAAAAAACGCAAATTTATGGAGAAAGTTTGCTAATTATGAAAAAGTCCTAAATTAATCTTAAGAAAATAAAAACAGAATTTTCATGAAAAGAAGAGTTATGTTAAGGGCTTCTTAATTTGCATCTGATTAGATATACAAATTATTACCGAACCTCAGATGTTAATTCAGCAGTGGAATTAAAGTTTGCAGCTCACGTGCTCCTCGGTCGATGATAGTTCTGTCGTCGTCCTCAGCCCAAGATTTCGTGGATGTTAGGGGAAATATCTGCCCGCAGATATTTCAGGGTCCACAGTTCGACCTTTAGATTCAAGCGGTCGAAGGAGGCTGGATTCTGGGCTGTATGACCCACAGTTGAAACGGGTTCTAGCCAGATGGTGCCGATGCTTATTCAGCATGTGATGGACAGCTGCGCGTTGATTCCTCAGCTGCGTCTTTTCTTCCGGGTAGACAAACGGCTGCAGAGGTCTTCGATAATAATTAAAAGATATCTAATCCAATTTCAAATTAGAAAAGAAACTTTCGGACTTTAGATAAAAATAGTAGTTTCTGGTGGGTGCTTGGTCAAGAAAAATATTATAAAAATAAAGTCAAGATTAAAGTTTACCTTAAAATTAAACAAACGGTGGTTTTACAGAAAGTTTAACAAAGAAAAAGTGATGAATAAAAATTGGAGTTTGACTCCGATTAAGAATTGAGCTCAAAGAAATAGGAATTCCTAGGTATTTAAGAGAAAAAGAAAAAGGCATTAAAATACAATTGCATAAACGAATTACCAGTTATCTGCTCTGTGTTCAGAAAAGCGACATATGGTTGAAGTCCTTTGTTCTTCCTTGCTGTGTGTAGACAATGGAGGAGATCAGAAAAAAGGGATGACGAAAAGAGCAGGCGAAAAGAGAGTCCGGAGCAGAAAAAAGGCTGACGAAAAAGAGGCTGAAGCCGGAGTCTCTCTCCTTTTTATAAGCTCTGTTGAGTTTCGCGGGATTCCGGCCTGACCGGAATCTCAGCCAATGAGCGTCCTTCGTGGGCGGGCTCGATGAACTTTTAGTCCAATGAACAAACAGTCTATTGTTCGGAGTCCTTTGGGGTGAAGAGTTGTCATGCAGAGATTGGCTGTTGGAGTCACATGGTTTTAGAGGCAAAACTTTGATACATACTGGAAGTTAATATTTCCCTTTATGTATTAAACTAAGATAACTTTAGTGATTAGTATAAATTATAAGCAGTGCTTCTAAATCAACATGCAGGAATAAACATTCATTTAAAACATTAGCATGCATATATATAAAATCACAGATTAATGCATTTCACACATATTGATTTTCCACATCAAAACATCAGAGTCCATCTGCATTTTCATAGTTCTGAAAAGAATGAAGGTTTAGAATTGAGTTTGTAATAATGTACTTTTAAAGTTCACTGGTTAAATCCAGCGTTTCCCAGAATTTAAGGAAATTTGTGGGTCTGTGTGGCCAGGTCTGTTGCATGTTTATGGGGGCAATAAAAGTGAAGCCGGACATTGGGGAAATTCCTTAGGCTGGTTTTAACAAAAGAGAGGGGATTTCAGCTGTGGCCTGGGGGAAGAAAATCCATTTCTTTGCGTTATTCCTGGGTGAACAAAAATGTCTTTAAGCAGAAAAATAATTGTTGCTGAGCCAAAGTGAGATGATGCTACAGTAGAGATGCTTACCTTGCTCCTGACAAGGGATTTCAGCCACAGTTACCATCTGCCACTGGCTCCTCGCCTGCCTGTTTCTGCTGCCGACCCGGCTTTTGTACCACTGCCAACCTTTTTTCTCAACTCATTCTGAGATTTATGTACTTGGTCATTACCGGAGGCTGCCATTCCAGGGGCCTCGATGTTAGTCATCCCAGGGTCCTTGCTGATGGTTAATGGTGGGGCATCTCCCTTTCCTGAGGATGTTTTATCCCCTCATCTGAGGATGTCTCATTGCCCGTGACGAGGTCATCTCCCCTGGTTTGCTGTCTGAGGTTGCCTCCTCTGAATCTTCATTTGAGGTTATTTCCTCCGCCACATCAATGCGTGAGGGTCTGTTTCCCCCCACGCTTGCAGCTTTGCTCGAGATCATCTCACCTGCAGCTTCGCTGCATGACGTCCCGCCTGCAGCTTCACCTGAGATTGCCCTGCCCACTACGTCACCCGAGGATGTCTTGCCAGCTGTAATTCAGCAGGGGTCATCATCTGCAGTACAGCAGGAGGGAGTAAGACAAAGACTGTTACAATTTCTCATACGATCATCCTGTACATTTTGCCTTGATCCCAGCGGGGGGTGTCAGTTCCAGCACTCACTGGTTGCTGACCCCTCGCCACCTGTCTCTGTTGCCATTAATTTGGGTGTACCCTTGCTAACCCTGAACCTTCTCCCCTGGCCGAGGTGTTCTCATCTGGGTTTCTGTTCCTGGAGGTCCACGCTCCACTGTCTGTGTTCTGGGAGGTCCACGTTTCTGAGGTCGTTTACCCTCCTTCATCCTCGTTCGAGGGGTTTCACGTCTCACTGTCTTCCCCCCAGATCCACCTCGTTGCTTTCTAGCTGATGTTGTCTCCTGGGCAGCTGACTATGGTGGACTGGGGCGGGGAGTAAACTGGGTACCTGCGGGGTTTTGTTGCCTCATGGGTTTTGGGGTTCCCCTATTTGGGGTTGGCTGTGCCTTTTGTGTTAAAAAAAAAGAAAAAAAAAAGAAGAAGCTGCATAATTGTTTTGTTGTGTTTTGTTTTAGTTGTTCCTATTTAGGGGTTATTTTTCTGTGCTGGGTAATTTGTGTTGTGGGCCTCCCTCATCCCTCTTTCAACTCGAGGTTGTGAGTTTCATGTTGAGATGGGCTGCGTTCCAGCACACCTTCGTGTCCTCCCCCTTTCCTTCTGTGGTTGTGAGGTTCACGTTGGGATGGGCTCCACTCCAGTCCACCTCCGTGTCTTCCTTCCCTCCTTTATCCCTCTTTCATTCGGGGTTGGGTGGTTCATGTGGAGATGGGCTGCATTCCAGGCCATCTCACTGTGCTCCTCCTTCCCTCCACTAGATGATGCAGTGGTTTGGGAGGATGGGTGATTCATCCATCCATCCATTTTCTTCCGCTTAATCCTTTTTTGGGTTGCGGGGGGGCTGGAGCCTATCTCAGCATCTTTGGGCGAGAGGCAGGGTACACCCTGGACATATGTCCAGTATTTGGCTGTTAGCAGCTTAAAAAGAAAGGGGAAAAAAAAAAAGAAATGGGGCTTTACTGTACTTGTTTGGTTGCGCTGTTTTGTTGTGGTGTTGTTTTTTGGTGTTTTCTTTTGTGATGGGTCATTTTTGTTGCTTCTCTTCCTGATCCCTCTTTCCACTTGGGGTTGTGAGGTTCACCTTGAGATGGGCTACACTCCAGTCCACCTCCATGTCCTTCCTCTTTCCTGCCATGGTTAGGAGGTTCATGTTGAGATGGACTGTGTTCCAGCCCACCTCTGTGTCCTCTCTTGTCCCTCCTTCATCCCTCTTTCGCTCAAGGTTTGGAGGTTCACGTTGAGATGGGCTGCGTTTCAGCCCACAGTCGTGTTCTCCACTTCATTCTCGGGTTGAGGGGTTCTCACTGATGGGCTGTGCTTCAGCCCACCTCCATGTCCGCTTTCCTCCCTCCTTTATCCCTCTTTCACTCAGGGTTGGGAGGTTCACGTTGAGATTGGCTGCGTTCCAGCCCATCTCCGTATCCTCCCCTTCCTTCTCGGGTTGGGAGGTTCTCGTTGATGGGCTGTGCTCCAGCCCACCTATATGTCTTCCTCCTTCCTTCCATGGCTGGGAGATTCATGTTGAAATGGGCTGTGCTCAAGCCCACTCCCGTGTCCCTCACCCTCCCTCCTTTATTCCTTTTACTTGGGGTCGGGTGGCTCTTTGATGGGCTGCGCTCCATCCCATCTTCATGTCCTCCCTCCTGTCATCCTGGTTGGGAGGGGCATGTTCATAATGGCTATGCTCTAAGCCCCTCCATGTCCTCCCTCTTCCCACCTTGGTTGGGAGGTTCTTGCTAAGGTCAGCTACACTCTAGCTTCCTTCCATGACCTTCCCTCCTATTCCTTTTCACCTGGGCTTGTTGGTTCATGTTGTGGCGGGCTACATTCCAGCCCACTTCGATGGTCACTTGGGTCCATATTTTTTTTTAAGGGCATCTGGGATCCACTCTTGGGGGTGGGGGCACTGTAATGATCTGGACATAACCTGGGGTTATGTCCACATTCTTAGTCACTTTTAGTGTGTTACTTTTTTTTAATGCTCTTATTTTGAAAGCACTTCTGGTTTTGTTCCTTTGTGGGTTTATTGTCTTAGGGTTTTGTTTCCTGTTTGTGCTCATGATTTGCCTTTTACTTTTTGTGTTAATTCAGTCCAGCTGTCCTTCATTTTGTAATTACCTGATTTCCTATTTTAACTGTTGCTGCTTGTTTCATGGTGCAGCAGTCTAAGTCTTCAAGTGGTCATACTCTGTCAGTTAATGATGCTTTGGGTATAATTGTTCCACCTGTAAGAGCTTATTGAGCCTAGGCCCGCTTTTGTTTGTTCTGCCCTCTGGCAGTGTTTATTTTGGACTAAACTTGGTAAACTGTGCTTCTGCGTCTGGGTCTGTCAATATGCCCTGTAAAGGCCACCCTGACAGTGATGACAGGAAATTACTCCTCACCAAAATAAATGAAGCCCCTCACTAGGGGCCCTATTAGGATGATCATCTGTGCACTTTTCCAAAGATAGTGGGGAAAATAAGTATTGACCACTTCAACATTTTTCTCATTAAATATATTTCTGATGGAGCCATTGACCTGAGATTTTCGCCAGATATCAGTAACAACCCAAGTAATCCATACATACAAAGAAATCAAGGCAACTGTGTTCACAAAAGAAGTTATATTTAATAAAGTGGAATGGCACAGGGAATAAATATTGAACACACGAAGAAAAAGAGGTGCAAAAAGGCATAGAAAGCCAAGAAACCAGCTGAAATCCATCAGAATTAAATGGTGGAAGGTGTGGGGAGCGTAAAATAAAGAGACTGAATTATTTCTCAATTCAGGTTTAATGCAGATTTCACATCCCCAGCTTTCTCTCAAGACAAGAAGAGAGTGAGCTGCATAAAAACCCCCACATTTATACATGTCACATCAGAGGCAGAATCACACAATGTCGTCAAATCCCCCATTGACAATAATTCTCCCCCCGAGTCCTTTCGTCGTCCGTCTGACCCCAGGAGGTCAGGAAGTCCTTTCAGAGTCTTATCACGGCACCTCCGTCCTCCTGCCATTATCCACAGGCAGTCCAGACGTATTGTTCCATCCCAGATGTGAGGTCAATCAACACATGCAGTCCTAAGCATCTCACCTTGTGCTTATACATATGTAGTCAAAAATATGTGAGCCACATAACCCCCCCCCCCCCCCAAACGTCGAAGAATGGACAATACAGCATAGTTCACACAACATGATAAAATCAACAGCAAGTCTACACAACATGATAACATCACACATCAGTCCGTACGCCGTCTGGGCTTCAAACGTCTTCCAAACCTGCTGTAAGCAGGCTCCGCAGCCCTTGTGGCGCCGTCCTGCAGTGAATCTGCTAACTGAGGAAGAGAATGGTTATTTGATCCCTGCGGGGGCTCCAGGACATGCTCCCTGGGGGGTCTGCCACGTCGAGGGGCCCTCGCCACCCGTACAGACTCGTCGTTCATCACAAAAGCAGGCTTTAGTCTGTCAATACTAACTGTTTCCTTTCTGTCCCCCAAATCTAGCACAAAATGTTTATCACCTGTTTCCAGCACCCTAAATGGACCATTGTATGGCGGGCACAGGCTTGGTCGCAGAGCCTCGTGCCTGACAAAAACGAACTCGGCATTTTTTAAAGCTTTGGGAACAAAAACACGCGGAAAAGTGTGATGAACGGGGCCCGGGAGCATGTCTGCTCCCGTGCCGATGAGTGGCCTCAGAGCTGGGGGGCGCCCCGGCGCTGGATGCTCCGGTAGGAACTCACCGGGCAGCCTGAGGGGCTGCGCGAAAACCAACTCCGCTGGGGAGGCATTCAAGTCCTCCTTGGGCGCAGACCGCAACCCCAATAAAACCCATAGTAGTTTGTTTACCCAATCTGCATCCGTAAGCGACGCTCTGAGGGCTGCCTTCAAAGACCTATGAAAACGTTCGCATAAACCATTAGCCTGGGGGTGGTAAGCGGTAGTGCGGTGAATTGTCGCCCCTAAGCTGCTGGCCATCGCTGACCAAAGCTCAGACACAAATTGAGGTCCTCTGTCGGACGTAATATCTGACGGGACCCCGAAACGCACTACCCAGGCCGTCAAAAATGCGCGGGCCACCTCTGCAGCCGTGGTCGATGCCAGCGGGACCACTTCCGGCCAGCGTGTGGTTCGGTCCACCATTGTCAAAAGATGTGTGAACCCCTGCGATGACGGTAGGGGGCCCATGAGATCGACATGCACATGGTCAAATCTCTTGGCCGGGATGTGAAACGGTTCTAAGGGGGCTTTTGTGTGCTTGTGAATTTTGGCCCGCTGGCAAGCCATGCAGGTTCTTGCCCACTCTTTCACGTGCTTGCGCAGGCTCGGCCAAACAAATTTCTCCGCAACCATTTTCACAGAAGCGCGCACCCCTGGGTGTGCCAGGGAGTGAACCGAGTCAAAAACGCGGCGGCGCCACGCGGCCGGTACCACCGGGCGTGGCTGCCCGGTAGATACATCGCAGATTAGGGGGAGCATACTGGTTTGCAAACTCCTGCTCTCAAGCCTTAACCCTGTTGGTCCAGACTGGAGTGCGCACACGTCCGCATCTCTACTCTGCTCCGCTGCCATGGCTGCATAATCTATCCCCACGTGAACTGGGGCCGCGTGCGCTTCTGCGCTGCTATTTTGCCCTGCGGCTGCGGTAGTATAATCTACCCCCGCGCGGACTGGTGCTGTTACCGCGCAGGAGAGGCAGTCTGCCACTACATTGAGTTTACCCGCTACGTGCTGAATATCAGTAGTAAATTCCGAAATTGCGGCCAGCTGCCTCTGCTGCCTGCCCGACCAAGGTTCCGAAATTTTGGCCATCGCAAAAGTGAGCGGCTTGAGGTCGACAAACACGGTGAAACGCCGACCTTCCAGCCAGAACTGGAAATGGCGAATGGCTAAGTGGAGCGCTAACAGCTCCCTGTCAAACGCGCTGTATTTCCGCTCGGCTTCGCGCAAGGATCTGCTGAAAAAGGCCAGCGGCTGCCAAACCCCGGCAACATGCTGTTCCACAACCGCCCCTATGGCCAAATCTGACGCGTCAGTGGTGAGTGCTATGCAGGCCGTTGGGTCTGGGTGAGCTAACAGTGCAGCGTCTGCAAGGGCTTTTTTTACCTCCGCGAACGCGCGCTCCCGTTCCGGGGACCAATCGATCGTATTGGAGGGTTTTTGCTTTTTAAGCGCGGCATATAATGGTTGCATGAGCTGCGCTGCGTGGGGTAGGAAACGGTTATAAAAATTTACCATTCCTAAAAACTCCTGTAATGCTTTAACCGTTTGTGGCCAGGGAAACTCTGCCACTGCGCGCACCTTGTCCGGTAGCGGAACCGCCCCTTCTAGGGAAACGCGGTGCCCCAAAAAATCGATCTGCACCACGCTGAACTGGCACTTGGCTGGATTAATTATTAACCCGTGCTCTCCCAACCTCCGAAAAACTGCCGTGAGGTGTTTTTCGTGTTCCTCCTCGGAAGTGCTGGCGACTAAAATGTCGTCCAGGTAAACGAACACAAAAGGGAGATCGCGTAACACGGCATCCATCATGCGTTGGAAGGTTTGCGCAACACCTTTGAGGCCAAACGGCATGCGTAAAAACTCAAAAAGTCCGAACGGGGTTATTACCGCTGTTTTAGGAATGTCCTTGGCTCGGACTGGGACCTGACGATAGCCGCGGACCAGGTCTATTTTAGAAAAAATGCGCACCCCCGCCAGATGCACCGAAAAATCCTGGATGTGTGGGATTGGATAGCAGTCATGCGCTGTGGCGTTGTTTAACCTGCGGTAATCACCACAAGGTCTCCACGAGCCGTCAGCTTTAGGGACCATATGCAGTGGGGAGGCCCATGGGCTATTCGAACGGCGAATAATGCCTAGCCTTTCCAGGTTGGCGAACTCCTCGCGCGCTATGGAGAGTTTAGCTGCATCCAAGCGCCGAGCTTTCGCGAAGACGGGGGGGCCAGCTGTGGTGATAAAGTGCTCCACCCCATGTTTCGCAACTGTTGCCAAAAATGTGGGAACTGTGAGCGCTGGAAACTGGGTGAGGAGTGTGTGAAACTTACCTCCTGCTGTGGCGATGTTGGTCTGAACTGGTGGCGGAGACACTCGAGCTGCACAAGGGATGGAATAAAAAGAGAGTGCATTAACCAGCCGCCTATTGGCAAGATCAACTAACAAACCATGTGAGCACAGAAAATCAGCACCTAACATGTTGAAACTCACTGCCGCTATAATAAAAGTCCATTCATAAGTGCGGCCATGCAAGGACAAAAGCAGAGTCCTTTCTCCGAAGGTCTTGATGCTCGAGCCGTTCGCCGCAGTGGTGCCGTCACCACGGGGGCCTGCCAGCCGGTCAGCATAGGTCGGGGTGATGAAACTCACTTGGGCTCCGGTGTCCACGAGGAAGTGCCGCCCGGAGGTCGCATCCGTGAGGTAGAGCAGTTTGTTTCGTTCGCCGAGAGCCGAAGCTGCTAACGACTCCCGGTCCTGGCGTTTCCCGAGCTTTTGAAGTGGCACGCCGGCACACATCTGTGCGCCTTCTCTGCGAAACGCCGATGGTAAAAGCAGAGGCCATCTCCTCCACTGCACCGGGGCCGCGCCGCTGCCATAGTTGGTGGAATTGATTCCGCTGTCTTTGGCCCTTCGCTGCTCCCGGTCGCCGCACCGAGGTCTGCCGCTGCCGCGGTGGCCGTCTGCTCACCGCAGGAGTCGAGGAGCCGCTGCGCCTCTCTGGCCAGCGCACGGAAGTCCCGCTGGGTCACACAACGCATGCCGGACAGGGTCCCCCTCATCTGCATCGGGAGGTTTCTCAGGAAGATGTGTTTGAACAGGAAATCGTCGTTGTCTGTGTCCCTCAGCTGCAGCATGTCTTCCATCAGGTCGACTGGCCTGCGTCCTCCTCGGTCGTGCAGAGCCAGGAGCCTCCTAGCCCTCTCCTCGGCTGAGGGCGTGAAATACTGGATGAGGGCAGCCTTCAGCTCGCTGTATTTGTCGTCAGCGGGCGGCTGCTATACCAGGCTCCGCACGCATCGAGCTGTGCGGTTGTCGAGCTTGGCGATGACGTGGTAGAACTTTGTATCATCCGCCGTTATTCCCCCGAGTGCGAACTGTGCTTCGGCCTGAAGGAACCACGAGTCCGGGTTGTCCTGCCAGAACTCTGGCAGCTTAATCGAGACGGCGCTCACTCGGGCGGTCTCCGACGAGTCCGGTTCGGGGGAATCGCTTCTAGGCATTTCACGTCTTTGGTCACCAATGTGGGGAGCGTGAAATAAAGAGACTGAATTATTTCTCAATTCAGGTTTAATGCAGATTTCACATCCCCAGCTTTCTCTCAAGACAAGAAGAGAGTGAGCTGCATAAAAAACCCCACATTTATACATGTCACATCAGAGGCAGAATCACACAATGTCGTCAAATCCCCCATTGACAATAATTCTCCCCCTGAGTCCTTTCGTCGTCCGTCTGACCCCAGGAGGTCAGGAAGTCCTTTCAGAGTCTTATCACGGCACCTCTGTCCTCCTGCCATTATCCACAGGCGGTCCAGACGTATTGTTCCACCCCAGACGTGAGGTCAATCAACACATGCAGTCCTAAGCATCTCACCTTGTGCTTTTACATATGTAGTCAAAAATATGTGAGCCACAGCAGGTATGTGCTGACTCCCATTTAACGTGAGTTTGAATGCCATTGGTTAATTCTGAACACAGCCACATCCCCAATTATAACAGGGTGTGTATATTTATGCAACCAGGTTATTGTAAGTTTTTTATTTTTCCCCTTAAAAGATTTCAGTCGGTTTTTCAATTGGGCTGTACAGGTGATCACATTAATGGTGGAAAAAGTTTTGAAAATATTAATCTTGGTCTCATTTTTTTACAGCACAAAAAACTGGCATGTGAACAGGGGTGTGTAGGCTTTTTATATCCACTGTATATCTCAACAACAGAGAAAGCTAGGGTCACCAAACCTGGTACACAGTTCACTCTGAGACCATGACCTCTGACTTCAGGTTTGGGGTCAAAAGGTCAAAGATCAAGGTTGGCACTGCCTATGCCCTCTTACTATAGAATGTGTAACACTCTCTAGGGTCACCAAACTTACTACACAGGTTCACCTCAGGCTCCTACAACTATGGGTTGTATACTTTGCTGTACATTCATGGATGATGGATTTATCATAATTTGGTTCTGCCACAACAATTACATTGAAAAGTTGAAAACTGCTGTCTGTGAGTAAGTATTGGGATCTTCAAAGAAAACAGAGGCAGGGGATAATGCACTCACCTCAGAGTGCTCTTGATATCTAATTGTGTTGTTATGTATTTTTTTTTTTTAATTTTACATCCACAAATATAATTTTTGCAACCTCACACAACACCTTATGCCCCTCTGTGATCTCTGGTGCCCTCCACAAGAGGTGCCCTGACTGCAGTTTGGGAACCACTGAGCTACCGTATACATGTCAACCTCAAGGCCTGCGGCACAGTTCTCAGCCCGTGAGATAAGTCATACCATGGACTGCTCTGCACCAATCAAGGCCTCCAAGCGACAATAACCCTCCTCTCTATTCTAACGACACATTTATCATTGATGTGTATTTACAGCAGGTAATCTTGATCAATTTCATGCTCGCATGTCGGAGAAATTACCAAATAAATTGAGATGCTTTGGGAAGCAGGCTTTCATGAAAGTTGGAGGGTAGAATATGTGATTATTATATTTCAAAGCTAAACCTAAAGGTTCTTATTTTTGCATTGTTCCCTTTAATCACAAAATGGGCTATATGTGTTTGAAATATTTGCATGTGTTCCCCAGTACTGATTACAATAAATTTTTACTAGCTAGAAATGATAAATTTAGATTTTTGTTGGCTGCTTTAAAGACCCCCTATTATGCACTTTTTTCCACACAGCTCCCAGAGGTGTTAATGAGTTATATGACATGATCACATCAAAACATCTTGGGGTATAAATACTGCAGTATGACTTTACAGAAGGTGAAGCAGCTCTCATCAAAATGGTCTGTTCTGTAGTATATTGCTTTAAATACACCCTCTCTCTTTCATCATTCCGCTGAGAATTGTTTTGATGGCAATGCCATGTTTGTGGCAAAAAAACCCAAAACACAATGGGGCTCTTTAAAACCTTTAGACTGGAAATGATTCGATGAAACTGCTGAAAGGGGAAACATAAGAATTAGTTTGATGTTAATATTATCATATTTAAATATCTGATAAATAATAATAATAATAATTATTATTATTATTATTATTTATTCTCTGAGATGACATGGGACGCTTGCCATGATACCGCTGCCAAAATGTGGTCAGTTTAAGCCTGTTCTTCAATACTTTTGACCCCTTTGGCCCTTGACTGGGACCCAGTTTTTAGTTTTGGCCCCTTCTTTGTCTGAGTTTGACAGTGTTGCTCGTATGTTTTCATTGTTAACTTGTTCTGCTGTACAAAGCAGTTACTGAGTTTGATGTGGTTTGTTAGGATGAAAAAAAAGACAAAATTCTTGAAAAAAATAAAATCATTCAAAATTTAAAAAAAAAAAAAAGCGTTGTCAGTGATTATTTCTGACTTAAGATTTCAGGTCCTTGTTTGTTCTATGAAACAACAGAGAACGTCAGACAGACATTGGACCTGCTGCCAGAAGGGATAAAGACAATGTTTAATCCCAACCATGGGAAAACATATGACTACCCTAACTGGTTTGGTATTGGTGGTCAGTCAGTGTAAACAATTAACTGACAGCCAGTCAAAAGTCACACAATCATTCAAAACTTCAAGAATGGGGGTGGGGGGGATAGTCATGCTCAGCCATGTTCACAGACTGGAATGCGGCCAGCTCTTCTCAAACCTCACCGCCACCAGTCTCCCACACAGACCAGAGCAGCACACTTAAAAATCTAACATTCAGTTACAAATGGGCAGAGTGGAAAAACCTAAACACTCAGTGCCCTGGGCTACGAGCCCGGTAAGTGCTTGTTAAAGTCTGGCCCTGGTTACATAAATGCAAATCAGAATTACCCAAATATCTGTTTGAAAGGAGAACCTTTATCTGTTTGTAAAAGTCCCCCTTTGATTCAGTAAAATGAAGGAATGATACTTGCTCCTTCTAGAGTTTTCAATGATAAAAGTAATCAGATATGAGGACATGGTTCAAGATGATATTATCACTATCATTGTCCCAAAGTGAAATTTTGATATCATCAAAATCAAAAAGACACAGTTAAATACAATAACAAAGATATCTATCTATCTATCTATCTATGTATATTTTTTTTAAAAAAATATATTTTTAGTATATATATATATATTTTTTTTTTTTAAATTTATTTATTTATTTTTTTTTTGTCTTTTGGCTGCTCGCTTTCGGGTCGCCACAGTGTATTACCTTATCGTGATGATTCACGTGTTGATTTGGCAAGGATTTTTAAGCCAGATGCACTTCCTGACATAACCCTGCCCATTTATCAGGGCTTGGGATACAGTAGATAATAGAGTGCACTGGCTTGTGCTCTCCGTGTGGCTGGGTAACCAACTGTCCTTCCCCCATTCCATTATGCTGAGCACCAAGCTAGAAGATGGGAAGTACCATTTTTATATGCTCTTTGGTATGAACCCACGACCTCCTGGCTGTCTAGTCTACGTCTAGGCCACCACTCCGGTACAAGAATAATAAATAAATACAGTAGGATAAAAATATCTATATCCTGGACAGACCTCCACAGGGCCAGTACAGCCAAACAGACAATCATTCACTCTCACACAATATAAATCTGGAAACTTCACTTAATGCTAATTAAACTAACATGCATGTCTTTGGAAAGTGAGAGGAAACCAGTGCAAAAAGCAAACAAACAAAAAAGCAAGCAGACACAGGGGAACATGCAAATTTCACACAAACCCCAGGTGACAGGCTCATTGGATTGAACAAGGGACCTTTTTTCCTGAGGGAATAATACTAAATAGTAATATCTTCAATTTAAGACAATCAAAATAAAGTATTTTATTCAATTCAGCAGCAGATCTAGAAAATTTTACATGGGGTAGCAAAGGAGTGGCAAAAGGTCTAGCCAGAGTGGCAATGGACGTCCTCAGTGTAGTAGGCTATATGAAAATCCCCTAACTGTAAACAGCATCAACAAAAGATTCCATTTACATACACTACCGTTCAAAAGTTTGGGGTCACCCAGACAATTATTTTGTGTTTTCCATGAAAAGTCACACTTATTTACCACCATGAGTTGTAAAATGAATAGAAAATATAGTCAAGACATTGACAAGGTTAGAAATAATGATTTGTATTTGAAATAATAATTTTTTCCAGATACTCAACCTGCTCAAAGGAAGGTCAGTTTTATAGCTTCTCTAACCAGCTAAACTGTTTTCAGCTGTGCTAACATGATTGCGCAAGGGTTTTCTAATCATCCATTAGCCTTCTGACGCAATGAGCAAACACATTGTACCATTAGAACGCTGGAGTGATAGTTGCTGGAAATGGGCCTCTATACGCCTATGTAGATATTGCACCAAAAACCAGACATTTGCAGCTAGAATAGTCATTTACCACATTAGCAATGTATATTAGATATTAGAGTGTATTTCTGATTAGTTTAAAGTTATCTTCATAGAAAAAAAACAGTGCTTTTCTTTCAAAAATAAGGAAATTTCTAAGTGACCCCAAACTTTTGAACGGTAGTGTATACTGTATAAAAGATGCCATAAAACTATTTATGCCATTATCCCTTGTAATTCAATTCAATTCAACTTTATTTATATAGCGCCATTTCACAACAACAGTCATCTCATAGCAACCCCCACAGTTGCAGGAAGACCCCAGCAATCAGGCGATCCCCTGTGAGCAAGCACTTGGCGACGGTGTAGAGGAAAAACTCCCTTTTAACAGGAAGAAACCTCCAGCAAAACCAGGCTCAGGGAGGGGCAGTCATCTGCCGCGACTGGCTGTTGTAAGAAAACAAAGACAATATTATGCTTAAATGAAACAAAGGTTCTTCAAAATAAGCATAGAAAAATAACTTCATTTACACTACAGGACTGATATCAGCCATCTCTTTTAGGAGAGATTAAAACAATTATTGTGCTGTGCAGCAAAACGTCTCACAAACAATAACTTATTTTTAATTACCATTTCCCATCGTTCTGAACAGAGAAGTATCTTTCCTGGCCATCAGGCGCGAACTGGCCATCGGAAAGGGCAGGACAATTCCTGGTGGACTGGCCACAGTGTGGACTGCTTGCGTTGGACCTGTGTTATTGTTCAGTAGTTCTGTGTTGTCTGAGGTACATTACATTGAATGCACTATAGTGCATTCAGGGCTACACTATAGTGTATACAGGGCTGCTAAGAGAAAGGGGCAGCAGAAGAGGATGAGAAGTTAGAGTTGAGCTTCAACAAGTGAGGATTACCCTTTTTCCACTGTTGTAAGCAGTGTTGCCAGATGTACGATAATTATCGTATTTGTATGATAATTTTGCCCTCTGTATGATGCACGATCAATAATTTCAAAAATCCCATAATGTACGATAATTTGACCCCTTCATTACATGGCTAAATTAATACATTAGAAAACAATCAGAATACAGATCCTGTGCATACATACTACGCTTGTTTTTTACGCATCATCTCATGTGCACAGGCTGTGTGGAAAAGAAGACAGAAGACGCATTGCAGTAGGAGAGAGGCAGCCTCGGATGGAGGTTAGTGATGGGATCTACAGTTTACTGAAACGTGCCGAATCAAGCTAAAAAGATTCGTTAGAAATAGTTGTACACCGAATCACTCAGTGCTGTACTGGAGCTCCAACTGTTTACCACTCACTGAACTGAGAGTCAGCTGAACCGAGCGGGCGGGGCTCGTTCGGTGCTCAGGCGGGTGATTCAGCTGCTGATCCCTGGCTTCCAGTGTAGTTCTGGTGAGTGATTCAGTACAGTATGTTCACCCATAAAAACTAGCACACGTGATCAAATAATTTGCGAACGTTACAGCACTAATGCCGGCACGGCAGACTCAACAAGTAAGCAACATTACCAGCAGGTTGAGAAATGAATTGGGGGTGGGGGTGGGGCATACCCCAGTTGTACTGGGTGGTTCTACCCTGTTGTTGGGATTAGTACTAAAGCTTTCCGTCACTGGTGCAACGTGCAAATGTCTGCAAAAATGTCACTGGATTGTGGTTCTCAATAAAACTGAAACAGGCTTCTACTTAAATTACCAGAGGCATTTTAGCAGTAGTTTAGGTGGATTGATTTTGATGTTTATTCTTAATGAGATGAGAGAACAGATACTTCTGAAAATATTTATCAGGCAAGACCTTGATATATGATGATTCAACAGAAGCCATATAGAAGATAATTAAATACAACTGATATTTTGGGCCATTCAGTACAGGCTCATCCTGTGCTCCACACAGGTAAAGATGTTTTTTTCAACTGATCTGTTAGATTATTTCAAGGTAAAACTGTATTATAGGCTGTAATATGCATGATCTGTGATAATGTGTTTCTGAAGCAGATCGTCCAGAGCCACGACAGAATGAAAACTAGGTGTGTATGATAATTTTCCTCCCTCCTGCCCAGTGCGGCGGCATGAAATAAAGCGGCGTTGTTGGAGGTTTTAAGTAGAGTTTTATTATATCATACCGCTGTCACGGGATCCCCCTCCGGCCCAAGTGTGTGCAGGCTGGAGCGGGATCCTCTGGCTCTCAGAGAAGAAGACACAGAGTCTGTGTCTGCAGCAGAGGTTGAAGTGGGAGTGAGAGTGAGAGGATGTGTTACAGAACCTGTGCAGTATTTATACCCAACTCACACAATACATCAAAGCAGATTTCACAGCAGTTGGTCTGATCAAAGGGACTGCAGAACAGGCATGAGATATTTGCATTTGTGAGACATACATCACAATAGGCAGATTTGCTAGACTCTGCTCCAGCTGCAGAACAAAGAGGTCAAAAGGCACATCTACATATTGGTCTGAGTCTCTAGGTCACAGTAAGGACAGGACGCATGAACACAGTGCATGAAAGGTAACATTATCACAGTAGTGTAGCGGAAAAAACCAGGAGTAGCGAGCTGTCTGTCCTTAGTCTGTTTGTGAGGTTTTTCCCAACCTGCCACAGCTCCCCCCCCAGAGGGCTGGGCAGGTGGTCGAGACCTCAATAGTGCAGCTTAGGCAGCGAGCAGGGAAAAGCTCTGTGCAGGAGGGGGTGGAGGGGGGTGGGGGTAGTAAAAGCCGGCCGGAGACGATGAAAACGTCTGGGCCGCGCAAAAATTGCTTGTGGGTCCGCAATGTCGAAGGGCTGTCCCGTTGAACGCGCAGAGGTCCACAAGAAGAAAAATTAGTCACTGGCTCCTCCCGCGATTAAGTCCTGCAAGGATTAATAGCGGCCGTGAAGGAAAGACGAGGCTGCGTGGCGGCTGTGATGAGAGCAGAGGGACTGGCGTGTTGGCTTTAGGTGCGGGCACAACCTTAAAGTCCTCGGGGATCGCAAAACCGCTGAATTCCCCATGTCTGCCGTGGCTGAGACCATTAACAAATCCTTCGAGCATGCTGCGTGCGTGCCTCCAGGTGTGAGAGCAGCCCTGAAG
Organism: Pholidichthys leucotaenia; assembly: GCA_020510985.1. Lineage (NCBI taxonomy): Eukaryota > Metazoa > Chordata > Actinopteri > Cichliformes > Pholidichthyidae > Pholidichthys > Pholidichthys leucotaenia. Next base: position 317,183,484 of record CM035838.1, read on the forward strand.
GCTCTGTGTGTAGCGGCGAAGGATGATGGGGGTCTGTAGAGCCGTATGCGTCCTGTGCGTGGTGCGCCATCTTCGTAACTCCCGGTGCGTGCGCTGGGGTTCCGTGATGGGTGGGCCAGCTGGAGAGAAGAACCAGGGTCAGGGAGCTTGATCATCCCTGTTCAGCGTGTTGGAGCGGTGAAAGGAAGTAGACACTCTGTCACTCGCTCGGTCATGGTGCGTTCAGGTCCACGTGTGCTCCGTCGGCCATGGGGATCGCCGTCGTGGAGAGGGGACGAGGTGCATGCGCTCACGTGTGGAGGAGCTGTGAGCGCGGCCGGTCCAGCGTGGATGTGCCGATCTAGGCGTGCAGATCTCACCATGAAACGTTGCTCAGCTTTCCCGGTCGTGGGTGTTCTCCGGGGAGATTCGCCTGGAAACTCCGCATTGAGGTCTCCCTGAAGCAGAAGGGAGGGCAGATCAGTCAGGCTGCCGCGTTCGCTTGTCGTCGGAGAATCACCGCCGGGTGTTGCATTCGCTGGCAGCGTGTTCGTTTCAGCGTCGGGTCACCAGTGCGGCGGCATGAAATAAAGCGGCGTTTTTGGAGGTTTTAAGTAGAGTTTTATTATATCATACCGCCGTCACGGGATCCCCCTCCGGCCCAAGTGTGTGCAGGCTGGAGCGGGATCCTCTGGCTCTCAGAGAAGAAGACACAGAGTCTGTGTCTGCAGCAGAGGTTGAAGTGGGAGTGAGAGTGAGAGGATGTGTTACAGAACCTGTGCAGTATTTATACCCAACTCACACAATACATCAAAGCAGATTCACAGCAGTTGGTCTGATCAAAGGGACTGCAGAACAGGCATGAGATATTTGCATTTGTGAGACATACATCACAATAGGCAGATTTGCTAGACTCTGCTCCAGCTGCAGAACAAAGAGGTCAAAAGGCACATCTACATATTGGTCTGAGTCTCTAGGTCACAGTAAGGACAGGACGCATGAACACAATGCATGAAAAGGTAACATTATCACAGTAGTGTAGCGGAAAAAACCAGGAGTAGCGAGCTGTCTGTCCTTAGTCTGTTTGTGGGGGTTTTCCCAAACCGCCACAACTTCAACATTTCCCATCTGGCAACACTGATTGTAAGGCATGCGCTATGGCCAACAGCGGCATCTGTCTGGGCCTACTAAAGTTCCAAAGTAAATATGTGCCTCCTGCCATGCTCATTTTACACACAGGGACCGCTGTGCTACACTATGCATATGGAACGCTATGAAAACAACTGCCTGGCGATGTCAGTGAAAATGTCTATGTTCGGCAGTTGCTTCAAACCTCCTCAGCTGCTGGTTAAAAAAAAAAAAAAAAGGGTATTCCTATCAGTATTAAGTGTCCTGGAAGGTCATGATGGTGGTAACTCAAGTCAACTGAGTGGTTGTCTGCTCATCGCCCTGTGCCATGCAACGCCCCCTCCCCCAGCAGCCACAATTAATCCTGACACCAATGACAAATATGAGCAATAATCATGTGGTTGTCTATCAGTGTAATTGTTAATTCCGATCTTACGTTGTCAAGTTTAGAAGTCACTTCTAAGTACATCCGTTTCATTTGTTTGTGTGTGTGGTTGTGAGGGTGTGTGCATGCGCATGTGTGTGTGATGTTAAATAGTGTATTTTTTCTACAGCTGCCGACCAACAGTGATCTGTGTGGAGTCTGCATGTTCTCCCCGTGTCTGTGTGGGTTTACTCTGGGATTTCTCCGGTTTCCTCCCACATGCCAAAAACATGCAGGTTAGGTTAATTGGCACCAAAACTGGGGATTCTAAATTGTCCTTAGGTATGACTGTGAGAGTGAATGGTTGTCTGTCTCTCTGTGTTGGCCCTGCGATGAACTGGCGATCTGTCCAGGGTGTACCGTGCCTCTCGCCCAAAGATGCGGGGATAGGCTCCAGCCCCATCGCGACCCAAAAAGGATTAAGCGGAAGAAGATGAATGATTTGGTTTTGTTTGACAAAGTAAAACAACAAAAATATTCCTATATAGAAAATACATTTGTATTAATATTATACAGTTGCTTCTAAAACTATAAATTATCATCATTATATTATTATTTTCTTTTCATAATTTAATTTGAAAATAAATATATTAATCATCCAACTGAATTATAGAAGCAACTATGGTAAATGGCATTCACTTATATAGCGCTTTTATTCTCATCTCTAGATGACCAAAATGCTTTACAGATCCTGGTATCCACCCACTCACACACACATGGTGGCATAGCTGCCCAACATGGCACTGTCCAGACCCATCAGGAGCAATTGGGGGTAAAGTATCTTGCCCAGGGACACAACGGCAGGATATCTGGGGAGAGCGGGATTCAAACCGCCAACCATCCGGTTATTGGACGACCTGCTCTACCTCCTGAGCCACTGCCGCCAGTATAACTATAAATCTGATTATTTTGATTCATAGCTCATTAAAATCCAAAATCAAGTATCCTACATTATTTGAAATTAACTAAAATCAGTCTTATAGATGGATATGCATACCTGGTTGGGGCTTCTTTACAAAAAATAAGAGGAGAAAGAGAACAAGAACATACTTCTTCCTTTTTCCTCTATGCTGTTTCTTTCTTTGATGGAACGTGTACTGTGATGCTTTTTGCTTTAGTTCTAGTTGCATGTTTGAAATAACCATACCAAATCACATTAAATATGTTTGTCTTTTTGGCACAGACTGTACCGCAAGGCATCAAAAATGGAACTGCAACATTACCAATTACTTTTCCTTACATTTACAGTAACTTTACAGTCTGTTGGTGATGGTTCAGGCTAAGATTTCAGGTGTACAAAACAACAGAGTACATCAAATGCATTCACTGACTTCTTGCAAGAAGGAACAGAGACAATGTTTAATCCCACCTTGGGAACCATTAACCTCCAACAGCTTAAACACAAATATTGCACAAGTACTCAAACCTTCAAGAGAAATGGTGGACCTTTGGGGGCGTGTATGGGGGTCAGAGGAGGGGTAGGAGATCAGCACACATCATCCTCCAATGATTTTGGAAGTCAGGAGAAGAGAGTGTCAGAATCATTCTGAGGAGTCACTGAGAAAACTTTGAGCACCTTTCCTCACAGCAGAATGATCAAGTCAACCCGCCGACCATGAAGCCTTACCCACAGATCCAAAAGGGTGCCTCTACTGAACCATTACCAGACCAGACCATGGGTGACTGAGCCAAAGCATCCAAACCACTCCTGTCCTCAAGAACTACACCAACGGCCTCAGACAGAGAAGCACCAGGGCCATCCTTCAACACCAGCCCTATTCCTGAACTGATCAACTCCCAGCTCCTCTTCAACAAGGAAGATGTCCAGAAGCTTAGCCTGCTCTGCTAAAACTTGACATGGTAAAAGAATAACTTAAGATGAATGCTGATTTGATGCTTAATCTAACCGAAAGTTTGTTATTTCTTGTTGAATGTCTAGATTCTGAGTGTCTCTGTTTATGGCCTTTAGCAAAGAGCTTCATTAGGAAATGCAAAAAGTGCTTGTTTTGCAAGAAATGGTGTAGTAGGAGATGCAAAGTGATACTTTTATATATATATACAATTTCAGCCAAGTGAAATAAAAGGCCAAACATGTAGGACAAATAGTTAAAATACAAGCCTAATAACATTTTTGATTATGGCTTATAGCTCATGAAAACCCCAAATTCAGTTTGTCAAAAAATTAGAATATTACATAAAAATAAATTTTAAAATTAATTTTTTTCCACAATATTTTTTATTGAACCTTTTTTTTTTTTACACACATGGCACAGACAGTCAAACACTAACACTAAAGTAATTTAAAAATTAAAAAAAAAACCCAAAAAACCCACTGACAAAAAAATAAAAATAAAAATAAAAAATTACTAAAAACAACAACCATTAACAAAAGCAAATCAACAACAATGCTCTTCTGTTTAGTCTAGGTAATCTATTACATAAGTATACATAATATACATTCACCAGTTTGGAATTTGCAAGGTCCACACATATCATTCACCTTCTTCTTCAGAAGTTATGTTTAATTTCTTTACATAATCAATGAAAGGTCTCCATATATTCTCAAACACATTTTCCTTTGATTTCAGTATGTATGTTATTTTTTTTCTAGTGGAAGGTTTGTTAACATCTGTCTTAACCACTGAGTCACATCTGGTCTATGAGTCTTTTTCCACAGTAGTGCAATACAGTTTTTGGCATTAAGCAAACTGAGGTCTATGAATGCTCTTTCACTCTTATTAAAGTTATGTTTTTCTGGATACAGACCCAACAAAAACAGTTTAGGGTTCAATGTGAATTGTTTTGAAATTATTTTTTCAATTGTTACCCTCACCTCTTCCCAAAACATTCTGATTTTTCTACATTCCCATAAACAGTGAAATAGGGTTCCTTTACTTTCCATACATTCTGTGCATGTATCTGGTATGTTTTTGTTATATCTATTTAACTCCACTGGTGTAACATACATCTGCATTAACCATTTAAAATGTATCAGTTTAAGATGTACATTTATTGATTTGGTTTGAGCTTCTGCACAAGCCATTTCCCATTGTTCCTCTGAAATTTCAATTTGCAGGTCTTCTTTCCAATAATTCAGTCTTTTCTGTGAGTTTTCACTTGAGAATAGTGTCAATGAGTTATAAAACTCTGAAATAATACCCTTTCTCTTACTATCTTTAGTCAAAATTTTTTCCAAGGATGAATAAGTAGGTCGAGTGACAGCATTATTTTGATTTGATTGAATAAAATTTCTAAGCTGAAGATATTTAAAAAAATGTGTTCTATTAAGATTGAATTTAATCCTCAGTTCTTCAAAGGACATTATGTTATCTGAACGTGACAAATATAAATCTTGAATCTTTTGAATCCCTTTTAAATTCCATACTTTAAATACAGCATCCGCTCTCCCTGGTGTAAAATATTGATTACCCCATGTTGGGCTAAATTGTGACAGTAAGTGTGGTTCTTTTAAATATTTTTTGGTTTCACACCATATTTTGATCATGCGCTTTACAATTGGATTTTTAACTTGTTTCTGTAATTTTTTAGCTGAGTCTGAATATATGAATAAGGAAAGAGGTAAAGGTAAATTGTATGATTCCATTTCAGTCCAGTGAGGAGGATCATTTGATGAAAAATAATATGTCATAGACCTCAGTTGTGCTGACCAGTAATACAACATAAAGTTTGGACATTTCAGACCTCCACGATCAAATGGTAAATATAGTAAGGACAAACGTAATCTAGCCTTCCTATTGTTCCATATAAATTCCACTAACTTTTTTTTAATTCTTGAGAATAGATCTGAAGGTGGTGGTAAAGGAATGTTTTGAAATAAAGTATTTTTGGTAAGATATTACTTTTAAGTATATTAATTCTCCTGATCATTGACATTGGTAGTGACATCCATCTCTGAAGTAACTCATTAATATCTGTCATTAAGGCTTCATAGTTGGCACTGGCGACTGATTCTAGCTTAGGCAAAATTTGAATTCCTAAATATTTAAACTGATTTACAACATTGAATTGATTTACCTCAAGAGGTGGGTGATTTCTCTGGGTCTCATTTAGCATTAATATTGAAGATTTTGTTTTATTTATTTTATATCCTGATATTTCCCCGAAGTTCTTTATTAAATTTAACAAGGTCGGAATTGATTTTTTAAAATTCGACATAAACAAAATTATGTCATCAGCATACAGGGAGATTTTATGTTCTGTTGATCCTACTTTAATTCCATATATTTGTGGATGTAAACGTACTGCCATCGCTAAACGTTCAATTGCCATAGTGAACAATAAAGGTGAAAGTGGACAGCCTTGTCTACATCCTCTGTTGATTTTTATTGATTTTGAGATATTGCTGTTTGTTAGGATTTCTGCTGTAGCATTATTGTATATTATCTGGACCCATTTTATGAAATTATTTCCAAGTCCAAACCTTTGTAGGACTTCAAAAAGATAGGGCCATTCGACCCTATCAAAGGCTTTTTCAGCGTCCAATGATAGAAGAGCTGTATCCGGTGCTTCTTTATTGGAATAAATAATATTAAATAGTCTTCTTACATTATGGAAGCCTTGTCTTCCCATTATAAAGCCATTCTGATCTCGGTTAATAATATTTGGTAATATTTCTTGTAGTCGTTTTGCTAAAATTTTACAGATTATCTTAAGATCAGCATTTAATAGGCTTATTGGTCTCATGTTTTCACATTTATTAGGGGGTTTACCTGGTTTTGGCAACAGTATAATTAAGGCATTATTCATGTATGGTGGTAAATTACCATTTTGAAATGCTTCTAAAACCATTTCCAAAAGTGGTTTTATTAATTTATTCTTAAATTTTTTATAGAGGTCAACTGGAAGACCATCTGGTCCTGCTCTTTTTCCTGATTTCATATTATCAATGGCTTGCCCAACTTCTTCTTGACTAATTTTAGACTCCAGTATCCCCCTGTTTTCATTTGGAATACACGGTATAGATAATCCTCCCAAAAACCCATTTAGTTTTGTTAAGTCAGTTTCATTTTTTGTATCATATAGTTTTTCATAGTAATCTCTAAAGGCACTATTAATTTCTAAAGGATCTATAACTACCTGTCCGTTACTTATAATACTGGTAATTGGTATTTTAGATTCTAATTGTTTAATCTGCCATGCCAATAATTTTCCTGATTTTTCACCTTGTTCATAAAAAGTTTGCTTCAATCTTAGAAGACTCGAGGCGGCTCTATTCGCTGATTTTTTTTTTTATCATATTCAGTTCTCAGAATCAGTAATTCGTTCTCTAACTGTGGGTTACTTCTTGCATACACCTTTTCTTGAAGAATTTTTATTTTACGTTCCAATTGGACTCTCTCCTCTCGAGTCTTCTTATATTTTGAACCTGTATAACTAATAATATGCCCCCTAATAAAAGCTTTGAAAACCTCCCACCTTATACATGCCGTTGTTTGTGTAGTATTAATATCAAAGAACTTATCTATCTGTTTTTCTATGTACTTAACAAATTCCTCATCCTGAAGCCATTTATGCTGAAAATGCCACCTACTTGGATCCTTTGTCAATTTCTTATCTACATATATTAGACAGCAGGGTGCATGATCAGAGATCACAATGTTATCATAGAAACAGTTTTGAATCTTGGACCTTAATTCTGCAGAGATCAAAAAGTAGTCAATACGTGAAAATGTCTTATAGGTATTAGAATAACAAGAATAGGCTTTGACTTGTGGTTTCATTTCTCTCCATATATCTAGCAATCTCAATTCTTTCATAAAATGATTAATAGTCATCCTGCATCCATTGTGCGTACAGTCCAGTCTTGTTGATCTATCTATACTGGGATTCAATGTACAATTAAAATCCCCTGCTATTATATGTTGCCCTGTAAGTGATGATAAAGTAAGAAATAAATTGACAAAGAAGTTTTGATCATCAATATTGGGGCCGTATAAGTTCACCAGATATATTTTCTAATAACAAAGATCCTTGGATGATTAGATATCTTCCAAATTTGTCTCCAATTACATTTTTCACTTGAAATGGGACTGTTTTGTGTATGAGAGTCATAACTCCCCTAGCTCGGGATGAAAATGATGAGGTGAACACATTACCTTTCCATCTTCTCCTAATTCTTTTTACATCCTCCTCTATTAGATGAGTTTCTTGTAAAAATACAATTTTTGAATCTATATCTTTTATTTTATTCATAACTTGTTTAACTTTTTTTAGATTTTGTAGACCTCTGCAATTCCATGAAGTTAAATTAAGATTAACGCTTTGATCTATGATCAATAAGGAGTTTGAGATTACCTTGCAATATGAACATGCTCATACAGAGAAGCAAAAACATGGATGGTTGAACATTCATCCTACAAACTAAACAAAAACAAATTCCCTTTCCCCACATTCGTGGTAATCCCCCCAAAATCAAAAAAATTCAGTCTCCCTTTATAGCTAGTGACTGTTCCACACCTGCAAGGATCAGTCAAACCACTCTCTCTTTCTCCTCTCAATCACCCTGACTCTACTACTACTTTTAATGACATTAACTCTCTTCTGTAGCTTTTTCAACATAACTTCAAAGTTTTATAGCAACTTTGTACATCATAGCTTTTTTTTTATGTAATACAGTCTGTATTTTGTAGACATGTTATATGTTTCAGATCAATCAGATGCCTGTACAAATGCTTAAATGTTCTACCTTTGTCATGTTCATGCTTAGCTCCCACCAGTCTCCTCCTGGATCTGCTTAATGAGCTCCTGCGCCTCTTGAGGGGTCTTGAAGGTGTGGGTTCTCCCCTTATATGTGACCAGCAGTCTTGCCGGGTGAATCACTCCATGACAAATCCCGAGGTTGCGCAGCTCTTTGCGGGCGGGGTCGAACTGCCTCCTTAATTGTTGAATTCCTGTGGCCAAATCTGGGTAGAACCGCACCTGTTGATCCTGGTATTTAATTTCCCCTTTAGCTCGTGCAGTATTGGTGACCGTCATCTTGTCTCTGTAGCTGAGGAACTTCATAATCAGCGTCCTCGGTGGTGTCTTATTATCTCTCGGTGGGCCGATTCGGTGAGCTCTCTCTAAGACGACCGATGACTACAGGTCCGCGTTGTTCAGCGCTTCTGGAATCCACTTTTCCAAAAAGGAACATGAGTCCCGTCCGTCCGCTCCCTCCGGGAGGCCCACCAGCCTCAAATTATTCCATCGCGAACGGGATTCCAAGTCTAGGACGTTATCTTCCAGACATTTCCATTTTAATTCCAATGTTTGCACCTTTAATTGTAGGCTGGTGACGTCATCTTCAGTGCTTGAAATTCGGAGCTCCACCTGCGATACTCGTTCCATACAGTCGCTTATTTCCTTTCTCATTCCTTCTATCGCTGCTATAATCCCATCAAATTTAGACGAAAACTCTGCTCTCATAGAGCTGATGGCAGTGAGCACTGCGTTAGTCCCCTCCCCAGCCATTCCCGCTCCGCCGCTGGCTCCATCCTCCGCCATAGTCTCTGAAGTTTTTTGTGCTTCGCCTCGAGCGTGGAAGTCTGTTAGCTTGGGTTGTTTTGTCGAATTGCTTTTTCCGCCACCTGATTTCCCAGCCTCGGTCTTTATCATATCCGCGCCTAAGCGCTGGGATGGGTTTTTGTTCCAATTAAGAGAGTTTAAGCAAACTTTTTATTTTTAGGAGCAGAGCAGTGTGAAACACGTCTTCCTACGTGGCCGCCATAACCGGAAGTCTTTAAAATTAATTTTAATAGAAATGTTGGCTGAATGAAAAGTATGTCCATGTACACACTCAATATTTGGTTGGGTGCCTTTTGCATGAATTACTGCATCAATGTTTTGTAGCTTGAAGGCGATCAGCCTGTGGTACTGCTGAGGCCCAGATTGCTTTGATAGCGCAGCCTTCAGCTTGTCTGCATTGTTCGGGCTGGTGTCCTTCATCTTCCTCTTAACAAAACTCCATAGATTCTCTACGGCATTTAGCAAGGAGAGTTTGCTGGCCATTCAAGCAGTGATACCATGGTCATTAAACCAACCTTTGGTACTTTTGGTAGTGTAGACAGGTGCTAAGACCTGCTGGAAAATGAAATCAGCATCTCTTAAAGCCAGAGCCACCTTAATTTGCCATTAGGCCCTTGGGGTGAGAGGTTTTGTAGCCCCCCCCCCCCCCAACAGAATCTCAGTTTCAAATTATGTAATAGCTGTATTTTTAATAATGAATTGCATTTATATAGCACTTTTCATGACACAATGACACTTTACAATGAGTCCATTGTTCATTCACTCCCCAGACAATGACAGTGGTAAGCTACCTCTGTAGCTACAGCTGCCCTGAGGCAGACTGACAAAAACGTGCTGCCAATCCACGCCAAATGAATATTTATTCACATTCATACACCAGTGTCATGAACCATGAACACATTGGAGGCTTGGTGGGTAAAATGTTTTTCCCAAGGACACAACAGCAAGGTGGGGAGAGTGGGATTCAAACCACCAACTCACCAACTCTCCGGTTATTGGACAACCTGCTTTACCTCCTGAGCCACTATGATCTCATTTTTGTTTGTCTTGCAGAAATAATGCAACTTTGAGCTAGAAAGCACAACTACACTGCAAAAAAGTCAAATAGAAGTAAAATGAAATAAATTAAAGCTGTATATGCTTGTTTTTTGTCTGACAAGATATTTATTCTTGCTGTGCAGTTAATTTGTAAGAAAATTTTACATGCTTTCCAATAGTTTTAACTTGTTTCAAGCAATTTGATGAGTCAAATCTTCTTGCTCTGTTGGCAGATAATTTTACTTAAAATAAGCAATAATAATAATAATAATAATAATAATAATAATAAAAAATCTGGCAATAGATAATTTTAGTTAAAATTAGAAAAAATATCTGACAACAAAGTAAGATTAAATTTCTTAAAACTATCTTAAAGCAAGTCAAATCTTACCAAAAACATGTAGGTTTAGGGCGCTCGCGCACGCAGCGACCAGCAGCCGGTGGCTTGTCACCAGACTGCAAACCAAGTCTACCTACGGGTACAAATAAGTAACAAAAAAAAAAAAAAAAAAAAATCTTAAAGAAAACTGCACAACAAAAAGAAATTCTTGTCAAAATTATCTTGTGAGAGAAAAACAAGCATAAAGCCTTGATGTAAGATATTTTATCTTACTAAGATTTTCATTTTTACAGTGACAGATACTGCCTTCTGCATAAACACAAAATAGTCTAATCTCTCCCTCTCTCTGTCTCTGACACTGACACACACAGCACCATGGCCTAAACAACACCATGTATCAGGGGATGACACTGATCAACAGTTACAGTCTAATATGACAGCAGAACACAAAGTTATATTAGTGACGTAGTCCTGGTTCAAACAATGCACAACAGCAGCAACTAGAAAAGCACTTAGAGAGTGGATACCTCTGCCAAATTTCCTTCCATCCCTCATGGATGACCTCTAAAATGCAATGGGTTTGTGTGTAGGCCACGAGCCAGTTCTGATGAAAATTGCATCAAAGTCTGTCCAGTAGTTTTGGAGGATTCTTGTTAACCCTTTAATTGTCCGGCTGTCATAAAACATGTGCGTCACCTGCTGCCTATGTTGCAGGTCCGCGCCTGTAACGTGATGTGTCCAAAAAGCACAGAAAACTCAGTTGTACCAAGCATTTCACATCACAACATGTCAGACATGTATAGCTTACTGCTCTTCACTGGAGGACTTCACCCAAATGAACCGCTTCACATATCATTTCCGGAAACGTGAAGAAGAGAATGTAAACAAAGGCTCCATCTCAGCATATATTTCCACACGGAGGAAGCATTTGCTCCAAATTTTGCCAACTATGATTCTAAAAAGAGATTATTTAGCTTCTGAAGGGAAATATTTACCTTTTGTGACAGCAGAAGACGGTCTGGAGCATGTATACTTTCGTCTGCCATCGACGGAGCTGCACGTGATGACAGAGAACAATAGCGCTAGTTCGGTGGTGTTATGTAACCAAAATTGAGGTGGAATAAATCTTAATATACATATGTGAGTTTCTGGATGTTGGAGAAAAAGTGAAAATGACTGGCAGAAGATGAAATAAGGACCAGGGATGACGAAAATGGACGAATGAAGACATGGTGAGCGGTAGGTCTGATGTATTTATTTGTTTGTGTACATTCTACTGATTTTCTGGTTCATATACACTACCGTTCAAAAGTTTGGGGTCACCCAGACAATTATTTTGTGTTTTCCATGAAAAGTCACACTTATTTACCACCATGAGTTGTAAAATGAATAGAAAATATAGTCAAGACATTGACAAGGTTAGAAATAATGATTTATATTTGAAATAATAATTTTTTCCCTTCAAACTCTGCTTTCGTCAAAGAATCCTCCATTTGCAGCAATTACAGCATTGCAGACCTAACATGATTGCACAAGGGTTTTCTAATCATCCATTAGCCTTCTGACGCAATGAGCAAACACATTGTACCATTAGAACACTGGAGTGATAGTTGCTGGAAATGGGTCTCTATACACCTATCTAGATATTGCACCAAAAACCAGACATTTGCAGCTAGAATAGTCATTTACCACATTAGCAATGTATAGAGTGTATTTCTGATTAGTTTAAAGCAGGGGTCACCAACGCGGTGCCCGCGGGCACCATGTCGCCCGCAGGGACCACATGAGTCGCCCGCAGGCCTGTTCTAAAAATAGCACAACTCGCAAGTGAGCTGCGTCTAAGATGTAATTTTTTCTGCCGCTATTTTTTAAAATCACACTTGCATTTATATAGATTTTAAAATGACAATGTCTTAAAAATAAAAAAAATGAAAATATGTTTATTACACGTAAAGTTAATGTGAACTCTGACCTAGTTCAAAGGTCAGTATTGTGCGCATGACAAAACCTTCGCGCTTGTGGAGAGTAAGCTAGCGGGCAGTGAAGATGGTCAGCGGAGTGCAGTTTCCTACACAGTTCTTTTTCCAAAAAAAAAAGACATAAAATTTATCATTTTCAAAGTGAGCGGGATGAAGAGTTCTTTTTTACTACCGTGAAAGGAAGCTGTGTGTGTTTAATTTGCGGGGCGACTGTGGCCCACTGCTGCCCATTCTTTTTTTTTTTGATGGAAGGTAGATTTCTTCTGCAGTCCGGTGACAAGCCACCAGCTACCGGTTGCTGTGTGCGCAAGCGCCCCTTAACTCCCTAACCTGCATGTTTCTGGCACGTGGAAGGAAACCGGAGAAATCTCGGAGTAAACCCACGCAAACACGGGGTGAACATGCAAACTCCACACAGATCACTGTTGGCCGTGGGCAGGGATCGAACCCACGATCCCCCGGCCGAGGGTAAATTGTGCTGCCGCGGTGCCACCGTGCATATAAGCACTCTCAGTGCTTGTTTAGCTTCTTATGAAAGGACAGCGCTGGTTATTACTCCAGCATGATTCTTGGCAAGAACTGTATGGATATAATTCCAGTGAAGAAGAACACACAAAAGTGTGTTTATTAAATGTAACAGATTTTGAGCAGAATTGCAGCAGATTTGTTCAGTTAAAAATGTGATAAGATTTATTTAATATGAAAGTTGATTTTTCTTAAATGTTGCATAACTTTTTCAAACATGGTTCAACATAGTTCATGAATTAACAGGGTTTAGTTTTTTATGGTTAAAAGGGACTGGTGAAAACTGGACATTTTTTTTAATGTAGAAGTGATCATCTGAACAATTGCTGAGATTAATAAAAATAAAGTGTTGAATATTGATCTTGTCTGTTACCCACTCTTAAGTTATTGATAATTATATATATATATATATATACACACACACACACACACACACACACACACACACACACAATTTGTTATTTTAGAGGAGTGTGTCAAGCTGGTGCCCTTCACATGACTCAATACCCATGAAGTAGCTCTTGGTTTCAAAAAGGTTGGTGACCCCTGGTTTAAAGTTATCTTCATTGAAAAAAAGTGCTTTTCTTTCAAAAATAAGGAAATTTCTACGTGACCCCAAACTTTTGAACGGTAGTGTACTTTGAAGAGATAAGATAAACAAAAACAAAAGCAAAGACAAAAAACAAAACCACTTCTGACTGAAAGGTATGCAATTCGATATGGCTGCTGTCGCATTATGCAAATTAGATGTGTAAATTTACTCCTATCTCAAACTTTGGATCATATTCTACATCTTTCTAATTGACAGTAAGCCATTATCTCTTACCTCTTTCAAGTTACAGCCTTTGGAATTTGTCATATCCAAACTGAATATTTTCTTGAAAAAAAAAACTTGACCGCCAGGGGGTGACGAGCTGATGGGAGCGCTGCTGCGCCATAGACACAAAATGGGTTAACACACTTTTAGAAGAGCCTTGGTGGAAGTATGCATTCTCCGATCATCAACAAAACGTTATGGGTTCCTCTCTAGCCCAAGGACCACCTCTGGTGAAAATTTAATCCAAATGCATCCAGTAGTTTTTGTGTAATCCTGCTGCACAAATACAAACAAGGTCCTTGGTGGAGGTATGCACTCTCAGATCATCATCAAAATTTAATGGCTTCATCCTTGGCCCAAGGGCTATCTGGTGAAAATTTCATCAAAATCCATACAGTAGTTTTTGCATAATCCTGGTAATAAACAGACAAACCACCCTGATCACACTACCAACCTGCACAGGTGACTAGAAAGCTACAAAGAGTATATCTTACCTTTTTTTAGAAGTGCTTTCTTCTGACCTTCTTTAATGAAAAATCCTTCATTATGTCCTTTAAGTCCAGCTCACAAATAACGTCATCAATATGACAAATAATGACATCAATATGAGGTTACACAGTCTGTTTAAGCAGCATGCTTGATCTAGTCTACTTTTAACCAAGCTCCGAGTCTACTGTCCAACGCACAGCTGTCTGATGTAAGCAATGATGGCCTTTCCCAGCACAGCGACCTGGCTTTTCTTGTGCTGGTCTCCATCTCTCAGCTTGCCTTCTCCACTGGACTGCTCTCTTCCAACAGGATCTGGTGTTCTTCTCCTCCAGGTGAATGCTTTAACGGTCCACATGTCTCCTCAGTGCAGTAATTAGCAGCCCCACCTCCACTCATTGCAGCAGCTTAGAAAAATCCTTTACTCTTTGGGATTTTTTGAGCAATTCATTTTCCCTAAGCTCTTTTCCTCTCAATAATTTTATGAGCGCCACTCTCAAACTTTTTTCTGGACATTTTGACCTAGCTAATTACTTCTTACCTCTCACTGGTGCTTGCATAGTCACATGTCAAAACAATTCCTCTGATAGGCTATTGTGATGTACCCACTTGGGCCACATGAAAATTGGACCAATTAGCAGCCAGCCACACATGAATATCAAGTGATGGACATAGAATATGACCAATTAACAACAATGGGATCTTTTTTTTACTGGCTCATGACAGGCCCCCGATCTCCATAGGCCCCTGGGCTTCAGCCCAGCCCAGCCTGTTCATTAAGGCGGCCTTGCCAAAGCTTGTCTTAAAAGGGAAGCATGAAGTGCTCTAAAATTTCCCGGTATACAGGTGCTTGTCAAAAGGAAGATGAGAGACAACAGACCTAACAATGCAGTTCAGTTCTGTTCAGTTTATTTATATAGCACCTTTCAAGCACATGTGCAACCCAAGGTGCTTTACAAAACCATTGTCAAAGAGAAACACATAAAAACACAAAAAGGTAAGAGGTTAAAATATTCAAAAATATGAAGGCAAGAAAGGAATTGATTAAAACAACTATGACAATAAAATCACAATAAAACAGTCAAAGTGACAGTCAAAATTCCACGAATTGGAAATCAGTGAAAATAACAACAACATTACTAATAATAACAATAAAGCTAATTATAAGCTCTATCAAAAAGAAAAGTTTTAAGCTTGATCTTAAAAAAAGAGAGCGTATCAGCATCCCATACCCAGGCAGGGAGCTGGTACCACAGGAGAGGGGCCTGATAGCTGAAGGCTCTGTCTCTAAATTTACGTTAAAAAAAATCTGGGAACCACAAGTTAGCCTGCATTCTGAGAGCAAAGAGGTCTTGAAAGGTAGTATGGAATAATAAGGTCTTTAGGAAGGAGCTTGGCTGCTCAGGGCTTTATAAGTCATGAGAAGGATTTTTAAGTTCTATTCTAAATTTAACGAGGAGACAATGTAGAGAGGATAAGATGGGGGAAATGTGATCTCTCTTAGTTGCACCTGTCAGTACTCTGGCAGCAGCATTTTGAATCAGTTGAAGAATTTTGAGGGAATTGTTTGGACACCCAGTCAACAGGGTGTTGCAGTTGTCTAGCCTATATGTAACAAATGCATGGACCGATTTTTCAGTGTCAGTTTGAGACAGGATGTTCCTGATTTTTGCAATATTGCGCAGATGAAAGAAAGCAGCTCTAGACATCCGTTTAATGTGTGAAGTAAAAGACAAATCCTGGTCAAAAATTACTTCAAGGTTCCTCACAGTAGTACTGGATGCCAAGGTAAAGCCATCCAATGTAACTATATGGTTAGACAGGGAATCTCTGACTTTTTTTTAGGGCCAAAAACAAGTGCTTCTGTTTTGCTTGAATTTAACAGAAGGAAGCTACCAGTCATCCAGGCCTTTATGTCTTCAAGGCATGCCTGTAATTTTCACTAACTGATAAGTGTTTTTAGTGTCCATGGCTAAATAGATCTACGTGTCGTTGGCATAGCAGTGAAAATTCATATCGTGTTTTCTGATAATAGTGCCCAGTGGAAGCATATGTAAGGTAAACAAAACTGGTCCAAGACCAGAACCCTTAGGAACTGTCATGATTTGCTCCTCAGGGCAGAGAGAGAGACAGACCCGGGGTCTGGCACGTGGGAGTCTACTGCCTCGGTGATTGAGAAGCTACTGCCTGAGAGGTGGCGGTACTCCTCCGGTGAGATTTCCCTTGATGGCGGCGTTGTGGAGCAGGTGGAGCGGAAGCAGGAACAGGTGTCGGAGACTGGTGAGGCACTGATTTTTCAGAGGCCTGGGAACGCCTTCCCTTTGGCGCAGGCCCAGGTTTGCTCGGGGAATTCCTCACCATCTCATTGTTCTCTCGTAGCAGCGCCGCCACCAGAGAAATTCTCTCTACCCCTTCAGCATGCTCTCGAAGCTGGGAGCATCGGCGAACAGCTGCCTCCGCGAGGCCCAAGTACCATAAAGCATCTTTTGGGGCAAAATTGCTGCACACTATGGAGATTAGCCCATTGATCTCCATTAGAGGGTTGCAGCACTCCCACCCCAGGCTCATCGGGTAACTGCATCCCTCTGCAGAGTCCAACATGATGCGCTTGAGGGAACACATGAGTGAAGCACACAAAAGGGGCAAAAAATCCACAGACTGCAGTGGCTGGGTCTTTTTACCGGCGGAAGTCTACTGTCATGAGTTGCCCCTCAGGGCAGAGAGACAGACAGACCCACGTGCCATCTGCAGTTTGTGGCATTTATTGAAACAAACATAAAGTTCCAAAAGTGCAACAAGCAAAAAATCCAAACACAGATAATAAGGTAAACTTACAGATTAGAAGCGGATAAACTCACCAGAACGGGGATGGGGTTCTGGTGATGAGGAGAAATTAATGTTCAGACTGCTGCAAGAATGAAATGAAAATGCAGTCCTTAAATAGGTCAAAACAAATAACTCAAGTGATGACAGGTGTGGGGTCACATGAGCTGGCAAAAGGTAACAGTGATAGATGATTAGGATCAGCTGCGAAGTAGTGAGAGGAGAGCAGAGAGAGCTGACAGTGTCATGACCCGAGCGCCGATCTCGTCCGCGCTCGGGTCATACATCATCTTTTTCAGGCTTTGACAGCAGTGTCTCCCTTCTGGCTCCCCGGGCTCTTATTGTGACAGCGCCTGGTGGAGCTTCCTGCAGTCTAGGCCGAAACAGCCGTGCTGCATTCGGGGTCATTAGTGACTGGCGTTAAAAGCGGACGCCGAATACACCCCGATGCAGCAGTCTCTGTTTATCTCCCTATCAGAGCTCCGTGAAGACTCCTCGCTGTCTGTAGCATCGGGCATTCCCCGGCTCAGACGTCGTCTTCTCATCATCCTCAATTGTAAGTTATCCTGTTGTTGTCCTATCCTCGTTGTAGTGTGCTTTAGCCCACCGTGGCTCTTTCCTTTGTTAGTGTGTGTTATCCCCTGTTCCCTTACCTTTAATAATAAACACCTTTGCAAACTCATTGGTGACTGTTGGCGTCTTATGGTGGCTCGCGAGGGCCACCTTGACAGTAGACTGCTGCCAGAACGTCTAGAGAGAGGCGTCACACCGAGACGCCATTCACCGTGAGTTTCTGCATAAATTGGACTTTGTTCTTCCCTGTCTGGGTGTCCACTCTGGGAGAATGCCGTCTCCCAGGGGCCGCGTTCGGCGCCTGGGTAATGAGCTAGCGAGCGCCCTGGAGTATGTTGATGGGACGCTCCTCGCCGCTACCTTTGACGACAACCCCAACGACATGCACTGGCACCTAGACTACGCTGAGGTTCTCCTGGACAATCTTCCTTGCTACGCCGACCACCCTGAAGTCAGCGCGAAGAGGAATGACATCGCCGCACAGCGCGAGATACTCCGTGGGCTGGAGGAAAATCCCGGCAGGGAGCTGAAGAGGAGGAATCATCGCCCCTCGCTTCGGGATCCTGCTCCTGCCTCCGCTCCGGCCCGGGAGTTCGCACCGTCCAGAGGTCTTTCCCCATCGAGCATGACGTCAGTCGGGATCCCCCCAGAGGAGCTGCAGCTGACTGCAATTAGCATCTGGGACCGAGTGGCTGCTGCTCACTCTGCTGTTCATCCATCTGTAATTATGAAGCATGTGGCGGCGGCAGACAGACTGGTGGAGAGGAATCCCGGGCTAAGTGACTTTCCTGAGTTTGCTGACCTCCTTGCTTCTGTCTCCGCACAGGAGCGGCGATTCCCAGACCTCACCTTCGCCTCGCCCTCTGCCAGAAACCGTCGTCACCTCCACAATCCTCCTCAGCATGAATCCTGTCCGGATCCAGTTCCGGGTTGCTGCAAGGGCTCAAACCCCCACACAGCTGTCACTCCTGCGCCTCGTCAGAGGGGAATCCCCGCAGCCTCATCTCCCGGCCCAGCTCGTCTCGGCTGTCGCCCCCTCCTCCTCGTCGCCTATCCCGGCCGCTGTGTGTCTCTGGAGTCCTGTTACGGCGAGCCCCGTCCCGGAACCCTCTCGAGCGGCTCCCCCTCGTTCTCCCAGGGGGCCCGCTGTCACCGTCCGGCAGGGAAAGGGAGGAGCAACGTCCGCCGCAGCAGGCACCATCCAGCCTCCAGGAGACAGGCAAGTCCAAACTATATTCTCATTATTGTGATTTGCCTTGTCAGACACCTGAGGGTGGAGTTCGGGGTTTGCAGTCCCCCGAGCTCCCACCACCTGCTGTGGCTTTAGTTTTTGATCCCGCATCCTCTGTGTCTCCCTCCGCTGAGTGGTCCTTGATGCCAGGCCAACGTCGCCGGATGAGGAGGGGGCCTGCGGTTCTGGAGAGCCTGGTTCCGGTCCCGCAGCCACGTCGTGGGCGGAGGAGGAGAGCGGACTGCAGCGTGGAACCTGCGCCGACGAAGAAGCGTCCCCGGGTCTCCACGGATGAGCGGTCCGGTCCAGCGGGTCGAGGGTCCCCTGCCACCACGCCGTGCGGGCCGTCGGCATGGGCATCGGTGTCGGAGGATCCAGAGGCTGCGGACACCATCATGCCAGCTGCGGAGCCCGACGTAGCTGAGTGGGAGCCTGATGACGACCTCCTGCCATCTGAGCCCGGATCATCGGAGTCCTGGACGGCGTCAGAACCTGAGATCAGGCAGGTGCTCTGTATTGTCTTTCTCCTTTCCATTCTAGAGCATTTTTGCCTGTCTCTAGGGGAGACGAGCCGACTGCAGCCGCCCGCTGCGTCCGAGCTTGTCTCGCCGGGTTCTGGCGCTGCCGGTGATCCTGATCCCAGTTTTTCTCTCTCTTCCGAGCCTTCTCCCAGGGTCGCCGGCGAGGAGCTGATTTCGCCCACTGTGCCAGAGGTTCCGGGTTCGGGGTTGGAGGTTGGTTCTGGTGTGGCGCCGACCCAGTCGGGGTCCAACGCGGGTGCAACGATGACCCAATCGGGGTCCGACGCAGGTGCAACCGTGACCCAATCCGACATGACCCGAGCGCCGATCTTGTCCGCGCTCGGGTCATACATCATCTTTTTCAGGCTTTGACAGCAGTGTCTCCCTTCTGGCTCCCCGGGCTCTTATTGTGACAGCGCCCAGTGGACCTTCCTGCTGTCAAGGCCGAAACAGCTGTGCTGCATTCGGGGTTATTAGTAACTGGCGTTAAAAGCGGACGCCGAATACACCCCGATGCAGCAGTCTCTGTTTATCTCCCTATCAGAGCTCCGTGAAGACTCCTCGCTGTCCATAGCATCGGGCATTCCCCGGCTCAGACGCCGTCTTCTCATCATCCTCAATTGTAAGTTATCCTGTTGTTATCCTATCCTCGTTGTAGTGTGTTTTAGCCCACCGTGGCTCTTTCCTTTGTTAGTGTGTGTTATCCCCTGTTCCCTTACCTTTAATAATAAACACCTTTGCAAACTCATCGGTGACTGTTGGCGTCTTATGGTGGCTCGCGAGGGCCACCTTGACAGACAGCTGACAGGGCAATGCCCACAAGGAGCACAATCCGGAAACGCCACTTGACAGCTGTCAACACAAAGAAAGAACACAACAGTCCGAAATACAAGGAATAAAATATCAATAAATGCAGACGGATGAATAATTACAAATTGATACAAAACATGAGCGTAACAAAACTGAAACATAAACAGAAAAATAGAAAACAGTACGAGAATACCGAAACTCAAAAGGCACAAAATACAACAAATAAATAAGTACAGAGGAAAAAGTCACTAGGCTGAGCATGGTGGAAACTTCCAGTGTTCAGCTCATGACAGGATCACCATAATTAACTTGAGAAAGTGTGGAAGACATATCATTTACATGTACAAACTGGAATCTGTCTGATAAATATGATTTAAATCAGGCCAGAGAAGTTCCCTTGATTCCAATGATGTGTTCAAGTCTATGTAGCAAAATTGTAGCAAAAATGAAAACAACCTGAAGGCCACTATCAAAGCAACCTGGGCTTCTATATCACCTCAGCAGCATCACAGGCTGATCGCTTCCATGTCACGCCACACTGATGCAGTAATTCATGCAAAAGTGAGTTTTAGACCTTGAGTTTTTAACTTTTAATATGACTCTTCTCTCTTACCTCTGGTTTTTCTCTCATCTCTTTGTCTTTTTATACCCTGACTGATGGAGCCTTGAGTATTTTTATCATGTTCATAGTCAATTTCATGTGTGCCTGTGTTTGTGTCTATGTTGAATGTAATTTGTGGCTTGTAAATATGGACGTCATCAGACTGCAAAACAAATCTACCTACGGGTACAAATAAAGTAACCTGAACCTGAAAAGGAGCCCTGACCAAGTATTGAGTGTGTACATGGACATACTTTTCAGTTGGCCAACATTTCTATTTAAAATCCATTTTTTTTTAAGTTAATTTTATGTCATATTCTAATTTTTTGAGAAACTGAATTTGGGGTTTTCATGAGTTATAAGCCATAACCAACAAAATTAAAAGAAATAAACACTTGAAATATATCACTCTGTGTGCAATGAATCTACAGTTGACATAAAAAGTCTGTACACCCCTGCTCAAATGCCAGGTTTTTATGATGTAAAAAAATTAAACCAAGATAAATCATTTCAAAACCTTTTCTCCCATTAATGTGACCTATAACCTGTAGAGCCCAACTGAAAAACAAGCTGAAATCTTTTAAAGGGAAAAATAAAAAACTTACAATAACCTGGTTGCAGAAATATGCACACTCTGTTATAAATGGGGATGTGACTGTGTTCAGAATTAACCAATCACATTCAAACTCATCTTAAGTGGGAGTCAACACACACTTGCCACCATTTAAAGTGCCTCTGATTAACACCCCAAAAAGTTCAGCTGTTCTAGTAGGCTTTTCCTGACATTTTTGTAGTCACATCTTACAGCACAAGCCATGGTCCACAGAGAGCTTCCCAAGCATCAGAGGGATCTCATTGTTCAAAAGTGTCAGTGAAGAGAAGGGTACAAAAGAATTTCAAAGGCATTAAATATACCATGGAACACAGTGAAGACAGTCATCATAAAGTGGAGAAAATAAGGCACAATAGTGACATTACCAAGAACTGGATGTCCCTCCAAAATTGATGAAAAGACAAGAAGAAAACTAGTCAGGGAAGCTGCCAAGAGGCCGACAGCAACATTGAAGTAGCTAAAGGAATTTCTGGCAAGTACTGGCTGTTTAGTAAATGTGACAACAATCTCCCGTCTTCTTCATATGTCTGGGCTATGGAAGCCTTATCTTACAAAGAAGAACATCCAAGCACAGCTATATTTTGCAAAAGCACATTTGAAATCTCCCAAACGTATGTGAGAAAATGTGTTATGGTCCAATGAAACCAAGGTTGAACTTTTTAACCATTGGCGCAAACAGAACACTGCTCATCACCAAAAGAACACCATACCTACAGTGAAGCATGGTGGTGGAAGCATCATGCTTTAAGGCTGTTTTTCTTCAGCTGGAACTGGGGCCTTAGTCAAGGTGGAGGGAATTATGAGCAGTTCCAAATACCAGTCAGCGTTGGCACAAAGCCTTCAGGCTTCTGCTAGAAAGCTGAAGAAGAAGAGGAACTTCATCTTTCAGCACAACAATGACCCAAAGCACATATCCAAATCAACAAAAGAATGGCTTCACTAGAAGAAGATTAAGGTTTTGAAATGGCCCAGCCAGAGTCCACACCTGAATCTGACCGAACATCTGTGGGGTGATCTGAAGAAGGCTGTGCACAGGAGATGCCCTCTCAATCTGACAGATTTGGTGTGTTTTTGCAAAGAAGTGTGGGTAAATATTGCCACATCAAGATGTGCCATGCTGATAGACTCCTACCCAAAAAGACTGAGTGCTGTAATAAAAGCCAAAGGTGCTGCAACAAAGTATTAGTTTAAGAGTGTGCATATTTATGCTACCAGGTTATCGTAAGTTTTTTATTTTTTCCCTTAAAAGATTTTAGTTTGTTTTTCCAGTTGTGTTGTATAGGTTATAGGTCACATTAATGATGGAAAAAGTTTTGAAATGATTTATCTTGGTCTCATTTTTTTTTACATCACAAAAACCTGGAATTTGAACAAGGGTGTGTAGACTTTTATATCTACTGTATCCAGTGACGTTGGAGTGCAATTATCATGGAATATAGTAACTTCTGGAATCCCTATTGTCCAATCAAATTGGTTGGTCGGAACTAACTTTTGTATACAAATAAACATATATAGCCATACTAATATATAAACCCAAAAGTGGGTTAAAAAGTAGTGGGGTAGGAACTAAAGTAATATGAATCTAGGCAGGGACATAAGCATCAACCTTGCTAAACTGCTAGGTTTATGTAGATCAATCAGTGCGTGTGTATGTGTGTGTCTGGGGTGTGTGTGTGTGTGTGTGTGTGTGTGTGTGTGTGTAAGTGTAAAACATCACAGCTCCGTTAAGTTAGGTGAACTTGTGCCATTTATTCGACTCAAATTATCAAGAAACTTTTTGAATTTTGATAAGTTTTCAGATGTGAACCTTGGTCCTAAAATACAGACAAGTTGTCTTTTTTAAGTTGGGTGAAACAGTTTCAATTAAACAGTGATACAATTGTGGTAACTTGGTGCCAATCAGTTTTCCACTGAAAAGAACTTTATATTCTCCCAATAAAAGTTTCAAGTTAAGTTGCCTCACATTTTTAAGGCAGTAGTTAACTTTTTTTGTTCTCTGTTAAATAAAGGGTGAATTCTGGGTTTTCCCTTTTTTCAATATTAAATGAAAAACAGATTACCCAAAGATATCAAGGCATTTTCTCTGCTATAAATTCCCTTCAGACATACAATAAAAAGGCTGTAGTTACTGAGACCATTTTGCAGTTAAATGCTGTCTTAAAAATCACACCTTTTACTCTTGGTCTTGTCTGCGTCCTGGTGGGCTCTGGTCACTGACTCGTTTTGATGTGGCCTTGATACAACACTAATCAAGAGTTTGAAAAATGGGGCAGACACTCTGTCAAAACCCTGAACTTCATAAGAGCATTCTCACAATCCACAGAAGCATCCCCAAAAAATGGTGAGCTGAGCTTGGTCAGTTTCAACTTTTAAATAATGGAACTAAACAGTTCTCTGATTTTGGTGCTTAAATCTGCAGGAAATTCTTCAATAAATCATCACCTGGTTACTCAAAAAGAGCAAGTTTTGCTGTTAGCAGTTGCTAGTGGAAATTTATTGTCCCCCCACCCCCTGCAACTCACTAATCATTACACTTAAGTTAAGAAGGACAGCGTTAATGTTCACATACTGTCCTCGTTTATAGTTGCCAGGATGTTGAATGCTTTTGTTGGACTGGGAAGTTTTGTTTGTGGAATGATTAGAAAAGTTGAAGATAAACTCATGCAGAGCAAAGTTTGTTAAGTTTTCAGTGAGAGACGAAAATTTCTAAAAACTTAAAGAGACTATTCATACAATAGTAAGTTCCATTTTTCCAAAGGATAATGAGTGTTGCAAAATATGAGAAAAAGTTGAAAATTTACAACAAAGCATTCTCAAATTTATGAAAAAAGGTACAGACCAATGAGAAAACCTTCACAGAGTTTCAAAAAGAAGTCCCATATGTGAATTTATTTATTTATTTATTTGATTTATTGAGCGAGGACAGTGCACATTAATCAACATATCAACATTATGCTCCAATGTAAACGTGCGGGAATTGGCACAATAAGACCATCGACTACAACCCCTCAGTTATCAGATATTTAGAGAACCATTTATGGCAGAGAGACCACAGAAACTTTAGAGCCATCCAACCAGACTCAGCTTGTTAGAATGAGCTGGTCCCCCCCATAGGAATGCTGAACAACCCGATAAACGCTGTCACCACCAAATTCATGCGGACCTCCACCAACAAAGTCAAGTGTCCCGTGTTCGTCATCAGGTGGACCCCTGAGGGCCGCTGTCTGGTGACGGGGGCCTCCAGTGGAGAGTTCACTCTGTGGAACGGACTGACCTTTAACTTTGAGACCATTTTACAAGCCCATGACAGTGCGGTGCGGGCCATGACATGGTCTCACAACGACATGTGGATGCTAACGGCGGACCACGGCGGCTACGTGAAGTACTAGAAGTTCAAGATTAACAATGTGAAGATGTTCCAGGCTCACAAGGAGGCCATTAGAGAAGCCAGTTTTTCTCCAACCGATAACAAGTTTGCCACCTGTTCAGATGATGGATCGATCCAGATCTGGGAATTCCTGCAGCGCCACGAGGAGCGGATCCTGAGAGACCACGGTGCTGATGTGACGTGTGTGGACTGGCACCCCACCAAAGGCCTGGTGGTGTTGGGCAGTAAGGACAGCCAGCTGCCAATGAAGATCTGGGACCCCGAGATGGGCCAGAGTCTGGCCACACTTCACGCCCACAAGAACATGGTGATGGAGGTGAAGTGGAACCTGAACAAGAACTGGCTCCTGATGGCCTCTAGGGACCACCTCTGTAAGCTGTTTGACATCCGCAACCTGAAGGAGGAGCTGCAGGTGTTCAGGGGCTACAAGAAGGAGGCCACAGCCGTGGCTTGGCACCCTGTTCATGAGAGACTGTTCGCCAGCGGAGGATCTGATGGCTCTCTGCTCTTTTGGCACACTGGGGTGGAGAAGGAGGTGGGGAGCATGGAGATGGCCCATGAGGGTATGATCTGGAGTCTGGCCTGGCACCCGCTGGATCACATTCTCTGTTCAGGCTCCATCGACCACACCAGTAAATTCTGGACCAAGAACCAACCCGGGGACAAGATAAGAGACAGCTACAACCTCAACCTGATATCAGGGATGTCTGAGGACGGCGTGGAGCATGATAATGAGGAGCCCAACAGTGTGGTGTCTATCCCTGGGATGGGAGTCCCTGAGCAGCTGAAGGCCACCATGGAGCAGGAGCAGAGCAGTAAAGAGGCAGAACCTGAGGTGGAGATGTCCATCCCGGGTCTGGACTGGGAAATGGACGAGGTCATGGGCAAAGATGCTAAGAAGGTCCCCCAGAAGAAAGTCCCGCATGCCAAACCCATCCCTGCCCAGTTCCAGCAGGCGTGGGCGGAGAATAAAGTTCCCATGATGCCTCCTCCATCTGCAGACAAGGAGGGTAAGATGGAGATGAAGAAAAAGACTCAGGTGGAGATGGAGCAGAAGATGGCGGCGCTGCAGTACACCAACCCCATGCTGCTGGAGCAGATGAAGATGGATCGGATGAACCAGAATACTGATGGGAACATGGGGCCCCCTCAGGGGCAGGGCCCCATGCCCCCTTTCCCTGGGGGCCCGTGAGGCCCTCCGGGCCAGCAGGGATTTCCCCCAAACATGCCTCCTCAGCAGATGGGCAACAACATGGGGCCTCCCATGGGTCCCGGAGGCATGCAGCCATCATTTATGCCCCCCGGACAGATGGGGCCACAATCTGGACCCCAGCTGCACCAGGGGCCCCCTCAGGGCATGATGGGGCCACCAGACATGCAGAGATATCCTGGTCCTCAGAGAAACATGGGCCCCACAGGGGCCTCACGGGATGGGGCCCAGATGGATGTAGGGGCCTCCTGGTTGGATGATGGGGCTGCTGCCTTGAGGAAGGGGCCCAAGGGATCCTCAGGGGCCTCCACCCCAGGGGGGCATGATGCCACCCCAGGGGAACATGATTGGTCCCCAGGGACCTATGCAGGGTGAGATGATAGGGCCCCCACCCAGGACAAATGGGAACAATTTTGGCATGGGCAATATGCAGGAGTCCCCAGGTGGAATGCATGGACCTCCAGGAAACATGCAGGCCCCCCCCAGTAACATGTAGGGACCCCATGGGAACATGCAGGGGCCCACTGGACATATGCAAGAACCCCATGGAAATATGCAGGGGCCCCAAGGTAACATGCATGGACCCCATGGAAACATGTAGGGGCCCCCAGGTAACATGCAAGGACAACATGGAAACATGCAGGGGCCCCCGTACATGCAGCACCAGGGACAGAACTCGGGACCCATGATGCATGGCATGGGGCAGCAGGGGCCCAACAACAAAGACCCTCGGGGGTCACAACGGTTACCATGATGGGGCATCTCATGGAGGTCGGGACCGTCCCTCGTCCATGCAGGGGATGGGCATGGCGTCTGTGCCACCCCGTAAGCGGCCCTGGCAGGATGGCCCCGGGACAGGAGACCACAAAACGAGTGCAGGTGATGGAGGTTGCCCACCTCAACGAAACGGCAGTGGTGGTTACAGTCTCTCTGGTCATGGTGGTCGTGGCGGGCATGGCGATGGTGATGGTGATGACGGTGGAGGTTATGGTCCATCCAGTCGGGGTGGTCGTGGTGGGCACGATGGCAGTGACGACGGCAGAGGTTATGGTCCGTCCAGTCATGGTGGACGTGGTGGGCATGGTGGCAGTGATGACGGTGGAGGTTACGGTCCATCTGGTTGGGGTGGTCGTGGCGGCCACGGCAGTAGTGATGATGGTGGAGGTTACGGTCCATCTGGTTGGGGTGGTCGTGGTGGTCACGGTGGCGGTGGTGATGATGGTGGAGGCTATGGTTTGTCCAGTCGTGGTGGCAGTGACAGCAGCAGTGGTTATGGTCTGTCTGGTCATGGCAGGCGCTGTGGCTGGGGTCCTGGAGGACCATCGGGGCCCCCGCAGAGGAGGACTGCCCGCCAGAGGGTCTTCAAGGGAGGTGCTGAGGGGCCGGTAGTCTCCTGATGGGCTGATGATCATGTGACGGCCATGCTGCTCTGTGATTGGCTGTTTTTCATTCTTTATCCTTTTGTATCAGATTTTTATGTTTGTGTTTGACAATAAAGATTGATACTGTCCAATAAAAACTCTTTAAAGAGAGAAAAAAAAGGAATTAGCACAATAGCTAAATTTCATCCGTAGTCCCAAGGTCGGTTTCACACACCCTCGAGACATAATTCATAAGACACGTTTGCAGATATGTTACAACTAACAAGACAATGGATAAGACAGAATACACAACATATCTCAGCTAACAGGACAATCCATGGACAAAACACACAAAACATAAGACAAAATAAACACATTTTACATAACACCAATAAATCCACAAACAGGATAGTTCAAAATCTGGATTTTCCCAGAAGTCTGTAGATATGTAGACATCTATAATGGAGACATTTTATAAATGATTACAAAACTGGTTTATTCATTCATTCATTCATTTATTCATTCATTCATCTTCTTCCGCTTAATCCTTTTCGGGTCACGGGGGGGCTGGAGCCTATCCCAGCATCTTTGGGCGAGAGGCAGGGTCCACCCTGGACAGATCGCCAGTCCATCGCAGGGCCAACACAGAGAGACAGACAACCATTCACTCTCACAGTCATATCTAAGGACAATTTAGAATCCCCAGTTTGATGCCAGTTAACCTAACTTGCATGTTTTTGGCATGTGGGAGGAAACCAGAGAAATCCCGGAGTAAACCCACGCAGACACGAGGAGAACATGCAAACTCCACACAGATCACTGTTGGTCGGAGGCTGGGATCGAACCCAGGATCCCCCGGCCAAGGGTGAGTTGCTGTGCTGCGGCAGTGCTAACCACTCCACCACCGCGTTTATCTTTAACCAAAACTTAAGTTTCTTTTTAAAGGCTAAATAGTTGTCACAGTGTCTGATATGAGCTGGTAATTTGTTCCATGAGTGTATGCCTCTAAATGACACAACCTTCCAACCAAATTCAGATTTATGCCTTGGTACATTGCAATTTCCTCTGGTTTGTGCTCTGGTATTTTTTTTTTTTTTTTAATTTGCAACAAAGGTGATAAATTTATATCAGAAAATTGCATGTTAAAGGGATGACACTCTTATCATTACCAGTGGGGGGCCAGTTTATTCTTATAACTCACCAATTCTACCTCATCTTAAGGCTCGAATATGTCTGTGGTTGAATCTGATTTCTTTTTGGCAGGAAACATGCTCAAAGCAGGGCTTCCATAGTACAGGATGCTGACTTTTGCTTCAAGGGTAAGTCAAACACAAAAAAATATCCAGATTGCTGAACATCACAGGAAGTCAGGGGGAAGATACAGTGTCTGATGTTTTTAGTTTTGAATTAGCTTCAATAAACCTGTGATACAGTGTGAGTTTGTTCTGCATTCAGGGTGGTGGGAGAGCCCTGATGTGGATGTGTCACTTTACACAAACAAAGAAAGAGATCGTTTAAAAATTGTAATCTCATATTTGGGCATGTTTTTTTTTTTAAGACAATTACAAAAGAAGAACAAATTAAAACAAGCTCATGCATATACCAAGCTACAAAGAAGACTGAACAGACACCATTTGTTCACATGAAATGAGTGGATTAGTAGTTTTCCAGCATAAATAGAAATCAGTGGTGTGGAGTGTGTAAATGACGAGGCAGATTTGTCTCAGGCAGTTTATTACACATCTCACACATAAGCATAGTAGAAAGAGGACATCTCAGACAAAACTCTTCCCTTAAATACTCAGGTCTTCCTAAAGACACTTCTACACATCAAAGGTCACATTGCATTCACATCAAAGGTCACATTGCATTCACTTCCTTAATCCTTTAACATCCTGCTCACAGTCTCTGATACACAAAGGACCCTCCTAGCAGTCTCTGACACACAAAAGATCACACTGCATCATTCTTCACAACTTCCTGTTATCTCCAAGTAAAACTCTGCTCTTTGTTCTTATCTAAGATGCTACTCATTATGTTCTCCCCATGTGCGGCTACACCCCCCCCACCCCCGCGCATATTGGATTGAACAAAAGAATAACAGTCCGTATGCTGTGACAGAATCATTAAACATCAATCCACATGCTGCTTGGGCTTCAGTCTTCTCCCGTATCTGCTGTAACCAGGATTCACCGCCCCCGCCGCGCTGTCATGCTGGGGAGCTGATGTTTGGGGGTGAAAACCTTTTGTCTGTCCCTGTGGGTGTGCTGGGGAAATTTTACTCTGGGAAGCTCCCCGTGGGGAGCCGAGGGGCCCTCGCCAACAGCACTTGCTTGTCCGCCACCACAAAAGCAGGTTTGAGTCTGTTTATGCCAACCTTTTCCCTCCTACCCCCCAAATCTAGCAAAAAATGCTTGTCCCCTGTTTCCAGCACTCTGAACAGTCCATCATAAGGTGGGTGCAGTGGGGGGCGATGTGCATCGTGTCTGACAAAAACAAACTCCGCGTTTTTCAAAGTTTTAGGCACAAAAACGCGCGGAAAACTGTGGTGAACAGGGCCCGGCAGCGTGTTTGTGTCAATGCCACACTGCAACAGCTGAGACGGGGAGCTGCCCGGCGCAGGATTATCTGGGAGAAACTCCCCGGGCAGCCGAAGTGGCTGCGCAAAAACAAGTTCAGCCGGGGAAGCTTCCAAATTCTCTTTAGGCGCAGAACGTAACCCCAATAAAACCCACGGTAGCTTGTCTACCCAATTTTCATCCGTCAGTGACGCCCTGAGAGCCGCTTTCAATGACCTATGAAAACGTTTGCATAACCCATTAGCCTGTGGATCGTACGCGGTTGTGCGGTGAATTGTGACACCCAGGCTGCGGGCCATTGTTGCCCAAAGTTCGGAAACAAATTGAGGGCCTCTTTTGGATGTAATGTCCGACGGGACTCCAAAACGCGCCACCCATGCTGTTAAAAATGCACGCGCCACCTCCTCGGCTGTGGTTGATGCCAGTGGAACCACCCCCGGCCAGCGCGTGGTGTGGTCCACCATTGTCAGAAGGTGCGTGCACCCCTGTGATGGCTGGAGGAGGCCCACGAGGTCCACGTGAACGTGGTCGAACCTCTTAGCCGGGATGTGAAACGGCTCCAAGGGAGCTCTCGTGTGTCTGTGTACTTTGGCTCGTTGGCACGCCATGCAGGCTGCTGCCCACTCTTTCACTTGTTTGCGAAGGCTCGGCCACACAAATTTCTCTCCTACCATTTTGACCGACGCGCGCACTCCCGGGTGCGCTAAAGAATGAATCGAGTCAAAAACGCGGCGGCGCCATGCGGCCGGTACCACGGGACGCGGTCGCCCAGTGGAGACATCGCAGATTAGGGGGGGCATACCGTCTTGCAGCACCCTGCTCTCCAGCCTTAACCCTGTTGGTCCAGACTGGAGCGCGCGCACATCCGCGTCACTAACCTGCTCCGCGGCCATGGCTGTGTAATCTATCCCCACGCGGACCGAGGCCGCCACAGCGCGTGAGAGGCAGTCTGCCACTACATTCAGTTTACCGGACACATGCTGAATATCGGTAGTAAACTCTGAGATCGCGGCCAACTGTCTCTGCTGCCGGCCCGACTATGGTTCTGAAACCTTGGCCATCGCGAATGTTAGTGGCTTGTGGTCAATGAACGCGGTGAAACAGCGTCCTTCCAGCCAGAACTGGAAATGGCGAATGGCAAAGTGGAGAGCCAGCAACTCCCTGTCGAACACGTTGTATTTACGTTCACTATCGCGCAAAGTCCTGCTGAAAAAGGCGAGCGGCTGCCAAGCCCCTGCTACACGCTGCTCCACGACCGCCCCTATGGCCACATCTGACGCGTCAGTAGTGAGCGCTATGCGGGCCTTGGGTGTGGATGTGCCAGCAAGGCAGCGTTAGCCAGGGCTGCTTTGACTTCCGAGAACGCCTGCTCTCGCTCCGGGGACCATTCGATCTTATTCGCGGGTTTCTGTTTTTTGAGCGCGGTGTACAGTGGTTGCATGAGCTGCGCTGCGCGGGGGGGGAAACGGTTATAAAAATTCACCATTCCCAAAAACTCCTGTAACGCCCTGACCGTTTGCGGTCGGGGAAAATCTGCTACCGTGCGCACTTTGCCAGGCAGCGGAACCGCTCCTTCGGGAGAGACGCGGTGCCCCAAAAAATCAATCTGCGTCACCCCGAACTGACACTTCGCTGGGCTGATTATTAAACCGTGCTCTCCCAACCTCCGGAAAACCGCCGTGAGGTGGGTTTTGTGTTCGTCTTCGGACGCGCTGGCTACCAAGATATCATCCAGGTAGATGAATACGAAAGGGAGATCGCGCAGCACTGCATCCATCATGCGCTGGAATGTCTGTGCCGCCCCTTTAAGCCCGAATGGCATGCACAAAAACTCGAATAGACCAAACGGAGTTATCACCACTGTTTTGGGTATGTCCTCAGCGCACACTGGGACTTGGTGGTAACAGCGAACCAAGTCTATTTTAGAAAAAACGCGCAATCCCGCCAAGTGAACGGAAAAATCCTGGATGTGAGGAATTGGGTAGCAGTCGTGCGCTGTGGCGTTGTTCAACCTGCGGAAATCCCCGCAAGGTCGCCACGAACCGTCAGCTTTAGGGACCATGTGTAGCGGGGAAGCCCATGGGCTGTTTGAAAGCCTGATGATGCCCAGCCTCTCCAGGTTGGCGCACTCCTCGCGCGCTATGGCCAGTTTAGCTGCGTCCAAGTGCCGAGGTTTTGCAAAAACGGGTGGCCCGGTGGTGGTAATAAAATGCTCCACCCCGTGTTTAGTGACGGCTGCCGAAAATGTCGGGACCATGAGTGCTGGGAACTGAGTGAGCAGTGTGTGGAACTTACCGCATGCAGCTGTGACGTTGGCTTGTGCTGTTGGCCGGGACGCTCGAGCTGTACAGGGGATAGAATCAAAAGACAGTGCATTAACCAGGCGCCTGTTAGCAACATCAACCAACAACCCATGTGAGCACAAAAAATCAGCCCCCAATATATTGAAATTCAATGCTGCTACGACAAAAGTCCACTCAAATGCACGGCCATGTAGCGACAGAAGTAGAGTCCTTTCACCAAAGGTCTTAATCTCCGAGCCGTTTGCTGCGGCCATCTTGGGGCCGCTGGATCCAGCCAGCCGGTCGGCGTAGGACGGCATGATGAAAGTCAACTGGGCGCCGCTGTCCACGAGGAAATGCCTCCCCAAGCGTGCGTCCGTCAAGTAGAGCAGCTTGTTCTCCTCCCCGAGGGCCGCAGCTGCTACCGACCCCCGGTCTTGGCGTTTCCTGAGCACTTGAACTGGCACGGTGGTATATATTTGCGTGCCTTCTCTGCAAAGTGGCGGTGGTAGAAACAAAGGATGTCTCCTCCGCGTTCCTTGGCCCCTGCCGCCGCTGTCGTTGGTGGTTCTGCTACAGCCGTCAATGGCTCCTCGCCTCCTCCGGCCGTTGCGCCGAGCTCCGTCGCTGCTGCCGTGGTCGTGAGCTCTCTGCTGGCCATGATGATCCGGTGTGCTTCTCAGGCCAGCGCACGGTAGTCCCGCTTGGCCAGCAACGGCGAATTGGCCAGGGTCGCTCTCGTCGCTGACGGAAGGTTCCGGAGGAAGAGGTGGGTAAAAATGAAGTGGTCGTCGTCCAAGCCCTTCAATCTTAGCATCTTCTCCATCAGGTCGATAGCCGTGCAATCTCCTAACCCGGTCCGCGTCAGGAGTCTCTCTATTCTCTCCTCAACCTAGAGAGGGTAGTGCTGGATGAGTGCAGCCTTCAACGCACCGTATTTGTCGCTGGTTGGTGGCTGATCCAGCAGGCTCTCCACATGCTGAGCCGTGTGGGCGTCAAGCTTTGCGACCACATGGTAGAATTTCGTGTCATCCACCGATATCCCCCGGAGGACGAACTGCGCCTCAACCAGGTGGAACCAGGAGCATGGATTGTGCTGCCAAAAATCCGGTAGCTGGATTGTAACGGCATATGCTTGGCTGGGGGCTCCCAACGAGGCTGGCTCCGGGGATCTCTCTTCGTGTTCCATGAATCGTCTTGGGTCACCAGTGTGGAGTGCGTAAATGATGAGGCAGATTTGTCTCAGGCAGTTTATTACACATCTCACACGTAAGCATAGTAGAAAGAGGACATCTCAGACAAAACTCTTCCCTTAAATACTCAGGTCTTCCTAAAGACGCTTCTACACATCAAAGGTCACATTGCATTCACATCAATGGTCACATTGCATTCACTTCCTTAATCCTTTAACATCCTGCTCGCAGTCTCTGATACACAAAGGACCCTCCTAGCAGTCTCTGACACACAAAAGATCACACTGCATCATTCTTCACAACTTCCTGTTATCTCCAAGTAAAACTCTGCTCTTTGTTCTTATCTAAGATGCTACTCATTATGTTCTCCCCATGTGCGGCTACAGTGGAACAATAGCTCCCCCATCTGATCAGGCAAAGAGGGGCAGTACGTGCTCCGCACTCTGGGTCAAACAGACTCATTTGGGAAATGCTTGACTCTGATGGAGAAATATTACAACGACGCAAGCAACGTTACAGCCCAAAGAACCGTCTTCTTCCACCACAAACAGCATGTGGGTGAATCAACTCAACGTTACGCCATGGAGCTCCGAGTCTTGGCGAGCATGTGCGCCTTTGGGCCCTTAGAAGATGAGTTAACCCGTGACAAGCTAGCAGAAGGCACAAACAACAAGTGGCTAAGACAAGAGCTAATGCTAACAACAAACAATTTCAAGCTAAGCGAAACAGTGAGAATGGCGACCCAGATGGAGGTGGCTGCCCAGCTAGCAGAACAGCTAACGACACCTAGTTGACAGGCCCCTCAACCGACCCTGTGGGAGCAAGCTGTTAGTAACATTATTATCCTCCCCAAACATGCACAACCATGGGACAACATGAAGAGGCCGAGTGGAACATGGACCAAGGCGGGTGAGTGGCCATTGTGTACTGACTGCGGTTCATCCAAACACCAAGCCCACTCGCTTACTTGCCCTGCTAGAGGGAAGAAATGTCACAGCTGCACACAAGCTAACTGTTTTGCCTAGGTCTGCTGCTCGAGCCCCATGAAAAAGAAAGTCCGCCCACCAGACCCAGCCACAGTTTGCACAGTGGGCACTAGAAATTGGCTGCTCAACTGGCACACCATCCAGCTGGACAGTGGAGTTTTATTGGACTCAGGTGCTTCACGGTCCCTACTAAACATAACCACAGTCAGAAAGCTTTCCCCCAAAAAGACCATTACGGCAAAGGCAGACGATCTGTTCAGATATGGTTATGTCAAGATCAGCATGGTAGGGACAATTGACTTTTCAGTGACCTGCATCCCGAAAACAATCACGTTGTTTACTTTTCAGGTGATGCACCGGGGGCTAACCTGCTGGGAACTGACCTGTTAGGTGAGTTAGGGTTTTCCATCATAGACCCAACGGGTTCTGTCATCCTAACAGTCTTGTCATCCTGGCAGTGCTGCTGGCCGGCACTCTTTATGGGACTAGGGTGCATTGCTGCTTTCAACCATCAACCACTCATCAATCCAGAAGTGGCGCCCAAACTTCAACCTCTCCGCTGACTGCAATTCGCCCTACGAGACGACGTTACGACGGAGCTTAAAAAAGTTCCTTGACACCGACATCATCGAGCGGGTCAATGCATCCCCGTGGATTTCGAACGTTGTCGTAGCACAGAAAAAGTTGGGTGGCATACAACCATGCGTTGACCTCCGGATGGTTACTAAGGCAATCATCCCAGATAAATATCCCCTGCCCACGACAGAGTAGCTAACAGCGATCTTCAGCAGTTCAAAAATTTTCTCGAAGCTGGACCTCCGCCAAGGCCACTTGCAGGTATCTGAGCTGCTTTCAAAAAGTTATGGCCACCATCCTTGCCGGGATGTAGTTGTGTATCTAGATGACATTGTGGTGCATGGCGTGACACCGACCTCCCATGATGCCCGCCTCGAGAAGGTCATGGAGGTACTGTCAAGCCATGGTGTCACACTCAATGGAGAGAAATGAATCTTTAGAGCAGAGACTATTGAGTTTGTGGGGTTTTTGCTGACCGCTGAGGGCCTGAGCGCCCTGCATTCGAATGTGGAAGTGGTCCTACAGCTACCCGAGCCTACAACCCCCGTACAAATCTCGTCTTTTCTGGGCGTGGCGAACTTCCATGGACACTTCATCCCTCGCTACTCCGAAATGATACAACCACTGCACACCCTCCTGAAACAGGATGCGCCGTGGGAGTGGACCCCGTCATGTTCAGTCACCATCGAACTACTGAAGATACAGCTCACCTCCCCACCTGTGCTGGCCCACTTCAACCTACAAAGCCCTACCTTCATGATGTGCGACACATCCGGCTCTGCAGTTGGAGCCATCCTGTCACGGTTTCAAGGTGGAACCAAACGACCAGTGGCGTTCGCATCAAGGTCACTCACACCGGTCAAACAGAAGTATTTGGTGCTGGCATGTGTCTGGGCATGCAAACGTTGACACATGTACCTGTATGGACGACACTTCACACTACAAACAGATCACAGGGCCCTCACAGCACTGCTGGAAACATCGGGGTTAGGACACAAACCTCTGCGCATCTACAGGTGGACTGAAAGACTGCAAGCATATAACTTCACTACCCAGTTCATGCCAAGCAGAGAGAATGTGGTGGTGGACCTTTCGTTCCGAGCTACACCTAAAACCAACCTGAATGGTGATCGAGACCCCCTGGAGAAGGAGCTGATCAATATGTTACATTGGCCTCTTCAGAACACAGTCTCTCTCCAGGAGCTCCAGGCGGCGTCAGAACAGGACCCGGCCCTAACACAGCTGTGTTCTTTCATCCATGAGGGCTGGCCTGCAGAGATACCGGGAGAGTTGGCACCATTTCACAGAATCAAGGACAACCTGGCATGCTGGAACGACGTCTGTGTGGCAAGAGGACTCTGCACAGTAATCCCCGAAATGCTAAAAAGGCCACAGCTTGACCATGCTACAGGAGGGTCACCTGGGCGTGGTCAGAGTGAAACAATGGTGCAGGGGCTCGGTCTGGTGGCCGGGCATCAACAAAGACATAGAAATTATGGTGAAAGACTGTGTGCCCTGCCTGGAAAGCAGAAAAACTGGGGTACCCTCGTCCCCGCCGCTGCAGCTGCTACCATACCCATCAGTTGCTTGGAAACATTTTCAACTGGACATATATGGTGAACTGTATACTGCTCCTGTGCACCAACGGTTCCTGCTGGTAGCCTATGACCACTGCTCAAAATGGCCAGAGGTGATGCCCACCGGCTGGGTCACGACCAACATTGTCACCAACTTTCTCACTTCCCTCTTTGCTTGCTGGAGTGTACCGGCTGCCATTACGATGGACAACGGCCCACAATTCATTTTGGCAGGTTTTGAGGCGTTTATAAGTGATAGATGGGAAGTGGAAAGATTCAACAAAACCATTAAAAAAATGGGCTCAGAGCACAGCTGGCAGACAGACTCCAATTCTTGGCTGCACTGCAGAGTTCCCTGCTGCACTATAGACCAACACCTCACGGCACAACGGGCTGTTCGCAGGCAGTGTTGATGTTGGGACGTGAAATGTGCCTTCCTCTGGACCGCCTACACCCCCCAAAGGTTGCCATTTCAGCAAAGAAGTCCAGCACTGTGAGTCCAGCTGAGTCCAGCCTGGACTCACAGTGCTGGACTGGGTCAGGATCAGGCACCCCAACCGCGCCCACAAGCTGCAGTCGTTTTGGACAGCGTCGTTACAGATCACAGCACAGCTGGGTCCAGCCACGTTCTGCCTCTCTGATGGGTCACGGTGGCATACTAGCTGCATCTGAAAATCTTCACCGGCTCCAACCCCGGATCAGAGGACGGCCATGGACATGATGGATCTAGGTTGGGGCTTTGCCAACGCGGAACCTGCGACCCCCCCAGGAGTGTTCCCCAGAGCTGGCAGTGGTGCTGCAGCCCCAGCTATGCTTGACCAGAGTCTGGCAGAGACCCCAACATCTGAAGGATTTTAGAGTGGACCTTTGATTAGTTAGGGAGTGATCAGTCAAAAAAGTGGCAGAATAACCCACTCCATCACTCAGGCACCCTGCCAGTCTACCCAGGTGCCCAGCTAGGTAAATTATGTTTATGGTTTCTGGGTTTTTCGGGGGGGGGGGTTAATGTAGAGTGTGGACTGGAGGGGCTTGGACATTGGAGCTCGCTGTCATAATGTAGTAATGTAGGTGATGGATGACACTAGGCTGCGCCACCATTTGGTATAGTAAAGTGTAAATAATAAAAGGTTGTTGTTCAGTGCAAGACGGCTCACGGTTCATTTATTTCAGACATAACAAGACCCATCTACAGTCCATCCCCCCGAGCTGTTGAACAGTTCACCTAACAGTTACAGCAGCTTTCACGCCAATGAATGTTTTACTGTGAGTGAGTCAAAACTTTTTAGGGGCAACCATGGCGTGAGGCCTTTTTTTTTTTTTTTTTTTTTTTAGGGGTGCTGTAGCACCCTTTAACCTCTTGCACTCCGTTGTACCGCGGACGGGCAAGTCTCTGCGTTCTAGAGCGCACGAGGGCACTCTCGTGCGCCCTCATGCGCTCTAGGACGCATGATGGAGATGGTGATGTAGGTGGTGATGGCGTCCAAGCGCGCACTGAAAATAAAAGCTGCAGACACAGCCGCGAACACATTAGTTCATCTGAATGACCTCTCATTCGACTAATAAGAGCCTTGAATTGGGTTTCTGAAACCTTGAAGAACCAATGACTGAAAACCTAGCAAGAAGGACCCGCCTACCAACGCTGTGAATGCAGTGAGCCAATTGAAGCAGAGAAGTTCGCAAGCTGTTTTTTTTTAAGGCTGGGTGAAGACTGACTGCTGCAGCGGATCAAAAAAGGACCCGCAGGAAGAACCCCACAGACCCAGCAGCATGGAGACCATCCACAAATGCAACCTGTGTGACAGGGAGTGCCATTCGCGCATCGACATGTTCGGCCACAGGTGGTGCTTATTTTGTTTTTGTTCCAGCAGAGTAGACGTTATGATTTCTTCCATGGTCATAGACCGACGGAGGCTGACGACGAAGGCTGAGTGACACACACGCCTTCGCCAGTCTTTTTTTAATTACTATTGTTATTTGTTTTGAAAAATCGTTCGCCAAAAACCGCAATCATGGAAGCACAAAACCGCAATAATGGAATTATGTTTTGATCGGGTCGCGAGACCAGAACCACGAGCGGACCAGCGTCGCGTTCGTCTGACAGTGAGGAAGAGAAGTTCGCCAGGACACTGCTGGGAAGAGGTAAGGTGTTATAAGCTAAATTATTATTTATCCCTGAAAATTGTAATCCAAAATGACTTTTGATTGATCGGTAAATTACAACTGTGCGGCGCACGAAGTCTGAAGTTCGTGCGCCGCGGTACAAGGGGTTGTTTGCCGCGTCCAGACCATGAACGCTGCCCCCCCCGCTATTCTTCTGTAGCGGGGGGGGGGGGGAGCCGCGGTGACTGCGCTGCTGTCCCACATCGCCACATGAGGCTAATCCGTTGTGTAGCGATGGCCGATGTCGTGGGGGGGGGGGGCAACCCCCCACACACACACAGACACAGCCCTGAGTGTGACCTTTCATTAGAGCCCAAAATGAAGTTTCTACATTGAAGCATTCAAAAGTTACAGACGATTTTTTTAAACTGTGCCATTTGGCACAATTTCGCACAGTTCCAAAACGCCTGGGAACAACCTGAGGAAAAAGCTGTGTAATATATTCATTTTTTGTGGTATTGTTACAAAATTTGGACCTCAGCTGGATAACACTTGGTTCTACATTTCTGTTGCATTTTCCAACCCGGATCTGAAGCTGTGTGTTATTTGCAAGCATTTGTATCCA
Organism: Pholidichthys leucotaenia; assembly: GCA_020510985.1. NCBI lineage: Eukaryota > Metazoa > Chordata > Actinopteri > Cichliformes > Pholidichthyidae > Pholidichthys > Pholidichthys leucotaenia. The sequence goes on from CM035838.1 coordinate 317,222,773, forward strand.
AAAAAACATCCAGGCCAAATTTATTTTCTTCAAGTTCACTATGTTTAGATGACTGTACCTCAGTGGCCGGAGCACTTAGAGAGATTATGACTGTTTTGCCAAAAAATTCAAAGTGTTTTCTTTTAAATGAGACCAACCCCATGAAGATGCTGCAAAGGGTTGAAGAACAGCTTTTGATTTAATTTGGGCACGTTAATTTTTGGCGTTTTTACGGAAATTGACCGGAGTGCAAGGGGTTAATTTAAATTCAGCACCCCTAAAAATTGGAGTGAGAAAAGTTCCGATTATGAAATTTTAGTTCATCTTTGACAAGCTGAAATAACATCCAAAACATATTCAGTAGTTAAATGTGTGATCAAAATGAAAATGCCCCCGCCACGAATGACATGATCCCTCTTCTCACACAGGTTCTCTCCCTGTACCTGCACGCGCTACAGCCCTGGCACACACACACACACACACACACACACACACACACACACACACACACACACACACACACACACACACACACACACACACACACACACACACACACAGGTCCCTCCCTCCCTATCCCAACAGCGAAAAGTGAGGGGACATTAGGCTGCTGTAGCTCTACAGGTAACACTCATAATGATGTATGACGCCAGCTTCAGCTGGAATATTCTGCAACATTATGAACAGTATTTGGGTCTGTCTGAATTACTGGCAACCATTTAGGTTTCAAAGTATGTGAGGTTTTCGTGGAGTGGGGGTTAGAAAATAGGCTATTAATAGGCTATCAATAGCCTATAATATAACAGAAAATGCTGCATCTTTGCAGCATCATGGGGTCCGGTGCTATGTGGATTAGGTGGCGGTCAAAGGCGGAGACCTTGGCGGACTGATCCCAAGCTTTCTAAACTGGCTTTTGGTACGTGGAATGTCACCTCTCTGGTGGGCAAGGAGCCTGAGCTGGTGTACGAGGTTGAGAGATACCGGCTAGACATAGTCGGCCTCACCTCAACACACAGCTCCAGTTCCTGGAGAGGGACTAGAGCTTGGCCTTTTCTGGAGTTGCCCTGGGCGAGAGGCGACGAGCAGGGGTGGGTATTCTTGTATCGCCCCACCTTGCTGCCTCTATATTGGAGTTTTCCCCGGTGGACGAAAGGGTTGCTTCCCTGCGCCTTTGGGTTGGGAAACGGGTCCTGACCATCATTTGTGCCTATGCACCAAATGATGTTTCAGAGTACCCACCCTTTTTGGAGTCTGTGACTGGGGTGCTGGAGGGTGCTCCTCTTGGAGACTCCATTGTCCTACTGGGGGACTTCAATGTGCACGTGGGCAATGACAGTGAAACCTGGAGGGGGGGTGATTGGGAGGAACGGCCTGCCCGATCTGAACCCGAGTGGTGTTCAGTTATTGGACTTCTGTGCTAACCACAGTTTGTCCATAACGAACACCATGTTCAAGCATAAGGGTGTCCATATGTGCACCTGGCACCAGGACACCCTAGGTCACAGGTCGATGATTGATTTTGTTATCGTGTCATCAGACCTGCGACTGTATGTCTTGGACACCCAAGTAAAGAGAGGTGCAGAGCTGTCAACTGATCACCACCTGGTGGTGAGTTGGATCCGATGGCAGGGGAGGAAGCTATTCAGACCTGGTAGACCCAAACGTATAGTGAGGGTGTGCTGGGAGCGTCTGGCTGAGGCCCATGTCCGGGAGGTCTTCAACTCCCACCTCCGGAAGAATTTCAACCACATTCTGAGGGAGTCTGGAAACATGGAGTCTGAATGGGCCATGTTCTCCACCTCTGTTGTTGAAGCGGCAGCCCAGAGCTGCGGCTGCAAGGTGGTCGGTGCATCTTGTGGTGGCAACCCCCGAACCAAGTGGTGGACACCAGTGGTGAGGGGGGCCATTAAGCTGAAGAAGGAGTCCTATCAAGCTTGGTTGGCTTGTGGGACTCCCGAAGCAGCTGAGGTGTACCGGCAGGCCAAGCGGAGTGCAGCTCGGGTGGTTGCTGAAGCAAAAACCCGGGTATGGGAGGAGTTCGGTGAGGCCATGGAACAAGACTTTCGGTCGGCCTCGAAGAGATTCTGGCAAACTGTCCGGCGGCTCAGGAGGGGAAAGCAGCTCCCCGTCCACACTGTGTATGGTGCGGATGGGACACTGTTGACTTCAACTGGGGATATCGTCGGGCGGTGGAAGGAATACTTCAAGGATCTCCTCAATCCCACTGATACGCCTTCAACAGAGGAAGCAGGGTTTGGGGACGAGGGGGATGACTCGCCTATCACAGGGGCTGAGGTCACCAAGGTGGTTAAAAATCTCCTTGGTGGCCGGGCCCCGGGGGTGGACGAGATTCGCCCTGAGTACCTCAAGGCCCTGGATGTTGTTGGGCTGTCATGGTTGACATGCCTCTGCAACATTGCGTGGAGGTCGGGGGCAGTGCCTTTGGCATGGCAAACCGGGGTGGTGGTTCCTCTCTTCAAAAAAGGGGACCGGAGGGTGTGCTCCAACTTTAGAGGGATCACACTCCTCAGCCTCCCTGGGAAGGTCTATGCCAAGGTACTGGAGAGGAGAGTCCGGCCGTTGGTTGAACCTCGGATTCAGGAGGAGCAATGTGGTTTTCGTCCTGGCTGTGGCACATCGCTCTTTACCCTCTCGAGAATTCTTGAGGGTTCGTGGGAGTTTGCCCAACCAGTTTACATGTGTTTTGTGGACTTGGAGAAGGCATTTGACTGCGTCCCTCGTGGATTTTTGTGGGGGGTGCTTCAGGAGTATGGGGTATCGGGCTTGCTGTTATGAGCTATTCAGTCTCTGTACGACCGTTGTGAGAGTTTGGTTGGTATTGCCAGCACTTGGTCAGATTCATTCCCAGTGAGAGTTGGACTCCGCCAGGGCTGCCCTTTGTCACCGATCCTGTTCATAATTTTTATGGACAGGATTTCTAGACGCAGCCAGGGAATGGAGGGTGTCAAGCTTGGTGACCACAGGATCTCATCTCGTTGTTTGCAGATGATGTTGTCCTGTTGGCTTCATCCAGCAATGACCTACACTCTTGCTGGGACAGTTTTACGCTGAGTGTGAAGCGGCTGGGATGAGAATCAGCACCTCCAAGTCCGAATCCATGGTCCTCAGCCGGAAAAAGGTGGATTGTCCTCTCTGGGTTGGGGACAGGCTCCTGCTCCAAGTGGAGGAGTTTAAGTATCTTGGGGTCTTATTCACGAGTGAGGGGAAAATGGAGCGAGAGATCGACAGACGAATTGGAGCAGCATCTGCAGTGATGCAGACGTTGTACCGGTCTGTTGTGGTGAAGAGGGAGCTTAGTTCTAAGGCAAAGCAATCTACGTTCCTACTCTCACCTATGGTCACGAGCTTTGGGTAATGACCGAAAGAACGAGATTGCGGATACAAGCGGCTGAAATGAGCTTTCTCTGTAGGATTGCTGGACTCACCCTCAGAGATAGGGTGAGGAGCTCAGTCATCCGGGATAGGCTCAGAGTAGAACCGCTGCTCCTCCACATTGAAAGGAGTCAGTTGAGGTGGTATGGGCATCTGATTAGGATGCCTCCTGGACGCCTCCCACTTGAGGTGTTTTGAGCACGTCCCACTGGGAGGAGACCCCGGGGCAGACCCAGGACTCGGTGGAGAGACTATGTCTCCTAGCTGGTCTGGGAACGCCTTGGTATCCTCTCTGAAGAGCTGGAGCAGGTGGCGGGGGAGAGGGAAGTCTGGGCTTCTCTGCTTGAACTGCTGCCTCCGCAACCCGGACCTCCGGAAAAGCGGTAGAAGATGGATGGTTGGATGGATGCTGCATCTTTGCTCATTTTATTTTTGATTTTTAATTTATGAGGAAAACCTCACACATTTATGAGAGTAAAGTCTCAAATATACAAGAAAAAAATCCCTAAACTAGCACTAAACACAAATTATGAGAAAAAGATGATTTAAGTGGGAATTTTTTTTTCAAATTTACAAAAAAAAAAAATAGTAAATTTATACTAAAACTGCCATAAATTTATGAGAAAATCCTCAAACTGTCCAGACTAAAGTCACATCTCAGTGGCTTCTTAACTAATATGGGGTAACTACTCTTATGTATATTTGAGTGATAATATACAGTATTGCGGCGGCATGATAAAAGGAAGGCAGCGATGAGAGGTTTTAAGCAGGTTTATTAAATTATACCGCCGTCACGAAGCTCGCCCAATGGGCGACTCGGAGGCTCTCCAGCAAAGGGACACAGTGTGTGTCTGCAGCAGAAGTTGAAGAGTGAAAGAGGATGAACATGAAAATCAGACAGCTTATATACTCAGCTCAGACAATACATCAAAGACATTCACAGCAGTCAATCTGGGCATTTGCATATGAGAGGCACAGACAGTACAGGATGCATGAACACAATGCATGAGTGGGACATTAACATCACAGCAGTGAAACCATGCATGAATGGCAGATTACTTCACAGCATGCAGCGGAAAAAACCAGGAAAGCGAGCTGTCTGTCCCAGTCTGTTGTGGGGGGTTGCCACACTGCTCCCCCCCAGAGGGCAAGGCAGGCGGCCGAGACCTCGATATTGCAGCTTTGGCAACGAGCAGGGAAAGCTCTCTGCAGGAGGAGGGGGAGGGAGGAGGGGGGTGGTACGTGCCGGCCGGGACGGTGAAATCGTCCGAGCCGCGCAAAAATTGCTTGCTAGTCCACGACGTCGAGGGGCTGTCCCGTTGAACGTGCGGAGATCACAAGAAGAAAACTTAGTCTCTGACTCCTCTCGTGGCCATGAAGAAAAACAGGAGCGGCGAGGCTGCGTAGCGGCTGTAAGAAAAAAGAAACAAAAGCAGAGGGACTTGGCGTGTTGACTTTAGGTGCAGGCACAACCTTAAAGCCTTCGGGGACTGCAGACTGCTGAATTCCCGTTGAGCGCTATGGCTAAGACCATAAAATCCAGTGAGCAAGCTGCGTGCCTCAGGTGTACAAGCAAGCCTGAAGGGCCGTTGTGCAGCGGCGAAGAAGGAAGGCGGTCAGTGGAGCCGTTATTGTCCTGTGCGTGGTGCGCCGTCCGCGTAACCCCCGGTGCATGTGCTGGGGCTCCGTGCGTGGGTGGGCCAGCTGGAGAGGAGAACCAGGGTGCAGAATCTTGGTGGAGATCGGCGCAGTCGGCGCCGATAATCATCCATGGTGAGCTGTGGATGGGTCATGGTGTGTTCAGGTCCACGTGTGCTCCGTCGGCCGTGGGGGTCGCCGTCGCGGAGAAAGGACGAGGTGCATGCGCTCTCATGTGGAGGAGCTGCGAGCGCGGCCGGTGCAGCGTGGATGTGCCGATCTAGGCGTGCAGATCTCACCATGAAACGTTGCTCAGCTTTCCCGGTCATGGGTGTTCTCCGGAGAGTTTCGCCTGGAAACTCTGCGTTGAGGTCTCCCTGAAGCAGAAGGGAGGGCAGATCAGTCAGGCTGCCGCGTTCGTTTGTTATCGGGGAATCACTGCTGGGTGCTGCGTTCGCTGGCAGCGTGTTCGTTTCAGCGTCGGGTCACCAGTGCGGCGGCATGATAAAAGGAAGGCAGCGATGAGAGGTTTTAAGCAGGTTTATTAAATTATACCGCCGTCACGAAGCTCGCCCAATGGGCGGCTCAGAGGCTCTCCAGCAAAGGGACACAGTATGTGTCTGCAGCAGCAGTTGAAGAGTGAAAGAGAATGAACATGAAAATCAGACAGCTTATATACTCAGCTCAGACAATACATCAAAGACATTCACAGCAGTTGATCTGGGCATTTGCATATGAGAGGCACAGACAGTATAGGATGCATGAACACAATGCATGAGTGGGACATTAACATCACAGCAGTGAAACCATGCATGAATGGCAGATTACTTCACAGCATGCAGCGGAAAAAACCAGGAAAGCGAGCTGTCTGTCCCAGTCTGTTGTGGGGGGTTGCCACAAGTATAAAGATAACCTATGTTTACTTGTGTACAGTTTCAGGCTACTCTATCACCTAAATTAGAGATTTTTTTAATTGAAAATGTGGAATTTTTTTTATGTGACTTTGGAGAGTTCTCATAAATTACCTACTTTTTCTTATGATTATTTTTTATTCTTTTTTTAATTATACTTTTTAAGAAACTTCATGAAATTTGAAACTTCGTGAAAAATGTTTGCTCATGGATTGACATTTTTTTCTTGAATTTGTGACTTTTGCATCAGAAACTGGTATCTTTTTTCTTCCATCTTTACATTTTTGCCTCAGTAATTTTCCATCATCTTTCCATTGATTTTTTTCCTTAATTTTTTTAAAATTATTGCAAATGAGCTATATTTCTCTTGTAATTTTCTGACCTTTGTTTCAACAATTTTTTAATTTTCTTTTTCTTAATGAATTTATTAACTCTCGATCAACTTCCTGTGTTTACATTTTGAATGACTGTAATTGTATATATGTAATTTCTTGCCTCATAAATTTGCAACTTTTACCATGAATTTGTAACATTTATCTTTTAAATTCAAGTTTGTTTTCCATGTAATTTTGCATTTATTTTCTCTCAGGAATTTCGTACATATTATAAATGGACATCTGTCCCTATAAATTTGTTACATTATTCAAATAAATTTGAAACTTTATTGTATATATTTTTGTGATTTTTATCCTTGTAATTGTGCAGCTTTTTCTCAAAGTTTTGCACCTTTGAAAAATTTTGACTTTAAAATTATGACAAAATATTTATGCAAAATAGATAGTTTCTTTCTTTCTTTCTTCAAAACCACAGGGATTAACTTGTTAAAAGCAAAAGTGGGATAGTTCTGACCTCTGTTAAACCATTAAGTGTGATGGTTGAATGTTGCTGCTTAACAAATTGGACCGAAAATGCCAGGGCTGATTTTTTTTTTTTTTTGTCCCAGTCTAGCCCTGGCTAAGACAGCTAGTAAGCATTTTTCTTTAACCGTTGTATTGTCAGTCAACCACTGTGCACTGTTTGAATTTGAGAGAAAGAAGCTGTTGTCGTTTTGGTATAAACAAAATATTAAATCTAAGCTGTCGCTGTTTTTATGTATCATCATGTACCATGTTCACTAAGTAGAAGCCAGGGAGGAGATGTATGAAAGAGGATAATTTTAACAAAATAACGTGTGTGTGTGTGTGTGTGTGTGTGTGTGTGTGTGTGGCTCATTGGGTTCTCAGCACCCCTAAAGCTAGAATCATTCCTGGAGGCAACTGTACAGTTTTTAAATGTTTCTTTATAACTCACAGACCACCAGAAATACAGAGGCCAACTTTTGATAAAAAGTTCATATGTGCGCTAATAGTGCAATAATAAAGACAAGAAGGACAATAATTTGATGTTAATGCAAGAGGTCAGAGTGTTGCAGTGTTTCTAACAGCAGATTGTCATGGGATTGCACCTGGGCTGGGCAAAAATAGGATTCAATCAAAGCAAAACATAATTTATTAAGCCCAACATAAAGCAGCTCGAAGCGGTAAATAATATAACACACTACTACCGGATAACACGTGATCCAGCGTGTGTGTCACGCCACTATGAAACATGACTGTAGACTAAAAACGCAGCGCTCAGGTGAGGAGCTGCGTCCCTTAACCCCTTGCACTCTGGTCAATTTCCCTAAAAACGCCTAAAAATAACGTACCCAAAGTAAATCAAAAGCTGTTCTTCAACCCTTTGCAGCATCTTCATGGGTTTGGTCTCATTTAAAAGAAAACACTTTGAATTTTTTGGCAAAACAGTCATAATCTCTCTAAGTGCTCCTGCCACTGAGTAACAGTCATCTAAACATACTGAACTTGAAGAAAATAAAGTTCGCCTGGGTGTTTTTTTGGATACAAATGCTTGCAAATAACACAGAGCTGTCAGATCCGGGCTGGAAAATGCCACAGAAATGTAGAACCAAGTGTTATCCAGCTGAGGTCAAAATTTTGTAACAATACCACAAAAAAATGAATATATTACACAGCTTTTTTGTCAGGTTGTTCCCAGGCGTTTTTGAACTGTGCCAAATTGTGCCAAATGGCACAGTTTGGAAAAACGTCTATAACTTTTGAATGATTCAATATAGAAGCTTGATCTTGGGCTCTAATGAAAGGTGACACTCAGGGCTCTGTGTGTGTGTGTGTGTGTGTGGGTTGTTTATTCATTCACGAATGAATGAATGAACAAACTAGCCCCCACACACAAAGAAGCATGCCATGTAAAAAATGTGTGGCTTTTTTTTTTTTACAAGAAAAAATAACCTACAGTGCACTAAAAATTATACTAAAATATCTATAATGTAGAAGATACCCCCCCCCCCCCGCTACAGAGGACGGACATCGTCCATCGCCACATGACGGACAGCGGGGACGGTGCGCCGCGGTCTACTACGCACAGTTGTACTAAAATATCTGCAATATATCTGCAATCCGCTACAGAAGAGTAGCGGGGGGGGGGGGGCGTTCACAGTCCGGACACGGCGCACGGACCGGTCCGTCATGTGGCGATGACACACAGTTGTAATTTACCGATTGATCAAAAGTCATTTTGATTACAATTTTCAGGGATAAAGAATTATTTAGCTTATAACACTTACCTGTCCACAACAGCAGTGTCGCTGGCGAACTTCTCTTCCTCATTGTCAGACGAACATGAAGCTGGTCCGCTTGTTACGACTCGTGGTTCTGGTCACGCGACCCAGTCAAACCATGATTCCATTATTGCGGTTTTGCGCTTCCATGATTGCAGTTTTGGCGAACAATTTTTCAAAACAAATAAGAACAGTAGTAAGAAAAAAAGACTGGCCAACGTGTGTGTGTCACCCAGTGGCTTACACAAAACAGATTTTACGCACGGGAGGCACGCTTTCAATCGTGGAACTTCTCTGCTTCAATTGGCTCGCTGTATTCAGAATCAGAATCAGAATCAGAATCAGATTTATTGCCATTGTTCATGTAGTACACAAACTAGCAGCACAAACGTCGCAGCCGTTGGTAGGCGGGTCCTTCTTGCTAGGTTTTCAGTCATTGGTTCTTCAAGGTTTCAGAAACCCAATTCAAGGCTCTTATTAGTCGAATGAGAGGTCAATCAAATCTAAACCAATCAAAGCACTCCTTTGGCTTTCTGTTTGCGGCTGTGTCTGTAGTAGAAGAACGGAAATGCAGCTTTTTTTTTTTTCAGTGCGCTCTGAGACGCACAGTGTGCGTCCTAGTGCGCACGAGGGCGCGCTAGGACGCAGAGACGTGACCGCCCACAGTATCCCGTAGTGCAAGAGGTTAAATAACAGGTGGAAAACAAGAACATAATTACAAACTGTTGTGTGCTCAGCAAATTAACAATCCCAAATCAGCGATGCAAAAGGGAATTGAAAACACTGTCAGAAATAAAGGGGCAAACCTGAAACAGAAAATCATGACAGGGAAAAGCAAAATAATGACAATTCAGGATAATAATAATAATAATAATAATAATAAATAAATAAATACCAGAATAACTTAAAGGGTGAGTCTGGTCCTCTGACCAAACTCAGACCCTGACATAGATGGGGGCAAGTGTAACAGTAAAATATATTAACTCATTATATCTTAAACCGAAGCAATGTTCATGTACATAAAGACATCTTCCTGGCTCTTTATGCAAACACTTTAAATGCATTATACATACAGAACTGACAGTTCCTTTGCACTTAGTCAATATCTAAGCTAATATTTTTTAAAATTTAAAAAAAAAAAAATTTTTTTGTTACTTATTTGTACCCGTAGGTAGATTTGTTTTGCAGTCTGGTGACAAGCCACCAGCTGCCGGTTGCTGCGTGCGCAAGCGCCCTGTATCCCTAACCTGTATGTTTTTGGCGTGTGGGAGGAAACCGGAGAAATCCAGGAGTAAACCCACGCAACACGGGGAGAACATGCAAACTCCACACAGATCACTGTTGTTCGAGGGCTGGAATCAAACCCACGATCCCCGCGCTCCCCCGGCCGAGGGTAAAACTGTGCTGCCACAGTGCTAACCACTGCGCCACCGTGCAGCCCGTAATATTGTTCTTATATATACTAGTACATACCCGTGCATACCCGTCCATGCCCGTAGAAACCAAGTATAAGCAAATATTTCTGCATGCCCGTTGCTGAAGGGTCTCCTCCTGTCTCATATGGCTGTGTTGTTCACAGTCATGCCTGCGGTGTACTGCTCGAACCTGAGGTGTTTCATGTTCACGGCATCTTTTCTGACTTGCAGCAGTTGTCCTCATTCTATTGCTCTCCATCTGGTGGGTCTTCTTCTTCTTCGTTCAGACCACTGGTTGAGCGATAGGTGCGTTGTAATTCCAGTTCATGGGCAGGATCATGAAAATAGATCTGAGCAAAAAGTGGCTTTCGACCCTGCTCAGGAAGGCCCATGCATGCCTGTAGAAACCAAGAAACCGGAGCACTTGGAGTAAATCAGCGCTTTGCTTGGCATTTTACACATTTGTAGTGTAGACTGCGGCAGCACAGTTTACCCTTGGCCGAGGGATTGTGGGGATCGTGGGATCGTGGGTTCGATCCCAGCCCCCGACCAACAGTGATCTGTGTGGAGTTTGCATGTTCTCCTCGTGTCTGCGTGGGTTTACTCCGGGATTTCTCCGGTTTCCTCCCACATGCCAAAAACATGCATGTTAGGTTAATTGGCTGTTCTAAATTGTCCCTAGATATCTGTTTCCTATAGGCCCTTAGAATAGAGGGTTAGTATTAATGAAAGCGCTTTGAGTGGTCTTTGTGACTAGAAAAGCGCTATATAAGTGCAGGTTAGTTAGTTAGTTAGTTAGACTGGCATTCTGTAGGAATACTTGGATTAAGACTGGACCAACTTTTTCTCTATTTGAGCTGAAGAGGAGACGCTGCGGGCGAAGGGCTGGAGCGAAGGTGAGAAGGAGGAGGAGGAAGCATAAGCCGGCTGTACCGATGGTCATCACCGGGAACATGTGATCGCTGGGAAATAAAACAGACGAGCTTACAGCACTGGTCAGGACGCAAAAGGAGTATCGTGAGTGTAGTATCATGTGTTTTACAGAGACCTGGTTACACTCACAGATCCCGGATGTTAACGTAGCAATACCTGGCTTCAAGACTATACGGGGGGACAGAGAGGTGATAAGCAGTAGGAAAAAGAGAGGAGGAGGACTGGCACTTCTTGTTAATTAACGGTGGTGTCATCCTGGACATATTCATGTGAAGGAAAAGTGCTGCAGCCCGGACATTGAACTGCTGGCTGTGAGTATGAGACCTTATTATATGCTGCGAGAAATGAAGTGTGCCTTAATTACCTCCGCCAGGCCGAAAGGCCAGGAGGAGGTTATGTTTTTGCCGGGGTTTGTCTGTGTTTGTCTGTCTGTCTGTCTGTCTGTCTGTCTGTTGGTTAGCAAGATAACTCAAAAAATCTTGGACGGATTTCCATGAAACTTTCAGGCGTTGTTGGAAATGGTACAAGGAAGAACTGATTAAATTTTGGGGGTGATCCGGTTCACCGTCTGGATACAGGAATTTTTTAAAGCATTTTTCATTCAACACTGTGACATACAGCCATTTTCAACATGTGCGCAGGCACAATGGAGGGCGCTGGTCGTCGTGTCTGCAACACAAACTCTGCGTTCTTCAACGTTTTAGGCACAAAAGGACGCAGAAAACACTGCTGGCCTGGGCCCGCCAGCGTGCAACTGCAAAACCTCACACGGGCAGCTGTCCGCCGACAGATTCTTTGGCAGAAATTCCCCGGCCAGCCAAAGGAGCTGCGCATTTGGCAGAAATTCACCGGCCAGCCATAGGCGCTGCGCAAAAACGAGCTCTCTGCCGGCGAAGCTTCTAAATTGTCGTTTGCCGCGGAGCGCAACCCCCAAAACAATAATATTGTAGCGAACTCAATATGAGCACCCTATTTGGCTTGCCAAGTGGGTTGACCCTATTGGCGACACAGGTAGAGTGCGGGACTCCGGAGCGGGAGGCGTGAGTTCGAACCTCCCGGTGGGACGTCGCCATGTTGAGCAGCACGTTACAATATAATATAAAACCCACGGCAACCTGTCTACCCAATTTGCATCCGTCAGTGGAGGAGATGGACACAACAGCAACACTTCAGTTTATTACCTCCGCCAAGGAGGCAATGCTTTTACTACTGAACCACTAATCCTATCACTATCAGATTGATTGTCATTGATTAATTGTGTGTTTATTGCACTGTCCCTGTCAAATAAACAAATAACCATTGTGAATCCAATTGCTAGTCATATGTTTACATGCTCAAGGAATGTGAAAACGTACACACAAACACTGTATGGGGGGAAATTGTGGCGCTTGGCGGAGGTCTGCGCTCTCCGAGTGCTTTTCTAGTTATTATTGTCTTCGTCCCTCCGTCAGCTGATGCAGCGGTGGCCTGTGATGTCATCAGCTCCACTGCGGCCACATTACTGGAGAAGCACCCAGATGCATTTATAGCCATCACGGGTGATTTTAATCATCTCTCACTGGGAAAAACTTTATCAAACTTTCACCAGTTTGTTGACTGTCCCACCAGAGAAAACAAAACACTGGATTTACTGTATGCCAATGTCAGAGATGCATATAGTGCCACAGCTCTACCCCCCACTGACAAATCAGATCACTGCATGGTCATGTTAACACCCAAGTACGTTCCCTTTGTGCAAAGGCAACCTGCTTATACACGGACTGTGAGGAGGTGGACACAGAAGGCTGCTGATGCACTACAGGACTGTTTCGAGACGACAGACTGGAGCATACTCTGTGAACCACATGGGGTGGACATAGACAATATGACTGACTGCATCACAGAATATATTAGATTCTGTGAAGACATGACCATGCCAGCTCAGACTGTACACTGCTTCTCCAACAACAGACCATGGATCACGAGCGACCTGAAAGCACTTCTGAACAAAAAGAAGAGAGCTTTTAGGACTGGAGACAAGGAGAAGCTGAGGGGAGTGCAGCATGAGCTGAGAGAGATGCTGAGGAGGTGCAAGGACAATTATAGGAGGAAGTTGGAGAATAAACTCAGGCAAAACAACCCTAAAGATGTGTGCGAGGGAATGAAGCAAATAACTGGGTGCAAGGGGAGAGTCAGGCAGCCATCTGGGAGCCAGGAGAGAGCTGAGGAACTGAATCTGTTTTTTAATAGGTTCTACTCACAGTCTGTCACCCCAGCAACACAACCAGACCCCCACACACCCCTCCCCACCCTCCTGTGCGGAACCTCTCTCCATATCCCCCCTCCTCAATTCAATTCAACTTTATTTATATAGCACCATTTCACAACAACAATCATCTCATAGCACTTTCAACTGTAGGGAAACCCCCGCAATTGCAGAAAGACCCCAGCAATCAGGCAATCCCCTGTGAGCAAGCGCTTGGCGACGGTGGAGAGGAAAAACTCCCTTTTAACAGGAAGAAACTTCCAGCAGAACCAGGCTCAGGGAGGGGCAGTTATCTGCTGCAACTAGCTGGGGGGTGAGGGGATAGAGAAGATGAAAAGAACAGACATGTAGAGAGCAAACAGCATGATGGGGACTCAGTCTATGGGAGAGAACAAACAGATGTTAATGACCAGCAAAAAAAAAAAAAAAAAAAAAAAATTCATTGGAAGTGAAGAAAGGAGTGAAGCCCAGTGCAATTACTGGAGGTCCCCCGGCTGTCTAAACCTAATAGCAGTATAACTAAGGGAGGGTTCAGAAACTCATGATCCCTCCCTAATTGTAGGCTATATCAGAAAGGAAGGTTTTAATCCTATTCTTAAAAACAGAGATCAAGTCTGATTCCCGAATCCAGATTGGCAGCTTGTTCCACAAGAGAGAAGCTTGATAACTGAAGGCTCTGCCCCCCCCATTGTACTTTTGGAGATTCTAGGTATTACAAGTAATCCAGCATTTTGGGAGCGTAGTGCTCTGTAAGGATAATAGGGTAATATCAGATCTTTTAAATAAAAAGGGGCCTGATTGTTTAGACCTTTGAAAATGAGAAGAAGGATTTTAAAGTTGATTCTAAACTCTATGGGAAGCCAATGAAGGGAGGCCAGAGCCGGAGAGATATGATCTCTCTTTCTAGTACCTGTTAAAACTCTTGCTGCAGCATTTTGGATCAACTGAAGACTTTTTAAGAGATGTTTTAGCACAACCTGATAAAAAAGAGTTACAATAATCTAATCTAGAGCCAACAAAAGCTTGGATCAGTTTCTCAGCATCACTCTGAGACAAGATGCTCCTAATCTTGGCAATATTACGCAAATGATAGAAGGCAGTCTTAGAAACGAATTTAATATGTGAACTGAAAAACAGATCTTGATCAAAAATAACTCCAAGGTTCCTCACAGAGCTATTAAGAGAAAGAGTAACTGCATCCAAACTAAAAGTTTGATTTGGAAAGGTATTTCTAAGGCTTTTTTGACCAACAAAAATGACTTCAGTTTTATCTGAATTTAATAGCAGGGAATTACAAGTCATCCAAGCTTTGATTTCCTTAAGACAGGCTTCTAACTTGGCTAATTGATTGCTATCATCTGGCTTCATTGACAGGTATAATTGTGTGTCATCTGCATAACAGTGAAAATGTATCCAGTGCTTTCTAATAATGTTGCCTAACAGAAGCATATACACTATAAACTAAAAAGAGTAGGGCCTAGCACAGATCCCTGTGGAACTCCATGACTGAGCTTTGAGTTGAAAGAAAACTCATTATTGACATAAACAAACTGGAACCTATCAGATAAATAAGATCTAAACCACTGCAACGAAGTTTCATTAAGTCCAACATAGTGTTCTAATCTATTAAGTAGAATATTATGATTGATAGTATCAAAAGCTGCACTAAGGTCCAAAAGGACAAGTACAGAAACAAGTCCATTATCAGATGCGATAAGGAGGTCATTAGTGACCTTCACTCAGGCTGTTTCAGTACTAGGATGGATTCTAAACCCAGATTGAAACTCTTCAAATAAACCATTTCCCTGCAAGTGGTCAAATAATTGCGTAGCAACAACTCTTTCTAAGATTTTTGAAATGAAAGGGAGATTAGAGATTGGTCTATAGTTAGCTAAAACTCCTTGATCCAGCATTGGCTTTTTGAGTAAGGGTTTAATTACAGCAGTTTGAAAAGCCTGCGGTACATGGCCTAAAGTTTCCTAAAGTTTCATGGCCTAAATATGAGCTGTGGCTGAGGACACACGTTAGTTACCTCTCAGTGTCTGCCTTCGCTTGCCAGAAATCATCCGCTGCTTGTGATGCTGTCCTGCTAGGTGAGAGCTTGTGTTCCTCCATATTTGTTATTCTATATTTTCTTGAGGTGATATGATGTCATGCGTTGTTTAAGGACAGAATCATTGTTTATTCTAAAGCTAAATGCTAAACCTTTTCGTGGTGTCTTGTGCTGGGTGCCCACATGTGTGCTGGTACTCGAGCTCTGTTTTTAAGAATTATTTTGCGCTCGCTGTGAGTATTGGACTTTTTGGGACTGCTCTCATTTGTGAGTAAACTGATGAGCATTTCTTTTTGTGGTTCACTGCTACACTTTACCTGAAGCGTTTGCTAAGCTAACGCTATCGCTATAGCTAACGCCATAGCTAGTTGTAGCACCTAACACTGATACAAAGGAGCGACTCTGTCCCTGGTGATCGGGGCTCGCCGGAGGAACTAACCGAGACAACAGTTGGACGGAAGCCGGATCGGAGTTCAAGTACAGCGGTGGTAGGAGACAGGGACCAGTGGAGGAGCAGCCGGGGCCCCAGCTGGATAAGAGCCGGAATCGGAGCCCAGCTACAGCGGCTGGGCTCGGCGGAGGAACTACTGAGGAAGACGGCGGTAGGTGGCGGGGCTCAGCAGAGGATCTACCGGGACCCCAGCTGGACAGGAGCAGGATCGGAGCTCAGCTACAGCGGCGGTGGGCGGCGGGACTTGGTGGAGGAGCTGCCGGTACCCCGGCTGGACAGGAGCTCAATTGCAGCGGCGGTAAGCAGCAGGACTAGCAGCGGAGGGGGCTAGCTGAGGCCCAGCTGGATTCGAGGTCGGTCGGATCGGATACTGGCGACACCAGCAGAGATTGTTTTACTATCAACAGGTCAGTAAAAATGCCACCAAAGAAGGAGGAAATGGAAGCGATCAAAAAATCTCTGAACTTCTTGTCAGAAGAACTGACCAAAGTGGCTAGTCAACAGGTTAAACTATTAGGGCTAATGGAAGAAGTCCGAGAATTAAAATTAACAATTAAGGAAAAAGACAAAAAAATTGCAGACTTGGAGCGACACGTCGAGGATCTTGAACAATGTTCTCGTATGGATGATCTAATTATAAGTGGACTAGACATTAAATATCAATCATATGCTCGTGCTACAGCAGGAATGAGAGGTGAGGAGACTCCCCTGAGTGAATCGGTCTCCCTGGAAACCAGGTGCTTCAGTTCCTTGAAAGTAGAAATATAAAGGTTGAAACAAATGCAATTTCAGCCTGTCATGCTTGACAGGCTGAAAGATGAATTCAATAACTTTTTTTGTTAACATTGGTCCTAATTTGGCTCGAGAAATACCCATTACGGCACCTACGGGTGATACAATAAGCAAAAACACTGCTATAAAAGACTGTTTTCATAAAGAACACAGATGAGAAAGAGGTCACTGAAATTGTTAAATCGTTTAAAAGTAAAACATCTACGGACTGTGATGGTATTGACATGCTCTTAGTCAAAACTATTATTGTGAAGAGGATGATAAAATAAAGGCAGCGTTGGATTTTTAATAGCTTTATTATCATCCGCCTTCATCAGAACTCGGCTCCAGCCCCATAGTGTGAGCAGGCTGAAGCCTCGTTCCTCCAGCTCTCAAAGAGGAGCGAAGACACACGGTGTATGTGTCCCGCAGTTGCAGAAGTGGGAATGAGAGGCAGATTTACAGCACAGTGCAGCATATATACTCAACTCAAACAATACATCAAAGACATTCACAGCAGTCAATCTGGGCATTTGCATATCAGAGGTACAGACAGGATGCATGAACACAATGCCTGGATGACACTTTAACCTCACAGCTGTAAACGCAGCGTGCAGCGGAAAAAACCCAGGAGTGCGAGCTGACTGTCTCTGTGTTCTGTCTCTGTGTTGTGGGGGTTAAATCAAACCGCTACACTGCTCCCCCCCCCAGAGGGCACGGTAGGGGACCGTGACCTCGATGTTGCAGTTTGGGCAGCGAGCAGGGAAAAGCTCTGTGCAGGAGAAGGGGGAGGGGGGGTAGTACATGCTGACTGGGCGCGGGAAAATCGTTCGAGTCGCGCCAAAAGTGTTTGCTGTTCCGTGATGTCCCATCTGAACATGCGGATATCAAAAAAAAAAAATAGTCTCTGACTCCTCTCGGGGCCATGAAGAAAAGCAGGAGCGGCGGCAAGAAAAAAATAACAGCAGAGGGACTGGCGTGTTGACTTTAGGGCAGACGTAACCCTACAGCCTCGAGAACCGCAGACAGCTGAATTCCCCTTGTGTGCCGCGGCTAAGACCATAAAATCCCGTGAGCAAGCTGCGGGCCTCAGGTGTACCAGCAAGCCTGAAGGGCCAGTGTGCAGCAGAAGGAAGGCGGTCGGAAAAGCCGTATTTGTCCCGTGCGTGGTGCGCCGTCCTCGTCACCCCCGGTGCGTGCAGTCTACGCCGAAAAACATCTCTGACAAGCTGTGGCTGCAGATTAGTCATGGTGCGTTCAGGTCCACATGTGCTCCGTCGGCCATGGGAGTCGCCCGCATGTGCTCTGATGTGGAGGAGCTGCGCGGCCAGTCCCGCATGGATTGACTGGCGCCTAGCGGCTGCCCCGGCCTTGGATGCGCTCTGCAGAGCGTGCCCAAATGCCAAGTCACGTTTCGTTACCTTGTATTCATACATGTGTAAAGTTGAATCTCATCTCATCTCATCTCATGTGCCGATCTCGGCGAGGGCGCGCCATGACGTTCTCTGCCGCTTACCCGGTCTTGGTTGATGTCCTGAGAGCGGCTCGCCCGCCATGGGCTCTGCGTCGAGGTCTCCCTGAGGCCGCAGGGAGGGAAAGCCAGTCAGGCCGCTGTGACGGAGCATTCATGCCCGGGTGCTGCGTTCGCTGGCCGCTCGTTTTCTTCAGTCTCGGGTCGCCAGCGTGGCTGTTCAGATCAGAAGGTTGCGTTTGCACAAAATGTGTGCATTCCGGGGTCACCAGTGAAGAGGATGATAAAATAAAGGCAGCGTTGGATTTTTAATAGCTTTATTATCATCCGCCTTCATCAGAACTCGGCTCCAGCCCCATACTGTGAGCAGGCTGAAGCCTTGTTCCTCCAGCTCTCAAAAGCCCCATTTCCACCAGTATCACCTGGGCTTTACTTTTTTTTACTTGGTTCGGTTTTTTGCCATTTCCACCCAAGTCCTCACGGTTTAACCGGTACAATTTTCGTGCCTGTTCAGAGGCAGGGTATAGCCGAGCGAAAAGCGAGGTGTGATTTGACGTCAATCGACTGCTAAACGCTGATTGGTCAGGGCGTAACGTCACAAAACGCGTCCGTTTTCTGTTTTCTGTTGAAGCTACACGACCGCCATTTGTAATTTCAGCGAGTAACCGCGGTGACTGGATTCACAATTGTGTTCTCATATAACGATGTCCACGCGCAAGTTTATTCCATGAACAAACGAGGAGGTGCGGACTTTTCTGTCCCTCGTAGCCGATGACTACATCCAGAGCGAGTTGGTGGGGCAACTCGCAATGAAAAAATATACCAGGAAGTGTCCGGCCTGCTAGCAATGGCAGAGAATTTGGACTCGACACGGCCACGCAATTGGAAAACGGTGACGGTGAGTGTTGTTTTGTTATTGCCGTCTTCTTGCCTTTCGGTCAAAAGCACACTTTATTTAAGCAATAAAGAAAGTTGTTTGATTGTGGGCAATGGTGGTTTAATTGTGGCTAGCCCGCTAATAGCTAGCTACCTCTGTACCTTGCTGCTACCTCGCATCAAGCTGCTGAATCGCGCTTTTATTTCAGTATTCACGTGAACAAAACGCTGACGTAAGCTTATTGTATCCTGGTTAAAAAGTTTTGTGTTTGCGGTACATGTTGCACTTTGTTTGTGAGCTTTATTGTGTGTTTTTTCCTTCTATACACAGTTTTCAAATCCCAGGGGTCCGCATCACTGGACCGCCAGCTCCATCACTATCCGGCATCTCCCGGTCAAGTGCTGGTAAGGCACAACAAACTGAAAATTACCACCCGGTTGTTTTTATATGTGATTGTTATTTTCTATAGACGCATAATAAGGAATTTAAAATGTCTTTCTACGTTTATAAAAATACTAGATTCAGGGGTGTTCATAGCCACAGTGGCCCAGTGTTATAGGTGTGTTGGTGGTGGAAATACTGTTGTATTTTCACAACAAAAAAAAAAGGAGCACATGTACCGACTTCAAATCAACATGCTTGATTGAAATTCTTCAAGTCAGCTAACACTATTAACCCATTCTGATTTATGAGGCCACAGTGCAAAGAAATTCTTTTAAAAATAACCCATTAAATCAAAATACTTTTTACAATTAATCCTTTTTGAAATGAAGGTGGGCCTAATCACAACACCACAGAAGTTGCATAGTCCACTCTACTGAGGGGCAGCAATATGACAGTTGAGCTTAAATAGAGCAACGAAGCATCCCACCACAGGCTTTCAGCAGTTTAATGCCATAATATTTTTTCTGACATGTTTTGATCCGGTGTTATCTAAATACAATGACTTCTGTCTTTCATATAGGCAAGCTGAAAAGCAACGACATTGCAGACCTTGCATCACTGATGGCCCAGAATCATGCTGAGGAGATGCGGATCCATGAAAGGATGCTCGAACAGCATCAACGGCAGCATGAACAGCGCGAAAGACACCTGCAGTTAGCCCTGGAGCAGGAAGCTGCATTAAGAAGGGATGAGCTGACAGAGACGGCTTCCTTCCACGGAGCCTTCCTAAACCATTTTGGCAGTCTGGTCGAAGTACTGAAAGCTCCCCATTTGTAAACATGTTTTGGGAATATTTGTAATGTAATAAAATGTTAGTCTTTTGGATAAAAGTGTGGTTTGTATATTATAACACTGGATGATAAAGGCGAATAATTACATACACACTCCATTGCCTCATATGACCCTAATCCTGCTGTTCAGCCATAAAGGTGTCGAGATTTTTAATGGTAATGTAATTGTTATTGTTAAATTTAATAAATATTACCACTGCTGTATCCATTGCTCTACATTGGGTACAGTTTTTAAGTAAAATTGTAAGCAGTTGCACAGGTGTAATTTACATTCAGCAGTAGACACTGATAAAGGTAAAAGTCGAATTAGGTAAAAGGTAAGTACATGTGAATTGAATGTTCTATCGGCATTCCAAATTCTGAGAATTCCAATAAATTATAAGCAGTCTAGTATAATATAAAGCGAAAATACCCATACATGTAAACCCAAATATAATATTTTCGATGTTGTAAACGTTGACGTGAATATGATAAACCTATGCTATTGTGATTCAATAGATCCATAGTGATCTTTGGTTTGAAAAAGAAAATTATAATTTGGTGTTGGGCAGTGTGACAATGTCACAGTATTTAGTAGGATTAAAAAAAAGTTTCATCATAAAATTTCTAGGTTCATTGGCAATTCCATCAAACCAAAAGTGAGTTGTCTAGCTGCAGCATTTTTTTTTTAGAGTCATTTCTACGTTGTTTTAGTGTGTAATTAGCCACCACTGAACAGATAACCGTTATAAATAACAATAGATGGGAAAAATGATACTCAAATGATACACAATGGGCCTAGATTTGGATTGGCTTTTTTATAATATTATAAATTATTTGGTAAGTTAAAGTTAACTGGAAGTATAATAAGTTTCCACATATAATTCCAAGGTCAATTGGCAATTCCATCAAACCAAAAGTGAGTTGTCTAGCTGCAGCATTTTCTTTGCAGTCATTTTCTACGTTGTTTTAGTGTGTAATTAGCCACCACTGAACAGATAACCCTTATAAAGAACAATAGATTGTAAAATGATACTCAAATGATACACAATACAAAAAATGGGCCTAGATTTGGATTGGCTTTTTTATAATATATTTAATTATTTTGTAAGTTAAAGTTAACTGGAAGTATAACAAGTTTCCACATATAATTCCAAGGTCAATTGGCAATTCCATCAAACCAAAAGTGCGTTGTCTAGCTGCTGCTTTTTTTGGGAAGTCAGTTTATCATCAGTGTATCATTATTACACAATACACAAAATGGGTCTAGATTTGGATTGGCTTTTTTTTTATAATATTATAAATTATTTGGTAAGTTAAAGGGGTTTAGGATTAAGCTTCTGCATTATTTTAAATTACTCCGGTGTTTCAGCATTTAATTAACCGTCTGTTAACATTTAACCGTTTTGAACAACAGAGGCGACGTAGTTGAAAAGTGCACATTTTATTTAAAAAACACGTTTGACATATGTATGCACATGAACACTGAACAAATGAAATGATCTCTGAATGATCTCTGCTTCATATGCAGCTGCTTCAGATTCCTCCTGGGCAAACGCTATTCTCTCCTGCTCCAACGTGTGTTGTCTCAATCCACGTCGTTTTCTCCTGTAAAATTCTCTTGTCTCGTTAAAGACATTCATTGTGTTAAAAACCCACAGAAGAATAGTGACCACCGTGGAAATCCTCCGCTCGTAATCTGCTATTTTTTTCTTTGTTGTGGAGGAGTCGGTCGCGTCCTTTACTACGTCAGCAGAGTCTAGCGCCACCTCAATCCCGCCCATCCCCAGCAATACTCGGCTTTCCGCGGTTGTGATGGAGGCGCAGCCGCGGGAGAAACAAGTAAAAAAGAAAAGAAAAGAGTAGAACAGAACTATATAGTGGAAATGTGGCAATAGAGGAGCGAAGACACACGGTGTGTGTGTCCCGCAGTTGCAGAAGTGGGAATGAGAGGCAGATTTACAGCACAGTGCAGCATATATACTCAACTCAAACAATACATCAAAGACATTCACAGCAGTCAATCTGGGCATTTGCATATCAGAGGTACAGACAGGATGCATGAACACAATGCCTGGATGACACTTTAACCTCACAGCTGTAAATGCAGCGTGCAGCGGAAAAAACCCAGTAGTGCGAGCTGACTGTCTCTGTGTTCTGTCTCTGTGTTGTGGGGGTTAAATCAAACCGCTACAATTGAATGCTTAGTGAAACCACTGATGTATATTTGTAACCTGTCTCTCCAAACAGGTATATTTCCCAGTGCAATGAAAATAGCTAAAGTAATTCCGATATACAAAACGGGTGACAGAGGGGAACTTTCAAACTATAGACCAATTTCACTATTGCTGCAATTTTCCAAGATACTTGAAAAAATATTCTGTGAGAGAATTGACAACTTCATAATGAAGAATAATTTATTGTGTGAGCAGCAATATGGGTTCAGACACAAGAGGACAGCTGCATTTGCTCTAATGGAATTTATTGAAAAAATATCAACTGCCATTGAAAAATACTCAGTTGGGGTATTCCTGGATCTTAAAAAAGCATTTGATAGAGTGGATCATAATTTATTATTAAAGAAACTACAAAATTGTGGTATTAGGGGGTTAGCACTGTCCTGGTTATGAAGTTACTTAAAGAATAGATATCAGTATGTATGTGTTGGTAACAAAAACTCACAGTTACTGAAGGTTACTTGTGGAGTCTCACAGGGTTCAGTTTTGGGGCCACTGTTATTCAATATGTATATAAATGATATGTTTCGGAAAAAATGGATTTAATATTGTTTGCCGATGACACTAATCTATTATGCAGTGGAAGCAATTTGGAACAACTTTTGGATACACTCGGAAAGGAATTAGGAAAGCTTAAACTGTGGTTTGATTCAAACAAATTAACGCTCAATTTAAGTAAGACAAATTTTATAGTTTTTAACAACCATCACAACAACTTAGTATCTAAACTCAGTGTAAATGGTGTAGAGATTGAAAGGGTATCCGAAACTAAATTTCTTGGAGTAATAATTGATAATAAACTGTGTTGGAAGTCACATATTAATTATATTAAAGGTAAAATATCTAAATTAATTGCAATACTACACAGAGTGAAATATTTGCTGAATCAACCCACACTATATACTTTGTATCATTCATTAATACTCCCATACATGACATATTGCACTGAAGTATGGAGAAATACATATAAAACAAACATATATCCAGTCTTTATGCTTCAGAAGAGAGCTATTAGAATAATAAACAAAGCTGCTTACAGGGAACCAACAAATCCACTTTTTCTTAAATTAAAAGCTCTCAAGTTGAAAGATCTGGTTGACTTTAAAACTGCAGTAATAATGTTTAAAGTGAAGAATCTATCACTGCCCGCAAATATCCAAAAGTTGTTCCAAATAAGGGAGAAACAATATCATTTCAGAGGAACATGCATATTTCAAAAACCTTCAGTGAGAACTACCACCAAGCAACACTGTGTTTCAGTGCAAGGAGTCAGATTATGGAACGATTTTGGACCTGAATTAAAATCATGTACAACGCATGGACAATTTTAAACAAAAACTAAAGGAAGAAATACTCCAAACATATATACAAGATGACATGTAAAATCACATAAGGATTGTCATATCCAGTCTGTGTTGTGTTGTTGCTTAGTTTTTTTGTCACATTTTGTCTTAGCTTTGTTCCGAATTGTAATCGCTCTTGTTTTGTCTTTCTTTTGAATTCTTGGATGGAATATGGATGGGCAATATAAGCTGCGGCTTCAGCCATCACCCATTTTGGATTACTTATGTTGAACTGTATAATCAGAGGAGTTATTGTTTGATTTGACCTTGTTGGATTTTTTTTCTTTTTTCCCCATTGTTATATTATTCTGTTTCTTTTTAATCTTTACTTTTAATCTATCCGAAATAAAGATTCATTCATTCAAAGTTAATGAAGAATTTATTATTTGAAGAATAAAGCTACCAATAAATGGGAAGACTTCTTTAAACTAGAAAAGCACTCGGAGAGCGCAGACCTCCGCCAAGCACTACAGTTCCCCCCCATACAGTGTTTGTAAGTTTTCAGATTCCTTGATGATGAAAACATATGACTCGCAATTGGATTGACAATGAAAGGATTAGTGGTTGAGTAGTTATTCACGAAAATGACATTTTCCGTAATGGCGGCCATAGTTCCGCCCATACAGTGTTTGTGTTTACGTTTTTAGATTCCTTGACCATGAAAAAATATGACTAGCAATTGGATTGACAATGATAGGATTAGTGGTTCAGTAGTTATTAATGAAAATGGCATTTTCCGTAATGGCGGTCACAGTTCCCCCCATACAGTGTTTGTGTGTACGTTTCGAGATTCCTTGACCATGAAAACATATGACTAGCAATTGGATTGACAATGATAGGATTAGTGGTTCAGTGGTTATTCACGAAAATGGCATTTTCCATAATGGCGGCCACAGTTCCCCCCATACAGTGTTTGTGTGTACGTTTTCAGATTCCTTGGCCATGAAAACATATGACTAGCAATTGGATTGACAATGATAGGATTAGTGGTTCAGTAGTTATTGACGAAAATGGCATTTTCCGTAATGGCGTTTTCTTCTGGACGGTGATCCGGGTCATCCCCAAAATTTAATCAGTTCTTCCTTGTACCATTTCCAACAATGCCTGAAAGTTTCATCGAAATCCGTCCAAAACTTTTTGAGTTATCTTGCTAACCAACAGACAGACAAACAAACAAACAAACAGACAGACAAACCCCGGCAAAAACATAATCTCCTGGCGGAGGTAATAACCTGTTAGGAATAGGGTCTAAAAGACAAGTTGAAGGCTTGGATGAGGAAACTATTTTGTCTAACTCTAAAAGGTCAGTTGGAGTAAACTGATCCAAACAGATGTCAGTTGAAGGAGTTGTAGTAGTTACTGTATCTAAGTTAATGGTGGGAAGAATCTGACTGATTTTATCTCTGATAGATGAAATCTTATTATTGAAAAAGTTCATAAAGTCCTGACTAGTAAGCTCTAAGGGAATGCTAGGATTGACAGAGTCCTGACTCTTTGTCAGCCTGGCTACAGTGCTGAAAAGAAACCTGGGATTATTCTTGTTCTCTTCTGTTAATGCAGAATAATAACTTGTTCTAGGTTTCTCAGAGGTTTATTTTAAATTAAAAGATGATTTCTCCAAGCTAAATAGATTTCATCTAGATCAGTGGAGCGCCATTTTCTTTCTAATTGACGAGTCTTCTGTTTTAAGCTACGAGTTTCTGTGTTGAACCAAGGAGTTAGAAATCTCTGATTAGACTTTTTCTTTTTTAAGGGGGCCACCATGTCTAGAGTCTGATGCAGAGAAGCTGTAACACTATCTACCATGCTATCAATTACAGAAGGAGCAAGCTGTCTATAGCTTATTTCCGTTGTGTTGACACATGGCATAGAGGAAACAATCTGCATAAATTTGGTAACAACATCATCTGAGAGGCATCTACTGTAGTAATATTTTTCCTTAGGAGCCAAATAGTCAGAAATAGTAAAATCAAAGGTTAACAGACAATGGTCTGACAGTACAGGGTTATGAGGAGACACTACCAGATTTTCTATTTCTATGCCATATGTCAGAACAAGGTCCAATGTATGGTGGAGATAATGGGTAGACTTTCCTACTTTCTGAGAAAACCCCATTGAGTCTAATATTGAACTAAATGCCAAATTAAGGCAGTCACTATCTACATCTACATGTATATTAAAGTCCCCTACTATAATTATTCTTTCTGATTTCAGCACTAAATCAGCTAAGAATTTGGCAAATTCGGATAAAAACTCTGAGTAGGTTGATGGAGGACAATAAACTATGGCAAATAAAATTGGGTTTAGCCTAAAATTGCTAAAATGCCCAATACTGAGGACCAGGCTCTCAAAGGAATTATAGTGTGTTTTTTGCTTTACATTAACTAGTAATTTGGAATGGTAAATTGTTGTGACTCCTCCTCCACGACCAGAACCTCTGGGATTTTGATAGTTTAAATAACCAGAGTGAGTTGATTCATTTAAACCAACATAATCCTCTTGCCCTAACCAAGTCTCTGTAAGGGATATTAAATCAATCTGATGATCAATTAACAGATCATGGACTAGCAGAGACTTGGGAGTTAGAGACCTAATATTTAACAAACTGCATTTAATTTTTAAGTTATGAGGAGGAACAGAGGCCAAATCATTCAATTTAGAGGCTTCATGTTTAATTTGAGTTTTACCAACTTTTTGTTTAATCACTTTGGGATGCTTACACATTATATTTGTATTTACTTTGGAGGGAGCAGGCAATGATTCTCTGATGGGGAAGACAGAGGCTAAGCTGAGGGGTGGTGGATGAGGAGGAGCTGCAGAGAGGCGTGTAAGACTGCGACTCTGCTTCCTGGTCCCAACAGTTAAGTCAACTCAAGGAGGAGGGAGGCAAGATGGCTGACACTGGAATGAGGAGTGGTTGGATGGGCTCCACTTTTAGCCTCTATATTTTCTTGCTTATCTACTTCTTACTGTTATTGTGTGTCTGGACTTGCAACAAGAAGGGTTTTCCGGTCAATTCAACTAAAGCCCATCCAGGGACAAGAGTTGCAAACTAGCTTAATGCTATACACTCTCAGTGCAACACATCAGATTTTCTTTTGTCTGTTTATTGCACTGTCCCTGACAAATAAACAAATAAAAAAAAAAAACCTGAGTTGTCAAGGTTTTGGAAATTTAGATAAAAATGATGCCAGATTGTTAGATAAATGAGACGCACCATCCAAAGTGGGATGGACGCTGTCTCGTCTAATAAGACCAGGTTTTCCCCAAAATGAGTTCCAATTGTCTATGTACTCCATATTGTTTGCAGGACACCACACAGACAGCCAGCGGTTGAAGGATGACAAGCGGCTAAACATGTCATCACTGGTCAGATTGGGGAGGGGTCCAGAGAATACTACAGAGGCAGACATTGTTTTTGCAAAGTCACACACTGATTCCACGTTAAGTTTTGAGACTTCCGACTGCCGGAGTCGGACGCCGTTAATGCCAGCGTGGATAACAGTTGTGGAGTATTTACAGTTACTTTTAGCCAGCATTTTCAAATTTGACTCGATGTCGCCTGCTCTGGCCCCAGGAATGCATTTGACTATGGCCGCTGGAGTCTCGAGGTTCACATTTCTGACTACAGAGTTGCCAATGATCAGAGTTTTTTCATCAGCGGGTGTGTCGCTGAGCGGGGAAAAGCGATTAGAAACATGAACAGGTTGGTGGTTAACCAGGGCTTTGCAGCTAGGCTTCCTTCTCACTGTCACCCACCCAATCTCCTCGCTGCTGAGGAGGACCGGAGGACTGCTACCAGGCCGTCCTAAGCTAGGGAGCTCCGCTGCCGCTAAGGTGCCCCCTCCTCCTCAGGGGGCACCAGGACCTTCCCTCACTTCATGGTGACTACAGACCAGGTGGAGAAACAGCTGGAGAGAATCCGTCAGCGGAAGGCGGCGGGCCCTGATGGCATCTCCGCCAGGACCCTGAGGACCTGTGCCAGCCAACTAGCTCCGGTACTGAAACACCTGTACAACCTGAGCCTGAGTCTGGAGAGAGTACCGGTGCTGTGGAAGACATCCTGCCTGGTTCCTGTCCCCAAGAAGTCATCTCCATCGGACCTGAATGACTATCGACCAGTTGCCCTCACATCTCATGTGATGAAGGTCCTGGAGAGACTGATCTTAGCCCACCTGAGGCCGCAGGTGAAGACGTGGCTAGACCCTCTGCAGTTTGCTTATCAGCCCCATTTAGGAGTTGAAGATGCTGTCATCTACCTGCTGCAACGAGCCCATCTGCACCTGGATGGTGGAGGAGATACTGTGAGAATCACTTTTTTTGATTTCTCCAGTGCCTTTAACACCATCCAGCCACTGCTGCTGGGTGAGAAGCTGCGGGTGATGGGGGTTGACAGCTCTGTGATCTCCTGGATTACTGACTACCTGACAGGCAGACCACAGTTTGTCCAGCTGGGCAATGTCTTGTCTGGAGTGGTGGCTAGTGATACGGGAGCTCCAGAGGGAACTGTGCTCTCTTCTTTTCTCTTTACCTTATACACCACTGACTTTCAGTACAACACAGAGTCATGCCACCTGTAGAAATTCTCTGATGACTCAGCTGTTGTGGGGTGTATAAGAGGAGGAGAGGAGGGGGAGTACAGGGCACTGGTAGACAGATTTGTGGAGTGGACGGAGCAGAATCACCTGAGGTTGAATATCAGCAAGACCAGAGAGACGGTGATTGACTTCAGGAAGAGGAAGACGCCTTCTCAGCCACTGCAGATTAGGGGGGAGGATGTGGGAGTGGCTGAGGACTACAAATATCTGGGTGTCAGGATCAGCAGCAGGTTGGACTGGAGATCCAACACCGATGCTGCGTACAAGAAGGGAATGAGCAGACTCTACTTCCTGAGGAAGCTGAGATCCTTCAACGTGTGCAACAAGATGCTGGAGCTTTTCTACCAGACCATTGTCGCCAGCGCCATCTTCTTTGCTGCTGTCTGTTGGGGTAGCAGTATCAGGGCCAGAGACACCAACAGACGACAAGATTATCAAGAGGGCTGGCTCTGTAATTGGTCTCAGACCGGAGACCTTTGAGACAGTGGTGGAGAGGAAAACACTAAATAAACTGCGAACCATCATGGACAATCCTGATCACCCCCTCCACCACACGCTAGACAGACAGCGAAGCACTTTCTCCAGCAGACTATTACAGCTTTGCTATCGAACGGCCAGGTACAGGAAATCTTTCCTGCCACATGCAATTTCACTGTACAATAACTCACTATGATGTTGTATTCTGGTCATAACAACGCTGCCACACTGCACCTTACAGACTAACTGGTACCTCACATTTCACTCTGCTGATAGTCCTTCTTTGTGCAATGGGATGATTCATGTGTTTATACGGGTCATCATATATTAAGCTATGATGTATAGAGGTTTTATAGTAGAGTTAGTTTTACTTTCCACGGGTAATCCCTTTGTTTGGGATCAATAAAGTACATCTATCTATCTATCTATCTATCTATCTATCTATCTATCTATCTATCTATCTATCCTTCGAGGTTACACATTTTTAGTGTCAGCACCTCTTTAAAAACTGTATGCTGAGAAAGTGATGCTTTTGCTTAGTTTCTTCATCTTGAGCAAGAATACGAAGACTGCTTGATCTTGCAACTCTGCTTGCGGCAACGTAGAATTGGCCATGGCAGCAGAAATCTGTTGTGCAGAAAACACGAATGCACTGTAAAGACTGGCCCTGTGACTTACTCACCTTGGCAATTTTGAACCATATGACATCATAAAGACACATTAGTCGAGGCATCTTGAGTGATGGTCTATATGACATCATAAAAACACATTTGTCTATATGATGGCATCGCGAGTCCTATGTTGCCTGATATCATCGGATCATCATAGGACATCATGCAGACGTCATAGGATTTTGAGGAATTAATTTGAGGAATGGAGTACGTTATGATTTTCCCTGACTATCAACTCATAGCTTTATTACTCATAAGTGTTCTGTTTTGTAAGCATTTTTTCTTGAAGATTTGTTTTTCTT
This sequence comes from Pholidichthys leucotaenia, assembly GCA_020510985.1. Lineage (NCBI taxonomy): Eukaryota > Metazoa > Chordata > Actinopteri > Cichliformes > Pholidichthyidae > Pholidichthys > Pholidichthys leucotaenia. Next base: position 317,252,369 of record CM035838.1, read on the forward strand.
TCACATTTACAGCTTTTGTTGTACATGCGTATTTTTTTTTTCCTGAAAGGAGGCATTTTTCTGAATTGATTAGTAAAATTTTTCCCTCCCTTACTTTTTAACAAATAGGATATTTTGGTGATTTAAAAAAAAAAAAAAGATATGTTTAATGAACTAAAAGTGAAAGAGAAAACATTCTGACCTCCTGGCCGGTAGGTGTCACACTTACTCTTACCTCATCTGGTTGGTTGAGACATGTGCTCACGCAGAGCTGGATCATGTAACAGCTAGTCCTTTCATTGAACCTTGTATCTTTCAAAACACTTTGTTTTCAACATTGAATTGTTTCAATTTTTGTTATGTTTATGAAATGAAAACTAAATATGTTAGTTTGCTGGTAATAGGATAATTTTCCCCACACCCTACACTTTACAGTGACTGTTAATTTTTAAAAAAAAATAAAAAGTATACTATTTGTTAAAGGGTAACCAAATTTTTGCATCTCACTGTAAACATAAATTTGACACTTTTTGATCATGAATTTGCAACTTATATAATTGTACTTGCTACTATTTTTGTGTTTAAAGCACTGCTTGAACTGGTGAACATGTTTTTCAGAACTGTGGATGTATTTCAGAACGCTCAGCTACTCCTCTTGTACTATAACAATTAGAGAGGTGTTTGAACTTTCTGAATTTATTCCACAACAACCAGCTCAGATGATTCTGTCACCATGCAGTATCACTGTGTCTATTCTCATTTCTCCTCTTGAAAACAGCCCTCATAAAGAAGCATGAGTCACTTTCTGCTTTGACTGTATCAGAGGTTAGCCTTCAATCTTTTTGAATGGAAACCACTGATATTGTCAGATCAGAGTGACGTTTTAGCTATATGGTGCCTAAAGGGTCTTGTCATATAGCATTTTCATCTGAAGTGATAAATAACACTGGTCAACACCAAATTTATTGTCTAAGTTTTTTTCTTTTAGCTGATTTAGGATAATTTTGATGTGCTGAATCTAAAAATCACATTGGTTTTGCTCAATCAGGTCAACTTCTTGAACTATGGCCACATGTTTTCTTACGTTTTTGTTTACATGTAGGGGTATTTTCGCTTTATATGATGCAAAATTCTTTTTTATTTCTTGAAATTCTCTGAATTTTGAACAATGATGACATAACATTCAGTTTACATGTACTTACCTTTATCAATGTCTACTATTCGTTTTACAGTACACCTGTACAACTGCTGTACAACTGCTTATAACGTAACATAAAAACCTGACCTGATCGAGAGAAACGGATGTCATTTTTGGATTCAGTGGTGCAAAATTGTCTTAAATCAGTTGAAAAAACACAGACAACTTACAAAAAAATTATTTTTGTTATGTTGTGTAATCTTTTAACAAGGCTTAGCTTAGCTTACTTTTTTATTCTCAGTTTTGAGGTTAGGGGTTTGCAACCTGTACTATGGAAAGAGCCATTTTGAACAATTTCTGTCCTAAGAAAAAACCTAACAGCCTTCAAATGAAGATACGACCGTCATATAAATCCCATGTTTTTCTTTTTCAAGTAAAATGAATCAGTTATCTGCAGTCCATTTTGATTCGTAATCTCATCATTTATAGTCATAAGTACTGCATAGGGCAGGGGTCTGCAACCTTTGCAAACCGAAGAGCCATTTTTCCTGTCTCCAACCAAAATAAGAAGTGGCTGAAGGCCGCAACAGCAATTTGACCTTTAAAATAAAGATTATGCTGCTTATGAAGTTTTTTACATACATAGCTCTGAATAGTATGTGGCATTAATGAATTCATAAAACAGTGGAAAAAAAACCTGTCAAGCTTTATAGCTTCATTCATGAAATAAAAGTATTACAAATATATTACAAATTGTTTTGTGCTGAAAAGGCTATATCTGAATGACCATATTTTTTGTATAGTTTTTTAATTATCAGCACATTCATAAATAGTTTAAATCTGAAAAAATATCATCCATCTCCTACTTTCAACAGTGATCACACAGTTTCAGTTCCTGATATTTAAAAAAATTAGAGACTACAGATTTAGTTAGAAGAAGCTACTTTTCATCCTTTTTATTCTTCCTCATAATGCTCCTTATTCAACTGTATTAATATACAGTAATATAAATCTGTATTTTCACCTGTTCTCCAGACTCTTAATTTGACAACTAGTGGATTGGTTAGATATTTGTTTCCTATAGGCCCTTAGAATAGAGGGTTAGTATTAATGAAAGCGCTTTGAGTGGTCTTTGTGACTAGAAAAGCGCTATATAAGTGCAGGTTAGTTAGTAGTTAGTTAGTTGTCTGATATTTGTCATGAGCTGAGCACTGGGGGTTTCTGCCGTGCTCAGTCTCATGGCCTTTTTTATATTTGTATATTTGTGTAGTTTTGGGTTCTTGAGTCCTGTCTTTTTATCGATGGTTGGTTTTCGTATATTTTGTATTGTTTCTTATTCTTCTTATTCCCCTAGTTTATGTTATCATAGTTTTGATACTCTTTTATTCGGTATTTGTATTTTTTCCCAGCTCCGTATTTTTTGGCATTTAGTTCTTTATCGTTGTACAGTTGTTTTCTCTCTCTCTCTCGCTCTCTCCCTCTCCCGAGTGGCGGCTGTCGGTGGCACTTCTGGGTTTTTGCTGTGTTGTGGGCAGTGTCCCTATCAGCTCTCAGGCCCGTCTTCTCCCCTTCATTGTTCCCAGCTGACCCAAGTCTATAATCATTGTTTCCCCCTGCCCACTCATGGTATCCATACCTGCCATCATTTGTGTTCAGTTGTCTCTAGCTCTATTTAAGGATTATGATTTCTCCTCTTAACGGCTGGAGTGTCAAAGAATTGTCTGCGTCTGAACCCTGTTCCCATTCAGACATTTTTCATCCATGTGTATCCTGTTTTCTTCTCATTGTTCCTGTTTGTAAGTTTTGTTTTGTGCACTGTTTGGATTTTTGTGTTTGTGCACAGTTTGGACTTTTTGTGTTTTTCAATAAATATCACAACTAGCAGTTCAGCATCTGGGTCTCCCCTCTCTGCCCTGCAGGGGCCAATTCATGACAATATTCTTCTTTTTTTTATTTTGGAATTCAGGATTCAAGATTCAAAGGCTTTATTATCATATGCACAGTTAAGAAATGCTATATTTCCTGAGCAATGAAATTCTTACTTTGCTCTCCGAACGAATGCCAAGGTAAAATGTACAGAAACAACAGTTCTAATAGGTCATGACACACTAACACAGTAACTCAATCCTAATATTAATGGATGTTAATAACACACACACCAACACACAGTTAGGCAGTAGAGGAATGAAACTGAAAATTCACTGGATGACTAAAGTGATGGTATACTGATATCAGAGATGATGTGAACCTGAGATGGCATGAACCCATCCACAGTGTGGAAATGAGCATTGTGTAACCTGATGTGAACCTGAGATGGCATAGACTTATGTACAGTGTGCAAATGAGCATTGTGCAATGAGCAGCGTATAATTACAAATTATTTCTGTAACGATAGTACCAGTAGACTGTGCATAATAAGTAGCAGCAGAGATGATATGGACATCATATGGGTGATATTGTATCTAATGTGCAGGTGAGCAGTGTGCAAATTTAGCAGTCGGTGTGTGAGTTCCTATGTGCAAAGCTGTGTTACTGAGTTTTGGGAGTTGTTAACTGTTCAGGAGTCTGATGGCAATGGGAAAGAAGGAGTTTTTCAGTCTGGTTGTCCTGCATTTCACACTTCTGTACCTCCGGCCTGAGGGTAGAAGTGTGAACAGTCTGTTCTGGGGGTGGGTGGGGTCCTGGATTATGGCGTCAACTCTCTTTTGGACTCTGCAATGGTAGATGCTCTGCAGAGACGGGGGTGGAGTCCTGATGATCTTCTCCGCTGTCTTCACCACTCTCTGCAGGCGTTTGCGCTCCAGGGCAGTGGTGCTGCCGTACCACACAGTGATGCAGTTGGTCAGGATGCTCTCGATGATGCAGCTGTAGAAATTGTTGAGGATCTTGGAAGACATGCCAAACTTCTTCAGCCTCCTCAGAAAGTACAGTCACTGTTGCGCTTTCTTAATCAACTCTGTGGTATTGTGTGCCCACTTGAGATTGAGATTGAGATTGAGATTCAACTTTATTGTCATTACACATGTATGAATACAAGGTAACGAAACGTGACTTGGCATTTGGGCACGCTCTGCAGAGCGCATCCAAGGCCAGGGCAGCCACTAGGCGCCAGTCAATTAAGCCACTTAAGGTCCTCGCTGATGTGGATGCCTAGGTATTTAAAGCTGCTCACCCTCTCCACCTCAAGTTTTCAGATGAACAGCGGCCGATGGGGTCTCCTCTTTCCTTTCCTCATGTCCGCTATCATCTCCTTTGTCTTGTCCGTGTTGAGGGTGAGGTTGTCCTCACACCATGACACCAGGTTGGCCACCTCCCTCCTGTAGGATGCTTCGTCATCACCAGTGATGCATCCTATCACTGCTGTGTCATCCGCAAACTTTAGGATGATATTGTCCTTGTGGGAGGCAACACAGTTGTGGGTGAAGAGGCTGTGGAGGATGGGGTCATGGGGTCATGCTGGCTGAGGTCCTGTTACCCATCCTGACAGACTGGGGCCTGCCAGTTAGAAAGTTCAATAGCCAGTTGCAGCGGGTGGGGTGCAGGCCAAGTGAAGACATTTTGTTGGTGAGTTTGTGGGGGATGACCGTGTTGAAGGCGGAGCTGTAGTCAACAAATACCATCCTAATGTAGGAGTCTTTATCTTCCAGGTGGGAGAGAGAATAATGGAGTGCTGCAGCGATGGCATCTGAGGTGGACCTGTTGGGCCAGTAGGCATACTGCAGGGGGTCCAGGGTGCCTGGTATGCTGTCCTGAATGAGGGGCAGCACCACTCTTTTGAAGCACTTCATGATGATTGGAGTGAGTGCTACTGGTCTGTAATCAATCAGACAGGTCGGCGGGCCCCTTTTGGGGAGGGGGATAATGGTTGTGGTTTTGAAGCAGGAGGGGACTATGTTCTGGTTGAGGGAGAGGTTGAAGATTGCTGTGAAAATGTCAGTCAGCTCTGCAGCGCATGCTCTGATGGCCCACCCAGATATGCTGTCTGGTCCTGCTGCCTTGCGGGGGTTGATATTCCTCAGTGCTTTGTTTACTTGGCCTAGTGAAACTCACTCTAGTGGGTGGGGGGGGGGGCGTGAGTGTGTGCTGAGGCTTCTCTGTGCTGTGGCTGGTGGTCTCGAAGCGGGTGTAAAAGATGTTGAGATCATCCGGCAGGCTGTCTGTAGAGCTAGTGGTGCTGCTGTTCGTCCTCTTGTAGTCTGTGATGTGTTGCAAGCTTTGCCACATGCGCCCCGGGCCAGGAGTAGAGTAGAGGTTGACCAGCTTTTCTCTGTACTGCCTCTTGGCTGTTGCTATAGCCTCTCTCTGTTACGTGTGGCCCTCGCGAGCCACACAATAAGAGCCGAGGGCGAGCCAGTGAGTTGCGATGATTTATTAAGGTAGGGAACAGGGGAAAAGGAACACGGCCTCGTGGGACCAACAAGTACAAATAATCATACAGAGGAACACTCACATATACTGCAGCACGAAGGGCAGGAGGCTAGTGCCAGGCAAAGGGGTTCCAGCCTATGGTGAGCGAAGTCGCAGCCCCGAATGATCGGAGCTGCTCCTTTTTAAACCCATTAGCAGCGCCTCAGCTGATGAGGGATAATTGGGCTCCAGCCGTCCCGTGACACTGACAGCTGGGAGCCCACTGAGACGCTGTCAAGGAGAGGACCGGGTAGAGGAGGAATATGGTCTGAGCGCCGGATCATATGGCGTCTCATCCCATGGTGACAGAGCGTCCCCCTCACGGTTGGGCTCCGAACGACCCGAAACATCCGAGACCCCCCCCCCCCCCACACCCAGGGTGGGCGGATGGGAGGCAGGACCGGAGGGAGAGGAACAGAAAAAAAAAAAGGGAACAAATCGACAATGAACAAATACAGAGTACCAGGGCAGAAAACCCCCCCCCAAACACAATACTCCATACATGAAAGAAACTCAGAGAAAGGGGAAGAAAAAAAAAGGCAATAAGCAAATATAGAGTATCAGGGAAAAAAAAAAACCCAAACACAATACTCCATACAATACAACGAGGGAGAAACCCATACAGGCAGAGGATAATTGCAGGAATTACAACCCGACACACAGGGAAGACAGAAAAACCCCCCCACAATATTTCACAAACACTGTACAGACAAATACAAAATAGATCAACCCCGGGGACCCCAAAACGAGAGGAAAAAATCCCCAAGGGCGAAAAATAGAACATTACAGCCATCCCTCAAACAGGAGGGGAAACCTAAAAAAGAAAATCACGCTAAATGCGGAACAGAAATAACAATTTAGCTGTACCCACCCAAACATAAGCACAGCAGGAGACATACAGTTTGGGGGGTCTCCCCGCACCCAGCGTCCATACCGCTACCAAGGATGAAGGGAAGAGTTCTGGTGGCCTACCCGAACCCCAGGCCAGAAAACACAGTTCATCGGGAGGCCGAACCAGAAAGTCTCGCGGGTGTCTCCTAGAGACAGGCTAAAGTGCTCAAAGATAAGGAGAAGAAAGATGAGATAGAGCACTTGCCTGATCTCGGGTTCTGACGCCGTCCAGGACTGCGAAGCTTCGGGATCCAACATCAGGAGGTCGTCAACAGGCTCCCACTCAGCTGCGTCGGGCTCTGCAGCTGGCATGATGGACAGCACAGCTTGTGATTCCTCCGGCACCGATGCCCACGCCGACAGCCCACACGGCGTGGTGGCAGGAGAACCTCGTCTTGCTGGAACGGACCGCTCCTCCGTGGAGACCCGGGGACACTTGGTTGTCGGCGCAGACTCCACGTAGCAATCCGTCTTCCTCCTCCGTCCACGGCGTAGCTGCGGGACCGGAACCGGGCTGTCCTTAACCGCAGGCCCCCTCCTCATCCCACGATGTTGGCCTGGCACCGGGGACCGCTCAGCGGAGGGAGACACAGAGGATGCAGGATTAATGTTTACAGCTACAACAGGTGGTGGGAGTTCGGGGAGCTGCGAACCCCGAACTCCACCTCCAGGAGTTTGACAGAGCAAATCATCAGATGAATATGAAAAAAATGAGACTTGCCTGTTTCCTGGAGGCTGGATGGTGCCTGCTGTTGTGAACTTTGCTCCTCCCTCTCCCCGCTGGGCGGTGACGGAGGACCCCCTGGGAGGACATCGGAGAGCCGCTCGCGTGGATTCCGGGATGGAGTTCGCCAGGTCTGGATTCAGGATGCACACAGCAGTCGGGGGGTGCATCGAGGAGGAGGGGGCGACAGCCGAGATGAGCCGGACCTGAAGCGCTGGCGTGACAGCGGAGGGAAGTGGCTCGGGAGAAGAGGCTGAGAGATCTCCTCTCTGAAGAGGTGCAGGGAAGACAGCTGCGTGGGAGGATGAGACCTTGCGGCAACCTGGAACTGGATCCGGACGGGGTGTTTGCTGAGAGGACGAGGCAGTGTGGCGACGGCTACTCACAGGGGGCGAAGCGAAGGAAAGATCCGGAAATCGCCGCTCCTGGGCAGAGACAGAGGCGAGGAGGGCGTCGAACTCTGGGAAGTCACGTAGCCCCGGACTCCTCTCCACCAGTCTAACGGCGGCCGCCACATGCCTCATAATGGAGGACGGGTGCACAGCGGAACGAGCAGCAGCCACACGATCCCGGACCTTAATTGCCGTCAGCTGCAGATCCTCCGGGGGAATCCCGAGTGACGTCTTGCAGGACGGGGAAAGCCCTCTGGGTGGCGCGAACTCCTGGGCCGGAGTGGAGGCAGGAGCGGGATCCCGAAGCGAAGGGTGACGTCTCCTCCTCTTCGGCTTCCTGCCGGGATTTCCCTCCAACCCACGGAGCTCCTCTCGCTGCGCGGCGATGGCGTCCCTCCTGGCACAGACCTCAGGATAGTTGAAATAGCGAGGGAGACTGTCCAAGAGATTCTCAGCAAACTCTAGGTGCCAGCGTCTCTCATTGGGGTCGTCGTACAGGGTAGCGGAGAAGAGCGTCCCGTCGACTTCCCCCAAGATGGCCGTCAGCTCGCTGCCCTGGAGCCGAACGTGACTCCGGGGAGACGGCATGTTCTAAGGGCTGACACCCAGACAGGGAAGAAACAAGTCCAACGGCAACTCACGGCCGCCAGCAACTCGCCTGGCTGCGACTTACTGTTACGTGTGGCCCTCGCAAGCCACACAATAAGAGCCGAGGGCGAGCCAGTGAGTTGCGATGATTTATTAAGGTAGGGAACAGGGGAAAAGGAACACGGCCTCGTGGGACCAACAAGTACAAATAATCATACAGAGGAACACTCACACATACTGCAGCACGAAGGGCAGGAGGCTAGTGCCAGGCAAAGGGGTTCCAGCCTATGGTGAGCGAAGTCACAGCCCCGAATGATCGGAGCTGCTCCTTTTTAAACCCATTAGCAGCGCCTCAGCTGATGAGGGATAATTGGGCTCCAGCCGTCCCGTGACACTGACAGCTGGGAGCCCGCTGAGACGCTGTCAAGGAGAGGACCGGGTAGAGGAGGAATATGGTCTGAGCGCCGGATCATACGGCGTCTCATCCCATGGTGACACTCTCGGTCCGTACTTTGCAGCTTTGTACTTGAACTCACAGCCTGATTTAAATGCATGAGAGCTAGCAAGCAGCATCTGACGTACCTGACTGTTGATCCAGGGCTTCTGGTTGTGGAACTTCCTGACCTGTATGGTGGGTATGATGGTATCAACGCACGTGCTGATGTACCCAGTCACATAGCGTATTCCTGTTTGTTTACAAAAGAGTCCTCTCGGGTGGCCGCAGGGTGGAATAAAACCAAAAGAATTTGAAACAACGTTCTAAATAATATAACTTTAAAAACCATTTGGTGCAAATTAAGCCAATTAGAAATAATTACAGCAGAGTGGAAAAATATTTTAAAAATATCTTCTTCCGCTGAGCTAAATGTTGGTTATAATTTTTTTAAAAATGTGCCTGCACATATAATTCAGTGTTCAAAACCCCACAGGTAACAAACTAACAATTATCCCACAGACAAAAAGCTGAAAACATCCATAAAATAAAAAGCTCACCTCTGCATCACTGTCAGAGAATCTTCTCTCCGTCATGATTTGCCCCTCGAGGCAGGAACGGAGACCCAAACGCTGGACTGTAGTTTGTGATATTTATTGAAGAAACACAAAAAGTCAAACAGTGCACAAACACAAAATCCAAACGGAGCACAAAGCAAACTTACGAACTGAGATGACAAAAGAATAGACAGGATGAATGTAGGAAAGTCGCAGGAAGTCCAGCAAAGTGGGAGAGAAATAACAGTCCTTAAATAGGGCCAGAAACAAATGATAACAAGTGATAGCAGGTGTGGGTCACATGAGTGGGCAGGTTGACCTAATTACTAGACAGTTCACAGCTGGAACAACTAGTGAACTGAATGCGAGATGATGACAAGGTGGGAGTGTCTGGAAGAGGAGGTAGAGAACTCATATCACAGAGGAACAAAATATAAACACTAAGCTACAGAAACTGACATAATAATAATAATAATAATAATAATAATAATAATAATAAGGACATGAATAACATAACAGAACAACTGACAACTAAACAAATCTTAAACATCACACAAGAAAATAACAGACAGCACTGGAAAAATGCAGGAAATACTCAGACATAATTTAAGAGCCTGAGCACGGTGACACACCGCACTCAGCCCCGTGACACTCTCCTCTCTTTTCACTCATTTAAACTCCTTATACTATTTTTTCTTTATTTTCAAATTCTGGTGGAAAACTGTCAATGCAGGTATTATTTTAGGCAAGTATATCTGGTTGATGGCATTTCACAATAAATGCACATAACAGAAACAACCATTCTGAAAATTTAATCATTATAGAGGGCTTTTATTTTTTATATAACTCAGGATGTATTGAGCTGTGACGGTGAAACTAAATACACTCATTTTTTTAAATTTTATTTTGTATACTTTATTAATCCCAGAGGGAAATTAAGGGCATCCACATGGATGGATGAGGCAGCCACGGTACGGTGCCAATCCCTTCACACACACATTCAGAATCAGAATCAGAATCAGAATCAGAATCAGGTTTATTGCCATTGTTCATGTAGTACACAAACTAGGAATTTGTCTCGGTACAATGCTGCAACATTAAACATGATAAGATAAGAGAAATAAACTATACATGTAATAAAGTGTAGGATAAGATTAAGTGATACTGGTCAACAGTTAAAATATATATTAGCCAGCAGCAGATACTGTGGAGAACTATATAGTGCAGTCGGTAATGCAGGAAGAAAACAGTGATGATTGACATGAGTCTGGTTGAGCTGCTGCACATGGTGCACGAGAGTCAATAAGTCACTTAGTGTTCAGCAGTCTAATGGCAGAGGGGAAGAAGCTGTTCATGTGACGGGAGGTTTTAGTCTGGATGGACCGAAGTCTTCTACCAGAGGGGAGGGGGGCAAACAGTACATGACCAGGGTGTGAGGGATCGGCTATGATCCGGCCAGCACGCCTCCGGGTCCTGGAGATGTACAGATCCTGGAGAGATGGGAGCTTGCAGCCGATCACCTTCTCAGCAGTGCGCACGACGCGCTGCAGCCTTAGTCTGTCCCTGGCAGTGGCTCCTGCATACCACACGGTTATGGAGGTGGTGAGGATGGACTCGATGATGGCTGTGTAGAACTGCACTAACATCTTGGTGGGTAGCTTGAGCTTCCTCAGCTGCCGCAGGAAGAACATCCTCTGCTGGGCTTTTTTGATGAGTGAGCTGATGGTCAGCTCCCATTTGAGGTCCCTGGTGATGGTAGTGCCTAGGAAGCGGAAGGAATCAGCAGTGGTGATGGGAGAGCCTGAGAGGGTGAGGGGGGGCAGAGGAGTAGTGACTTTCCTGAAGTCTACAATCATCTCCACTGTCTTCAGAGCGTTCAGCTGCAGGTTGTTATTGCTGCACCAGGACGCCAGCTGGGCCACCTCTCTCCTGTAGGCGGAGTCGTCGCCGTTGGAGATGAGCCCGATGAGGGTGGTGTCGTCCGCAAACTTGATCAACTTGATCAACACATTCACACTTAGGGCCACTTTAGAGTCTCCATTTAACCTAACCTGCATGTTTTTGGCCTGTGGGAGGAAACCGGAGTGCCCGGTGTAAACCCATGCACCCTCCTGACGCGGACACGCGCGAAGCTCAGCGCGTGCTTGCGGATCACATCCAACACATGGAGCGGATTTTTCCAGACTCTCTGGTTATTGTGGTTGGCGACTTTAACCAGAGCAATCTGAGCCACGATCTCCCCCGCTACAAACAGTTTATTAAATGCCCCACCAGAGGAAAAAACACGCTGGATCACTGTTACACCACAGTGAAAGATGCATATCGCGCTGTTCCCCGCGCTGCGCTCGGACTGTCTGATCACGTGATGGTCCACCTCATTCCCACATACAGACAGAGATTGAAGCTCACTAAACCTGTTGTGAGCACTACGAAGAAATGGACCAGTGAAGCTGAGGAGAAGCTGGAAACGTGCATGGAAATAACTGAACACTAAATGTTTAAAGGAGCCATGCATGATCTGAATGAATACACGGACACTGTGAACTCTTATATCCACTTTTGTGAGGAGAGCATTCTTCCATCGCGCACCAGGGTGAGGTACTCTAATGATAAGCCCTGGTTCACTGCTAAGCTCAGACAGATCAGGAAGGAGAAGGAAGCAGCGCTGAAAAGTCGAGACAGGGGCTGCTACAGGGAGGTTAAATATCGGTTTAACAGAGAGCTGAGGAGAGCTAAATCTGTGTATTCTGAGAGACTCCAGCAGCAGTTCACTGCTAATGACTCGGCTTCTGTGTGGAGAGGACTGAGGCAAATCACCAATTATCGGCCTCAGGCTCCTAAAGGTCAGGATGACAAAGCCCTTTGTCAAAGATTGTCCCAACACTATGCCTGTTTTGACACCCCGTCATCTGTGTCCAACTCCCCCCCTCCCTCCAGCTCCACAGCCTCCACGGTCCCTACTTCATCAAAGGCGCCCCCCCTCCTCCCCCCCTGCCCTTGTCATCAGTGAGCAGGACGTGCTCAAACAGTTCTCCAGACTGAACCTGCGCAAGGCCCCCGGTCCGGACGGCGTGTCTCCCTCCACCCTGAGACACTGTGCGAAAGAGCTGGATCCTGTCTTCACAGACATTTTTAACACCTCCCTTAAGCTATGCCACGTGCCGTCCTGCCTCAAATCCTCCACCATCATCCCTGTCCCCAAGAAGCCACGGATCACTGGTCTTAACGACTACAGACCTGTAGCGCTCACCTCTGTAGTCATGAAGTCCTTTGAGCGCCTGGTCCTGCCCCACCTCAAGTCCATCACCACCCCCCTCCTGGACCCGCTGCAGTTTGCCTACCGAGCCAACAGGTCTGTAGACGACGCAGTCAACCTGGCCCTCCACTCCATCCTGCAGCACCTAGACTCCCCGGGAACCTACGCCAGGATCCTGTTTGTGGACTTCAGCTCCGCATTCAACACCATCTGCCCCGATCTGCTCCAGGACAAGCTGTCCCTGCTCAACGTGCCTGACTCCCTCTGCAAGTGGATCACCGACTTCCTGACGGACCGGAGGCAGCATGTGCGGCTGGGAAAGACTGTCTCAGACTCTGCTAGCATCAGCACCGGATCACCCCAGGGCTGTGTACTTTCCCCCCTACTCTTCTCCCTTTACACCAACTCCTGCACCTCCAGCCACCAGTCTGTCAAGTTGATCAAGTTTGCGGACGACACCACCCTCATCGGGCTCATCTCCAACGGCGACGAGTCCGCCTACAGGAGTGAGGTGGCCCAGCTGGCGTCCTGGTGCAACAACAACAACCTGCAGCTGAACGCTCTGAAGATAGTGGAGATGATTGTGGACTTCAGGAAAGTCACAACCCCTCTGCCCCCCCTCACCCTCACAGGCTCTCCCATCACCACTGCTGATTCCTTCTGCTTCCTAGGCACCACCATCACCAGGGACCTCAAGTGGGAGCCGACCATCAGCTCCCTCATCAAAAAGGCCCAGCAGAGGATGTTCTTCCTGCGGCAGCTGAGGAAGCTCAAGCTACCCACCAAGATGTTAGTGCAGTTCTACACAGCCATCATCGAGTCCATCCTCACCACCTCCATAACTGTGTGGTATGCAGGAGCCACTGCCAGGGACAGACTAAGGCTGCAGCGCGTCATGCGCACTGCTGAGAAGGTGATCGGCTGCAAGCTCCCATCTTTCCAGGATCTGTACATCTCCAGGACCCGGAGGCGTGCTGGCCGGATCATAGCCGATCCCTCACACCCTGGTCACGTACTGTTTGCCCCTCTCCCCTCAGGTAGAAGACTTCGGTCCATCCAGACTAAAACCTCCCGTCACATGAACAGCTTCTTCCCCTCTGCCATCAGACTGCTGAACACTAAGTGACTTATTGACTCTCGTGCACTATGTACAGCAGCTCAACCAGACTCATGTCAATCATCACTGTTTTCTTCCTGCATTACCGACTGCACTATATGGTTCTCCACATTATCTGCTGCTCGCTAATATATTTAAACTGCTGACTAGTATTACTCACTCTTATTCTACACTTTATTGCATGTATAGTTTATTTCTTTTATTTTATCATGTTTAATGTTGCAGCATTGCACCGAGACAAATTCCTAGTTTGTGTACTACATGAACAATGGCAATAAATCTGATTCTGATTCTGATTCTGATGCAGACACGGGGAGAACATGCAGACTCCACACAGAAGGGTCACTGATGGTCAGGGGGTGGGATCGAACCCACAACCTTCTTACTGTGCTGCCACAGTGCTAACCACTGTGCCACCGAGCTGCCCAAACTTCCTAATTCAGACTTCGGCCATGTCTGGTGAATTCAGCATTTATAGTGCAGCAGTGGCGGAGCCAGAAAATTTTCAGTGGGGTGGCCAGGATGAATATGTGATCAGTTTTGGGTGGCTGAGAAATCTGTGTGACAAGAACTTAATGTTTCTTGCAAAATAAGGGATTATATAAAGGTACAAACTCTTTAGTACTGTATTTACTGTATAAATTTGTACTTGCTATTAAATTTTGTATGTAAAGTTGCATTAATTATTTTTTTAGGAATTTTATGTAGGGCCTATCACTGAGGAGATGGTAAATGACTTTGCACAGCTCTATAATGACAAAATTGATTGATTGATTAAGTGATTTGAACATCAAGACAAAAAAAATTAAAAACAAAGAATCAAAACCAAAAAAGTAAACATAACAAAAAATGTCCTTGTTCAAAAGAAGTGGGGAGAGGCCGCTTATATAGTCCCGCCCCTTCTCCATACCCAGTAAATTATAATATCATTCTAGTCATTATCCATCCCATCAGGAGGTCCTGGCAGCGGAGGGTGAAGGGCAGAGCTGTGTGGAGGAGTCTGAACAGACCTAAATGAAACAGTTATTGTCGCCCCTGACAGACTGCTATGATGATGATGATGATGATGATGATGAACTGTATTCATTATACAATACCATAATATATAATGTATCTTATAATTAAATTATGCAATAGAAATAATACAACAATGATAGTTTATAATGACAATAATACCAACATCTAACAATAATTGTAATAATAATAAGTAAATACTTCTGGTGTGGGGAAATACCTACTGGTGTGTTTAATATAATTATATTAAACACATTATTATATTATATTATATTATATTAAACACATTACAATATTATCTTCATCATCATAATCACCATATAGTATACCACCATATACCCCCACATGGCTTACAATACCTAGGCACAGTAAGTAACCTTATAATAAATAATAACCATAATAATAGGTAGCCATATAGTAGTTACAACAACAACAATAACAACAACAACAACAACAATAATAATAATAATAATCACTGATGTCCTATGATGTTTTATGATGATCCTATGATCTCAGGCATCAAAGGACACGCGAGGCTGTCATAAAGATATGATGTCTATAGGACGTCATATACACATAGCACATCATAGGACGCCCTATGATGTCTGCACAATGTCCTATAATGATCCGATGATATCAGGCAACATTGGACTCGCGATGCCATCATATAGGCAAATGTGTCTTTATGATGTCCTATAGACCATCACTCACCATGCCTAGACTAATGTGTCTTTATGATGTCATATGGCTCAAAATTGGCAAGGTGAATAAGTCACAGGGCCAGTCTTGACAGCACGTTGGTGTTTTCTGCACAACAGATTTCTTCAGCCATGGCCAATTCAACGTTGCCGAAAGCAGAGTTGCCAGATCAAGCATCTTCGTATTCTTGCTCAAGATGAAGAAACTAAGCAAAAGCGTCACTTTCTGAGCAATATGGTTTTTAAAGAGGTGCTGACATGGTAAAAATATGTAACCTTGTAGAATGCCAGTCTACACTACAAATGTGTAAAATGCAAAACAAAGCGCTGATTTTCTCCGGGTGCTCCGGTTTCTTGGTTTCTACGGGCATGCACGGGTCTTCCTGAACAGGGTCGAAAGCCACTTTTTGCTCAGATCTATTTTCATGATCCTGCCCATGAACTGGAATTACGATGCACCTGTCCCTCAACCAGTGGTCTGAATGAAGAAGAAGAAGAAGAAGAAGAAGACAACCCACCAGGTGGAGAGCAATAGAATGAGGAGAACTGCTGCACGTCAGAAAAGATGCCGTGAAGATGAAACACCTCAGGTTCGAGCAGTATGCCGCAGGCATCACTGTGAACAACACAGGCGTCTGAGACAGGAGGAGACCCTTCAGCAACGGGCATGCAGAAATACTTGCTTATACTTGGTTTCTATGGGCATGGACGGGTATGCACGGGTATGTACTAGTAATAATAATAACAATAATACCATCTGGCCTATATAATACTTTAAATAATTCCATCCTAGACAACAATCATAATACTATAATACTGTTGTTATATTCCAGTAATAATGATATTGATGATAATAGTACTCAGCATATACATTCAACAGTAACTCAGCATATATATATTCAACAACAATAACAACTTTTCTTCATTAAAGACACATTGTAATATTACTGTCCTTTATTCTTATATTGTTCAAAAATCTTTCTTTATATGTTTATTTAAATATATGGATGTTTGGACATTGCCTGTGTTTCTCCCCCAACCTATTCCGCAATTTTACCCCACACACAGACACAAAAACTTTTCCTAGTAGATCTTACTGTCATTTTCAAGTGAGCGCGTGCCCCCTCCATCCTGTTTCCCTGGCTCTGCAGGTAATTACTGCACCTGCATGAGTAGATGCACCTGCTGTCTCCTCCTCGGCAGTGCTTATAAGGACCATCAAGCGGAAGCTTCAGCGCTTGCTCGTTGGGTATACTGCCTAGGCAAACAACGAACAAGTGTATTTGTCTAAAGAAGAATTCTCAGCATTAATCTTCTCTCTGTTTCCTTCCTCCCAGATTGCTGCCATCTGAAGCGGTGCTTCTCTGGGGATTGTTGTGCACTCACCTGCCCCATCATCCTCCCCCCGCTGCAGCTGCCACTGCACTCAGAAGCAGGTGGCCATGCTCACGCAACAGCTGTAAACAATTACGCAGCAGCTGGACACGGTCATCGAACATTTGGCTCACATGTCTTACTCGGGTTCCTCTGCTTCACCTGCTGCCCCCGTTTCTTCAATGATATGCCATACTACTTCCATTCCCCCGCCTGCCCCATACGCGGGGGAGGTGGGGAAATGCAAGGACTTTCTTTGTCACATACGGCTATACCTTGGCCAGGTGGAGTGGGAGTACCCTGATGAGACTTCCAAAATCCATTTTTTGACCCTCTTGCTTTGGGACCAGGCTCTTAGTTGGGCTCGGTCTGTTCTCGACAGCCTGGGGGGGTCCAGATTACACCTTTGATGAATTTGTGGCCGATTTCACCCGTACTTTTGACCGTAAGGAGAGTGAGGGGAACATAATGAGATGAGCTGCCTGTTGTCTCTCCGCTAGGGGAGTTGGTCTGTGGCCGACTACTCAGTGGAGTATTGGGTCGAAGCGGTGGACTCTGGATGGAATGACGTTGCGTTATGCAACGCCTCCCTCTATGGTTTAAACTCCCACCTCTGTGACGACCTGGTGGTTTTCACTGTTCTCTCATCTCTGGACGGTCTTATTGATCAGGCAGTTGGTTTGGACAATCGGTACAGCGAGCGTGCAAAGGAATGTAAATCCTCCTCTCGCCTGCCCTTCGTGCATGTGCCCATCCTGACTACTGATGCGGTGGGGCCGACCTCTCCTCCGAGCCGATGGTGCTCAGCCGGTCTTGGCTGACTCCGGAAGAGCACCAGTGGCGGAGGAAGGTCGGCGAGTGCATGTACTGTGGCTCTTTAAAACACAGACTGGACGACTGCCCCCTGAAGCCAAAAAGACACGGCCCGTCAGTAGCCGTGGGGGGTCTGATGGGCGGGGCTCATCTTCATCCCCCCTGGTAATTTCTCTATTTCTGCCCTAATTCAATTGCCAGGAGTCGAGAGGAGGGTTACGGCTTTACTTGATTCAGGGGCGGAGCAGAATTTCATCTCCTCCCAACTCGTTCGAGAGATGGGTATTCTCACTTCCAAATTGCCCACTCCCGTGAATGTCACCACCTTATTGGGCCAAAGAATCACGTCAGTCTCGGAACGCACAGTGCCGATATCAGTCTGTCTTTCTGGGAATCACCGGGAGGAATTATCATTCCTCATTTTTCCAAATTCATCCTCCGCGGTGGTTCTGGGCTACCCCTGGCTCCGAAGGCATAATCCCATCATAAACTGGGCACAAAACTCCATCTCCTCCTGGACCCCATTTTGTTTGGCATCACGTTTAAGTTCGACCAAGTGTTCACCATCTCTGCCTATTTCCTTCCCTCCGACAAGCCCGCCGGATCTCACCCTCGTACCCGAGGTCTACCATGACCTTGGGGAAGTCTTTAACAAGTCAAGAGCGCTCTTTCTCCCACCTCACCGTTTTTATGACTGTGCTATAGCTCTCCTCCTGGGCGTGCGGCTGCTGTCCAGCCGGCTCTATAGTATTTCTGGTCCGGAGAGGGAGGCAATGGAGAGATACTGTATATTAAAGATTCTTTGAATGCCAACCTCATTCGGCCCTCCTCGGCTCCTCTTGGGGCAGGTTTCTTTTTTGTTGGAAAGAACGACGGATCTCTGCATCCGTGTATTGATTATCAAGAACTGAATGCGATTACTATTAAAGATGAATATCCTCTGCCTCTGATAAACTCCACGTCTGAGCTCCTTCAGCACGCGTGGGTGTTTTCCAAACTCGATTTGCGCAATGCATATCATTTGATCCGTATTTGCGAGGGGGACAAATGGAAGACGGCCTTTAAAATTCATCTGGGGCAATTTGAGTATTTAGTTATGCCCTTTGGGCTCACCAACGTTCCTGCTGTCTTCCAGCGCCTCATTAATGACGTCCTCCATGATATGGTGAACCAATTTGTTTTCGTCTATCTCGATGACATCCTCATTTTTTCCCTGTACGCCAGAGGAACACAAGGTCCACGTTAGAGCTGTGTTACAACGGCTCTTGGAGAACCAACTTTATGTGAAAGCAGAAAAGTGTGAGTTCTGCACCAGCGCCACCTCCTTCCTGGGGTTTATTGTCGTGGAGGGGGAGCTGAGAACTGACCCTGCCAAGGTGAAGGCTGTGCTAGATTGGCCTACACCCCACTCCCTCAAGGAGCTTCAGCGCTTCTTGGGGTTTGCAAACTTTTATTGCAGGTTCATCAGGAACTATAGTGGGGTAGCACAGCCTCTTACACAGCTGACCTCCATTGAGGACCCATTTTGCTGGTCCAAGGTGGCAGAACAGGCCTTTTCCAAATTAAAGAACCTGTTCTCTAAAACTCCAATCTTGGCTCAGGTCGACCCTCAGCTCCAGTTCACCCTGGAGGTAAACGCTTCTGACTTGGGGGTGGGCGCTGTCCTCTCCCAGTGCTCGACTTCCGACCAGAAGCTCCACCCATGTGCGTTTTTCTCTTGGCAGCTCATGCCAGCTGAAAGGAATTACAATGTAGGGTATTGAGAGCTCCTTGCCATTGAGTTGGCTTTGGAGGAGTGGAGACATTGGCTGGAGGGAGCGGTCCATCCCATAGTCGTGTGGAAAGACCATAAGAATTTAGAGTACCTCTGGTCGGCCCGCCAACTAAACGTCAGGAAGGCCCACTAGGCCCTATTTTTTTCTCAGGTTCAATTTCACCATCACATACCGGCCTGGTTCACGAAACATCAAACCAGACACTCTCTCCCACCAGTTTAGCCTTGACCATGCACCCCCCCCCCCATCTCTCTCCCAGCCTATTATTCCTCCTTCTTGTATCCTCGGAGCCCTTACCTGGGATATCGAGCAGAGGCTCCGACAGACCCAGTCTCTGGAGCCCGAACCAGCAGGGTGTCTGAAGAACCATCTGTTTGTGCCTGCCGCCCTCCGCAGTGATGTCATCCAGTGGGGTCACACCAGCCACTTTGCATGTCATCCGGGGATCATCCATACCATCGATTTGGTCCGATGAGTGTTCTGGTGGCCCACTCTGCGAAGGGATGTGCAGGACTATGTTAAAGCATGTCAGACCTGTGTTTGCAGCAAGTCTGACTCTTCACCCCCCTGCTGCATCCCTTACCTGTTCCTAGTCATCCCTGGTCACACATTTCTCTGGACTTCGTCACTGGACTTCCCCCCTCTCATAGTAAAACTATTATTCTCACTGATGTTGACCAATTCTCCAAAGCAATCCACCTGGTTCCACTTCCCAAGCTACCTTCAGCCGCAGAAACCGCCAACCTCATCACCACCCATATCAAACGCCTTCATGACATCCCTATGGACATCGTGTCTGACTGGAGTCCACAATTCACTTCCCAGGTTTGGAGGTTTTTCTGACGGACTCTCGGAACTTCAGTCAGCCTCATATCTGGTCACCATCTTCAGAGCAACAGGCAAGCTGAGTGTACCAACCAGTCCCTGGAGGCCGCTCTCAGATGCGTAGCAGCTGAAAACCCCTCTACTTGGAGCACACACTTGACCTGGGTAGAGTAATCTCATAACTCTGCCCTTTCCGCTGCCATGGGACTTACCCCATTTGAGGCCTCTATGGGGTACGCTCGCCCCCTGCTGCCTATGGTGGAGAGGGAAGTCGCAGTGCCATCCGTGTGGGCTCACGCACGCTGCTGCCGCCGACTTTGGAGGTCCACCCGAGCCACCCTTCTCCACTCAACGGAGCGCAACCACCAGTATGCCAATCGGAAGCGGACCCCAGCTCCGAAGTATGTGGTCGGGCAGCGCGTATGGTTATCAAGGAACCAAATACCTCTAAGACGGACTCCAGGAAACTCCCACCCCGCTTCCTGCATCTATATACCATCAGCAAGATTGTCAATGACGCTTTGGTCGGCCTACAGCTCCTGCGAACTCTCCGGGTGCACCCGACGTTCCACGTCTCCCACATGAAACCCCTCTCTGCCAGTCCTCTCTGCCCCCCCACCAAGCCACCTCCTCCTCCTCCTCGGACCCTTGACGACCAGACCACCTAAACCGTCTGAAGGATTCTGGATGTTCGCTGTCAGGGCCGAGGCCTACAGTATCTTCTCCACTGGGAGGGCTACGACCCGGAAGAAAGGTCGTGGATTCCGAAATCTTATTTTCATGATAAAGGCATGGTCCGAGCCTTCCACCAAGCCCATCCAGATAAGCCCAGTGGACCGCCAGGAGGCGCTCCTTGAGGGGGAGCACTGTCATATTCAGGTGAACGCGCGCCCCTCCGTCCTTTTTCACCGGCTCCGTAGGTAATTACTGCACCTGCGCGAGTAGATGCACCTGCTGTCTCCTCCTCGCCAGCACTTATAAAGACCATCAAGCGGAAGCTTCAGCGCTTACTCTTTGGGTATACTGCCTAGGCAAACAATGAACAAATGTATCTGTCTAGAGAAGTATTCTCAGCATTAATCTTCTCTCTGTTTCCTTCCTCCAGGTTGCTGCCATCTGAAGTGGTGCGTCTCTGGGGATTGTTGTGCGCTCACCTGCCTCCTCATCCTCCCCCCGCTGCAGCTGCCGAACTCCACCCGGTCAGACTGCTCCGCTCACTCCCTTTCATCTCCCCACCAGCGTCATCCTGCTGGTTTGTCTATTCTCACTGGGTTTTTCTGTCGGGCTGTCTGCTTGGCTCACGTAAGTGGCCAATTTGCATTTTCCACTTCCCTGTCTCCCTTCTCCCACTAATAGCTCTCATCTCTCAACGTAGGCCAAGTCTTCCTCTGACGAGTGACGTTTTCTCTAGCTGTGCTCCTCTTTTGAAATTCAATAAACTGTTTAAACGTGCTTCTCAGTGTCGTGAGTGCTTTTCTCTGGTGTTGCATTCTGCTCATGGGCTGATCATTCACTAAACATCACACTTACTAGGTGCATTTTAAATTTTGTATTCCTCCATAAATTGTATTTCCCTTCTCTCTGGCTAAAAAGATTTTGTATATTCATTCATTCATTCATTCATTCATCTTCTTCCGCTTAATCCTTTTCGGGCCGCGGGGTGGGCTGGAGCCTATCCCAGCATCTTTGGGCGAGAGGCAGGGTACACCCTGGACAGATTGCCAGTCCATCGCAGGGCCAACACAGAGAGACAGACAACCATTCACTCTTACAGTCATAACTAAGGACAATTTAGAATCCCCAGTTTTGATGCCAATTAACCTAACTTGCATGTTTTTGGCATGTGGGCGGAAACCGGAGAAATCCCGGAGTAATTCACGCAGACACAGGGAGAACATGCAAAATCCATGCCCTCCAGCCCTTGACCAATTTCACTGTTGGTCAAGGGCTGGGATCGAACCCAGGATCCCCCAGCCAAGGGTGAGTTGCTGTGCTGCCGCAGTGCTAGTATGGCAAAAAGTTTTTACTGACTTTAAACATTAACTGTGCTGTATAATAATCAACCAGATCCTGTTAAGTTAGTATCCTCAAGATACCTGACTTTGTGTATAACACTGACTGTCCCTTTGTCATGAATGCCCCTTTGGGGCAGAGAGATGAGACCCACGTGCTGTACGGTGAGCTTGTGCAATTTATTGCAGCTGGAAATAATGAGGAAGTCATCAGGGCTGCCAGCTGACAGAGCACACCCACGTTGGGCAAACTCCAGAAGGGCAATGACAGCTGTCAACCCTGAGAGAAAGAATATAAACTACAAACATAATGATATGATAGAAAAAATGAGGACAGGTAAGCTCAAAAATACAATAAACAAACTATAATGAACGTAAACGGGCAAATAATTCCTATTGAGGATAAATGACAACTCAAAAATGACACAGTGTCAATATGAAAAGAAAGAAAGAAAAACAAACAACCTGCGCTCGGTGGAAACCCCCCTGCACTTAGAACGTGACAGAGCCTCCCCTTAAGGGGTGGAGACTAGACACCCCAGGGTAATATCAAAAGAAAAGACCCCCCCCCCCCACAGAAATCCCACCCCAACAAGAAAACAACCCCACCCCGGGAGGGAGGAGGGGGACCCAGGCACGGAGGGACCAAACCAAACCAAAAGGAACAATGAAGGAAAACATCAAAAACGAAGTCCCACTCAGAGCCCACACCAGGAAAAAAACACTGAATTAGGCCCCTCATGCCAAGGGGCTAGAGAGTTCAGGGGGGCAACCAAAGTCCCAGGCCTGGCGGACGGTGAGGTGGTCTGAGTCGGGTGGTCTGCCGGAGAGCATGGGCCACCCAACCCTATGGCTCAGTCTGTCAGGCGGCTGCCCAGAGTTCTTAAGCCACCTGAATAAGAGGGGTGGCCCAGGAGGCGCCTTCCCCACTGGGAGACCCAATAATGGAAAGGAGAGCCGAGGAGGGGGAATCCTGACGACGTCTGGCAGGGGAGAAAGGGGGACCACGACGCCCTTGGTCTGGCCAGCAGCACCCTTGGTGGTCCTGGATTGGGACGAGGTTGCACCCTTGGTGGTCCCGGATTGGGATGAGGTTGCACCCATGGTGGTCCCGGATTGGGATGAAGTTGCACCTGCGGTGGTCCCGGATTGGGACAAAGCACCCGCGACAATCTCCACAGGAAGAGAAGCAGCACCCTTGGTGAGTCCGGGATGGAGCAACGCTGCACTCTCGGTGGCTCCGGGCTGGAGCAACGCTGCACCCTCGGTGGCTCCGGGCTGGAACAATGCTGCACCCTCAGTGGCTCCGGGCTGGAGCAACGCTGAACCCTCGGAAACCTCAGCCGGAGGAGGAGCAGCACTGGGACCAGACTGGGTCATGGCTTCACCCTCAGAGGCTCCGGACTGGGACAGAGCACCCGTGACGACCTCCACAGGAAGAGAAGCAGCACCCTCAGTGGCTCTGGAATGGAGCAACGCTGCACTCTCGGTGGCTCCGGGCTGGAGCAACGCTGCACCTTCGGTGGCTCCGGGCTGGAACAATGCTGCACCTTCAGTGGCTCCAGGCTGGAGCAATGCTGAACCCTCGGAAACCTCAGCCGGAGGAGGAGCAGCACCCACGGAAGTCCCGGGATGGGATGGAGCGTTCGCGACGACCTCGGCGGAGGGAGCTGGACCTACGGCGATCTCGGGCGGTGAACCTGGATCCACGGAGATATCTGGCACTGGTGGAATATCCTCAGTGACCCTGGGGAAAAACTCAGATAGGAGAAACAAAAGCACAGGGTCAGGGTCACCGGCGGCAGCAGAGCCTGGCAAGGTGAGCTCAGGTGCAGCTGACGGCTGCACTTGTTTCTCCTTACCTAGAGCCAGGCAAGATTTCTCCAAAAGAGAGACTACAGAGACAAAGGTGTGTACTTGCCTGGTCTCAAGCTCCACCACCGTTCAGGACTCCGTCTGTCCAAGCGATGGTGCTTCGGGCTCAGTCTTCGGAGGTCCAGCTCCAATTCTGCTGCAGAGGCTCCTGCAGCAGGCATGGTGGTTGGTGCAGTCCTACTCTCCTCCAGTGAGGTAACTCATACAGGTTGTTCATCTGGTGTGGATTCTGGAGGTGGTTTCCCTGCTGGCGCTGGGTCCTGAGTTGCTGAAGCCTGGGGACGCTCTCTAGTCGGCGCAGGTTTTGGGTTAGAGACAGCGCTCTCCCTCTGTCCGGTCCATGGCTGTGGGGCGGGAACTTGGTCCTCTGGACCCGCAGGCTCCTCCATCACCCGGCGGCTCAACCCTGGGACTGGTGGGCACTTGGGGGAAAATAGGAGGAGACATGGAGAGTGCAGGTAAAAGGTGTGTGGCTGCAGCAGATGGTGAGGACTCAGAGGACTGCACGGTCTGAGCCTCACCACCGGGAATCAGACAAAGTAATTCATGTGTGAATAATTGAGAATGAGAGGAACACTTGCCTGTTTTCCCTGGGCGTGATGTTTTCTGCTGCAGCTGGTGGGGCGTCGTCCTTTTTCATGACCACAGTGGATATTGATCCCTCAGAAGATCATGGAGGGACAGCTCCAGTGGGCACGGAGGCGGGCGGAGCCGGAGGAAAAAAATCGACCTTTCAGCAGTGGGAGAAGGCACCTGGGAGAAGCAGGGGACAGCAGCTGCAAAGAAGGGAGGCGCTGACAATTCAGCCGGAAATGAGGAACACAGAATGCGCACTGCTGAGGGAAGCTTCTGACTGGTCGTAGGGAGAGCTGCTGGCTGAGAGGTGAGGGCGTTCTTTCGATGGGATTTCCTCGAACAATGGCGAGGAGCGAGAGGTGGAGATGTTGGTTCCAAATGGAGAGGGAGGGGCTCTGGAGTCAGGGGACACTCCTTCATCGGCTTGACCTCCGGGTCATTCGGTGAATTCTCCTCCAGCTCCTGAGCCAAATCTGGGAGGAGCCATTGCTTAACCTCCAGAGGGAGGTCAGTCTCTACCAATAATACCTGTTTGCGCTCCTCCAGTTCCTTGGCCAATGGAGTGGGCCAAGGCTCGGGAGGAGGAGGCGGAGCTGCCACTGGAGAACGGCGAGAGGCTGGAGGCTTTCTGGTGCGCAAGTGCTTGCTCTTTGTTGGTGCAGGCACTGGCATCGGAGCTGGTTTCTCCGGCTCATTACTTGTTGATGGATAGAGGAATATAGAGAAAAGTAGGTCTGTGAGCTCTGGGTGATCCCCCAGGCTGGGGCATGCTTCCAGCACCTGCGCCGCGCCCTCCAAACACTTTTGGGCTGCCTCAGGGGTACAGGAGGCTCGAGCCTGTCGCAGGATATCTTCCAGGATGCACACTGCCCACCGCTCCATTTCATTCAGTGTTAAGGTGGACACCTCCGGGCTGACAGACATGGTAATCCCGGTGAAAAAAGAAAAAAACAATCAGGAAAAAGGAAAGCCAACAAACTATCGCCACCGCGGAAAAAAGATGGAAAAATCAACAAACTCACAGCAGCTGGGTCTCCACTGGCCACTGCCTACTGTCATGAATGCCCCTCCGGGGCAGAGAGACGAGACCCAAGCGCTGTACTGTGAGCTTGTGCAATTTATTAACAAAATAGCAAACATAAAATACAACAAGGTGCTTAAAAACATGAAGTACAAACGAGAAAAAAACGTACTCAGAATTTCACTCCAGAGCGAGGCAGGGCTCTGGTGGAGGTGAGGAGGAAAGATAATCATTGTTTAGATGGGGGCAAATGCAAAATGAAAATCACTTTCCTTAAATAGGGATCATAATCCCTCACACAATCAATAACCGCTGTGAGCATCTGAACAGGCAGGCGAAAGCAATGACACACAGCTGGAAATAATGAGGAAGACATCAGGGCTGCCAGCTGATGAGGCACGCCCACGCTGGGCAAACCCCGGAAGGCCAATGACAGCTGTTAACCCTGACAGAAAGAACATAAACTACAAACATAATGATATGATAGAAAAAATGAGGACAGGCAAACTCAAAAATACAATAAACAAACTACAATGAATGTGAACGGGCAAATAATTTCTACTGAGAATAAATGACAACTCAAAAATGACAACATAGTGTAAATTTGAAAAGAAAGAAAGAAAAACAAACAACCTGAGCTCGGTGGAACCCCCCCCCCCACGCTCAGAATGTGACACCTTTTTTGTAATATTAGCAATGAATTAAGTGTACTTTTATAATTGTTACCCCAGACCTCTAATTGCAATATTTTTTGCCACTTTGTTTTGTATGTATCTGATGTGTGGTTTCCATCTAATTTTACCATCTAGTATTATACCCCCAAATTTTTTATCTCCTTAACATTTTCAAAAATTACATTATCTATATGAATATGTATATCTTCTTTATTTTTACAATTACCAAATATCATTGCCTTAGTTTTATCTATATTTAGTGATAATTTATTACTATCCATCCATTTTTTTTTAGCTTATTTAATTCATTATTTAGAGTATGGATTAGTTCCTTATAATTATTTCCACAATAAAATATATTAGTATCATCAGCAAATAATATTATTTTTAATAATTGTGATGGACTGGCGATCTGTCCAGGGTGTACCCTGTCTCTCGCCCAAAGATGCTGGGATAGGCTCCAGCCCCCCCGTGACCCGAAAAGGATTAAGCGGAAGAAGATGAATGAATGAATGAATTTAGAAACTTGGAATATATCATTTATATATATGTTAAATAATTTGGGGTCCAATACTGACCCCTGGGGGGCCCCACAGGCAATTCCCATACATCCAGACAGATATTCTCCCATCTTCACAAACTCTTGTCTCTCAGATAAATAACTTTTAACCCAGTTCAGTGCCACTCCCCTAATACCATACAAATGCAGTTTATTAAGAAGTATTGAATGATTTATTGTATCGAATGCTTTTCTAAAATCTATAAATATACCAATTGCATATTTTCCTTGATCTAATGCATTTATTATTTCCTCTGTTGCTTCCATTATTGCAAATGATGTTGTACTCTTTGTTCTAAATCCATATTGATTCTGATTAAACAGATCATGCTTCTTCAAAAAGTTTTCTAATCTGTTGTTGAAAAGTTTTTCCAGAATCTTTGAAAATTGTGGGAGGAGATACTGGTCTGTAGTTTGTGTAGTGGTGTTTATTTCCTTGCTTGAATAATGGTATCACTTTTGCTATTTTCATTTTCTATGGGAATGAGCCAGTTTGAAATATCCATCCATCCATCCATCCATCTTCTACCGCTTTTCCGGAGGTCCGGGTCGCGGAGGCAGCAGTTCAAGCAGAGAAGCCCAGACTTCCCTCTCCCCAGCCACCTGCTCCAGCTCTTCAGAGGGGATACCAAGGCGTTCCCAGACTAGCTGGGAGACATAGTCTCTCCACCGAGTCCTGGGTCTGCCCCGGGGTCTCCTCCCAGTGGGACGTGCCTGAAACACCTCAAGTGGGAGGCGTCCAGGAGGCATCCTAATCAGATGCCCATACCACCTCAACTGACTCCTTTCAATGTGGAGGAGCAGCGGTTCTACTCTGAGCCTCTCCCGGATGACTGAGCTCCTCACCCTATCTCTGAGGGTGAGTCCAGCAATCCTACGGAGAAAGCTCATTTCAGCCGCTTGTATCCGCGATCTCGTTCTTTCGGTCATTACCCAAAGCTCGTGACCATAGGTGAGAGTAGGAACGTAGATTGACTGGTAAATCGACAGCTTTGCCTTAGAACTAAGCTCCCTCTTCACCACAACAGACCGGTACAACGTCCGCATCACTGCAGATGCTGCTCCAATCCGTCTGTCGATCTCTCGCTCCATTTTCCCCTCACTCGTGAACAAGACCCCAAGATACTTAAACTCCTCCACTTGGGGCAGGAGCCTGTCCCCAACCCGGAGAGGGGTTGGGGACAGTTTGAAATAATAGATTACAAATATATGTAAATGATTTTAATATTCCATCAATAGTTCTTTTTACTAGTGCCATATCAATACCATCATAATCAGTAGATAATATATTTTTACACTTCTCAACAACAGATTTTACCTCTAGTTCTTTCACCACTGAGAGAAAGATTGGCCGAGGGTTATTTCCAATCAATGTTTGACTCATAGTGTCTCTTCCTTGGTTTGTAATTTTTGCTGCCAACTCTGGTCCAACATTTACAAAAAAATTATTCATTCTATTTACTACCATGTTTTTATCATACTTATCACCACAATTAACAGTAAAATACTCTGGATACATCGTTTTCTTAGTTCCATTTTTTCTTAATTTATTTAATATGTCCCAGACTCCGTTTATATTAATCTTATTTTCATTTAACATTTTCCTATAGTTATTTCACCACAAATAAAGATATCTTTTTGTCTTATTTTTGTATACATCTTTTCCATACCATTTCTAAATTTTTCCATATCAGATCCTGGTGCTCTATATGCAGACGTGGACAAAATTGTTGGTACCCCTCTGTTAATGAAAGAAAAACCCACAATGGTCACAGAAATAACCTAAATCTGACAAAAGTGGTAATAAATAAAAATTCTATGAAAATTAACCAATGAAAATCAGACAATGCTTTTGAATTGTGGTTCAACAGAATTATTTTAAAAAACAAACTCATGAAACAGGTCTGGACAAAAATGATGGTACACTTAACTTAATATTTTGTTGCACAACCTTTTGAGGCAATCACTGCAATCAAACGATTTCTGTAACTGTCAATGAGACTTCTGCACCTCTCAGCAGGTATTTTGGCCCACTCCCACCCATGTTCCGCCTAAGAAACATCTAATAAAAAGAAGGCTCGCAATTAAGATCAAAATCTGGAAAATTCTTGAGGCTTGAAAGGTAATTTTTTCCACAGAATATCAGGCAGTCTGACCTTTTGCTACAAGAAAACTAGCCACCTGCTGGCCAAGAGAAAGGATGCAGGTTTAGGGCTCCTTTATATTCAAGGATCAATACATATTTGGAGATTCCCAGACCCTCTTATCTGTAGTTTTTGCACATCTCCCAAAGCTTTACGGATATGAACTAAACTTATTAGCACATTTTCTAGTCTCAAAGACCACCACTGGTGCTAGCCCTCTATTCTAAGGGCCTATAGGAGAAAGAGGTCTGGGGACAATTTGGAACAACCAGTTAACCAAACATGTGAGAGCAGTGCAGCCAAGAGTTCAAGAAAAGCTAGAGAAAAGGATTGCTTATGCTTTACAAATTTGTTGAAATCTATTCACGTTGTTAAAGTAAAAGATTTGCAGTAGGCAAGTAGGAAGGGCAGCATGGTGGTGCAGTGGTTAGCACAGTGGCAGCACAGTAAGAAGGTCATGGGATCGATTCCACCCTTGACCATCGTGGATTCGATCCCACCCCCAGACCATTGGTGACCCTTCTGTGTGGAGTTTGCATGTTCTCCCCGTGTCTGCGTGGGTTTACTCTGGGTACTCCGGTTTCCTCCCACATGCCAAAGACATGCAGGTTAGGTTAATTGGCATCAGCTGGGGATTCTAAATTGTCCTTAGGTGTGGATGTGAGAGTGAATGGTTGTCTGTCTCTGTGTTGGCCCTGCGATGGACTGGCGATCTGTCCAGGGTGGACCCTGCCTCTCGCCCAAAGATGCTGGGATAGGCTCCAGCACCCCCGCAACCCAAAAGGATTAAGCGGCAGAAGATGGATGGATGGATGGATGGGTGGGGTATGAACGTGTGAGGGTAGATCGGGTACAAGTTTGTAAGATGGAGGTGCAAAATATGATAAAAATGCTGATTTACAATCAGAACTTAAGACAAAAGTTGAAAATTTATGCAAAAAGGTATTAAAACTGCAAGTTTCAGAGAAAATTGCACATTTGAGGAAAAGTTGCAAATTTACAAAAATATTTTGGTAAGAGTCACAAATTTCTGAAAAAAAACTTGCAAATTTACAAAGAAAAAATCCAAAATTTGTTAGGGGAAAAAATGACAATTTAGAGAAAAGCTGTAAGTTTACATGAAAGTCACATTCTTTACACATTTCCTTACACTTTGTATGGAGATGGGGGATGGCAGCATAACAAGGGTGATGGTTTTTGATCATCCAGAGATGAGTAAAAAGCGTTATAGAAGAAGATGAATTAAAACAAACATGACTAGAGTAGACTAGAGAAACAAGAAGATAATTTGAGGTAAAAGCAGCAAACACTCGGCCGAGTAGACTCAAGAATGAAGCATATAGTACATACATACTGTATAGCTGTGTGCGCACCAGCCTTATCCAAAGGGTATAGTTTTGTAGGCATAGCGTTAGCTCATCTGGAGGTTATCTGTTCAGAAGAAAAAGAAAACTCCACCACACCAACATACAGATGACTCTGTTATACTTTAGTTTTCAGAGTAATCAGCAGACGTCTTATTTTAATACATTCCTTGAAAGGCAGATGTTCAGACCCAGAGGCATTATTTAATTCCAAAACAAATTCAAAAGGTCAGTAATGGAAAAGCATCCAATGCCCTGGTAGAGATCAAGAGAAGATGAGTTTTGCCACGAGACAGAATTTTGAAATGAGCCACGCTGGTTTATTATAAAGCTGAATTTTCAGAATGAAGCCGATCACTTTTATGTGTAGGACCTTGCATGGAGTATTAGCTGTGGACAGTAGTCAGTAGTATGAACGACGAGACAGTGGATCATGAAGAAGACAAGCAGATGGTAACAGAATGTTGATGAAGGCTGAAGAGAACCGAGACCAGATGAATGAAAGGAAGTTTCAATACTGAAAGAGATTATAGATGTGAGATGTGCAGCTTCATCAGCTAGTCCAGGGAAAGGTGAAGTCTTGTACACTGATGGATAGTGGATGGTAAAACTCGAGTGAATGTTTATGATGGAAAAAATACGTAGGTGAAGAAAGAACGGTGGATTTAGCAAGTGTAGAAAATATTTCTGATGCTGAGATGGAAATGGAAAAAGAAATGAAAGCAGAGTATGTGTTACAAAGAAAAATAAAAATCCATGTACGATTTGCAGCTGTAGCTTTAAAAAAACCAAACAAACAGAAAACCAACAATAAATTAAATTTTGCTTAAGAGTGTGAGGAAGAGTACTTAAAGCAGAAATGAGGCAGTAGGTATCCATTCTTTCAGTGCATTTCTTTTAATTGTGAATATTAACATTAATGAGCAAACACTCACAGTGTGGAGAAGTGTGGATGGACGAGGCTGAGTTTATTTCTCAAGTCCGGTTTTATTCACATTCACATTCTCCAACATCCAAAAACAGAAAGAGAAAGGAATCCCCCAACATCTGTCCCTTTAATACCCCAGGACATCAAAGCACACAGTCACATTGTCTTTTAATCCCAAATCACAATGCATCCCCCTCCAGGTCTTCTCGTCTCCACCTAAAGCCCTGGTGGTCAGGAAATCTCTCAAGGCCATCTCTCTGCATACAAAAGGCCAGACTTCACATCCTCCTGTTACCCCTAGGAGGTTCAGACCTTTTGTTCCTCTGAGACGTGAAGCATACAATAAGCATACAGTAATACACATGTGAAGCATATGAAACCCACATATGTGCACAACATGACCCCCCCCCAAACGTCTAAGATGGAACAACATAACCACAGATTGCATGTCATAATAAAATCACTACATATCAGTCCACGTGCCGCTTGGGTCTCAGCCTTCTCCCGAATTTGCTGTAAGCAGGCTGTACCACTTCCACGGCATCTTCCTGCTGTGGAGCTGCTGCCTGGGGATGAGAACTGTTAGTCAACCTCTGTGGGTGTTCTGGGGAATGCTCTCTAGGGGGTCTGCCGTGCCGAGGAGCCTTAGCCAACTGCACAACTTCGTCAGCTACCACAAAAGCGGGTTTGAGCCTGTTAATGCCAATCATTTCTTTTCTGCCCCCCAAATCTAGCAAAAAATGCTTATCCCCTGTTTCCAGCACTCTATATGGTCCGTCATAAGGTGGACGTAAAGGCGGACGATGGGCATCATGTCTGACAAAAACAAACTCCGCATTTTTTAAAGCCTTAGGCACAAAAACACGCGGAAAACTGTGGTGAACAGGGCCAGGTAGAGTGCTCGGGCCCGTGCTATTCTGTAACCGCTGAGCCGGGGAGCACTCTGGCGCTGGATTATCTGGGAGAAATTCCCCTGGCAGCCGAAGTGGCTGTGCGAAAACTAGCTCAGCTGGGGAGGCTTCTAAATCCTCTTTAGGTGCAGAACGCAACCCCAATAAAACCCATGATAGCTTGTCCACCCAATTTGCATCCGTAAGCGACGCTCTGAGAGCCGCCTTCAGTGACCTGTGAAAACGTTCGCATAACCCGTTAGCCTGCGGATTGTACACGGTCGTGCGGTGGATTGTTGCCCCCAGGCTGCGGGCCATCGCTGACCAAAGTTCGGAAACAAATTGAGGGCCTCTGTCGGACGTAATGTCCGACAGTACTCCAAAACGCGCTACCCATGCCGTTAAAAACGCGCGCGCCACCTCCTCGGCTGTGGTTGACGACAGCGGAACCACTTCCGGCCAGCACATGGTGCGGTCAACCATTGTCAGAAGATGTGTGCACCCTTGTGAGGGCGGGAGGGGGCCTACGAGGTCCACGTGGACATGATCAAACCTTTTAGCTGGGATGTGAAACGGCTTCAAGGGAGCTCTCGTGTGTCTATGAACCTTGGCCCGCTGACAAGCCATGCAGGCTGCCACCCACTCTCTAACTTGTTTGCGCAGGCTCGGCCATACAAATTTCTCTCCTACCATTTTGACCGAAGCACGCACTCCCGGGTGCGCCAGAGAATGGATCGAGTCAAAAACGCAGCGGCGCCACGCGGCTGGAACCACAGGACGCAGCCGCCCAGTGGAGACATCGCAGATTAGGGGGGGGCATACCGTCTTGCAGCACCCTGTTCTCCAGCCTTAACTCTGTTGGTCCAGACTGGAGCGCGCGCACATCTGCGTCGCTAACCTGCTCCACGGCCATGGCTGCATAATCTATCCCCATGCGGACCGGGGCCGTGCACACTTCCGCGTCGCTAACCTGCTCCGCGGCCATGGCTGCAGAATCTACCTCCTCGCGGGCTGGAGCCGCCATGGCGCGCGAGAGGCAATCCCCCACTACATTAAGTTTACCCGCCACATGCTGGATATCGGTAGTAAACTCCGATATCGCAGCCAGCTGTCTCTGCTGCCGGCCCGACCAAGGTTCTGAAATCTTGGCCATCGCAAAAGTCAGCGTCTTGTGGTCAATGAACGCGGTGAAATGGCGTCCTTCCAGCCAGAACTGGAAGTGGCGAATGGCCAAGTGGAGAGCTAACAACTCCCTGTTGAATGCGCTGTATTTTCGTTCGCTGTCGCGCAGGGTCTTACTGAAAAAGGCGAGCGGTTGCCAGGCTCCGGCTACATACTGTTCCATGACCGCCCCTATGGCCACACCTGACGAGTCAGTAGTGAGCGCCATGCGGGTCGCTGGGACTGGATGTGCCAACAACGCAGTGTTTGCCAGGGCTGTTTTGACTTCAGAGAATGCGCGCTCTCGCTCCGGAGACCATTCGACTCTATTTGTGGGTTTTTGTTTTTTTAGTGCAGCATACAATGGTTGCATGAGCTGTGCTGTGCGGGGGAGGAAACGGTTATAAAAATTCACCATTCCCAAAAACTCCTGTAACGCTTTGACCGTTTGTGGTTGGGGAAAATTTGTTACTGCGCGCACTTTGTCAGGCAGAGGGACCGCTCCTTCAGGGGAGACGCGATGCCCCAAAAAAATCAATCTGCGTCACCCCGAACTGACACTTCGCTGGGTTAATTATTAACCCGTGCTCTGCCAACCTCTGGAAAACTGCAGTGAGGTGGTTTTCGTGTTTGTCTTCAGACGCGCTGGCTACCAATATGTCGTCCAGGTAGACGAACATGAAAGGGAGATCGTGCAAAACCGCGTCCATCATGCGTTGGAACGTCTGCACCGTGCCCTTAAGCCCAAACGGCATGCGCAAAAACTCGAAAAGCCCGAAAGGAGTTATTACCGCTGTTTTGGGTATGTCCTCAGCGTGCACTGGGACCTGGTGGTAACCGCGTACCAAGTCTATTTTAGAATAAACGCGTGCCCCCGCCAAATGAACTGAAAAATCTTGGATGTGCGGGATCGGGTAGCGGTCGTGCGCTGTAGCGTTGTTCAGCCTGCGAAAATCACCGCAAGGTCGCCACGAACCATCAGCTTTCGGGACCATGTGAAGCGGTGAAGCCCATGGGCTCTTCAAACACCTGATGATGCCCAACCTTTCCAGGTTGGCAAACTCCTCGCGCGCTATGGTCAGTTTAGCTGAATCCAAGCGCCGAGCTTTTGCAGAAATGGGCGGTCCGGTGGTAGTAATAAAATGTTCCACCCCATGTTTAGCCACGGTCGCCGAAAATGTTGGACCCGTGAGTGCTGGGAACTGAGTGAGGAGTGTGTGGAACTTACCACCTGCAGCTGTGACGTTGGCTTGTGCTGTTGGCGGGGCCACTCGAGCTGTACAGGGAATAGAATAAAAAGAGAGTGCATTAACCAGGCGTCTGTTAGCAAGATTGACCAACAAACCATGTGAGCACAAAAAATCAGCCCCTAACATGTTGAAATTGACTGCCGCTATGACGAAAGTCCACTCGAATGTACGGCCGTGTAAAGACAGAAGCAGAGTCCTCTCACCGAAGGTCTTAATCGCCGAGCCGTTCGCTGCTGACACCCGGGGACCACTGGAAGGTGCCAGCCAGTCAGCGTAGGAAGGTGTGATGAAACTCAGCTGGGAGCCCGTGTCCACGAGGAAATGCCTCCCCGAGTGCGCATCCCTCAAGTAGAGCAGCTTGTTTTCCTCTCCGAGGGCCGCAGCTGCTACCGACCCCCGGTCTTGGCGTTTCCCGAGCGCTTGAAATGGCATGGTGGAATGCACTTGCGTGCCCTCTCTGCGAAGCGGTGATGGTAGAAGCAAAGGACATCGTCTGCTCCGTGTTTCCTGGCCCCTGCCGCCGCCGTCGTCGGTGAGTCTGGTGCTGCAGCCTCTGGTCCTCTGGACGTTGCGCCTGGCTCCGCTACCGCAGCCGTAACCACGCACCGTTTATTGGCATCGACGAGTCGTTGCGCCTCCTGGCCCAGCTCATGGTAGTCTCGTCGGGCAAACAGTGGTGAACTGGCCAGGGTCACTCTCACCGCTGACGGTAGGGTCCTGAGGAAAAGGTGGGTGAAGATGAAGTTATCATCTTCGGAGTCTCTCAAACTCAACATCTTCCCCATCAGGTCTGCAGGTCTGTCGCTCTCAAATTCAGTCAGCGCCAGGAGCCTCTCTGCTCGCTCCTCTGCCGAGGGGGTGAAGTAATGGATGAGTGCAGGCTTCAACGTGCTGTACTTGTCGCTGTCCAGCGGGTGGTTGATCAGGCTCTCCACTCGCTGGGCTGTGTGGTTGTCCAGCTTTGCAACCACATGGTAGAACTTTGTGGCGTCTACCGAAATCCTCCGGAGGTGGAACTATGCCTCGACTGCGCTAAACCAGGAACGCGGATTGTTCGGCCAGAAGTCCGGTAGCTGAACTGTGGCTGCATTCGTTTGGCTGGCTCCTGACGAGTCTGGCTCGGGAGATTCGTCTCCGCTCATGATACGTCTTAGGGTCACCAGTGTGGAGAAGTGTGGAAGGACGAGGCTGAGTTTATTTCTCAAGTCCGTTTTTATTCACATTCACATTCTCCAACATCCAAAAACAGAAAGAGAAAGGAATCCCCCAACATCTTTCCCTTTAATACCCCTGTACATCAAAGCACACAGTCACATTGTCTTTTAATCCCAAATCACAATGCATCCCCCTCCAGGTCTTCTCGTCTCCACCTAAAGCCCTGGTGGTCAGGAAATCTCTCAAGGCCATCTCTCTGCATACAAAAGGCCAGACTTCACATCCTCCTGTTACCCCTAGGAGGTTCAGACCTTTTGTTCCTCTGAGACGTGAAGCATACAATAAGCATACAGTAATACACATGTGAAGCATATGAAACCCACATATGTGCACCACAACAGCAAAGATTATAGCTTTACTATATACTCAGTTATTTAAAGTCAATCTAACACCCTGGTTATGTTCCTCCCCAATAGAGGGTATGCATAGGATGCCACCGAACAGAACTCTTGGAAGATAAAAACACTGAGTGGCAAAAATGAATAGCAACATGAAGGTGTATGCAGTACAAAAACAAAAATCCACACAGCATTCAATTACAGTAGTACAAATAATATCTCTTGGCATGGTGGAGAGTTAATCTTATTATCCCATCTTGTATTAATTAGCAGGATCCCAGCCCCCGACCAACAGTGATCTGTGTGGAGATTGCATGTTCTCCCTGTGTCTGCATGGGTTTACTCCACGATTTCTCTGGTTTCTCCCCACATGCCAAAAACATGCAAGTTAGGTTAACTGGCATCAAACTGGGGATTCTAAATTATCCTTAGGTATGACTGTGAGAGCGTGAGTTGTCTTTACAATATGTGAAAATCCCAGCAGATG
Source organism: Pholidichthys leucotaenia (assembly GCA_020510985.1). Lineage (NCBI taxonomy): Eukaryota > Metazoa > Chordata > Actinopteri > Cichliformes > Pholidichthyidae > Pholidichthys > Pholidichthys leucotaenia. The sequence goes on from CM035838.1 coordinate 317,288,844, forward strand.
AGCAATTTGTGTGTGTGTTTATATATTCATATATTTATTCCATCTAGCTACAATGCTCCACACTGTGTGATTATATATCTATATATTTATTCCATCTAGCTGCAATGCTCCGCATTGTGTGTCTATATATTTATGTTTATATGTACATATGTATACTCGCTGCTCTTGTTTTTTTCTTGCCTTCTGATTGTTGCTCTGAGTGTTGCTATCCCTGTGCTGTTGCAATCCTGGAATTTCCCCGTTGTGGGACTAATAAAGGCTTATCTTATCTTAATTTCTGAAATGCAACAACTATACTACAATCATTTGTAAAGGACATTTCAAGGTAAGACAGCTGTGTTTTATATTAAACTATTTTCCTTCTTGTAATACTCTTAACTTTAGTGTTATGTGTGTTTTAAACTTGCTTGTTTGCGATAAGTCGTTGCCATCCTTCAAAGTGAAATGCCGGTTCCACGTTGTCGAAGCCATGCAGGATTTAAATGACATTAACAGCTGGTTTAACCTCTGGATTATCTTAGCAACTTTGAGCCTTTTGTGGTATACTGACTTGGCCGTTTTATACAAAGGTTGACTCTCCAACACTTGAGACTTTTAACTGGAACAGCAACCCCTTAAAGACGAAGCCAAAGCAATTTTTTTTTTAATTTAAGATTTTGTAAAGAGTATGCATGTCATTACAGCATTGCATTGTTTACATTTTCATCACATATTCCCTTTTTTTTGTTTTTTGACAACACTGGAAAAAAAATTATTACAACACCCTGTTTTTTAAGTGAAAGAAAAGAAAAATAAAACAAACAAACAAACAAACAAAAGAGCAGAAAGATTAAAGAGCATCTGAGCAGTGTTGGAACAAAGAGAGGTGCCATTACTGAAATGGTGTTTGTGCAAGATTAGATCTGATGGAAGACACATATGCGTTCCAGGGTTGCCAAAAGTTCAAGAAGCCATCCATGTCCTGTCTCAGTGCAAATGTCAACTTTTCCATCAAATAAATGTCCTGAATCACGCTAATCCAATCTTCAGGTGCAGGACAATCTTTCTACATCCATTTTTTTGTTAGAGCTTTTTTACTTGCCAATATTAAAACAGTGAATAAGTATTTTTCTCCTCGTCTTTCCAGTGATTCCGGTAGTAAACCCAAATACAAAGTTACAAAAGAAAAGGGAACTGTTACTTTGAATATTTTCCGCAATATTATCTGTGCATTGGTCCAATATTGGTGGATAACTGGGCATGACCAAAACACATGAAAATGATTTGCAGTCTTTTCACCACACAAGCACCAACAATTCAACCCTTTATGAGTAAATTTGTTTTGTGCAGGTGTTCTGAAAAATCTTACCAAATGTTTCCATCCAAATTCTCTCCACAGCAGGGATGAGGTACTTTTCCATTGTTGTTTATTTAGCTTTTCCCATATTTCCAGTTGTAAAGTGAAATTCCCCTCTTTTTCCCATTTCTCTTTTATATATAAGATAAGATAAGATAAGATAAGCCTTTATTAGTCCCACAACGGGGAAATTCTAGGATTGCAACAGCACAGGGATAGCAACACTCAGAGCAACAATCAGAAGGCAAGAAAAAAACAAGCAAGCAAGAGCAGCTAATATACATATGTACATATTACTATAAAATATACAGTATATATACACACACACACACACACACAGACACACAGTGCAGAGCATTGTAGCTGGATGGAATAAATATATGAATATATGAACACAGTGCAGAGCATTGTAGCTAGATAGAATAAATATGCAAGTATATAAACACACACAGTGCGGAGCAATGTAGCTAGATGGAATAATATGTAGATATATAAAAACACAGTGCGGAGCATTGTAGCTAGATGGAATAAATATATAGATATATAAATATAAACACACCCAGTGCTGAGCATTGTAGCTAGATGGAATAAATATGTAAATATATAAACACACACAGTGCAGAGCATTGTTGCTAGATGGAATGAAACAGCATAACCGTCTACTTAGTTATCCTACATGGTATGATTATGTGCCCATACATATTAAAATAATAACGGACTTTAAAACATTCACTAAAAATGTTAAAAACTGGCTGAAAAATAAACAAGAATGTACTCATGTATGAATTAATTGTCTGCAAAGTGAGAGTGAATGAAGGGAAGGAATAAATGTGTTTGTTTATAGTGAGTGACGGAGGGAGGAAGGCCTGAAATAGGCAAATGTGAGTTATGTTATATGTGTTAAATGTGAGTCAGGCTGTTATATTTGTGTATTTATAATATTTATAATATTTATGTTAAATGTGAGTCAGGCTGTTATATTTGTGTATTTATAATATTTATAATATTTATAATTGTGTATTGATAATTTTTCTGCATTGATGTATGTGGTTATTGTGTATATTTTTTATCTTGATTCTTTTTTCTAAAGCCCATCCAGGGACAAGAGTTGCAAATTAGCTAATAGCTATACACTCTATGTGCAACACATCAGATTGATTGTCTTTGATTAATTGTCTATGTTTATTGCACTGTCCCTGTCAAATAAACTAATCTACTACTAAAATATTCTCACCCTCCATAGCGACCGGTATGTTCCTAGTTGTATGCCGGAGGGGACCATTGTTTAAGTCTATTGCATCTTTTGCATTCAAAAAACTATTAGTTTGTTACGTCTTTTTGCTATCTCTGCGAGCAGCCCTGCTTAGGTTGTACAGTCTGACAGCCGTTGGTAGGAAGGACCTACGAAACCTCTCGGTTGTGCACCTGGGATGATGTAGTCTGCTGCTAAATGAGCTCCTCAGTGCATCCAGTATGTCCTGCATAGGGTGGAACTCGGACTCCAGCAGAGATGACAGTTTAGCCACCGTCCTTCTCTCTCCTATCTCCTCCATCGGATCAAGGCGCTGCCCCAGGACAGAGCTAGCTTTCTTAATCAGTTTGTTCAGTCTCTTCCTATCGGCTATATGATGTGTTGTCTCCTTTTAAATCTTGAAGACCATGGTAAATTTTAGAAATGTATCTGATCCCTGGGATCCCTTTATATGCCATTAAGAAAACCTTCAGAACACCTGACCGGACCCTTTCCAAATCCTCCTTTTTAAGTATTTTGTTTATGTGGTGTCTAAGCTGAAAGAACCTGTAAGGGTCTTGATTTATTAGACCTTGTTTTTTCAAATCTTCAAAACTTCTTAAAGTTTGCCCTTTAAAAAAATCGTAATATTTTATCAGTCCATTCTCTTTCTACTTTTTAAATCTAGTGTCTGTTTTATTAGGAGTAAAATCCTGATCATAGGAAATCCATTGCAATAATCGGTAGGGTTCTTTAGTTTGATTCTCTCTGACTATCTTAAACCAGATTTTTAGCGGGGTCTCTATCCATGGGTTAGTGTTATTCAAAAGTTTAGGTAAGGCATTATTCCCTATTATCGCCTGTAGGGGAATGTCACTTGTTATTTGGCATTCTATCTCCTTCCATTGTGCAGTGTAGACTGGGTTACATATCTCTACTAAAGTTTCAATTTGTGCGGCTTTAAAATAGTCCCTGATATTTGGCAGCGTGAGCCCACCTTTGTCTTTGTTTAGCTGTAGGGTTCTACACCTGATTCTTGGTCTCTTGCCCTGCCATATGAATCTTGAGATCCTTCTGTCCAGTTCTTGCCATGTTTTTTTTGGGAGGTCCTACCGGAATTGTTTGGAAAAGGTATAGAAGACGTGGAAGTATATTCATTTTGACTGCTTCAATTCTTTGTGCAGTACCCAAGAATGGTATCATATTCCATCTTGCTAGATCAGATTTTATTTTTGTCATCAGTGGATCATAGCTTAGTGTTATAATTTGTTGAGTTGTTTCGGGATATTGACCCCCAGATATTTCATAGATTCTATCTCCCAGTTAGTTTTGAATTTGCTTAGTAAATATTGATTTGGGTTATAGTTGAATGTTAAAATTTGGGTTTTATGCATGTTTAATTCGTACCCCGATAACTCTCCATACTCTGAAAAAACTGAGATTAGTTCTGGAAAAGAGGTGTCCGGCTGCCCCAGGTATATTAAAATGTCATCAGTGAAGAGTGCTATTTTATGTTCCTTCTGACCAAGTGTAATACCTTGAATTTTTTGATTCTATCTTATCCATTGGCTCAGAGGTTCTGAAGACTGCAAAGAGCAGTGGAGACAAGGGGCAGCCCTGACGACATCCTCTTTCCAGTTCAAAAGATGATGATAATTTACCGTTAATCCTTATATTAGCTCTTGGTTTTTTTATATAATGCCTGGATAGTTCTAATGAAGTTATGGAAATTGAAACTGGACAAGATTCTATATAGGAAAGACCAGTCAACCAAATCAAATGCTTTTTCAGCGTCTAATCCCAGTATGGTTGCATTTAAATTATTTTTTTTTATATGATGAATTATGTGTAGAGTGCGTCTGATGTTATCTTGTGTCTGTCTTTGTCTTATAAAACCTGTTTGGTCTAAATGAATTAAGTCTGTCAGTATATTTTCTAAACTTTTGGCAAGGATAGTGGTAAAAAGTTTATAGTCCTGATTTAACACACTGATTGGTCTGTAGTTGGAGCAATCTAACTTATCCTTTTCAGGTTTAGGTATGACTGCAATGACCCCTTCTCTCCAGGAGGGGGGATTTCCCCTGTGTGGAGGACATAGTTAAATGTTTTCAGGAGGAGAGGGGATAGTTGCTGTTTAAAGGTTTTGTACCACTCTGCTGTATAGCCATCTGCTCCTGGGGATTTGTTAACTTTAAGTTTCATAATTGCTTTTTCTAATTCTTTAGGTTGTATTTCTGCCAGTAGTTTTTTATTTTGTGACTCAGTAAGTTGGGGAAGATTTAATGTATTTAGGAAGGCTTCGGATGTGTCTTTGTGTTTTTTGAGGGAGTACAAGTTCTTGTAGTAATTCTCGAAGCTTTTAAGAATTTTCTGAATTCTAAATTTTATTTCCTTTGATACTGGGTCTCTGATTTTGTAGATTGCTCTCTCCGTTTGTTGTTTCCTCAATTTATAGGCTAGTAATTTTGCCGATTTGCTACCTGTTTCATAATATTTTTGTTTCAGAAATGTAAGTTTCTTCTGGATTTCTATTGTGTAGATCTCATTTATTTGTTTTTTTATTTCCTTAATTTTGAGCGAGTCATTAGAATGAGTGTTGTCTTTGTGCTCTTTTTCTAGTTTCTTAAGTTCTGACTCTAATGTGATTAGTTTTTCTTGTCTCAATTTCTTTTGGAGTCCCAGTTTTGCGATAATCTTTCCCCTTATTACAGCTTTGCATGCGTCCCACAGTATTAAAGGGGATACTTCTCCATTATCATTTTCTTCCAAATATCTGAGAATATCTGATTCCAATTCATCTTTCAGTGGTCCTTTCAGCACATTTGAATTTAACCTCCAAGAAAATGTATTATTTGTGTATTTTTGGATATTTAAGTCCATATAGATCGGACTGTGGTCAGAGAGATCCATCAGTCCTATTTTACATGTTTTTACTCTTCCAATGTCTCTATTAAACATAAAAAAATAGTCAATCCTTGAGTATGATGAATGTGGTGCTGAGTAAAATGTATAATCTTTTACACTAGGGTTGAATTCCCTCCACACGTCACAGATTCCCATTTCATTTAGTAGCATCCTAGTTTTTCTACTTTGAGTGTTATTTTGATGTGGAGAATTACCTGATGCATCCCAGTATGGATTCAGTCTTAGACTGAAGTCTCCACCACATATCACTAAACCTTTGGCTTTAGTTATCATTAGGTCAAATACATTTTTATAAAATTTCCAGTTAGCCCCTGGAGGTGCATATACATTCAGCAGGGTGATATCTTCTCCCTCTAGCCGACCAAGTACCATGCTAAATCTCCCTTCTTTATCTTTGTGTTCTGAATTTTTTTCAAATATAATTTTGGTTGAGATCAATGTCGCTACCCCCCTCCACCTCCCTGACTTATATGAAAATGAAGAGATCAGTTTAAACCCTTGTCTATTAAGTTTAGTGTGCTCCAAGTCTGTTAGGTGGGTCTCCTGTAAAAATATTATTCCTGCTTTGTCTTTTTTCATTTTGCCTAGAATCTTGGATCTTTTAACTGAATTCAGGATCCCTTTTACATTATGTGAGATTATTTTGGTTGCACCCTGTTTCTCCATTGTATTGTCTTATTTAGTATAACAGTATAGTGGCCATCTTTTATGCTACTCAGAAACTGAAAGAACATTAAGAACATAAAAAACATTAAGACCATAGTATATAAAACTTTAAAACAAAAAACTGTCAAAAGATCTTCCTGAACTGAGGTCTTTTTAGCAACCTTAGAAGAGCCTTGATGGTGTGTTGGCTCTGAGGGAAGTTCCTCAAACTTTGTTACGTGTTGAGGGCCCTCTTACCCCTTTAAGTTGTCCCATGTTTTTAACATGATTTTCAGATCCCAATCCGAACTTGTAATGATTTTTTTTATGCCTATACCCTATGACCAGATTACCTCTGCTCTTTGACACCCTATGAAATTGTGCGCAACCTCCCACCACCATCACAGCAAACAACCACGTTAATACAGTATTTGTTAGTGTGGAGAGTTCATGTGGTTCATTGTCACATTTCTATTTTAACAAGTTTTTTTTTTAAAGACCTATTTGTTTCTAATATTATGACTGTTCTATGAAATGTTTTACCACTTCATATTTGCTGATTCTGCATCTCCTTTAATGCTTGTTACCTTGTAGGAGGAGGGTTGGATGCGCAGATTGACTAAAAATATCGTTATTCCCTCCTGAGAGCGTCCAGTTTTTCCTTATAGCCCTGGCACTGGGTTTCCCGCTGCTGGCCCGTGGATTTTGAGGGTCTCTGTGTGCACCACGTTTGAGCCTTGATTCTTTCGATTGGGTCTGCTGCAGGTTTATACACCGGTACTGGGAGCCCTCTTCTCGCCATATCCCTGGTTGCTTCTTCCGCCGAGTTATAGAGACACGTCTCTTCCCCTTAAAAAACCCTCAGCTTCGCCGGAAATGGAGTTTGAAAGGGCAGTTTCTTCTCTCTTAGTACCTTTTTAGTGTCATTGTATTCCCGACGCTTTTTAAGGACCTCCGGGGCGTAGTCATTATTCTGCCTTCATGAATTAAAGTTGAGCAGTTCCCATTACAGCATTTTATGTAAGTGAGTTTGGTTCCCTCTAGTGGTGTAGTGAAAGCATTGTTTTGAACTGATACACAAAGTGTTGCACATGCGCAGTAATGATATAACAGGAGACCAGTCAGAGCTTCACCCGATGTAAGAACGCTGTGGATGTTGTTCAATTATCGCCGCCTTGGACATCATTAGTCCTTTTACACGGATGTAGGAATGACTGTAAATGGATGTAAGACCAGAAAAAGACGAGTGTACATCATGTTGAGTTCCTTGTGGTGTAGCATCAATAAACAAGATAAAAGGAAACATCTTGTCATCATTGAGACCTGCACCACACGTGTTAGCTTGCTGTCTACCAGTCGATAATTAGGAAACTCGATGGGAGGGCAGTAAAGTAAAAGGACTATAGTGCGGCGGGCCCAATAAACAAACAACAAGCAGCAAATGAGCCTCAGGGCAGGAGAGCAGCACCAGCCAACTCCCCAACTCAGAAGTGAAGTTATGGAGACTGATCACACAGCTCCCTTGGCTACAGCTGTACAAGGTAGCTCGTTATATTCACGTAGCTCCAAGTCAAGCAAGACTTCTTCAGCTACCTCCTCAGCCATAAGAGCTAGAGCCAAAGCAGATGCTGCACGGGCTAAATTAGCTTATTCAGAGAAAGAAGCAGCTATGGGTAACCCCCACAACAGCCACGGACAAGCAGAGCGCTCAGCTGGGGCAATTAGCAGAGCAATGAGATGTGTGTATTGAGATCAATAGGCAGCCTCGCTTTGTCTAGTTCAGGCGCCAGTATTCCGCTGTTATGTGTGACTTCGTGCTCTGTACTCAAATGCAAATGTCCCATGCCTTCCTGCAGTTTCTTTGATGATAACATGCCTTTCATGTATTGTCTGTAGTGGGGTATAAAAACTGCATTGCTCTGTAACTCTCTCTCTCTCTCTGACCACTGCTTCTGGCGACACGCATTCTGTGTCTCCTCACGAGAGCCTGAGGACCCGCTCCAGCCCGCCTGCACAGGGCTGGAGTGAGTTCTATGATGGCGGTATGATTAATAAACTCCCTTAAAAACTCTCAGTTCGCTGCATATTAATCTTCCGCCACATTGGTGACCCCGAGAAAGAACACGCTGACGACGAACAGCGCAGCCCCGGCGGTGACTCTCCGACGACAAGCGAATGCAGCAGCCTGACGCAAATGATCTGCCCTCCCTTCTGCCACACGGGAGACCTCGACGCAGAGCCAACACCAGGCGGGCTCCCTCGGAGATCATCCACGACCGGGAAAGCTGCAGAAAGCGTCATTGTGCGATCCCCGCCTGAGATCTGCACATCCACGCTGGAACCGGCCGAGGGACACAAAACGCCTACTCCCTCTCACCGCTCCAACGCATCGACACGAGCCCGAGGGACAGAGATCGTCTCCTCCCTCTCACCGCTCCAACGCACCATGACCCGACACAGCGAACGATGCAACAGCTTACAGGGATGACCATCGGCGCCGACGACGCTGATCTCCAGCAAGCTCCCTGACCCTGACTCGCCTCTACAGCGGTCCTGCCATGCACCGAACCCCGCATGCACACCGGGGGGTTATGAGGACAGCGCACCACGTATGGGACAATACCGGCTCCACACAGACCGCCATTGTCCTTCGCCGCTGCACACAGAACCTTCAGGGCTGCTCACACACCTGAAGCACGCACACAGCTCACTCACAGGATTTTGTAATGGTCTCAGCCATGGCGCACAAGGGAATTCAGCCGTCAGCTGTCCCCGAGGACTTTAGGATGGCGCGCGCACCTAAAGTCAACACGCCAAGTCCCTCACAGCTGCAGCTCCTTTTTTTTTTCTTTTTTTTTTCTTCATGGCCGCGAGAGGAGTCAGAGACTAATTTTTCTTCGCACAGCCGCTGTGGACCTCCGCCCCTCAACATCGCGGATCCACAGGCAATTTTTGCGCGGCCCAAACAATTTCACCGTCCTGGGCCGGCACTTGCTACCCCCACCCCCCTCCCTTCACCTCCGCCTACACAGAGCTTTCCCTGCTCGCTACTAAAGCCTGACTATCGAGGCCTCAGCTTCCCGCTGAGCCCTCTGGGGGGGGGGGAGTGTATGGGTAACCCCCACAACAGCCATGGACAAGCAGAGCGCTCAGCTGGGGCAATTAGCAGAGCAATGAGATGTGTGTATTGAGATCAATAGGCAGCCTCGCTTTGTCTAGTTCAGGCGCCAGTATTCCGCTGTTATGTATGACTTCCTGCTCTGTACTCAAATGTAAATGTCCCATGCCTTCCTGCAGTTTCTTTGATGATAACATGCCTTTCATGTATTGTCTGTAGTGGGGTATAAAAACTGCATTGCTCTGTAACTCTCTCTCTCTCTCTGACCACTGCTTCTGGCAACACGCATTCTGTGTCTCCTCATGAGAGCCTGAGGACCCGCTCCAGCCCGCCTGCACAGGGCTGGAGTGAGTTCTATGATGGCGGTATGATTAATAAACTCCCTTAAAAACTCTCAGTTCGCTGCATATTAATCTTCCGCCACACAGCCCTCATTACGCAGAAAGCTAATCTTGAAGCACAAATGCACATTTTGAACCATCAGAAGGCTGCTGCAGCTGCAGAAGCTGAAGCTGCGGCCTATGAAGAAGCAGAGCAATGTGCAAGAAGTGAATTCAGTCAAGCATTAACGGACTTGCCAGTTGGCTCAGCACAACACACATCTGAGTATGTACAGAAACACTATTTTTTTTTTTTTTTTTTCAAGATGGCGACCGGGATGGTCACACTTTTTCAATGCTGAGACAAAGTCGCTGATTTCTTCCCATTAAAAGAACCTAATCAACAGCGATCGGCACTCGTGACGGACCCCACGGGCTGAATTTCCACCCCCGTCAGAATCCCGTCGGAATGCCCCTTTAATCGGGTAGAACCGCTGCGCTCTATCTGAAGCTTCTGCCAAGCTAATACTGGTTAGCTTAACACTAGCCCCTGTGCGTCACCTAACTCCGACACGAAACGGCTCAGTCCCCGGTGAGGGCTTACCGGACGAACCTACCGAGGCGGCGATTGGGAGCTCGAGTGCGGCGTTGGTGAGAGACGGGGGCCACCTGGATTCAGCAGGACAGTGGCCTGAATCAGAGCCCAATTTGCGAGGCCCAGCCGAGGAACTACCAGACTAACGGCGGTTGGTGACGGGGCCTAGCGGAAGAGCCACCCAGCCAGACGACAGCGAGCGACGGTGATCGGCCACCAATCGGCGGAGGTGATCGGTGGATTAGAGCTACGCCGGCGGAGTGCGACATAACTGGCGGTGACGGGGCCCAGCGGAGGAGCCACCCAGCCAGACGGCGACGAGTGGCTGTGATCGGTGGATTCCGGCTGCGCCGGCGGTGTGCAACATAACTGGCCAGGTAGACGGAGGCAGGCGCCGGTGATAGCCTAGCCGGATTCTCTGTTTATTTCTATCCACAGGTCAGTAAAATGCCACCCAAAAAAGAGGAAATGGAAGAAATTAAAAAATCTCTGAACTTTGTGTTAGAAGAATTGGCCAAAATGACTAACCAACAGGCCAAAATAATAAACCTAATACAAGAGGTACAAGCCCTACATTCAATAATAAAAGAAAAAGACAAAAAAATTATGGACCTGGAGCAACACAGGCGTCTTTTGGAGCAACGCGTCGAGGATCTTGAACAAGGTTCTCGCATTGATGACCTAGTTATAAGTGGACTAGACATCAGATATCAGTCCTACGCCCATGCCGCAACAGGACTGAGTGGTGAACATGCTTCCATAAGTGAATCAATGTCCCTAGAAAACCAAGTGCTTCAGTTCCTTAATGATAAAGACATTAAGGTAGAAGCCAATGCGATCTCAGCCTGTTATGCTTTACCGAAGAAAGATAACAAAACAAAGAAATCAATTGTGATGCGCTTTGTGAACAGGAGGGTGAAAAGTGACATACTGAGGCAGGCCAAAAAACTAAAGGAAACTCAAGTTTACCTAAATGAACACCTGACAAAAAAAAACGCTGAATTAGCACGGCAGGCACGGATGCTAAAAAAACAAAATAGGATACAGTCAACCTGGACAAGAAATTGTAGAATTTGGATTAAACTAAATGGAACACCTGAGCAAGCAAAAAGTATAATGATCAGAGATGCTACTGACTTAGATAAATACAAATGAACACTGACTATGAAACACAGAGTGAGGAAACTCAAACTCTAAAAATATGCCACTATGCTGAACATAAACCACAAGAGATGGAGAATGATATTGATCCCGATAACCACTTTTTCAATAATATTCATAACCACTGTGAATATTACACTGAAAAGCAATTCAAAAGTCAAGTGCAATTAGATGGTAAACTGTCAATAATACACTTCAATAGCAGAAGTCTTAACAAAAACTTCTCACAGATTCAGGACTATTTAAAACAGCTAAACAGAAAATTCACAGCCATTGCAGTCTCGGAAACCTGGCTTAATGAAGACCAGGCTCCCCTGATGGCAATAGAGGGATATCAGATGTTTAACAATAACAGATCTCAAAAAAAGGGTGGTGGTGTTGCACTGTATGTTGATGACCTATATAGATGTAAGCTTGTAAATGAAATGTCCTCAGCACTACCAGGGATTTTGGAATGTGTTACTGTTGAGATTGACCTAGACAAAACAAAAAATCTAATCATAAGCTGCATATACAGAACGCCGGGAACTTGCATTGAGACATTCAGAGATAAATTAGTCGAGCTGTACAATAATATTACTAGTAAGAAAATGGTAGCAATTTGTGGAGATTTCAATATTGACCTACTTAATCCACATCAACAAAATGTAGTTACAGAGTTCATGAACTCTATGTACAGCATGAGTCTATATCCCACAATAACACATCCCAGTAGAATCACAGTTCACTCTGCTACACTTATTGACAACCTGTTTGTCAATGTTCTCGATAAGAAAATAGAAAGTGGATTATTGATAAATGATATAAGCGACCACTTGCCAATCTTTGCACTTATCCATGGCCACACGGGGCCCAACCCAGAAAAAATCTCAAAATCGTTCAGACACAAATCACCAAACGCAATCAGTTCTTTTAAAGAGGACTTGCTGAAGCAAGACTGGACAGAAGTCTATGTATCAGATGTAAATGAAGCCTATGACACATTTATAAACATTGTAACCACTCTTTATGAAAAAAACTGCCCATTAGTTAAAAAAAAGCTTAAACACAAATTTGCTGACAAACCATGGTTAACCAAAGGACTACAAAAGGCGTGTAAAAAGAAAAATGTATTATATAAAGCTTTCATAAAGAAAAGGACAAAAGAAGCAGAGCAACGGTATAAAACATACAAAAATAAGTTAACATATATAATAAGATGCAGTAAAAGAGACTATTGCAGTAAAGAACTGGAAAAAAACAAAGACAATATTAAAAATACATGGACAATAATCAACAGTATCCTTGGAAATAAAAGCAGAAATACTAGCTACCCAACTAATATTCCAAAAAATAATAAATCGACTCCGAATGTGAATATAGCTTCACCTGCAGATGAATTTAATAATTTTTTTGTTAACATTGGACCTAAACTGGCCCGAGAAATACCCACTACGGCGCCTACAGGTGATACAATATGCAATAACACTGCTGTAAAAGACTCCATCTTCATAAAGAACACAGACGAAAGAGAGGTCATTGAAATTGTTAAATCGTTCAAAAGTAAAACATCTACTGACTGCGATGGTATTGATATGCTACTAGTCAAAACTGTTATCGAATGCATAGTGAAACCACTGACGTATATCTGTAACCTGTCTCTCCAATCAGGTATATTTCCCAATGCAATGAAAATAGCTAAAGTAATTCCGATTTACAAGACAGGCGACAGAGGGGAACTCTCCAACTACAGACCAATTTCACTATTACCGCAATTTTCCAAGATACTTGAAAAAATATTCTATGAGAGAATTGACAACTTCATACTGAAGAATGATTTATTGTGTGAGCAGCAATATGGGTTCAGACACAAAAGGACAACAGCATATGCCTTAATGGAATTTACAGAAAAAATATCAACAGCCATTGAAAATAAAGAGTATTCAGTTGGAGTATTCCTGGATCTTAAAAAAGCATTTGATACAGTAGATCACAATCTATTATTAAAGAAACTACAAAATTGTGGTATTAGAGGGGTAGCACTGTCCTGGTTAAGTAGTTTGTGTAGTTTAAGTAGTTTAAGTAGTAGTAGTTTAGTAGTTTAAGTAGTTTCTGTCTTCTGAAATTAACGTTCAAATGTTTCCATAAATCAGCACCCGAGCCACTTGCTGGTTTCGTCCAAAGACAGGACAGCAGCAGAGCCACCAGGAGTTCTGTTAACAATAACTGTAAAATATTCCACCGCAGAACCACATTTGGACAAACAGCTTTCTCTATAAAGGGCAGTCACATCTGGAACACAATGCCAAATGAAATTAAAATAATAACGGACTTTAAAACATTCACTAAAAATGTTAAAAACTGGCTGAAAAATAAACAAGAATGTACTCATGTATGAATTAATTGTCTGCAAAGTGAGAGTGAATGAAGGGAAGGAATAAATGTTTGTTTATAGTGAGTGACGGAGGGAGGAAGGCCTGAAATAGGCAAATGTGAGTTATGTTATACAGTATGTGTTAAATGTGAGTCAGGCTGTTATATTTGTGTATTTATAATATTTATAATATTTATGTTAAATGTGAGTCAGGCTGTTATATTTGTGTATTTATAATATAATATTTATAATTGTGTATTTATAATTTTTCTGCATTGATGTATGTGGTTATTGTGTATATTTTTTTATCTTGATTCTTTTTTCTAAAGCCCATCCAGGGACAAGAGTTGCAAATTAGCTAATAGCTATACACTCTATGTGCAACACATCAGATTGATTGTCTTTGATTAATTGTCTATGTTTATTGCACTGTCCCTGTCAAATAAACTAATCTACTACTACTACTAGTTACTTAAAGAATAGATATCAGTTTGCATGTGTTAACAGCAAAAACTCAGAGTTACTGAAGGTCACCTGTGGAGTCCCACAGGGTTCAGTTTTGGGACCATTATTATTCAATATGTATATAAATGATATATGTAAAGTTTCAGAAAAAATGGACTTAATATTGTTTGCTGATGACACTAATCTGCTATGCAGTGGAAACAATTTGGAACAACTTCTGGATACACTCGGAAAGGAATTAGGAAAGCTGAAACTGTGGTTTGATTCAAACAAATTAACGCTCAATTTAAGCAAGACAAAATTTATAGTCTTTAACAACCATCACAACTAACCAGTACCCAAACTCAGTGTAAATGGTGTAGAGATTGAAAGGGTATCCGAAACTAAATTCCTTGGAGTAATAATTGATAACAAACTGTGTTGGAAGCCACATATTAATTATATAAAAGGTAAAGTATCCAAATCAATTGCAATATTACACAGAGTGAAAAATTTGCTGAATCAACCCACACTATACACCTTGTACCATTCATTAATACTCCCATACATGACATATTGTAATGAAGTATGGGGAAATACATATAAAACAAACATATATCCACTCTTTATGCTTCAAAAGAGAGCTATTAGAATAATCAACAAAGCAGCTTACAGGGAACCAACAAACCCACTTTTTCTTAAACAAAAAACTCTCAAGTTGAAAGATCTGATTGACTTTAAAACCGCAATAATAATGTTCAAAGTGAAGAATCTATCACTGCCCGCAAATATCCAAAAGTTGTTCCAAACAAGGGAGAAACGATATCACTTCAGAGGAACATGTATATTTTAAAAGCCTACAGTGAGAACAACTACCAAGCAACACTGTATTTCAGTGCAAGGAGTCAGATTATGGAACGATTTTGGACCTGAATTAAAATCATGTACAAAGCTTGGACAATTTAAACAAAAACTAAAGGAAGAAATACTCCAAACATATTTACAAGACGACATGTAAACTCACATAAGGATTGACATTTCCAGCCTGTGTTGTGTTGTAGCTTAGTTTTTTCTTTTTTTCTCTGTGACACTATGTCTTAGATTTGTTTTTGAATAGTAACTGCTTAACTTAGACTAGCTCAGTTTTCTTTTTCTCTCAGTCACATTTTGTCTTAGCCTTGTTTTAAATTGTAATCGCTCTTGTCTTGTTTTCTCTTTTTTCTCTTTTGAATTCTTGGATGGAATATGGGTGGGCAATATAAGCTGCGGCTTCAGCCATCACCCATTTCGGATAACTCACGTGGAATTGTATAGTAGAAGGAGTCTTTGTCTAATTTGACCTTGTTGTTATATTATACAGTTTCTTTTAACCTGTAATGTACTATCCGAAATAAATAAAAATCATTCATTCATTCATTCATTCATTCATGTGCGCTTTGAGGAAATTCCACTTAAAACTGATCCAGCCACCCCCTCTAAGATCCAGTGTGAACAGTTTGAAATGGCCACAAATGTACCATTCATCTCATCTAATGCTGTAGATGGTAAGAGTAGGGTCAGCGTCAACATGAAGGAGGAGCATGGAGCTACAGAGACAATTAATCCCCCAACGTTACGACCCTATTATGCCCCCGCAACACATTACGCGGAAGCACAAGGCATTCAGGATCTGACCAAATACCCCACACGCCGGGAAATGTTGAGCACGGGACTCCTACAGTTTGATGACCTCCCAGAGAATTATTGGGCATGGAAGGCGTCCTTCCAGAGCGCCATACAAGAACTCAGCCTCTCACACCACGAGCAATTGGATTTGATGATAAAATGGCTTGGCACAGAATCAGCAGAACAAGCAAAGAGGATCCGCTCTGCACATGTCTTCAACCCAAAAGCAGCCCTCAACTTAGTCTGGGAAAGGCTAGAAGAGTGTTATGGGTCACCCAAAGCAATAGAAAATGCACTGTTAAAAAAGCTTGATCATTTTCCCAAAATCAGCAACAAAGATGCACTCAAGCTGAAAGAACTTGGTGACGTTCTACAGGAAATCGAATGTGCAAAGGATGGCGGATACCTACCTGGGCTCGCATACCTGGATACAGCCCATGGAGTGAATCCTGTTGTCGAGAAACTGCCCTACAGCCTACAGGAGAAGTGAATTGCAGCAGGTGCCAAATACAAAGAAACACACAAAGTCGCTTTTCCTCCTTTCAGCTTTTTTTCCAGTTACGTCAGACAACAGGCCAAAATAAGAAACGACCCAAGTTTCAGTTTCTCTCCACCGGCCCACATGAACACCAGAGTTGAAAAGGCCCCAAAGTTCGCCAGTAAGCACCTCATCAGTGTCCACAAAACGGACATCCCACCAGCTTCACCCGCAGCTAAAGGTAACCACGCATATACTGTACTTTTCCTGTAATATTATAACTTGCCTTTATCAATTCTGGAATTGAAGTATCATTGCCTGCAGCTCCTCTGTTTTCAAATGTGACACGCAGCAACCAGATAAGTGCATGCAGTTGTGAGGTCCGGTGGGGCAGCTTAACCGTAAAGAAAGGTTCCACCAGAGGCAAGTGCAGCTGTGGCTGCTGTACTTAAAGTGGCCAAAATTATGCCAGGGGTGACCATGCCAATCCCTGGCCACCCCCAGCTCTGCCATTGTAGCACCGCCTACTAATTTTAAGGTTATCGAGCAGGAATTCAAGGATTGGTTCTCATTCTAAGGATAATTAAGGCGTTGATTTTAGATAATCACATTTATGACTTTTTATGGACCTGTAGACACTAATGAGGTAGCTGGGGTTTTTTTCTTCATTTGTGTTCTTGTGGAGAAATTCTCTCCACATAACCATACATGGATGCAATTGAATCTGTCCACACAGAATTAAACTCTCTATTTTCCTCTGTGATTTTACTTTTTCTGGATTTGTTCATGTCTTACCAAGGGTGGGGGAGGATAAGCAGGAAGCTGCTGCTCTCCGTGTTCTACACATGCACTGAGGAGAGGCTGAGCGGCTCTCCGTGCATGTGAGCTGCTGTCAGATGTGACACACTCACACATGGTTGACAACATAATCTTCTTCTTCTTCTTCTTTTAGTTGCTCCTTTTAGGGGTCACCACAGCGGATTATCTTCCTCCATCTCACCCTATCTGTTGCATCTTCCTCTGTAACACCAACCTTCTCCATGTCCTTCTTCACTACATCCACGAATCTTCTCTGTGGTCTTCCTCTTTTCCTCCTGCCTGGCAGCTCCACCTTCAACATCCTTTGTCCAATATATCTACTACCCCTCCTCTGCACATGTCCAAACCATCTCAGCCTTGCCTCTCTTACTTTGTCTCCAAACTGCTTAACCTGAGCTGTCCCTCTGATATACTCATTTCTAATCTTGTCCCTCCTAGTCACTCCCAATGAAAATCTTAGCATCTTCAATTCTGCCACCTCCAGTTCCATTTCCTGTCTTTTGTCAGCGCCACCGTCCCCAAACCATACATCATCATAGGTCTCACTAGTATCTTGTAAATCGCTCCTTTCACTCTTGCTGCTATGCTTCTGTCACAAATCACCCCTGACACTCATCTCCACCCACTCCACCCTGCCTGCACTCCCTTCTTCACCTCTTTTGTGCATTTTCCATTGCTTTGGACGGTTGACCCCAGGTATCTAAACTCATCTACTTTCATTACCTCTGCTCCTTCCATCTTCATCGTTACCCTTGCCTCCCTCTCATTCACACTCATATATTCTATCTTGCTTCTACTGACTGTGATTTCTCTTGTCTCCAGAGAATACCTCCACCTCTCCAGGTTATCTTCCACCTGCTCCCTACTCTCACTACAGATTACAATGTCATCTGCAAGCATCATGGTCCACAAAGACTCCTGTCTGACCTCATCTGTCAGCCTGTCCATCTCCATGGCAAACAAGAAGGAGCTCAGATCCGATCCCTGATGTAACCCCACCCCCACCTTGAACCTATCTGTCACTCCTACAGCACACCTCACCACCGTCACTACCTGCTACTCACCGATTGTCACCTCTCCTCTTAACCTGGCTTCAACAACTCTTTCCGATATCTTCATAGTGTGGCTGATCAACTTTATGCCTCTGTAGTTACTGCAGCTCTGAGCATCACCTTTGTTCTTGAAATATAAAATATATACAGTAGATTACATTCATAAAAGTATGCATTTCTGTTGAGAAATGCATCCAATTGCAATAAACAATAATTAATAAATAAAATAATTAAATGAACCTCATTAATTTCCATGTGTTTTGAGGTATATAGTGGTGTGAAAAGGTTTTTGCCCCCTTCCTGATTTCTCATTTTTTTTGTGTTTGTCACACTTAAATGTTTCAGATCATCAAACAACTTTAAATATTAGAGATAACACAAATATACACAAAATGCAGTTTTTAAATGAAGGTGTTTATTATTAAGGGTAAAAAATCTAAACCTACATGGCCCTGTTTGAAAAAATTATTGACCCACTTCCCTGTTAAAACATAAATTAACTGGTTTATCACATCTTTGGAAAGCTGAGTTCAGTTTCTCTAGCCACACCCAGGCCCAATTACTGCCACACCTGTTCTCAATCAGGAAATCACTTAAATAGGACCTACCTGACAAAGTGAAGTAGACCAAAAGATCCTCAAAAGCTAGGTATCATGCTGTGATCCAAAGAAATTCAGGAACAAATGAGAAGCAAAGTAATTGAGATATATCAGTCTGGAAAAGGTTATAAAGCCATTTCTAATGCTTTGAGACTCCAGCAAACCACAGTGAGAGCCACTATCCATAAATGGCGAAAATGTGGAACAGTGGTGAACCTTCCCAGGAGTAGCCAGCCGACCAAAATTACCCCAAGAGCGCAGCAACGACTCATCCAAGAGGTCACAAAAGACCCCACAACAACATCCAAAGAACTGCAGGCCTCACTTATCTCAGTTAAGGTCAGTGTTCATGATTCCACCATATGAAAGAGCCTGGGCAAAAATGGCCTGCATGGCAGAGTTCCAGGACGAAAACCACTGCTGAGCAAAAAGAATATAAAGGCTCATCTCAGTTTTGCTAAAAAAAACATCTTGATGATCCCCAAGACTTTTGGGAAAATATTCTGTGGGCTGACGAGACAAAAGTTGAACGTTTTGGAAGGTGTGTGTCCCATTACATCTGGCGTAAAAATAACATAGCATTTCAGAAAAGGAACATCATACCAACAGTAAAATATGGTGGTGGTAGTGCGATGAACTGTCACACGACTGTAACAGGACTGTTTGACCATAATATAATACAAGCAACAAGAAAACTTCCACGGAAACAGCTTTCAAATCCATTTAAGAAATCATCAGAATCAGAATCAGAATCAGAATCAGGTTTATTGCTATTGTTCATGTAGTACACAAACTAGGAATTTGTCTCGGTGCAATGCTGCAACATTAAACATGATAAGATAAGAGAAATAAACTATACATGTAATAAAGTGTAGGATAAGATTAAGTGATACTGGTCAACAGTTAAAATATATATTAGCCAGCAGCAGATACTGTGGAGAACTATATAGTGCAGTCGGTAATGCAGGAAGAAAACAGTGATGATTGACATGAGTCTGGTTGAGCTGCTGTACATGGTGCACGAGAGTCAATAAGTCACTTAGTGTTCAGCAGTCTAATGGCAGAGGGGAAGAAGCTGTTCATGTGACGGGAGGTTTTAGTCTGGATGGACCGAAGTCTTCTACCAGAGGGGAGGGGGGCAAACAGTACGTGACCAGGGTGTGAGGGATCGGCTATGATCCGGCCAGCACGCCTCCGGGTCCTGGAGATGTACAGATCCTGGAGAGATGGGAGCTTGCAGCCAATCACCTTCTCAGCAGTGCGCACGACGCGCTGCAGCCTTAGTCTGTCCCTGGCAGTGGCTCCTGCGTACCACACGGTTATGGAGGTGGTGAGGATGGACTCGATGATGGCTGTGTAGAACTGCACTAACATCTTGGTGGGTAGCTTGAGCTTCCTCAGCTGCCGCAGGAAGAACATCCTCTGCTGGGCTTTTTTGATGGGCTTTTTTGATGAGTGAGCTGATGGTCAGCTCCCATTTGAGGTCCCTGGTGATGGTAGTGCCTAGGAAGCGGAAGGAATCAGCAGTGGTGATGGGAGAGCCTGAGAGGGTGAGGGGGGGCAGAGGAGTAGTGACTTTCCTGAAGTCTACAATCATCTCCACTGTCTTCAGAGCGTTCAGCTGCAGGTTGTTATTGCTGCACCAGGACGCCAGCTGGGCCACCTCTCTCCTGTAGGCGGACTCGTCGCCGTTGGAGATGAGCCCGATGAGGGTGGTGTCGTCCGCAAACTTGATCAACTTGACAGACTGGTGGCTGGAGGTGCAGGAGTTGGTGTAAAGGGAGAAGAGTAGGGGGGAAAGTACACAGCCCTGGGGTGATCCGGTGCTGATGCTAGTATAGTCTGAGACAGTCTTTCCCAGCCGCACATGCTGCCTCCGGTCCGTCAGGAAGTCGATGATCCACCTGCAGAGGGAGTCAGGCACGTTGAGCAGGGACAGCTTGTCCCGGAGCAGAGCGGGGCGGATGGTGTTGAATGCGGAGCTGAAGTCCACAAACAGGATCCTGGCGTAGGTTCCCGGGAGTCCAGGTGCTGCAGGATGGAGTGGAGGGCCAGGTTGACTGCATCGTCTACAGACCTGTTGGCTCGATAGGCAAACTGCAGCGGGTCCAGGAGAGGGGTGGTGATGGACTTGAGGTGGGACAGGACCAGGCGCTCAAAGGACTTCATGACTACAGAGGTGAGCGCTACAGGTCTGTAGTCATTAAGTCCAGTGATCCGTGGCTTCTTGGGGACAGGGATGATGGTGGAGGATTTGAGGCAGGACGGCACGTGGCATAACTTAAGGGAGGTGTTAAAAATGTCTGTGAATACAGGAGCCAGCTGAGTCTCAGGGTGGAGGGAGACACGCCGTCTGGGCCGGGGGCCTTGCGCGGGTTCAGTCTGGAGAACTGTTTGAGCACATCCTGCTCACTGATGATAAGGGGAGGGGGGGAGGAGGGGGGGTGCCTTAAATGAAGTAGGGAATGTGGAGGCTGTGGAGCTGGAGGGAGGGGGGGAGTTGGACACAGATGACGAGGTGTCAAAACGGGCATAGTGTTGGGACAGTCTTTGACAAAGGGCTTTGTCATCCTGACCTTTAGGAGCCTTAGGTCGATAGTTGGTGATTTGCCTCAGTCCTCTCCACACGGAAGCCGAATCATTAGCAGTGAACTGCTGCTGGAGTCTCTCTGAGTATAGAGATTTAGCCCTGTTCAGCTCTCTGTTAAACCGGTATTTAACCTCCCTGTAGCAGTCCCTGTCTCCACTTTTCAGCGCTGCTTCCTTCTCCTTCCTGATCTGTCTGAGCTTAGCTGTGAACCAGGGTTTGTCATTAGAGTAACTCACCCTGGTGCGTGATGGAAGAATGTTCTCTTCACAAAAGTGGATATATGAGTTCACAGTGTCCGTGTACTCATCCAGATCATGCGTGGCTCCTTTAAGCATGCCCCAGTCAGATATTTCCATGCACGTTTCCAGCTTCTCCTCAGCATCACTGGTCCGTATCTTCGTAGTGCTCACAACAGGTTTAGTGAGCTTCAATCTCTGTCTGTATGTGGGAATGAGGTGAACCATCACGTGATCAGATAATCCCAGCGCAGCTCGAGGGACAGCGCGATATGCGTCTTTCACTGTGGTGTAACAGTGATCCAGTGTGTTTAATCCTCTGGTGGGGCATTTAATAAACTGTTTGTAGCGGGGGAGATCGTGGCTCAGATTGCACTGATTAAAGTCGCCAGCCACAATAATCAGCGAGTCTGGGAAACTCCGCTCTGTGTGTTGAATGTGATCCGCGAGCACGCGCTGAGCTTCGCGCGTGTCCGCGTCGGGAGGGGCGTACACAGCGATCATTATGAAAGAAGCAAACTCCCGCGGGGAATAGAAGGGCTTGCAATTGATAACAAGAAATTCCAAGGCAGGAGAACAGTGTTTGGAAATTTCCGTTACATCAGAGCACCAGCTGCAGTTGATGTAGAAGCAGACTCCGCCTCCTGTGGTCTTGCCGGAAAGCTCTGTGTCACGATCAGCACGGAAGAGCTGAAAGCCGTCGAGGCGCAGCGCGCTGTCCGGTATATTTTCCCGGAGCCAGGTCTCAGTAAAGCAGAGGACAGCTGAGGAGGAGAGGTCCTTAAAACGCATCAGCAGTCTCAGTTCATCTACCTTGTTAGAGAGAGAGTTGGTATTGGACAGAAATATGCCAGGCAGCGCCGTTCGCGAGCCTCTCCTGCGAAGTCGTACGAGAGCGCCCGCTCGTCTTCCTCTCTTCCGCCGTCTCACTTTCCGAGCCAAGCAATAAACCAGATCGGCGGCAGGGGCTAGAAAAACTGGGAGGAGGTCCGTGGGGGTGAAAGTCCTGATATTTAGAAGTTCTTCATGGGTATAAGTGCAAGCAGACACACAATTGACAAACAAAAACAAACAAAGAGCGCAGCGAAGCACCATGTCGACCACTGTGGGCGCCATCTTGGATCAAGGTAACACAGTAATTATATAATCCCCAAAAAACAACAACAAAATACAACAATAGCAATAAATGAAATTGAATCGAAGGAAATCACCTCCTCAAATGACAAAAATCACAGCAATGAATTTTTTATAACAAAAATCAAAGAGGTTTTCATGGCATTTAAAAAAAAAAAAAAGTGAATCTGTTTACCATGGCTCAATTCCAAATGTCTCCAACTAATGAAGACCAGAAATCAGCTTCTTCAAATAGCTCTGAAAACAGGTTTGTCAACAGATAGACAAAAATTTACATCTGCTTGAAAAAAGGTAACAAACTCTGAAGAAGGTGAAGGCAAACTTTTTTATAACAATTGTTGAAAATGCAAATGGAGATGGCAAAAAAAAAAATTGGAATAATATCAACAAACTGACTAATAAACGGAACAAAAAAGATGATGGAGACATGGAACTTAATATTAATAACAAATTTATACAGAATCCCATGGTTATTGCCACAGAGTTTAACAACTTTTTCATAAACTCTGTGCTAGAAATTGCCAATTCATTTAATCCACCTGACCTAACCACCAGCACGGTGGTGCAGTGGTTAGCACTGCGGCAGCACAGTTTACCCTTGGCCGGGGGATCGTGGGGATCGTGGGATTGTGGGTTCGATCCCAGCCCCCGACCAACAGTGATCTGTGTGGAGTTTGCATGTTCTCCCCGTGTATGCGTGGGTTTACCCCGGGATTTCTCCGGTTTCCTCCCATATGCCAAAAACATGCAAGTTAGGTTAATTGGAGACTCTAAAGTGGTCCTAGGTGTGAATGTATGTGTGAATGGTTAAGGGATAGCGCTGTATCGTGGCTGCTTCATCCATTCAGGTGGTGGATGACCCTCAATTTCCCCTCTGGGGATCAATAAAGTATACTAAATCTAAAATCTAAAAATAACTCTAACCCTATTAACCACTCACAACCAGTTTTTGATATATTAGAAATAATTGAAAATGAAGTTGCAAATATCATCAACTCATTGAATAGGTCAAAAGCAACAGATAAACATGGTCTTAACACCAAATTTTTAAAAGAAAATAAAGAATCTCTCATTTGTCTAATTACTCATCTAATCAATCTATCAATCAAACATACTGTTGTCTCAACTACTTGGAAGGTAGGAGTGGTCAGACCAGTTTTAAAAACGGGGAGTAAAACTGATATAAACAACTACAGACCAATCAGCATCTTACCTGTCATCTCCAAAATAATTGAAAAATGGGTGGCCACACTATTATGTGAACATCTGTATTATGGAAACACCCCCTGCATCACAGACAGTTTGGGTTCCGTGCCCACCACTCAACAGAGTCTGCAATATGCTTGTTCCTAGAGAAAACTAAATCTTTCTTAGATAAGTGCAGTTGTGTAGGTGCTGTGTTTTTAGATCTGAAGAAGGCATTTGACACCATTGACCACAACATCCTTTTAACCAAACTTACTCAGTTTAACTTTTCAGAACACACTATCAAATGGATGAAATCCTATTTAACCGACACACAGCAATGTGTAATGGTCAACAGTTTCAAATTGCCATATTTAAAATGTCAAATGGGTATCCCACAAGGCTCCATACTTGGTCCAATACTATTCTCCCTATACATAAATGATTTACCAAATGCATGCAGAAACATTTATATAGTACAAATGTATGCAGATGACACGGTAATATTCACACCTGAAAAAACACACAAGAAGCAGCCTGTATTCTTACAACAGCTTTTGACCCAAATCTATGACTTGCTGAATAATTCATGTCTCCTACTAAACACAAAGAAAAACTGTTTGCATGATGTTCACCAAACAACGATCAAATATTACAAACTCAAACATTTTATTAAAAGGGGAGGAGCTGCAACTAGTCGAGGAATTTAAGCACCTCAGCATGATTTTAGACTCCTCATTAACCTTCAAAAAACACATCAAAAAAATCTCAAACATCATCATATTCAATCTAAGAAATTTTAAACAAATTAGACCTTCGCTGACAGTTAATGCTCTGTGTGTTAACGCACAGAGCTACAAGAAGACTGACCCCCCCCCCCCAACTGTAGCTTTCACTACTTGCAGTAGCTGTGGCCTACGGTCAGAGAAATGGAGATAGGCGCCGCCCCCATACACCATATGGTGTCCCACATGCTGTGGAAGGAAATTAACTTTACTAACTTAACTGACAGTTAGTGCTGCCAAAATGTTTCTGCATGCAATGATCTTCTCACACATCGATTACTGAATTATCAACTGGTCACTCACTGGTGTAACCAAAATAAAACCCATTGAATCTTTATACAAAAAAGCCATAAAAATCCTTGACAAGAAAGATCCCACATATCACTGCTGTTGTGGGAATCCACTCAGCATGTTTTCACTCAGATGGAAGGATAAGGGGAATTGTCATGGGGGGTTTGTGTGTTGATGCGGGGGTTGGTGTGTTGATGTGAACAGTGACAAAGAGAATGGGAATTGCACAGGCTTTTATGTTAATACAGCACGACAGGTCGCTGATCGAGTTGTATGCTATAAAAGGAGAGGTGCCTGCAACCTGTCATTCTTTTGATGCTTGTGATTCTGGTGAATGTGAGAGAGAGAGATTAATAAAGTTTGTTCTGCTCTGGACCGCTCTGCCTCATTATTTCTCTCTCCACACTGGTGGCCCTTGACGCACAATGGAACTCGAGGCGAACACCCCGGAGACGACCCGGTTGGGAGGTGCCAGCGATGCGTGCGCCATTTTGGTCAAACTCCCAGACTTTTGGCTACACGACCCGAAGTCTTGGTTCCTCCACACCAAGGACCAGTTCCCGCCCCGGGGAATAACGGCGGATGACACCAGATTCTACTACGTGGTTGCAGCACTGGACACATACACAACTCAGCAGGTGGCGAGCCTGCTCCAACGGCCCCCAGCCCACGACAAATATGAGGCTCTCAAAACCGCGCTGACCTGGTGCTATACGCTCTCAGACTGCGAGAGAGTGGAAAGGCTCCTGACTCGCTTCGAGTTGGGAGACGGGTCGGCGGTCAAGTTAATGAAGAAGATGTTGGCGTTGATGGGCACAGATGACGGGCATTTCCTCTTTGCCCACCTTTTCTTCCGGAACCTCCCGATGGCGGCCAGGGCAGTCCTTGCCAATTCGCCACTGCTGGCCGCGCGCAACTACCCGGCACTAGCGCAAGAGGCGGATTGGATTATCCTCACCACCAGAGCCCTCACAGTGAACGCAGTGGCGTCGGAACCCAGCAAGATGGCCAGCAGGGGCAAGGAGCCAACGACGGTGGCTGCAGTGGAGGCCAAGAAGTACCAGAGAGACACACTCTGCTTCTACCACCGCCGTTTTGGAGAGAACGCACGCCGATGTGTGCCACCATGCCAATTCAAGCGCTCGGGAAACGCCAGGGCCGGCAGTCGGTAGCAGCTGCGACTGCCGGTGAAGCGAGCAAGCTGCTCTATGTGACAGACTCACACTCAGGGAGACGGTTCTTGGTGGACTCTGGCTCCCAAAAGAGTCTCATCCTGCCGTCCTACGCAGACCAGCCGGCGGGAACTAGCGGCGTTGAGCTGATGGCTGCAAACGGCTCAGACATTAAGACTTTTGGTGAGAGGACACTGACTGTATCCTTGCACGGCCGTACATACCAATGGACATTTGTCATAGCGGCATGCAGCTTCCCCATTTTGGGCGCTGATTTTTTGTGTGCACACGGTCTACTAGTCGATGTGGCTAACAGACGACTGATTAACGCAATGTCTTTTGATTCTCTCCCCTGTACAGCTAAAGGAGCCAGATCCACAGCGCTAGCCAACGTCACAGCTCCAGGGGGTAAGTTCCACAGACTACTCACCCAGTTCCCAGCACTCACGGTCCCGACGTTTTTGGCGACCGTCACTAAACACAGGGTGGAGCACTTCATTACCACCAAGGGACCGCCCATTTTCGCACGACCTCGGCGTTTGGACGCAGCTAAACTGGGCATAGCGCGCGAGGAGTTTGCCAACTTGGAAAAGTTGGGCATCATCAGACGTTCAAACAGCCCATGGGCATCCCTGCTACATATGGTTCTTAATGCCGAGGGATCGTGGCGACCAAGCGGAGATTTCCACAGATTGAACAACGTCACAGCGCACGACCGCTACCCAATCCCCCATATTCAGGATTTTTCCGTTCACCTCACCGGGGCACGCTTTCCTTCCAAGATAGACCTTGTCCACGGTTACCACCAGGTCCCGGTACGTGCTGAGGACATACCTAAGATGGCAGTAATAACCCCGTTTGGTCTGTTTGAGTTTTTACGCATGCCTTTCGGGTTAAAAGACGCGGCGCAGACATTCCAATACATGATGGATGCGGTGTTGCACATTCTGCTGTTTGTGTTCGTTTACCTGGATGACATCCTGGTGGCCAGTGCGTCTGAGAACGAACACATAGCCCACCTCAGGACAGTTTTCCAGAGGTTGGAGGAGCACGGATTAATAATCAACCCAGCAAAGTGCCAGTTCGGGGTGACGGGAATCAATTTTTTGGGCCACGGCATCTCACTAGAGGGCGTGATACCCTTACCCGACAAAGTGTGCGCAGTGGCAAATATTCCTCGGCCTCAGACGGTCAGGGCGCTGCAGGAGTTTTTGGGGATGGTTAACTTCTACAATCGTTTCCTCCCCTGCGCAGCCCAGCTCATGCATCCGTTGTACGCCGTGATTAAGAAATGGAAACCGGCGGACAGACTTGACTGGACTCCTGAGCAAGAGCAGGCATTTTCCGAGGTTAAAACAGCTCTGGTGAATGCCGCACTGCTGGCGCACCCGGACCCGGTGGCTTGGATAGCATTCACTACCGACGCATCGGACGTGGCCATAGGGGCTGTCATAGAGCAGTGCTTCACTGTTTCTTGGCAGCCGCTTGCTTTTTTTAGCAGGTCTTTGTGCGACAGTGAGCGTAAATACAGCGCGTTCGACAGAGAGTTACTGGCTTTCCACCTGGCCATACACCACTTCCAGTTCTGGCTGGAAGGGTGCACCGTCACTGCGTTCATGGACCACAAGCTGCTAACGTATGCGATGGCCAATATTTCGGAACCATAGTCGGGCTGGCAGCAGAGACAGCTGGCCGCGATCTCGGAGTTTATGACCGACATTCAGCACGTGGCCGGTAAACTTAACGTGGTGGCGGACTGCTTCTCGTGTGCATTAGTGGCCCCAGTCTTTGTGGAGACAGATTACACCACCATGGCCGCCGAGCAGATCGGCGATGCAGACGTTTGTGCGCTCCAGTCTGGACCAACAGGATAAAGGCTGGAGAGATGAGTACTGCAAGATGGGGGGCCCCCTGTAATCTGTGACGTCTCCATGGGCCGCCCGCGCCTGGTGGTCCCACGCGCTTGGCGCCGCCGCGTTTTTGAGTTGGTTCACTCTCTGGCGCATCCAGGAGTGCGCGCGTCAGTCAAAATGGTGGGAGCAAAGTTCGTCTGGCCGAGCCTGCGCAAACAGGTGAAAGAGTGGGCTGCAGCCTGCGTAGCGTGCCAACGAGTCAAAGTGCACAGGCACACAAAGGCCCCCTTGGAGCCATTCCATATCCCTGCTAAGAAGTTCGACCACATTCACATGGACCTTGTGGGCCCCCTCCCGCCATCGCAGGGGTTCACGCACCTTCTGACAGTGGTGGACCGCACCACGCGCTGGCCCGAAGCAGTCCTGCTAGCTTCCACCGCGTCCGCAGAAGTTGCACGCGCTTTTTTGACGACATGGGTGGCACGTTTCGGTGCCCCTTCGGATATCACGTCTGATCGGGGCCCGCAGTTTGTTTCCGACCTCTGGTCCACCATGGCCCGGAGCCTGGGCGTCACACTTTATCGCACGACTGCATACAACCCCGAGGCCAATGGGTTATGCGAGCGTTTCCATAGGTCGCTTAAAGCAGCGCTCAGGGCTTTGCTTATGGATGCACATTGGGTGGACTGGTTGCCGTGGGTTCTATTAGGGTTACGTTCCGCACCGAAGGAGGATTTGGCAGCCTCCCCAGCAGAGCTGTTTTTTTCTCAGCCACTATGGCTCCCAGGGGAATTTTTGCCAGACAGCCCCGCGACAAATACTGATCCATCCCCGCTTTCACTGCATAGTGCAGTGGCAGGGACGGTACCCGGTCCGGTCCACCACTGTTTTCCTCGCGCTTTTGTGCCGAAGACCTTGACGCCTCGGAGTCGCAGACCCCCCGTTACAGCCGCTACGGACGTAGGCTGAAGCCCAAAGGACATGAGGGTTAAGGCTCAGTCTGAGTTTCTGAGGGGGCGGTGTGGGAATCCACTCAGTATGTTTCCACTCAGACGGAAGGACAAGGGGAATTGTCATGGGGGGTTTGTGTGTTGATGCCGGGGTTGGTGTGTTGATGCGAACAGTGACAAAGACAATGGGAATTGCATAGGCTTTTATGTTAATGCAGCACCACAGGTCACTGAGTGAGTTGTATGCTATAAAAGGAGAGGTGCCTGCGACCGTCATTCTTTTGATGCTTGTGATTCTGGTGAATGTGAGAGAGAGAGAGAGAGATTAATAAAGCCTGCTCTGCACTGGACCGCTCTACCTGATTATTTCTCTCTCCACATTGTCACATTTACAAGAAATACAATTTTCTGTCTTTTGAAAATTATAAAACTCTAAAATTTGCCTGTTCAGTCTATAAAATATTAAATGGCTATGCACCAGTTTAGATCAGTACGCCAAGGTCTCCGCCTTTGACCGCCACCTAATCCACATAGCAAATCTCCTTGGCGGCCGGGCCCCGGGGGTGGACGAGATTCGCCCTGAGTACCTCAAGGCCCTGGATGTTGTTGGGCTGTCATGGTTGACACGCCTCTGCAACATTGCATGGAGGTTGGGGGCAGTGCCTTTGGCGTGGCAAACCGGGGTGGTGGTTCCTCTCTTCAAAAAAGGGGACCGGAGGGTGTGCTCCAACTTTAGAGGGATCAAACTCCTCAGCCTCCCTGGGAAGGTCTATGCCAAGGTACTGGAGAGAAGAGTCCGGCCGTTGGTCGAACCTCGGATTCAGGAGGAGCAATGTGGTTTTCGTCCTGGCCGTGGCACATCGGACCAGCTCTTTACCCTCTCGAGAATTCTTGAGGGTTCGTGGGAATTTGCCCAACCAGTTTACATGTGTTTTGTGGACTTGGAGAAGGCATTTGACCGCTTCCCTCATGGATTTTTGTGGGGGGTGCTTCGGGAGTATGGGGTATCGGGCTTGCTGTTACGAGCTATTCGGTCTCTGTACGACCGTTGTGAGAGTTTGGTTCGTATTGCCAACACTCGGTCGGAGTCATTCCCAGTGAGAGTTGGACTCCGCCAGGGCTGCCCTTTGTCACCGATCCTGTTCATAATTTTTATGGACAGGATTTCTAGGCGCAGCCAGGGAATGGAGGGTGTCATGCTTGGTGACCACAGGATCTCATCTCTGTTGTTTGCAGATGATGTTGTCCTGTTGGCTTTATCCAGCAATGACCTACAGCTCTTGCTGGGATGGTTTTCCGCTGAGTGTGAAGCAGCTGGGATGAGAATCAGCACCTCCAAGTCCGAGTCCATGGTCCTCAGCCGGAAAAAGGTGGATTGTCCTCTCTGGGTTGGGGACAGGCTCCTGCCCCAAGTGGAGGAGTTTAAGTATCTTGGGGTCTTGTTCACGAGTGAGGGGAAAATGGAGCGAGAGATCGACAGACGGATTGGAGCAGCATCTGCAGTGATGCGGACATTGTACCGGTCTGTTGTGGTGAAGAGGGAGCTTAGTTCTAAGGCAAAGCTGTCGATTTACCAGTCAATCTACGTTCCTACTCTCACCTATGGTCACGAGCTTTGGGTAATGACCGAAAGAACGAGATCACGGATACAAGCGGCTGAAATGAGCTTTCTCCGTAGGATTGCTGGACTCACCCTCAGAGATAGGGTGAGGAGCTCAGTCATCTGGGAGAGGCTCAGAGTAGAACCGCTGCTCCTCCACATTGAAAGGAGTCAGTTGAGGTGGTATGGGCATCTGATTAGGATGCCTCCTGGATGCCTCCCACTTGAGGTGTTTCAGGCAGGTCCCACTGGGAGGAGAACTCGGGGCAGACCCAGGACATGGTGGAGAGACTATGTCTCTCAGCTGGTCTGGGAACGCCTTGGTATCCTCTCTGAAGAGCTGGAGCAGGTGGCGGGGGAGAGGGAAGTCTGGGCTTCTCTGCTTGAACTGCTGCCTCCACGACCCGGACCTCCGGAAAAGCGGTAGAAGATGGATGGATGGATGGATGGATGGATGGCTATGCACCACCCCCTGTGGGAGAATATGTTAAACTTAAGATTGAAGATTCAAAGGCTTTATTATCATGTGCACAGGTGAGAAATGCTTCATTTCCTGAGCAATGAAATTCTTTGTTCTCCGAACAAATGCCAAGGTAAAAGGTACAGAAAAACAATTCTAATCAGGTCATGACACACTAACACAGTAACTCAATCCTAATACTAATGGATGCTAATACCACACACACCAACACATAGTTAGGCAGTTAGGACTCCTTAAGCCCACCTTGATACTAAATACTAAATTTAATGAGTACCAATAACACACACTAGGCAGTTTGGGCAGTTAAAGTAGTTAAAGCTGTCAGACAAGAGAAATGAAATTGAAAATTCACTGGATGACTAAAGTGATAGTGGTATATTGATATCAGAGATGATGTGAACCTGAGATGACATGAACCTGTGTACAGTGTGCAAATGAGCATTGTGCAACGAGCAGTGTAAAATTACAAATTAGCACCCGGTGCTAATGTCTGTAATGGTAGTACCAGTAGACTGTAAGATAAGATAAGATAAGATAAGCCTTTATTAGTCCCACAATGGGGAAATTCCAGGATTGCAACAGCACAGGGATAGCAACACTCAGAGCAACAATCAGAAGGCAAGAGAAAAAAAAAAAAACAAGAGCAGCGAGTATACATATGTACATATAAATATAAATATATATATAGACACACAGTGCGGAGCATTGTAGCTAGATGGAATAAATATATTGTGGAGTGTGTAATTGACGAGGCAGGTTTGTCTCAAGGCAGTTTATTACACGTCTCCATCATGAGCAAAGTAGAAAGAGGACATCTCAGAAAAAAATCGTCCCTTATATACCCAGGTCGCCCCACAGCTCACAAGTCACAATGCATCCAAATCAAAAGTAACAATGCATTTCCTCTTTAATCCCTTAGCATCCCCCTCACAGTCTTTGGCCCACAAAGTATCCCCCAAGCAGTCTCTTGGCACACAAAGGATCCTCCAAGCAGTCTCTTGCATACCAAAGATTACACTTTCACAGCTTCCTGTTATCTCCAAGGAAACTGTGCACTTTGTTCTTATCTAAGATGTGAGGTATTATGTAAGGCATTAAGTAAGTCACATGTGTGGCTACCCCCCCCCCCCCAAACATTTTAGATCGAACAAAAGAATAACATGCATGCTGTGATAGAATCATTACACATCAATCCACATGCTGCTTGGGCTTCAGTCTTCTCCCATATCTGCTGTAACCAGGATTCACCACCTCAGCGGCGCTGTCATGCTGGGGAGCTGCTGTCTGGGGGTGAAAACCTTTTGTCAGTCCCTGTGGGTGTTCTGGGGAAATATTACTGTGGGAAGCTCCTCGTGGGGGTCTTCCGCGCCGAGGGGCCCTTGCCAACAGCACTTGCTCGTCCGCCACCACAAAAGCAGGTTTGAGTCTGTTAATGCCAACCTTTTCCCTCCTACCCCCCAAATCTAGCAAAAAATGCTTGTCCCCTGTTTCCAACACTCTGAACAGTCCTTCATAAGGTGGTCGCAGTGGGGGGCGATGCGCGTCATGTCTGACAAAAACAAACTCCGTGTTTTTCAAAGTTTTAGGCACAAAAACTTGCGGAAAACTGTGATGAACGGGGCCCGGCAGCGTGCCTGTGTCAATGCTACGCTGCAACAGCTGAGATGGGGAGCTGCCTGGCGCAGGATTATCCGGGAGAAACTCCCCGGGCAGCCGAAGTGGCTGCGCGAAAACGAGTTCAGCTGGGGAAGCTTCTAAGTCTTCTTTAGGCGCAGAACGCAACCCTAATAAAACCCACGGTACCTTGTCTACCAAATTTGCATCCGTCAGTGACGCTCTGAGAGCTGCTTTCAATGACCTGTGAAAACGTTTGCATAACCCATTAGCCTGTGGATTGTACGCGGTTGTACGGTGAATTGCGACACCTAGGCTGCGGGCCATTGTCGACCAAAGTTCGGAAACAAATTGAGGGCCTCTGTCGGACGTAATGTCCGATGGCACTCCAAAACGCGCCACCCATGCTGTTACAAACGCGCGCGCCACTTCCTGGGCTGTGGTTGACCCCAAAGGAACCACCTCCGGCCAGCGCGTGGTGCGGTCCACCATTGTCAGAAGGTGCGTGCACCCCTGTGATGGCGGGAGGGGACCCACGAGGTCCACGTGAACGTGGTCAAACCTCTTAGCCGGAATGTGAAACGGCTCCAAGGGAGCCCTCGTGTGTCTGTGTACCTTGGCTCGTTGGCACGCCATGCAGGCTGCTGCCCACTCTTTCACTTGTTTGCGGAGGCCCGGCCACACAAATTTTTCTGCTACCATTTTGACCGACGCGTGCACCCCTGGGTGCACCAAAGAATGAATCAAGTCAAAAACGTGGCGGCGCCACGCTGCCGGTACCACGGGACGTGATCGCCCCGTGGAGACATTACAGATTAGAGGGGGCATACCGTCTTGCAGCACCCTGCTCTCCAGCCTTAACCCTGTTGGTCCAGACTGGAGCGCGCGCACATCCGTGTCACTAACCTGCTCCGCGGCCATGGCTGTGTAATCTATCCCCACGCGGACGGGGGCAGCCATGGTGCGCGAGAGGCAGTCTGCCACCACATTCAGTTTACCCGACACATGCTGAATATCGGTAGGAAACTCTGAGATCGTGGCTAGCTGCCTCTGCTGCCGGCCCGACCACGGTTCTGAAACTTTGGCCATCATGAATGTTAGTGGCTTGTGGTCAACGAACGCGGTGAAACAGCGCCCTTCTAGTCAGAACTGGAAGTGGCGAATGGCCAAATGGAGAGCCAGCAACTCCCTGTCAAACGCGTTGTATTTACGTTCACTATCGCGCAAGGTCCTGCTGAAAAAGGCGAGCGGCTGCCAAGCCCCGGCTACATGCTGCTCCACGACCGCCCCTATGGCCACATCTGACGCGTCAGTGGTGAGCGCTATGCGGGCCGTTGGGTCTGGATGTGCTAACAACGCAGCGTTTGCCAAGGCTGCTTTGACTTCCGAGAACGCTCGCTCCCGCTCCTGGGACCACTCGATCCTATTTGCGGGTTTCTGTTTTTTGAGTGCAGCATACAGCGGTTGTATGAGCTGCGCTGCGCGGGGGAGGAAACGGTTATAAAAATTCACCATTCCCAAAAACTCCTGTAACGCCCTGACTGTCTGCAGCCGGGGGAAATCTGCTACCACGCGCATTTTGTCAGGTAGCGGAACCGCTCCTTCGGGGGAGACGCAGTGTCCTAAAAAATTGATCTGTGTCACCCCGAACTGACACTTCGCTGGGTTGATTATTAACCCGTGCTCTTCCAACCTCCGGAAAACTGCCGCGAGGTGGTTTTCGTGTTCGTCTTCGGACGTGCTGGCTACCAAGATATCGTCCAAGTAGACAAACACGAAAGGGAGATCGCGCAGCACCGCGTCCATCATGCATTGGAACGTCTGTGCAGCCCCTTTAAGCCCGAATGGCATGCGCAAAAACTCGAATAGGCCAAATGGAGTTATCACCGCTGTTTTGGGTATGTCCTCAGCGCGCACTGGGACTTGGTGGTAACCGCGGACCAAGTCTATTTTAGAAAAAACGCGCGCCCCTGCCAAATGAATGGAAAAATCTTGGATATGAGGGATTGGATAGCGGTCATGTGCTGTGGCGTTGTTCAACTTGCGGAAATCCCCACAAGGTCGTCACGAACCGTCAGCTTTCGGGACCATGTGTAGCGGGGAAGCCCATGGGCTGTTCGAACGCCTGATGATGCCCAACCTCTCCAGGTTGGTGAACTCCTCGCACGCTATGGCCAGTTTAGCTGCGTCCAAGCGCCGAGGTTTTGCAAAAACGGGCGGCCCGGTGGTGGTAATAAAATGTTCCACCCCATTTTTAGCGACGGCTGCCGAAAATGTGGGGACCGTGAGTGCTGGGAACTGAGTGAGCAGTGTGTGGAACTTACCGCTTGCAGCTGTGACGTTGGCTTGTGCTGTTGGCTGGGCCGCTCGAGCTGTACAGGGAATAGAATCAAAAGAAAGTGCATTAACCAGGCGCCTGTTAGCGACATCAACCAACAAACCATGTGAGCATAAAAAATCAGCCCCCAATATACTGAAATTCAATGCTGCTATGACAAAAGTCCACTCGAATGTACGGCCGTGTAGAGACAGAAGCAGAGTCCTCTCACCAAAGGTCTTAATCTCCGAGCCATTCGCTGCTGCCATCTCGGGGCCGCTGGAACCTGCCAGCCGGTCAGCGTAGGAAGGCGTGATGAAACTCAACTGGGCGCCTGTGTCCACGAGGAAATGCCTCCCCGAGCGTGCGTCCGTCAAGTAGAGCAGCTTGTTCTCCTCTCCGAGGGTCGCAGCTGCTACCGACCTCCGGTCTTAGCGTTTTCCCGAACGCTTGAACTGGCACGGTGGTATACATTTGCGTGCCTTCTCTGCAAAGCGGCGGTGGTAGAAACAAAGGGTGTCTCCTCCGCGTTCCTTGGCCCCCGCCGCTGCTGTCGTCGGTGGTTCTGTTACCGCCGTCCCTGGCTCCCCGCCTTCTCCGGCCGTCACGCCAAGCTCCATCGCTGCCGCCGTGGCCGCGCGCTCTCTGCTGGCGTTGACAATCCGATGCGCCTCCTGGGCCAGCGCACGGTAGTCCCGCTGGGTCAACAACGGCGAACTGGCCAGGGCCGCTCTCGTCGCTGATGGCAGGGTCCTGAGGAAGAGGTGGGTAAAGTTGAAGTGGTCATCGTCTGAGCCTTTCAACTTCAGCATCTTCTCCATCAGGTCAATGGGCGTGCAATCTCCCAACTCGGTCAGCGCCAGGAGTCTCTCTGCTCTCTCCTCAACCGAGAGAGTGTTGTGCTGGATGAGTGCAGCCTTCAATGAGCCGTATTTGTCGCTGGCTGGGGGCTGCTCCAGGAGGCTCTCCACGTGTTGAGCCATGTGGTTGTCGAGCTTTGCGATCACATGGTAGAATTTCGTGTCATCTACCAATATTCCCCGGAGGGCGAACTGTGCCTCCACCAGGTGGAACCAGGAGCGCGGATTGTGCTGCCAAAAGTCCGGTAGCTGGACCGTAACGGCATACGCTTGGCTGGGGGCTCCCAACGAGGCTGGCGCCGGGGAATTCTCTTCTTGCTGCATGCTACGTCTTGGGTCACCAGTGTGGAGTGTGTAATTGATGAGGCAGGTTTGTCTCAAGGCAGTTTATTACACGTCTCCATCATGAGCAAAGTAGAAAGAGGACATCTCAGAAAAAACTCGTCCCTTATATACCCAGGTCTCCCCACAGCTCACAAGTCACATTGCATCCAAATCAAAAGTAACAATGCATTTCCTCTTTAATCCCTTAGCATCCCCCTCACAGTCTTTGGCCCACAAAGTATCCCCCAAGCAGTCTCTTGGCACACAAAGGATCCTCCAAGCCGTCTCTTGCATACCAAAGATTACACTTTCACAGCTTCCTGTTATCTCCAAGGAAACTGTGCACTTTGTTCTTATCTAAGATGTGAGGCATTATGTAAGGCATTAAGTAAGTCACATGTGTGGCTACAATATAAATATATAAACACAGTGCAAGCAGTAGCAGCAGAGATGATAATTAGCAGCAGAGATGATATGGACATCAGACGGGTGAGACTATATCTACTGTACAGGTGAGCAGTGTGCAAATTTAGCAGCCGGTGTGTGAGTTCTTATATGCAAGCTGTGTTGCAGAGTTTTGGTAGTTGTTATCTGTTCAGGAGTCTGATGGCAATGGGAAAGAAAAAGCTTTTCAGTCTGGTTGTCCTGCATTTCACACTTCTGTACCTCTGGCCTGAGGGTAGAAATGTGAACAGTCTGTGCTGGGGGTGGGTGGGATCCCGGAGGATGACGTCAGCTCTCCTTTGGACTCTGCAATGGTAGATGCTCTGCAGAGAGGAGAGTGAAGTCCTGATGATCTTCTCCGCTGTCTTCACCACTCTCTGCAGGAGTTTGCGCTCCAGGGCAGTGG
Organism: Pholidichthys leucotaenia; assembly: GCA_020510985.1. Lineage (NCBI taxonomy): Eukaryota > Metazoa > Chordata > Actinopteri > Cichliformes > Pholidichthyidae > Pholidichthys > Pholidichthys leucotaenia. Next base: position 317,325,827 of record CM035838.1, read on the forward strand.
TGCTGCCGTACCATGCAGTGATGCAGTTGGTCAGGATGCTCTCGATGGTGCAGCTGTAGAAATTGTTGAGGATCCTGGAAGACATGCCAAACTTCTTCAGCCTCCTCAGAAAGTACAGTCGCTGTTGAGCTCTCTTAATCAGCTCTGTGGTATTGTGTGTCCACTTAAGGTCCTCGCTGATGTGGATGCCGAGGTATTTAAAGCTGCTCACCCTCTCCACCTCAAGCTTCCAGATGAACAGCAGCCGATGGGGTCTCCTCCTCCCTTTCTTCAAGTCCACTATCATCTTAGAACTGTCACTGGTGCAACCACCAGAGCAATCACTAAAGGAGACTGTGAGGTCACCCACTGACATACCACATTTGCTTAATCTGTTCTATCAGTGAGGGGCACCAAGATCTGAAATCACATACCACCTGCAATCAGAGAACATACCATACTAAACACTTTTAAGAAGCACTGTAAAAACTGGCTTTTAAACAACCAAAACTGTACCCATAATTGTCATGAATTGGCCTCCGGGGCAGGAAGGTGAGACCCACGTGCTGAACTGTGAGTTTGGGCAATTTATTGAAAAAAAAAAAAAAGGCAACAAACATAAAGTTCAACACAGTGCACAAAATGCAAACGAGGGAGAAAACTTACAGATAAAGTGCACCAGAGCAGGGCAGGGCTCTGGTGGAGACGAGGTGAATACAACCAAGACTGCGGCGATGAGAAAATGAAAATACAGCCCTTAAATAGGATCAAAAACCATTTACATAATCAATGACAGGCGTGGGTTATCTGAGCGGGCAGGAGAAAGCAATGAAACATAATTAGGACCAGCTGGGGCAGTGAGAGAGGAGTGAAGCGAAGCTGACAGCTGACAGGGCAATGCCCACACGGAGCACCACACCACTGACAGCTGTCAACCAGCAAAAGAACAACAGTGAAGATATAAAAAATAAAATAACCCAAGCAGACTAAAATAAAATATAAATTAATGCAAAATAAAAGTGCAACAAACCTAGAACACAAACAGGAAAATGGCAAACAGTACATGAATACAGAAACCCAAAAGGCATAAAATACAACAAATATGTAAATATAATGAAAAAGCCATGAGACCGAGCCTGGCGGAAACCTCCAGCTCTTGGCTCATGACAATAACTAGTGGTTGCTCTGCAGCATACAAATATGCATTTGTGCCCGTGCGTCACACACATATGCCCCGCCTCTTGTTTGCTGCTGTCTGTTGTTGCTGTGAGGTGCTTGGGTGCATGTGTGTGTACACATACACTGCACTTCATGCGTGTGACATTTGAATATTGTTTTGTAACACCTTAACTCTGCACTTTGTACAGTTTCATTGTAGTTACTCTGCTCATGTATGATTGTTTGTGTGTTTTTGTGACCTGCTGGGGGACTACAGATGCAAATTAGCAGTATTGCTAAATCTGGCATACTTACATTTGTATTAATGTTCATTAGTATGCATTGTCCCTTTCAAATAAACATCAAACTAAACTAAAACATGGTCTGGAACTGTTTTGCTGCTTCAGGACTTGGAAGACTTGCTGTAGTAAATGGAACCATGAATTCTGCTGTCTATCAAAAAATCCTGAAGGAGAATGTCTGGCCATCTGTTCGTGACCTCAAGCTAAAGAGCACTTGGGTTCTGCAGCAGGACAATGATCCAAACACACCAGCAAGTCCATCTCTGAATGGCTTAAGAAAAACAAAATGAAGACTTTAGAGTGGCTGGAGTGACTTTCCAAGGCTGATTAAATCCAACATGTCCCTGAGTTGCCAGAAGATGGCAATGTTGAGCTGTGGATATTTTCCTAGAGTCTTATGAAAAAGAAAAAAGAAACTGTATAAATAATAAATGAAATGCAGGCAAAGGGTACATTATTTGTCACAGGGCACTTTGGCAGATTTCAAAAGGTTTTTATTAACCAATAAAAGAGTAAAAGAGTCTTTAGAGTAAAGGAGTTAATTTATTTATGAGGTAGACTAATCCGTCAATGGCACGAACTGGGATCCTTTTACCAGGGAATGCTTGTTCAGCTGTGGCCCTGAGATGAACAAGTAATTCTTGACCAGCCTTCTGGATGAAACAAGTTCCTTAAGATGAAGAATAATTTTATAGATGAGAGCCAAGGGAGAGCTGATGCTAAACAAATGTTCAATGTAGAAGAAAATTGGAGACCAGTAATGTTGTTTTGCAGAGCCATCAACAACTTATAACCCCCAAATCCAGAAAAATTGCAGGAATGGGTAACATGGTCTAACTTATCCTATATTACTCTGTCAGATTGAGTTCTTAGTCCATGAAAAGAAAAGTACATGCTATTTAGGTGTTTTGTGCTCCTATAACACCTACAGTAGTCACATGAAAAAAAAACACCTTTGCAAATTTTACTTAATTTGTGACATTCTAGTCTTAAATTTACTACTTTTTCTTTATATAATTTTGGAATCATTTCCAGTTAAATCTGTCCTCTTTGTTCGGAGCAATTGGTGCCTTTGTTATATAAACTATATTTTTTTGTTAATGTGTGTTTTTTCTCTTGACATTTTTTTAAAGGTTGCTCTTTTGTTAAAGTTTGCCAATAGTGTGGCAGAGATACAGATAGCTCAGCTAATCTTCTTCTGTTTTAACAGTCAGAGAGTAGGCTGAGCTACCTGAGTTTCCTTCACTTGTCATCGAGTCCAGATAGCTATAATATAATGTATCCTGTTTATCAGGACATATACTCTCACTGTAAATTCAAGACTTTTCTCAGATTTTCTAGGATCTCTGATATATGGAGATGGTTATGTCTCTCACTCTCTGGTTTGACTACATCAGAGGTTGTAATGGCATTTCTTGAAATTATAGCATCTGTGGTGGTCAGAACAGAGTGAGGCTTCAGCTCTGTGATGCCAGATGTATCCTGTTACATAACATTTTACTGTTAAAATGATACATGTGAATGTTGCACATCTACAGACGTGGACAAAATTGTCGGTACCCCTCTGTTAATGAAAGAAAAACCCACAATGGTCACAGAAATAACTTGAATCTGACAAAAGTGATAATAAATAAAAATTCTATGAAAATTAACCAGTGAAAATCAGACAATCCTTTTGAATTGTGGTTCAACAGAATTATTTTAAAAAACAAACTCATGAAACAGGCCTGGACAAAAATGATGGTACCCTAAACTTAATATTTTGTTGCACAACCTTTTGAGGCAATCAATGCAATCAAACGATTTCTGTAACTGTCAATGAGACTTCTGCACCTCTCAGCAGGTATTTTGGCCCACTCCTCATGAGCAAACTGCTCCAGTTGTCTCAGGTTTGAAGGGTGTCTTCTCCAGACGGTATGTTTCAGCTCCTTCCACAGATGTTCAATAGGTTTTAGATCAGGGCTCATAGAAGGCCACTTTAGAATAGTCCAATGTTTCGCTCTTAGCCATTCTTGGATGTTTTTAGCTGTGTGTTTTGGGTCATTATTCTGTTGCAAGACCCATGACCTGCAACTGAGACCAAGCTGTCTGACTCTGGGCAGCACATTTCTCTCTAGAATACCTTGATAGTCTTGAGATTTCATTGTACCCTGCACAGATTCAAGACACCCTGTGCCAGATGCAGCAAAGCAGCCCCAGAACATAACAGAACCTCCTCCATGTTTCACAGTAGGGACAGTGTGCTTTTCTTGGTATGCTTCATTTTTGTGTCTGTGAACATAGAGAATCAGAATCAGAATCAGATTTATTACCATTGTTCACGTAGTACACAAACTAGGAATTTGTCTTGGTGCAATGCTGCAACATTAAACATGATAAAAATAAAAGATAGAATAAAAAACTATACATGCAATAAAATGTAGAATATGAATGGGTAATATTAGTCAAAGCAATTTTTAAATATATTAGCGAGCAGCAGATATTGTGGAGTACCACATAGTGCAGTCGGTAATGCAAAAAGAAAACAGTGATGATTGACATGAGTCTGGTTGAGCTGCTGTACATAGTGCAGGAGAGTCAATAAGTCACTTAGTGTTCAGCAGTCTGATGGCAGAGGGGAAGAAGCTGTTCATATGACAGGAGGTTTTAGTCTGAATGGACCGAAGTCTTCTACCTGAGAGGAGGGGGGCAAACAGAACGTGACCAAGGTGTGAAGGATCGGCTATGATCCGGCCTGCACGCCTCCGGGTCCTGGAGATGTACAGGTCCTGGAGGGATGGGAGCTTGCAGCCGATCACCTTCTCAGCAGCGCGCACGACGCGCTGCAGCCTTAGTCTGTCCCTGGCAGTGGCTCCTGCGTACCACGCGGTTATGGAGGTGGTGAGGATGGACTCAATGATGGCCGTGTAGAACTGCACCAACATCTTGGTGGGTAGCTTGAGCTTCCTCAGCTGCCACAGGAAGAACATCCTCTGCTGGGCCTTTTTGATGAGGGAGCTGATGGTCGGCTCCCACTTGAGGTCCCGGGTGATGGTGGTGCCCAGGAAGTGGAAGGAATCTGCAGTGGTGATGGGAGAGCCTGTGAGGGTGAGGGGGGGCAGAGGGGTTGTGACTTTCCTGAAGTCCACGATCATCTCCACTGTCTTCAGAGCGTTCAGCTGCAGGTTGTTGTGGCTGCACCAGGACGCCAGCTGGGCCACCTCTCTCCTGTAGACGGACTCGTCGCTGTTGGAGATGAGCCCGATGAGGGTGGTGTCATCCGCAAACTTGATCAGCTTGACAGACTGGTGGCTGGAGGTGCAGGAGCTGGTGTAAAGGGAGAAGAGTAGGGGGGAAAGTACACAGCCCTGGGGTGATCTGGTGCTGATGCTAACAGATTCTGAGACAGTCTTTCCCAGCCGCACATGCTGCCTCCGGTCCGTCAGGAAGTCGGTGATCCACCTGCAGAGGGAGTCAGGCACGTTGAGCAGGGACAGCTTGTCCTGGAGCAGAGCGGGGCGGATGGTGTTGAATGCAGAGCTGAAGTCCACAAACAGGATCCTGGCGTAGGTTCCCGGGGAGTCCAGGTGCTGCAGGATGGAGTGGAGGGCCAGGTTGACTGCGTCGTCCACAGACCTGTTGGCTCGGTAGGCAAACTGCAGCGGGTCCAGGAGGGGAGTGGTGATGGACTTGAGGTGGGGCAGGACCAGGCGCTCAAAGGACTTCATGACTACAGAGGTGAGCGCTACAGGTCTGTAGTCGTTAAGTCCAGTGATCCGGGGCTTCTTGGTTTCAGGGATGATGGTGGAGGTTTTGAGGCAGGTCGGCACGTGGCATAACTTCAGGGAAGTGTTAAAAATGTCTGTGAAGACAGGAGTCAGCTCTTTCGCACAGTGTCTCAGGGTGGAGGGAGACACACCGTCCGGGGGCCTTGCGTGGGTTCAGTCTGGAGAACTGACTGTGCACGTCCTGCTCACTGATGACAAGGGCAGGGGGGGAGGGGGGGGGGCGCCTTTGATGAAGTGGGGACCGTGGAGGCAGTGGCGCTGGGGGGAGGGGGGAGATGGACACAGCTGACGAGGTGTCAAAACGGGCATAATGTTGGGACAGTCTTTGACAAAGGGCTTTGTCATCCTGACCTTTAGAAGCCTGAGGCCGATAGTTGGTGATTTGCCTCAGTCCTCTCCACACAGAAGCAGAGTCATTAGCAGTGAACTGCTGCTGGAGTCTCTCAGAATACACAGATTTAGCTCTCCTCAGCTCTCTGCTAAACCGATATTTGACCTCCCTGTAGCAGTCCTTGTCTCCACTTTTCAACACTGCTTCCTTCTCCTTCCTGATCTGTCTGAGCTTAGCAGTGAACCAGGGCTTGTCATTAGAGTAACTCACCCTGGTGCGCAATGGAAGAATGCTCTCCTCACAAAAGTGGATATATGAGTTCACAGTGTCCGTGTACTCATCCAGATCATGCGTGGCTCCTTTAAACATGCCTCAGTCGGTTATTTCCATGCACGTGCTCAGCTTCTCCCCAGCATCACTGGTCAATTTCCTCGTAGTGCTCACAACAGGTTTAGTGAGCTTCAGTCTCTGTCTGTATGTGGGAATGAGGTGGACCATCACGTGATCAGATAGTCCGAGCGCAGCGCGGGGAACAGCGCGATACGCGTCCTTCACTGTAGTGTAACAGTGATCCAGCGTGTTCTTTCCTCTGGTGGGGCATTTAATAAACTGTTTGTATCAGGGGAGATCGTGGCTCAGGTTGCTCTGGTTAAAGTCGCCAACCACAATAATCAGAGAGTCCGGGAAAGTCTGCTCCGTATGTTGAATGTGATCCGCGAGCGCGCGCTGAGCCTCGCGCGCGTCTGCGTCGGGCAGGACGTAAAAAGCGGCCAGGATGAATGAAGCGAACTCACGCGGGGAATAAAAAGGCTTGCAGTTAATGAATAAATATTCCAGAGTGGGAGAACAGTGTTGGGAGATCACCGTTATATCAGAGCACCAGCTGCTGTTGATGTAAAAGCAGACTCCTCCTCCTGAGGACTTGCCGGAGAGCTCTGTGTCTCGATCAGCACGAAACAGCTGAAATCCCTCAAGGAGGAGCGCGCTGTCCGGAGTCACTTCCTTAAGCCAGGTCTCAGTAAAGCAGAGGGCAGACGAGGAAGAGAGGTCCTTAAATCGCATCAGCAGTCTCAGTTCATCTACCTTGTTAAAGAGAGAATTGACATTGGACAGAAATATGCCAGGCAAAGCCGTGCGCGTGCCTCTCCTGCGAAGCCGCACGAGAGCGCCCGCTCGCCTTCCTCTCTTTCGCCGTCTCACTTTTTGGGCTAAAAAGTGAACCAGATCGGCGGCAGGAGCCAAAAAAACTGGGAGTAGGTCCGTGGGAGTGAAAGTCCTGATATTTAGTAGCTCTTCACGGGTGTAAGAGCAGGCAGACACACAATTGACGAACAAAAACATACACAGAAAAGCGCAGCGAAGCACCATGGCAGCCACTGTGGGTGCCATCTTGGATCGGGAAAAAAAAAAAAAAAAGAGCTGATGTGCCTTGCCAAAAAGTTCGTTTTGTCTCGTCTGTCCGTAGGACATTGTCCCAGAAGCTTTGTGGCTTGTCAACATGCAGTTTGGCAAATTCCTGTCTGGCTTTTTTATGATTTGTTTTCAACAGTGGTGTCCTCCTTGGTCGTCTCCCATGAAGTCCACTTTGGCTCAAACAATGACGGAGGGTGCAATCTGACACTGATGTACCTAGACCTTGGAGTTCACCATGAATGTGTTTAGAGGTTGTTCTGGGCTCTTTTGTTACCATTCGTATTATCCATCTCTTCCATTTTTCATCAAGTTTCCTCCTGCGGCCATGTCCAGGGAGGTTGGCTACAGTCCCGTGGATCTTAAATTTCTGAATAATATATGCAACTGTAGTCACAGGAACATCAAGCGGTTTGGAGATGGTCTTATAGCCTTTACCTTTAACATGCTTGTCTATAATTTTCTTTCTAATCTTCTGAGACAACTCTCTCCTTTGCTTCCTCTGGTCCATGTTTAGTGTGGTACACACCATGTCACCAAACAGCACAGTGACTACTTGTCACCCTTTAAATAGGCCGACTGACTGATTACAAGTTTGTAGACACCTGTGATGTTAATTAGAGGACACATCTTGGTTGAACATGTCCCTATGGTCACATTATTTTCAATCTTTTTTAGGGGTACCATCATTTTTGTCCAGGCCTGTAGATCTCCAACACACAGAGTTCCTGCTAGCTCAACTACTCTTATCCTGTTTTAACAACCAGAAAGGGAATTGAGATATCTGGATTTACTTCACGGTATGCCGTAGAGTCCAAATATCCAGAATGAAACTCCATAATATGACTTATAATATAAAATATTGCAACTTTGGGATTGGAGTTTGTTTATGTTAAGTTACATCTGGAAGTAAAACAGCAAGATATATCTTGTCCTAATATTTTCATGATACAGTACATGTGAATGTTGCATACAGTCTGATTTTTTTTTATACAGGATAGTTCTATTGAGAGGCAACCTCTCTTTTTCAAGGATGCTCTATTCACACTCACACCTGGAAGTTGCTCAGTACAACCACAGACTGACCTGTGGCCACTGAAGCAGTTGGGGTTAAGGGCCTTGCTCAAGGGCACCACAGTGGGGTTAAGGAGGGTGGGGAAAACATTGTTATGTTATCTGTCCCACCCAGATCTGATCCTGCCAGTCCAGGGATTGAACCAGCGACCCTCCGCTCAATAGTCCACATCCCTAACCATTAGGCCATCACTGCTCATAAAGTAATCTACATTAGAGCTTTGTGACTGTGGGAGAGTTTCAGATTGCTCAACTACTTTTCTTCTGCTTTACCCATCAGAAAGGTAGTGGAGCACTCTGGAATTAGTCCACAGCATGTCATCGAGTCCAAATTTCCACCTTGAAACTCTATAATATGATGTATCCCATTTATGATCACATACAATGACATTTTTGACAACATAATTCCCATCATCATTGATCATTTAAGATGGAACTATTGATTTCAGTTTTAACATTTTCTCTTTACATCACAAAGTTGGCATGATAGTAAAAGTTATTCAAAGTTTCATTCTTGAAAATAACCCAAATTCTTATTTCTAACCCTTGTTTCAGGGAACCACTTATGGCCAGTTTAGAGTCTACAGATCTCTACAGAGTTGGTCATTTTGCTCACTTTCTGGTTTGACTAGATCAGATTTGGAATTGTTCATCATTCATCTTCTTAACCATTTAATCTTTTCCAGGTCACGGGGGCTGGAGCTTTTTCCAGCATCTTTGGGCAAGAGTCAGGGTACACCTTGGAGAGATTGCCAGTCCATCGCAGGGTAAACGCAAGACAGACAGACAACCATTTACTCTCACATTCATACCTAAAGACAATTTAGCTCCATTTAATGCCAATTAACCTAATGTGCATGTCTTTGGACTGAGGCAGGAAACAGGAGCACCTGGTGAAAACCCACGCAGACATGGAGAGAACAGGCAAACCACACAGAAAGGCTGTCACTGCCAGGGGTGGGTTGGAATTGTATCTTTTCAAATTTCAGTGTCTGTGGTCAGAACAGAGTGATGGTTCATGTAGGATGTATCCTGTCCTAACGTTTTCATTTAAAACAATAAATGTAAATGTTTCATACAGTCTGGTGTACATCAGATCTTCAATATTGTGGGAGAGTTTCAGATACCTCAACTACTCTTCTCCTGCTTTAATGATCAGAAAGGTAATTGTGGTATCTGGATTTATTCTACAACATGTCATTAAGTCCAAATATGCATCCTGAAACTCTATAATATGATGTATTGTGGAGGTAATAGAACAGGTGAGATGCAACGAGCTGGAAGGGTGCAAGGTTTTATTTCCTCCAACATAATGAAACACGCTTTGCAGCTCGGTGAGCTACTGCGCTGCTTAGGCATGTGTAACAAGCTCTTTTATACGTTATACAGACAGAGAGAATGCATGGCACATTAGCATAGTGATTGTCATTTAATACCCATCATTAGCATGACATCAGCTGGCGCCCAGCCCGGACGTCCTCTCCGAGAACACATACATAACAATCCTAACTGATTGCCCCCTGGGGCTCTCTGTCTGTATGTCAATTGTCCTCCACTTCCTCCCGCCCTGATGAGTGTGAGATAGTGTCCGTCCGCAGTGTGCTGGGTCCCCATAGTATCCTTTTTATAATAACATCGTACATTGACATCCATGACAACATAATAGTTCCCGTCCTATTGTTGATCCTTTAGGATCAAATTTTTTTTTTTTTTTTTTTTGTACTCGTAGGTAGATTTGTTTTGCAGTCTGGTGACAAGCCACCAGCTGCCGGTCGCTGCGTGCGCAAGGGCCCTGTATCCCTAACCTGCATGTTTTTAGCATTTGGGAGGAAACCGGAGAAATCCCGGAGTAAACCCACACAACACGGGGAGAACATGCAAACTCCACACAGATCACTGTTGGCCGGGGGCAGGGATCGAACCCACGATCTCATGATCCCCGCGATCCCCCCGCCGAGGGTAAAACTGTGCTGCCGCAGTGCTAACCACTGCGCCACCGTGCAGCCCATTGATTTGATTGATAAAACTCTAAAATATGGCCTATGATACAGTCTATTGTAATGTTTGGCTTTGAGTTTGTTACATCTGGAAGTAAAACAGTAACTTCTGTGTCAGTCCTGTCAATCAGAACAGATTAGAACATGCATAATATATAATTTTCACAGAAAATTTCACAGAAAGTCCTAAATAAAATCACATTACAGGGTGACAGAAGCATCAGTTCTCTACAGTTTGTCATCTCGCTGACTTTCTGTTTTGACTGCATCAGAGATTAGAACTGTATCTCTTCAAATTTCAACGTCTGATGTGGTCAGAACAGAGTGATGATTCAGCTCTGTGATGAAAGATATATCTTGTCATCACATTTTCATTTAAATAATACATGTGAATGTTGCATCCAGTCTGGTCTTCAGTACTGTGGGAGAGTTTCAGATATCTCAACTACTCTTCTGCTGCTTTAACAATCAGAGTGGTAATTGCGGTGTCTGGATTTATTCCATAACATATCGAGTCCAAATAGCCACCCTGAAACTCTATAATATGATGTATCTGTCACAAACTTCCCCGTGAGCTTTTCCACAGCGCACGGAGGAGGAGAAGGATGGATGGATTTACGCGCAGGGTTTCACCAAACACACATTTACTGACAAAACACAGTGCAAAAATAAGGACTTACAGGTAGGGACAGATGTTCTCAAAATGGCTGACGCAGGAGCGAACAGCGGGCAGACCACTTTGTACCGTGGCCACAGAAAAATAACACAAATAGCATACATGCGCTCGGGAGAGCGAGGAAGACTATCGGAAGCTCCACTGACTCAAGGAAGCAAACTGGGCAACAGCCTAAACGTAGCAGTTGAGCTGCAGGAAGAAACGCTACCAGATACGCGTAGCAGCTAACCGCACAGAGAAACGCTAAACAATTTACTCATGGGCAGGAGCAGTCCAGAAAGTCCAATTCTCCCAAGGAGTACGAATAACCAATCCTTCGGGACGTGACGGTCACACGATGGAAAACGATCGTATGACTCGTATAATGGCCCAGCGGTGTTTGACTAGCAAAGAGCTGCTTATGTACAAACACTGCTGGCCTAACAAATTGGGAACACCTGGGCGAGGCGTGGGAAAGATAATTACCGGGGCAAACAGATGACTGTCAGAGAGAGGGGGCCGTGGTCGGACTGGCGACTGTTAGAAGGTGCCCAACCAAAAGTGGGTCAAACAGCTGCCTAACAATCGCCGGCCAGAGCAGCGGCCAAGCACAGAAATAAACACACAGGTGAGAAAACAAAACACAACATTTGACCAAGAACGGTCAGAATCGAGCCCGCAGGAGAACACAGGCTCGGTTCATGACAGTAGTCTGTTTATAATCACATATACAGTTGTGCTCATAAGTTTACATACCCTGGCGGAATTTGTGATTTTTCTGGCTATTTTTCAGAGAATATGAATGACAATACATAAACTTTTCTTTCACTCATAGTTAGTGGTTGGGTGAAGCCATTTGTTACACAGGGTTACAAAAATATTTTTTTTGTAAGTTGTTTGTGTTTTTTCAACTCATTTAAGACAATTTTGCACCGCTGAATCCAAAAATGACATCCGTTTCTCTTGATCAGGTGCTAAGTAAAAACCTGTACTTACTTAGTACTTACTTAGTACTGTGCATGTACTTACCTTTATATAAAGGTAAGTACATGTAAATTGAATGTTACGTCATCACTGTTCAAAATTCAGAGAATTTCAAGACATAAAAAAGAATTTTGCATCATATAAAGAGAAAATACCTGTACATGTAAACAAAAACTTATAAAACGACATGTGGCCATAATTCAAAAAGTTGACCTGATTGAGCAAAACCAATGTGATTTTTGGATTCAGCACATCAAAACTGTCCTAAATCAGCTAAAAAAACTTAGACTATGGAGGAACAAATAAGTTCAGGTGAGATGCGACGGGCTGGAAGGTTTCAGAGTTTTATTTCCTCCATCATCATGAGACACACTGTAGCGCTGTGTATTGAGTTGTGCTGTGTGTGCTGTGTGTGTGTGCCATGTGTCTATCTGAGGCATGTATAGTAAGCTCTTTTATACAGACAAGAGAGAATGCATGGCACATTTGCATATTGATATGCATATCAGTCAATACATATCAATCGCATGACCAACTGGCGCCCGGACTTCCTCTCCTTAATCCGAGGATGGATAACAATAGTCCATTGTTCTGATTGTCTCCTAGGGGCTCTCTGTCCGTATGCAAATTGTCTTCTGCTTCCTGCTGGCTAGCTGATTGTGAAGTTTGAATGTCCATGTAGATTGTGGTGGGTCACCACAGGGCTCCCCCCCAGAACACTCAGCAGGGGTTGTAACCACCCCTCCCCCCCATCGTTTGGTTCCAGCTCCGGGTTCCAGCACGTTGAACGGCCGTGGATCGTGGGCGCACGGGCTGGTGTGTTTCGTGTGTAATGGAACAAGACGGTGATTGGCCGGCTTTAGGGAGTGAGGTGCGGGAAAAGCGCTGTGCAGGAGGAGGGGGAGGGGGGTGGGAGTAAGCGAGTGCCGGCCCGGGACATCAAAGGTGTCTGGGCCGCGCAAAAGTTGCGTGTGGATCCGTGATGGTGAGGGACTTTCCTGTTAAACCTGGTGATGATCCACAGTGGCTGTGAAAGAAAGAAAGAAAAAAAAATATTAAGTTAAGTCACTGACTTCTCGTGCGGGTCCGGTCCAACGAGAATCTGGGGAAGGCGATCGGCCCAATTCCCCGAGGATGCGTAGCAACTGTGATAAACTGAAACCGTGTCAGGGACTCGGCAGTTTGGCTTTAGGTGCGGGAAGCAGCCCCAAAGTCATCGGGGAAAGCAATTGGCTAAATTCCTCTTGTGCGCCGTGGCTGAGAAAACCATACAAAGTCCTGTGTGTGGGCTGTACGTATGCTTCAGGTGCGAGAGCAGCCCTAAAGGTTCCAAGGATGGCGATCGGCCATGTTCCTTGGCATGTGCAGCGGCGGAGGACGCCTGTGGTGTGCGTGCGGGGCTTCTGTGCGTGGGAGGTCCGCTGTCCGGAGTTTAGTCACAGTCGGGGAACTCGGTGGAAATCAAAGCAGTCAGCGTCTATGATTGTTCCCATTCAGGCTACTTCCTTCATTTGCTCGTGTCGTTCATGGTACATTTTGGTCCCAGCGCTGCGCTTCGGTGAGGATCAAGAGGTTGCAGGCGTTCTCTGGTCCTCTGGGATCCACAGCGCGGTGAGAGGGAGCAGATGGTCATTCTGTCTCGTCAGGTCACCAGTGTGAAGATAAAAGATCAGGCGAGGGGCGCACCATGACGCGTGCTGGGGATTCCTGTCCAGGTCGTCTCCGGGGTGTTCGCCTTGTGTTCCATTCTTCGTCAAGGGTCACCAGTGTGGAGGAACAAATAAGTTCAGGCGAGATGCGACGGGCTGGAAGGTTTCAGAGTTTTATTTCCTCCATCATCATGAGACACACTGTAGCGCTGTGTGCTGAGTTGTGCTGTGTGTGTGTGCCGTGTGTCTATCTGAGGCATGTATAGTAAGCTCTTTTATACAAACAAATGCATGGCACATTTACATATTGATATACATATCAGTCAATACATATCAATCGCGTGACCAACTGGCGCCCGAATTTCCTCTCCTTAATCCGGGGATGTATAACAATAATCCATTGTTCTGATTGTCTCCTAGGGGCTCTCTGTCTGTATTCAAATTGTCTTCTGCTTCCTGCCAGCTAGCTGAGTGTAAAGTTTGAATGTCCATGTAGATTGTGGTGGGTCACCACAAGACAATAAATTTGGTGTTGACCAGTGTTATCAGTGTTTGCTCTTTTTAAATCATAATGACAACAGAAACTACCCAAATGACCCTGATCAGATCTGATCTGAACAGAGTGACCATCGGGTTCTTGGTCACCTCCCTGACTAAGGCCCTTCTCCCCCAATCGCTCAGTTTATAAGGCCGGCCAGCTCTAGGAAGAGTCCTCGTGGTTCCAAACTTCTTCCAAACTTCTTACGGATGATGGAGGCCACTGTGCTCACTGGGAACATCAAAGCAGCAGAACTTTTTCTGTACCCTTCCCCAGATTTGTGCCTTGAAACAATCCTGTCTCGGAGGTCTACAGACGATTCCTTTGACTTCATGCTTGGCTTGTGCTCTGACATGCACTGTCAACTGTGGGACCTTATATAGACAGATGTGTGCCTTTCCAAATCATGTCCAATCAACTGAATTTACCACAGGTGGACTCCAATTAAGCTGTCGAAACATCTCAAGGATGATCAGTGGAAACAGGATGCACCTGAGCTCAGTTTTGAGCTTCATGGCAAAGGCTGTGAATACGTATGTACATGAGGTCAGTGAGTTCAAACATTCTGCCTGAAACTCCATAATATGATGCAGCCTGCTTATGATCACATATGTTGACATCTTTGACAATATCACAAGTCCCATCATAATTGATCATGTAAGATGGAACTGTTGATTTCATTTTTAACTTTTTCTTATTTTGCACAGTGGTGCTATTTGAAATTGAGAAAGAGTGATTTAATGTAAATATAATGGAACTATTATGCTATGTCAGAAAGAAACCCGAAATATTTGAAAAAAATCTGGGGACCTTTTATCAACATTTTACCCTCTTTGAAATTAGCTGACCCTTCACAATCGACTCCTGTTGGACCAAATCCAAATTAATTCATTACAATCTACATACTAATGTACGTGTGTGTATCTCATAGGGGCATAACCAAAGGTGTTTGTATGCAGAATAAATGCAGGCTTGAATCGAATATATGCATAAAAGGAACATGAGACCCATACAAGAGAAATGGGTTGGGGGGGAAGGGGGGCGGTTGAGGGAGATGGATGTTGAGGCTTACCTCGATTTTTTTTCATTACATCTTTTTTATACTTTAGTTATGTTCTTTACTCAAATTTTATCTCTCAATATTTTTTTTTAATTTTTTTTAATCTTTATTCTAATTAATTAAAAAAACATTTAATTTTTTATATTATTATTTTTACTTTTTGTTATCTACTTTCAACTATTTGAATAGTGGTACTTTTTAGGGGTCATGACTTTTTCAGTTATACGCAGTGATTATTTTTGTTCTAAAGCACTTTTATTTGCCATTCTGTTTGATAGATAGATAGATAGATAGTTTATTTCGAACACAAAAATATAACAAATACAAGCAAATGGCAAATGCAATAAAGTAACAGTATACACTGTTCGAAAGGGAGAAGGAAGAAGTGAACACTTATTAATTCCATCTCCTCTTTTCCATAGATACACCCATGTGAATTTTATACAAATTACCACCTTTAAGACCCCAAGTAAACAATTTACTGTATTTTTTACAAATCAACATTAACACCCATCCATTCTAACATACAATGATGTCCATACAACAAAACCAGCCTCAAACAACACAGATATACACAGTGCTGTCCTACCCACCATTCCATAGTGTCCCATAATATCCCAGAGTGAACATAATGAATCATACATATAACTACTACCCTTCTAACATATACCCTTTCAGCAAATGATGCTTATACCTCTTTTTGAATTGATTTCTGTTTGTACATAGTTTCAGTTCCGGCTCCAGACTGTTCCACAAATCCACCCCACAGACAGATATGCACATACTTTTCTTTGTAGTACGTATCTTGGGTTTTGTAAAGTTTAAGTCTCCCCTCAAATTATGATCATTGTCTCTTTTTTTAAATATTTTTTGTATATTAGTTGGTAGTTGATTATTAATTGCCCTGTACATTACTTGTGCTGTCTTAAATTTAACTAAATCGATGAACTTTATGACATGTGACTTTAAGAACAACGAATTGGTATGGTCTCTATATCCTGCATTGTTTATTATCCTTATAGCTCTTTTTTGTAATGTGCATATTGACTGTAGGTTGGTCTTGTAGGTGTTTCCCCAGACTTCTACACAGTAGTTAAGATAAGGTAAAAACAGTGAATTGTACAATAAGACCAATGATTTATAGTCCAAGAAGTGTCTTGTCTTCCCCAGTATGCCTATACATTTTGCTAATTTGGCCCGGTTTGTACTCTCAGCTGGCATGCATATGTACATTGAGTATGCTTTGATTTTGTTTGTATTTTTTATGTGTTAAAATGGAAAAAAAATTCATGATGTTGACACTGGTGGATATTCATCAACCAATAAAACAAATTGTTAAAAAAATATGATGGAAATGTTGTGGCATGTATTGGACCGTATTTGTTAACATGCTGACAGATAACTCTCAGGAGAGATATAGTCTATTCCATGCACACATCTTACACAGCAAATTTCAGAAGAAGCAAGAAGAGCAAAGAAGTCACAGATGTCCCTTACTCTAACCCTTATCTGATCCTAGGTCCCGTGTTTCTACTTCAACAATTACAAGATGTAAGCATTTATTTTTTCACATTCTCACTTACATTATATGTTTCTGCTGTATATTTTTGCTGACTGTGCCTTCTCTGTGTCCCTCTACTGCCACAGAAAAATATCAAAATAAAGCATGCCCCTTAGATTTTTCCATGAAGTCTTCTTGCTACGAGTGTCATGTTGTATCTTTCTGAATGCCACAATCTGGTTTGACTGGATCAGAGATTAGAATTGTATCTCTTAATTCCGAGGTCTGATTTGATCATATCAATATTGCTTTAGCTCCATGGTGGTATAATAGGTTGCATTAACAATCAAAAGAAATGCTGAAGTCTTAATTTGTCCTCTCCTAAGTTAAAACTTTCCATTTGTTCTTTTGTGTTTAGATTGAGTTTTACCACTATGACCATAAAACTTGTTTTCAGTTCGACACATCATCTACAGCAGGTGTCCTAGGGCACAAGGTAATGTGGAAGAGACTAAGGTAGTTGAGAGACTCATCTGGTATTGTAACATGCAGTGAGGTCTCACAACTGTCTGGATTTATTCTACAGCAGAATCATGAGCCCCGACATCCAGTTTAAGACACAGAAAAAAGTTCCTCCAGCCACAAGAATGAAGATCACTGCAAAAAATGTTCAAATCCCACAGCAGTCTGCTCTTTGGAAGAACCAGCATTTGATGAATTTAGTTTATTTGAGCTGTAATAAAAAATGGATATGTTAATAATTGTGTTCAATAATCTCGATGCCAGTAGTCTCCCCTCTCTCTATGTGTATTCAAGGTATCGCTGGGAACTCTCCTTCAGTCAACCTGTATACCCAGGGCCACCTTAACTTGCCATTAGGCCCTGGGGCTGAGAGGTTTTGTACCCCCCCCCCCCCCCAACATAATCTCAGTTTAAAAATGTGTAATAGCTATGTTGTTAAACCGAACACTCATTGGGAATCCTAAAATAAGCATATTATACCTCTACCGAAAGCTGAGAACATAATAAACATGAATGTAGTACTTTTGTAGCCTTAATTTCATCTAGAAAGAAAGTAAATTGAATTTTTTCATTCATTCTGTGCACCTACATCAAGGCTCTGACTTCCATATTTACCTCCGCCAGGCCGAAAAGGCCAGGAGGAGGCTATATTTTTGCCGGGGTTTGTTTGTCTGTCTGTCTGTCTGTCTGTCTGTTTGTCTGTTGGTTAGCAAGATAACTCAAAAAGTCTTGGACGGATTTCCATGAAACTTTCAGGCGTTGTTGGAAATGGTACAAGTGTAGAGGATGCCTTCACAAACGAGACTGAGTTTATTTCTCAGGAAAGGTTTATTGAAAGTCTACATCCTCTATCAAGCAAGTATCTCAACAAAAGAGGGAGAACAATCATTCAACACAGCTCTTATACTCTCCAGAGACACAAACCCCCCCCAACATCAAATATTACATTCCCAGCCCACAGTCCTTCAGTAAACATATAGCTTCCGAGGCTCCTTGGCGTCACTATTGTCTTTCAACACTTCAGCCTCGGGGGATCCTGCTGGGACATTCTCTCTGACTTCCCGTCTTTCAAGAAACCACTTCACACCTCCCGAGGTCTCCGCTGGGTCAGGACTTCTTGGCCGTTTAGACGTGAAGTTCCCAGAGTATGCACCGTCATGCCTACTGAACATATGTGAGGGAAAATGCATACCATACATGCATACTATATATGGGCCCTAAATGCGCACCATATAACCCCCCCCCAAACGTCTAAATAAGGACAGCTTACACCCCAGATGCATAGAATCATGACATATTACACAGAACGAGAATGAAAAAAAAAAAATTTGGCACAACATATCACCCATCCCACTGCTTGGGCTTCAACCGCCTGCCATACCTGCTGTGAGCAGGTCTCGCTCTGCCTGTGGCTGTTGTAATGTTCTCCTGGAACCTTGTAGTGTTCTCCTGGAACATGTAATGACGAGGCGCACACACACCGGGTGTCAGTTAGGACTTTTTACTTGTCACTTCAACTGCAACTAACAACTATTTCTGGTTGTTCGGTTTGGCTGGAAATTGACATGTCGCTTGTTTCACTGTCTGTGACTCTCATTTTTGTCTGAGGCACTTTCAGTAAGTGACGTCGGTTTCGCCTCATTGTTTTCCCATGCTCTGTGATGACTTCATATGATCTGGGAGTTGTTTCTTTAACCACTTTTGCCAGCGGTCCCCATTCTCCATCACATCTCACTCGCACTATGTCCTCATGTGCAAGTGGTCTCAGAGGTCGTGCTGTTCTGTTGTACAGTTCAGTTTGCCTCTCATCATGCCTCACATCTCTCTTTTCCATCACCTGAGATGCTGATGGAAGTCGCGTTCTGAGTTTTCTGTTCATGAGCATTTCTGCTGGGGACAGTCCATTCTCCAGTGGTGATGCTCGGTAATTCAGGATCGCCAGATGTGGGTCTTCTGCATTGTCTGCAGCTTTTTTCAGTATGCGCTTCACTATTTGCACCCCTTTCTCTGCTAACCCATTCGACTGTGGGTACAGAGGGCTTGAGGTCACGTGCTTGAACCCATATGTGTCTGCAAAGTCTTTGAAGCACTGACTCGTGAATTGTGGTCCGTTATCACTTACAACAGTCATTGGAATTCCATGGCGTGCGAACATTGTCTTTGTATGTGCAATCACCTTTTCTGCTGTTGTCTCACTCAACCCTGCAAACTCTGGGTAGGTGGAATGATAGTCCATGACTAACAGATAGTCCTTGCCCTTAAGCTGAAATAGATCCATGCCCACTTTTCTCCATGGCCCTTGAGGCTTCTCATGGGGCCTCATAGGCTCCTTTGGCTGTTGATACCTGTGGCGCTGGCAAATCTCACAGCGCTGCACATATGCCTCAATGTCCTTGTGCATGCTGGGCCAATACAAAACATCACGTGCACGTCTTTTGCACTTTTCAATACCCAAATGCCCCTCATGCACTAATTTAACCATTTCTGATCTCATGGAGGTAGGTATGACTATCCTTGTACCTTTTAACAGAACCCCATCTAACACAGACAGTTCACCTTTAAAGTGTTGGTAAGGCTTGTCAATCATAACCTGTCCTGGCTGATGTATCTGTTCCATTACTCTTTT
Organism: Pholidichthys leucotaenia; assembly: GCA_020510985.1. NCBI lineage: Eukaryota > Metazoa > Chordata > Actinopteri > Cichliformes > Pholidichthyidae > Pholidichthys > Pholidichthys leucotaenia. The sequence goes on from CM035838.1 coordinate 317,345,380, forward strand.
TAGTTTCTCATCTTTTTGTGTTTCTTTCACTATCTTCGTCCATTTTCAGAATCAGAATCAGAATCAGAATCAGAATCAGGTTTATTGCCATTGTTCATGTAGTACACAAACTAGGAATTTGTCTCGGTACAGTGCTGCAACATTAAACATGATAAGATAAGAGAAATAAACTATACATGTAATAAAGTGTAGGATAAGATTAAGTGATACTGGTCAACAGTTAAAATATATATTAGCCAGCAGCAGATACTGTGGAGAACTATATAGTGCAGTCGGTAATGCAGGAAGAAAACAGTGATGATTAACATGAGTCTGGTTGAGCTGCTGTACATGGTGCACGAGAGTCACTTAGTGTTCAGCAGTCTAATGGCAGAGGGGAAGAAGCTGTTCATGTGACGGGAGGTTTTAGTCTGGATGGACCGAAGTCTTCTACCAGAGGGGAGGGGGGCAAACAGTACGTGACCAGGGTGTGAGGGATCGGCTATGATCCGGCCAGCACGCCTCCGGGTCCTGGAGATGTACAGATCCTGGAGAGATGGGAGCTTGCAGCCGATCACCTTCTCAGCAGTGCGCACGACGCGCTGCAGCCTTAGTCTGTCCCTGGCAGTGGCTCCTGCGTACCACACGGTTATGGAGGTGGTGAGGATGGACTCGATGATGGCTGTGTAGAACTGCACTAACATCTTGGTGGGTAGCTTGAGCTTCCTCAGCTGCCGCAGGAAGAACATCCTCTGCTGGGCTTTTTTGATGAGTGAGCTGATGGTCAGCTCCCATTTGAGGTCCCTGGTGATGGTAGTGCCTAGGAAGCGGAAGGAATCAGCAGTGGTGATGGGAGAGCCTGAGAGGGTGAGGGGGGGCAGAGGGGTTGTGACTTTCCTGAAGTCTACAATCATCTCCACTGTCTTCAGAGCATTCAGCTGCAGGTTGTTATTGTCGCACCAGGACGCCAGCTGGGCCACCTCTCTCCTGTAGGCGGACTCGTCGCCGTTGGAGATGAGCCCGATGAGGGTGGTGTCGTCCGCAAACTTGATCAACTTGACAGACTGGTGGCTGGAGGTGCAGGAGTTGGTGTAAAGGGAGAAGAGTAGGGGGGAAAGTACACAGCCCTGGGGTGATCCGGTGCTGATGCCAGTATAGTCTGAGACAGTCTTTCCCAGCCGCACATGCTGCCTCCGGTCCGTCAGGAAGTCGATGATCCACCTGCAGAGGGAGTCAGGCACGTTGAGCAGGGACAGCTTGTCCCGGAGCAGAGCGGGGCGGATGGTGTTGAATGCGGAGCTGAAGTCCACAAACAGGATCCTGGCGTAGGTTCCCGGGGAGTCCAGGTGCTGCAGGATGGAGTGGAGGGCCAGGTTGACTGCATCGTCTACAGACCTGTTGGCTCGGTAGGCAAACTGCAGCGGGTCCAGGAGAGGGGTGGTGATGGACTTGAGGTGGGACAGGACCAGGCGCTCAAAGGACTTCATGACTACAGAGGTGAGCGCTACAGGTCTGTAGTCATTAAGTCCAGTGATCCGTGGCTTCTTGGGGACAGGGATGATGGTGGAGGATTTGAGGCAGGACGGCACGTGGCATAACTTAAGGGAGGTGTTAAAAATGTCTGTGAATACAGGAGCCAGCTGTTTCGCACAGAGTCTCAGGGTGGAGGGAGACACGCCGTCTGGGCCGGGGGCCTTGTGCGGGTTCAGTCTGGAGAACTGTTTGAGCACATCCTGCTCACTGATGATAAGGGGAGGGGGGAGGAGGGGGGGGGTGCCTTAAATGAAGTAGGGAATGTGGAGGCTGTGGAGCTGGAGGGAGGGGGGGAGTTGGACACAGATGACGAGGTGTCAAAACGGGCATAGTGTTGGGACAGTCTCTGACAAAGGGCTTTGTCATCCTGACCTTTAGGAGCCTTAGGTCGATAGTTGGTGATTTGCCTCAGTCCTCTCCACACGGAAGCCGAATCATTAGCAGTGAACTGCTGCTGGAGTCTCTCTGAGTATAGAGATTTAGCCCTGTTCAGCTCTCTGTTAAACCGGTATTTAACCTCCCTGTAGCAGTCCCTGTCTCCACTTTTCAGCGCTGCTTCCTTCTCCTTCCTGATCTGTCTGAGCTTAGCTGTGAACCAGGGTTTGTCATTAGAGTAACTCACCCTGGTGCGTGATGGAAGAATGTTCTCTTCACAAAAGTGGATATATGAGTTCACAGTGTCCGTGTACTCATCCAGATCATGCGTGGCTCCTTTAAGCATGCCCCAGTCAGATATTTCCATGCACGTTTCCAGCTTCTCCTCAGCATCACTGATCCGTATCTTCGTAGTGCTCACAACAGGTTTAGTGAGCTTCAATCTCTGTCTGTATGTGGGAATGAGGTGAACCATCACGTGATCAGATAATCCCAGCGCAGCGCGAGGAACAGCGCGATATGCGTCTTTCACTGTGGTGTAACAGTGATCCAGTGTGTTTAATCCTCTGGTGGGGCATTTAATAAACTGTTTGTAGCGTTGTAGCGGGGGAGATCGTGGCTCAGATTGCACTGATTAAAGTCGCCAGCCACAATAATCAGCGAGTCTGGAAAACTCCGCTCTGTGTGTTGAATGTGATCCGCGAGCACGCGCTGAGCTTCGCGCGTGTCCGCGTCGGGAGGGGCGTACACAGCGATGAGTATGAAAGAAGCAAACTCCCGCGGGGAATAGAAGGGCTTGCAATTGATAACAAGAAATTCCAAGGCAGGAGAACAGTGTTTGGAAATTTCCGTTACATCAGAGCACCAGCTGCAGTTGATGTAGAAGCAGACACCGCCTCCTGTGGTCTTGCCGGAAAGCTCTGTGTCACGATCAGCACGGAAGAGCTGAAAGCCGTCGAGGCGCAGCACGCTGTCCGGTATATTTTCCCGGAGCCAGGTCTCAGTAAAGCAGAGGACAGCTGAGGAGGCGAGGTCCTTAAAACGCATCAGCAGTCTCAGTTCATCTACCTTGTTAGAGAGAGAGTTGGTATTGGACAGAAATATGCCAGGCAGCGCCGTTCGCGAGCCTCTCCTGCGAAGTCGTACGAGAGCGCCCGCTCGTCTTCCTCTCTTCCGCCGTCTCACTTTCCGAGCCAAACAATAAACCAGATCGGCGGCAGGGGCTAGAAAAACTGGGAGGAGGTCCGTGGGGGTCAAAGTCCTGATATTTAGAAGTTCTTCACGGGTATAAGTGCAAGCAGACACACAATTGACAAACAAAAACAAACAAAGAGCGCAGCGAAGCACCATGTCGACCGCTGTGGGCGCCATCTTGGATCGATTTTGCATCTGACACTGGCATGTGTGCCTTAATAGAGTCTACATGTATTTGCACAGCTTCCTCTGTTGTGCTGCTGGTGTTGCTCAAGCTAGCCCTACTCAGCGCATCGGCTACAATTAGTTGCTTGCCTGGTGTAAACTCAAATTTCAAGTCATATTTCTGTAATCTTAACATTAGACGCTGGATGCGCGGTGGTGCGTCACCCAGTGGCTTCTGTGAGATCGCAATCAGTGGTTTGTGGTCTGTTTCTAGTATTACTGACCTTCCATACACATATTCATGAAACTTCTCACATCCAAACACTGCACCTAGAGTCTCTTTCTCTATTTGCGTGTAATTTTTCTCTGCGCTTGTCATGGTGCGCGATGCGTATGCGACTGGATACCACTCTGTGTCATGTTTTTGCAATAGCACAGCTCCTAGGCCGGCTTTGGACGCATCTGTGGACACTTTTAGCAGTTTGTCCTGATCATAGAATTTTAACACTGGCTCCTTTATTAGACTGCTTTTGAGCCACTCCCATTCTCTGGCATGCTCTGCCATCCACTGCCACATTGTATTGGTCTCTAACAAGCTTCTAAGAGCTATTGTGTTAGCTGATAAATTTGGGATAAATTTTCCCATGTAATTGACTAGCCCTAAGGCTCTTTGCAAGTCAGTTTTGTTCTGCGGTACTGGCAGCTCTGCTATGGCCCGCACTTTTTCCGGATCTGGTTGCACGCCTGCCCCAGATAATTTTTCTCCCAGGTATGTAATCTCCCGTACCCCGAATTGGCACTTACTCTTATTCAGTTTCATACCTGACTTTTGCGCCTGTGTGAGAACTCTTGCCAACCTTTCATCGTGCTCCTCTTTTGTTTTTCCCCAGACTACCACATCATCAAGAAAAACTCCCACCCCTTCTATTCCGTCAAACAATTGCTGCACAGTTCTATGGAAAATTTCAGGGGCTGAGCTAATCCCGAACGGCATTCGTAGAAAGCAATGCCTTCCGAATGGCGTATTAAATGTGCACAATTTAGCGCTTTCCTCGTCGAGCACTATTTGGTAAAACCCAGATTTGGCATCTAATTTTGTGAAGTAACTTGCTCCACTCATTGTGCTGGTTATGTCAGATTTTGTTGGTAGCCTGTAATGCTCCCGCTGTATTACTTTATTTAGATCTTTTGGATCTATGCATAATCTCAAATCTCCATTTGGCTTCTCCACTATAACTAGTGAGTTAACCCATTCAGTTGGTTCTTCTATTTTTCTGACCACTCCGTCTGCTATCAGTGAGTCTAGTGTTTCCCTCAGCCTCTTTTTAAGAGCTATTGGCACTTTTCTCGCTGCATGTATGACTGGCTCTGCATTCCCTTTCAGCCTAATTTTTTGTTTGCCTGGTAGGCGGCCTATTCCTTTGAACACCTCTTTGTATTCTTTCACCCAGTCAGTGTGTTTGTGCTTACTTGTTGTAGCCTCTGTATTTTCTCGTGTTGTCACCTTGTCTGTATCAATGACATTCACCCTTTTGATCAGACCTAGCTGATCGCATGTTTTTAAACCCAAAATTGCTTGTCTATTTCCATCAACAAGTACAAATAATGCATTCACTGTCTTATCTTTGTTTGACAGTGTAACCCTGCACATTCCCTTAGTGGGTATTGGCTTATCGTCATATGTTCTCAGATTAATCTTTTTATCTCTTATTTTCGGTTTGTTTTTCAGTCTTTTAAATTCTTTCATTGGCAGGATGTTTACCTGCGCACCTGTGTCGAGCTTCAGTGACATGTCCGTGCCATTCATCTCCAGGCACACTATCCATTCGTCAGCGCTCGTCTCTCTCTCGATGGCGTCCACGTAAAACTGATCCTCTTCGCTGTCGCTCTTTTTCTCCACGAGTTGCACCCTCTTCTTCGAGAAGCAGGTCTTTGCGAAGTGATTTTTTTCCGCCACACTTGCGACATTCCTTCCCGAATGCTGGACACTGCTTCGGCGCGTGTTGCCTTCCACACCGCTCACAGTTCCCGTGCGCGCGCTCTGGGTTTGCCTCCCTTTTTCTTGCATGCAACGTTCCTTTCGGCTTCGCGCGCCGCACTGCATCGACCTCAGCAGTCTCTTTTTCCTTGCTGCTAAAAGTCTTTAATTGTGCCTTTGTACTCTCAGACGCTTGGCAAATCTGTACCGCTTTCTCCAGCGTTAAGTTAGTCTCTTTCAGTAATTGCATCCGCAATTTGTTGTCTTGGACCCCAATTACAATTTGGTCCCGTATCACTGACTCACTCAATGTTCCAAAGTTGCATGACTGACATTTCAACCGTAGGTCTGTGACATACAGCTCGATGGACTCTGACTCTTTCTGAAGTCTTTTTCTGAACACATACCTCTCGTACGTTTCATTCTTTCTCGGTGTGCAATAGTCGTCAAATTTCTTCATCACGGCGTCGAAGTTGCCTTTTTCTTCTTCCGTGAAGATGAATGTGTTAAACACATTTAGCGCCGCTCGCCCTGCTACTGTTAGCAGTAATGCTATTTTCCTCTCCTCGTCACGGAGACCGATAGCAAGCGAATAAAGTTCAAAACTTTGTTTGAATGCTTTCCAGTTCTCGTTGACGTTACCGGTCAACTTTAACTCGTCCGGCTGTCGAAGAGCGTTCATCTTCGCCGTCGGTTCGTAGTTTTATCCTGGTACCATGTAATGTTCTCCTGGAACCTTGTAGTGTTCTCCTGGAACATGTAATGACGAGGCGCACACACACCGGGTGTCAGTTAGGACTTTTTACTTGTCACTTCAACTGCAACTAACAACTAACCACACAGTGGCACATGTACATCTCCTTTTATAGTCAGGTCATGGCCGGGGTCATACTGCCCTCTAGTGGTGACTCTATAGGAACTTCACATATCAATACAGCTGTCTCTTGCATCTGTGGATCAGAATCATTAGCACATCATCGTGAAAGCTTAGCAGAGTGTCTCCCCGGTGGCCTGCCCCGACGGGGGGCCCTGGCTACCTGCACTTGTTCATCAGCTAACACAAAAGCGGGTTTGAGTCTGTTAATGCAGACTAATTCCCTCCTGTCTCCCAAATCAAGCAAACAATGCTTTTCCCCGGTTTCTAACACTCTGAACGGTCCATCATAAGGTGGTCTTAAACCTAACCTCTGTGCGTCATGTCTAACAAAGACGAATTCTGCATTCTTTAAGGCTTTAGGCACAAAAACGCGTGGGAAACTGTGATGAACTGGGCCGGGGAGGGTGTTTGATCCCGCGTCGCTCTGCAGCAGCTGAGCGGGGAGGCGATCTGGTGCGGGGTTCTCAGGAAGGAATTCTCCCGGTAACCGGAGAGGTTGGGCGAAGACTAGCTCGGCCGGAGAGGCTTGCAAATCTTCTTTAGGTGCCGAACGCAACCCTAATAAAACCCATGGAAGCTTATCAACCCAATTTGTGTCTGTGAGAGCCGCTCTGAGGGCTGCTTTCAATGACCGGTGAAACCGTTCGCACAATCCGTTGGCCTGGGGGTTATACGCAGTGGTGCGATGAATTTTCACCCCCAGGCTGAGTGCCATGGATGACCAGAGCTCGGAAACAAATTGGGGTCCTCTGTCAGACGTTATGTCTGACGGGACTCGAAAGCGCGCGACCCAAGTCGTTAAAAAAACGCACGCAACGTCTGCTGCCGTGGTTGACGCCAGGGGAATCGCCTCTAGCCAGCGCGTAGTGCGGTCCACCATAGTTAGAAGGTGTGTGAACCCCTGTGACAGCGGGAGGGGTCCCATCAAGTCGACATGCACGTGGTTGAAGCGTTTGGCTGGGATGTGAAAAGGCTCTAGAGGGGCCCGCGTGTGCTTGTGTACCTTTGCTCTTTGACACGCTGCGCAGGCTGCAGCCCATTCTTTGACCTGTTTACGCAGCCCCGGCCAAATGTGCCGAAAAGTCCTGGATGTGTGGAATCGGGTAGCGGTCGTGTGCTGAAGCATTATTTAATCTGCGGAAATCACCGCAAGGGCGCCACGAGCCACCAGCCTTGGGCACCATGTGCAGGGGTGACGACCAAGGGCTGTTAGAGCGTCTAACAATGCCCAGTTTTTCCAAGTTGGCAAATTCCTTGCGCGCGATGGCCAGTTTAGCTGGGTCCAAGCGCCGAGCTTTTGCAAAAACAGGGGGGCCAGAGGTAGTTATGAAATGCTCGACCCCGTGTTTGGCAACTGACGATGAAAATGTTGGGACCGTGAGTGTTGGAAACTGATTGAGTAGTGCATGAAACTTACCACCCGCAGCTGTGACATTGGGATGTGCAGAAGGCAGGGCCACCCGAGCTGTGCAGGAGATAGAGTAAAAAGACAGTGCATTTACAATACGTCTATTAGCAAGATCAACCAATAAACTGTTTGAGCATAAAAATTCAGCACCTAGCATGTTGTTGCTAACTGCGGCCACGACGAAGGTGCGGCCGTGGAGAGATAGGAGGAGCGTCTTCTCCCCATAGGTTTTGATCGTGGAGCCGTTCGCCGCTAACACCAGGGGTCCACTGGCAGGCGTCAGCATGTCCGCGTAGGCAGGCTTGACAAAACTCAGCTGGGAGCCTGTGTCCACCAGGAATTCTTTCCCCGAATTTGCGTCTGTCACGAAAAGCAGCTTGTTCTTCGTGCCGAGAGTCGCCGCTGCTACCGGCTCCCGGTCCTGGCGTTTCCCTGGCGCTGGTATCGGCACGGTGGGGTGCATCTGCGCGCTCTCTCAGCGAAGCGTCGATGGTAGAAACAGCTTCTCCTGGCCTCTGCCACTGCCGACGTCAGTGGATCCGGTGCTGCAGCCTCTGGTCTCCCCTCGTCTCGTGGGGGTGCGTTCAGCTCTGCTGCTGCCGTCGTGGCTGCATGTTGTCTATGGGCGTCGACGAGCAGCTGCGCCTCCTGGCCCAGCTCGTGGTAGTCACGGTTGTTGAGTAGCTGTGAGCTGGCCAGGGTGACTCTCACTGCTGGCGGTAGCATTCTGAGAAAGAGATGGGCGAAGATAAAGCTGTCGTCATCCTCGCCTCTCAGGCCCATCATCTTCGCCATCAGATCTGCCGGCCTGTCTGCTTCCCCTTCTGTCAGCGCCAGGAGCTTCTTTGCTCGCTCTCCCAGCGAGGGAGTGAAGGCTCGAATGAGGGCGGCTTTCAGTGCGCCATACTTGTCGTCTCGGGGCGGGTGGTTGGTCAGGCTCTCCACCCGCTGCACTGTGAGGCTGTCCAGCTTCGCGACGACATGGTAGAACCTCGTTGCGTCCGCTGAGATTCCCCTAAGGTGGAACTGCGCCTCCACAGTGGTAAACCAGGAGCACGGGTTATGTTGCCAGAAATCGGGCAGCTGTAGTGCGGTAGCTGCGTTAACCCGGTTGGCTCCTGAAGAGTCCGGTGCGGAAAGCTCACCGTCACTGGCCATGGTTTGTCGTAGGTCACCAGTGTAGAGGATGCCTTCACAAACGAGACTGAGTTTATTTCTCAGGAAAGGTTTATTGAAAGTCTACATCCTCTATCAAGCAAGTATCTCAACAAAAGAGGGAGAACAATCATTCAACACAGCTCTTATACTCTCCAGAGACACAAAACCCCCCAACATCAAATATTACATTCCCAGCCCACAGTCCTTCAGTAAACATATAGCTTCCGAGGCTCCTTGGCGTCACTATTGTCTTTCAACACTTCAGCCTCTGGGGCTCCTGCTGGGACATTCTCTCTGACTTCCCGTCTTTCGAGAAACCACTTCACACCTCCCGAGGTCTCCGCCGGGTCAGGACTTCTTGGCCGTTTAGACGTGAAGTTCCCAGAGTATGCACCGTCATGCCTACTGAACATATGTGAGGGAAAATGCATACCATACATGCATACTATATATGGGCCCTAAATGCGCACCATACAAGGAAGAACTGATTAAATTTTGGGGATGATCCGGATCTCCGTCTGGATACAGGAATTTTTTAAAGCATTTTTTAACCACTTGCACTCCGGGCAATTTTCCTAAAAATGCCAAAAAAAAACGTGCCCAAAGTAAATCGAAAGCTGTTATTCAACCCTTTGCAGCATCTTCATGGGGTTGGTCTCATTTAAAAGAAAACACTTTGAATTTTTTGGCAAAAAAAACATAATCTCTCTACGTGCTCCGGCCACTGAGTTACAGTCATCTAAACATACTGAACTTGAAGAAAAAAAATTTGGACACAGTGTTTTTTTGGATACAAATGCTTGTAAATAACACACAGCTGTCCGATCCGGCTGGAAAATGCAACAGAAATGTAGAACCAAGTGTTATCCAGCTGAGATCCAAATTTGGTAACAATACCACAAAAAATGAATATTTTACACAGCTTTGTTCTCAGGTAGTTCCCAGGCATTATGGAACTGTGCCAAATTGTGCCAAATGGCACAGTTTGGAAAAACGTCTGTAACTTTTGAATAATTCAATGTAGAATCTTCATTTTAGGCTCTAATGAAAGGTCACACTCAGGGCTGTGTCTGTGTGTGTGTGTGTGGGCGGGGGGTCGTTCCCCCCCCCCCCCCCCCGCTACCAAGGACCAAATTCGGCCCTCGCTACAAGACGGAATACACTCTTTTTTTTTTTTTCCTTGCATGTTTTCACAGCGGCTCCCCCCCCCTCGCTACTGTGTGTGTGGCGGGGGGGGGGAACCGTGAACGGACCGTGAACGCCCCCCCCCTCGGTACAGAAGAGGGCACAGAAGAGGGCCATCGCTACATGATGGAATAGACTGATAAGCTTCCCCCCGCCGACCGAGGAGCGTTCGGACCGTGCCCCCCCCTCCTCTTCTGCAGCGGGTGGGGGGGGGGGGGGCGTTCACGGTCCGAACACGGCAAATGAACCGTTTATCGCGGCGCACGCACTTCGTATTTCGTGCGCAGTACAGTTGTAAATTACCGATCGGTCAAAAGTCATTTTTGGATTACAGTTTTCAGGGATAAATAATAATTTAGCTTATAACACCTTACCTCTTCAAAGCAGCAGAGTCGTGGCGAACAGCTCTTCCCACGCGTCAGACGAACGCGACGCTGCTCCGCTCGTGGATCCCGATCAACATAATTCCATTACATATTGCCGTTTTGGCGAATGATTTACGACTTTTGTCGTCGGCCTCCGTCTATTCTGCTGGAATGAGTGCAGGTCCCACTTGTGGGTGTTCTCCATGCTGCTGGGTGAGCCTGGGTCTGTAGGAGATTTGTCCAGCGTCCTTTGTTTTCATCTGTGGCAGCAGTAAATATCGCTTCACCCAGCCAGAATTTCTGTGCTTCAATTGGCTCCTGCGTTCACAGTAGGCGGGTCCTCCTTCCTAGATTTTCATTCATTGGTTCTTCAAGGTTTCAGAAACCCAATTCAAAGCTCTTATTAGTCGAATGAGAGGTCAATCAGATGAACTAATCTGTTCGCGGCTGTCTCTGCAGTTTTTTTTTGAGTGGCGCTTGGACGCTACTACATCACCATCACCACCATCATGCGTCATGCGCACGAGGGCGCACGAGCGCGCTCTCTTGCGCCCTCCTGCGTCATAGGACGCAGAGACTTGCCCGCCCGTGGAACAACGGAGCGCAAGTGGTTAACACTGTGACATACGGCCATTTTCAACATGTGCGCAGGCGCAATGGAGGGCGCTGGTCGGCGTGTCTGCAACATAAACTCCGCGTTCTTCAACGTTTTGGGCACAAAAGCACGCGGAAAACACTGGTGGCCTGGGCCCTCCAGCGTGTCTGTGTTTGCGCACAGCTGCAAAACCTGACACGGGCAGCTGTCCGCCGCCGGATTCTTTGACAGACATTCCCCGGCCAGCCATAGGTGCTGCGCATTTGGCAGAAATTCCCCGGCCAGCCATAGGCACTGCGCATTTGGCAGAAATTCACCGGCCAGCCATAGGCGCTGCGCAAAAACGAGCTCTCTGCCGGGGAAGCTTCTAAATTCTCGTTTGTCGCGGAGCGCAACCCCAATATAATATAATATAAAACCCACGGCAACCTGTCTACCCAATCAGCATCCGTCAGTGGAGGAGACACAACAGCAACACTTCAGTTTATTACCTCCGCCAAGGAGGCAATGCTTTTACTACTGAACCACTAATCATATCACTATCAGATTGTCATTGATTAATTGTTTATGTTTATTGCACTGTCCCTGTCAAATAAACAAATAAACAAATAATCATTGTGAATCCAATTGCTAGTCATATGTTTTCATGCTCAAGGAATCTGAAAACGTACACACAAACACTGTATGGGGGGAACTGTGGCGCTTGGTGGAGGTCTGTGCTCTCCGAGTGCTTTTCTAGTATATATATACACTACCGTTCAAAAAGTTTGGGGTCACCCAGACAATTATTTTGTGTTTTCCATGAAAAGTCACAGTTATTTACCACCATGAGTTGTAAAATGAATAGAAAATATAGTCAAGACATTGACAAGGTTAGAAATAATGATTACCTCCGCCAGGCCGAAGGCCAGGAGGTTATGTTTTTGCCAGCGTTTGTCTGTTTGTTTGTCTGTTTGTCTGTCTGTTGGTTAGCAAGATAACTCAAAAAGTTTTGGACGGATTTCGATGAAACTTTCAGGCCTTGTTGGAAATGGTACAAGGAAGAACTGATTAAATTTTGGGGATGATCCGGATCACCGTCTGGATACAGGAATTTTTTTAAAGGATTTTTTAACATTGTGAGATACGGCCATTTTCAACATGTGTGCAGGGGCAATAGAGGGCGCTGGTCGTCGTGTCTGACGAACACAAACTCCGCGTTCTTCAAAGTTTTAGGCACAAAAGCACGTGGAAAACTGTGGTGGGCAGGGCCCGCCAGCGTGCCTGTGTTTGCGCTACGCTGCAAAAACTGAGACGGGCAGCTGTCCGGCGCGGGATTATTTGGCAGAAATTCCCCGGGCAGCCATAGGGGCTGCGCAAAAACCAGCTCTCTGCTGGGGAAGCTTCCAAATCCTCTTTTTTTTTCGTGGAGCGCAAACCCAATAAAACCCACGGCAACCATAATTGTACCTTCTTTCGTCCTGCGGCTCCGGAACAGAGAGGAATCCTGGTGCCAGTAATGCTCCGCCTGATATGTGTGACTCTAATGTTAAAAGTGACTGCATCAGGGATTTTCGACCTGAAGTCGCACTTTGCTACACAGGGCCACAAAAACTGTGTAGCCAAATTCGATCGATGGATGAACATTTTCAGCCAGTGAGAGAACCGACGCCTTCCAAATCCAATGCATCACTAGCAGAAGTGATGTTTTCTCATTTTGTGGCAGAGCACAATCTACCCCCATTGGTGGCAGATCACTTCAGTGATTTGGTGCCAACATTGTTTCCTGACAGCAAGAGCACTCAATTTTTTTGTGCTACTTGGCTTATTATTTTCACATTACCAAAAAGTTATGGCTCAAGATTGTGTCCATATAAGTGTACATTTGAATAAATATGTTTGAAATAGTTCATGTTGCAGTTGCTGTTTGTTTAGTTTTTGTTTGTTTGTTTGTTTGTTTGTTTGTTTTTGCTTCAGTTTTCTTTCATCTGCCGATAAATACAGTTTTTTAAGTACTCAGTACAGGTGTGAAAGCCCCCCCCAAATAAGGGAGGCATGAGGTCAGTACAGGTGTGAAAGCCCCCCAATAAAGGAGGCATGAGGTATGCCTTGACAGGTCGCAGCCTGGCACTTTGCAGATGGAGGAGATGGACATAACAGCAACACTTCAGTTTATTACCTCCGCCAAGGAGGTAATGCTTTTACTACTGAACCACTAATCCTATCATTGTGAATCCAATTGCTAGTCATATGTTTTCATGGTCAAGGAATCTGAAAACGTACACACAAACACTGTATGGGGGGGAACTGTGGTGCTTGGCGGAGGTCTGCGCTCTCCGAGTGCTTTTCTAGTTGCTGACTGGTTTTGGTGACGTCACAAGTGGAACAAACTAAAAGCTCAATGGCTCCAGTGGATCCAACCCGCACTCTTGATTATGCATCTAAATTGTAGAAATAAACGAATATAGCAGACAATAGACCTTGTGAAGATTTTGATTGCTCCGTTACTCAGTGGCGAGCTCACTCTTTTCACTACTAGCACACAACTTTCAAGGAGAGGTGAAGATATGAAGCAAAAATGACAAACAAGACCTGTCTAAAAATCATCCGATCAATAAAGCACATATGTTTGAAGAATAAGATCTACCCTTGCTAAAAACATTCATTCATCTTCTTCCACTTAATCCTTTTCAGGTTGCGGGGGGGCTGGAGCCCATACCAGCATCTTTGGGCGAGAGGCAGGATACACCCTGGACAGATCGCCAGTCCATCGCAGGGCCAACACAGAGAAACAGACAACCATTCACTCTCACAGTCATACCTAAGGACAATTTAGAATCCCCAGTTTTGATGCCAGTTAACCTAACTTGCATGTTTTTGGCATGTGGGAGGAAACCGGAGAAATCCCGGAGTAAACCCACACAGACGTGGAGAGAACATACAAACTCCACACAGATCACTGTTGGTCGGGGGCTGGGATCGAACCCAGGATCCCCCGGCCAAGGGTGAGTTGCTGTGCTGCCGCAGTGCTAACCACTGCACCACCGCGTCGCCTTCCCCTTGTCCTGTCAAGCAGCTAGGAAAGCTGAACAGAAATCTGCTTTCCTTACTGTTCCAGATAGATTTATTTTGCCAAAAGGAGCTTTATACAGCACATATGTACTGTATATTATTTATAGACTCCTCTTGTAATAACTTTTAATACTTTATTTAAATTGTTTTATCTATGATAGTCCCCACAGGGGGGAATGGGATAGGGAGGGGAGGGGAGGGGGAAGGAAAAAAGAGAGGAGCAAACAGAAAATACAAACTAACACAACTGAAACAAATAGAAGACAAACTGTTTCTTCTTCTGAAAAGGTCTCATCACGAGTCTGGTACCAGCCCGCCCCGCCCCCCAGCGGGGCCAACACCAGCTCTTGAGCCTCAGGCACCAGAAGGAGACCCCCCCGGGCCAGAAACCGGCACGTGCCCCCTGTCCCCCCCAAACAATGGGACTGCGCCCACCCCAGCACCCCCGACCCACGCCCCGAGAGCCCCCAGGCCCCCAGGCCCAAGAAAGGTGGCAGAAAGGTTTTTTTGATGACAAGCTGTCCCCAGGACGAGTTCGTCCAGCCCCACAATTTTGTACATAGTTGTAAATACATTATTTTGTTGATTTTTTAATTTTTATTTGAAAGACATTGTATTCCAATACCCTAAAATTCGCTTGATAAAATTTGATTTCATTTCATTTCATTATAAAAACAATCATTAGAGATCAAGTAATTGACAGTAGAATAAAATGACTGAAACAAAAAGGGAAAATACGTTTTAAATTTATTTGATTATTTGAAAAGTCAAAAGTAAGAAGCTTTAGAGGGACGTGCATTTTCGCAGGGTTAGAGTGAGGCCAACGCTTACAATGAATGAAAATTCATAGCTGAAATTTACCAGGTGCCAGAAACCATGCAAGCACAACAGCTGACAACACATAATTAGACCCTCTTACTTTTACACATATTTTTTTTAATTCAGAGAAAAGACAGTCATGAAGGGAATTTCAAAATTTTCTATAATTTAAAAGTAAGACAAGAAACATCAATAAATACATTTACACGTACCATTTCATAGTGTTGTTAGGGTCAAGCCGTGAATCGTCTTCATTTCTCCTCGGTTCATCATCACCATCACCATCCGGCTGTCTTGGACCCGGTTCATGCAGGTAAGCAGCAGGGACCCCAGCCGCAGTGTTAGCACCAGCAGTGGCATCTTGGTTTTTGTTGCCTTCGGGGTAAAAAATCTCCCAAATCTCTGTCATCATTATTGCTGTCTACTAAATCATTCTCTTCACCATCATGTTCCTCTTTGTTGGTAACCACTTCGAAACTCAGATTGAGAATGCTTTCTTCCATTTTCCTCAAAATATGAATGCAATCTCATCATTTTCAGATTGTAATGACACAATGCAGTTTGTGTATACAATATAGCGCACACACAATAGACTAGTAATAAATTCATTGTTCAACTCATGACGTCACACATTTCAGGCCGACATTCCTAGTGAATTTCAATCATCTGAAACCATCACTTTTGCTGACTTTTTGTCAAAATTTCTCTCTCCAGATGGTGATATTCAAGGAAATTATATCATTACCTGCGTAAACATACCAAACTTGGCCTGACTAAAAATCAATAAATTTCCACTTTAATAATGGATTGCAGTTATAGAGCACTTTTTATGACACCTAGACACTTTACATTGAGTCCATTATTCATTAACTCCACAGACAATGATAGTGGTAAGCTACCTCTGTAGCCACAGGTTCCCTGGGGCAGACTGATGGAAACGTGGCTGCCAATCCACGTCAACGGCCTCTCCGACCACTACCGAATATTTATTCACATTCATACATCAGTGTCATGAACCATGAACACACTGGAGGTAAGGTGAGTAAAATGTCTTGCCCAAGGACACAACAGCAGGGTAGGGAAAGTGGGATTTGAACCACCAATCCTCCGATTGTTGGGCAACCTTCTCTACCTCCTGAGCTACTACAGCCTCAGTTTTGTTCCTCTGGAGAGGAAATGCCACTTTGAGCTAGAAAACACAACCACTGCAAAAAGTCAAATATAAGTAAAATGAAATAAATTAAGGCTGTTTATGCTTGTTTTGTTTTGGACAAGATATTTATTCTTGCTGTGCAGTTTATGTGTAAGAAAATTTTACATACTTTTATGTAGTTTTAACTTGTTTAATGCAGTTTAATAAGTCAAATTTTCTTGCTCTGTTGGCAGATAATTTTACTTAAAAAAGCAAAAAAAAAAAAAATCTGGCAATAGATAATTCCAGTTAAAATTAGAAAAAATATCTGCCAGCAAAGTAAGAACAAATTCCTTAAAACAAGTAAAAAATTTCGTAAAGCAAGTAAAATCTTACAGAAAACTGCACAACAAAAAGAAATTCTTGTCCTGTCAAAATTATTTTGTGAGAGAAAAACAAGCATAAAGCTGTGATTTAGGATATTTTATCTTACTGAGATTTCCCTTTTTACAGTGTGACAGATACTGCTACTTTGGGCATAAAGTTACATTAGTGAAGTATTCCTGATTCAAACAATGCACAACAGCAGCAATCCAAAACCTGCACAGGTGGCTGGAAAGCACTGCAAATAGCATGTCTTACATTTTTAAAAGTTTTTTTCTTCTGGCCATCTTTAGATAAAAATCTTTCATTATGTCCTTTAAGTCCAGCTCATGAATATCATCAAACTCTATGGATGCATGCTTGAGCCAGTCTACGTTTTACCAAGTTTGGAGTCCACTGACCCACGCACAGCTGTCTGATGTAAACAATCATGGCCTTTCTTCTCTCTTCTCCTCCAGGTGAGTGCTTTAATTGCCCACTTGTCTCCTTGGTGCAGTAATTAGCAGCTCTGCCTCCACTTGATGCTCCAACTTAGAAAAATCCTTTACACTTTGGGATTTTTTGAGCAATTCATTTTCCTTAAGCTCTTTTCCTCTCAATAATTTTATGAGCGCCACTCTCAAACTTTTTTCTGGACATTGTGACCGAGCTAATTACTTCTTACCTCTCACTGGTGCTTGCATAGTCACATGTCAAAACAATTCCTCTGATAGGCTATTGTTACATGGTACCCACGTGAGGCACTTGTAAATTAGACCAATCGGCAGCCACACATGAATATCAAGTGATGGACAGAGAATTTGACCAATTAATAACAATGTGATCATTTTCATTGGCTCATGATAGGCCCTGATCTTCGTAGGCCACTGGGCTTCAGCCCAGCCTAGCCCATTCATTAAGGCATCTTTGAGCATACCTGAGGTTGATCTACTTATTGGGCTTGACACGTCACTGCTATGCAATTGGAATCTACAGTACATTATGGATAACACTGAGCTTTATTCTTTGCATCTTTGTGTATTTTGTGCTAAAAGTGAATATTTTTCTCTGTGCCTAGAATTCCTCCATTACTGAGCTCACATTAAAACATACTGCTGAATCTTTTGGGGAAATCTGCAAGTCCACTCAGATGCATCTGTTGAAGACTACAGTTTGTTTGTGGGTTTGCAAATCTCAGCAGAGTATCTCAGCAAATGGCAGTTCCTCTGTCTACAATAGTGACTTTGTCTCATAAAAAGCTGTTCTGTTCTGTGGTACTTTATCCTGGGACCTACTATTGTATTTACTCTGAGCATGTGACCTCTTGGACAAATATTTATTAATCCCAGCAATATTTTGTAGCACTTGAAAACTGATGGCATTATTATTATATTCTTTCATACACAATGTTCTTGAAATGTAACCTTGATGATCTAAATAGCTATCATTAGTGACTGGTTAACTGCTCTTTTCCTAAATATTTTAATTGTACTACATCTGATTTTTTTTCTATACCTTGTTTTACAAACATTGCCAGTTTATGGTTGGAATAAAGACTAAAAGGAATAGCAGGCAGCAATATTAGAGAGCTGTAAATCCTTAGGAATGTCTGTAAACTATCAATAGATGCTTTTCCTGTTTCCTGGTGAGGGTGTGGCGCTGGCTATGCACCATTGCAGATTTTTTTCATTCCTTTTCTGCAAAACTTCCTGATATTTGCTCGTCCTTGGGGGCGACTTTAACTGTTGGTTGGACCCCTCAGATCGCTCCTCTAATAAGCCTAGTAACCCATCTAAATCCTGTAAAGTTATTAAAAACTTCCTCCAGGAATTTTCTAACACCGACATGGCATTTTTTAAACAATGATTTTGTTTACTGGTGTGAGGATTCCTACCTGCAGCTGAATACGACAAAAACTAAAGATATGATTATTGACTTTAGGAGGAAAACTCCCAGGCACAAAGTCACTGTACTAAAAGGCCAGACCATTGAATGTGTGCAGTCCTACAAATATCTCGTGACGATTATTGATAGTAACTTAAACTTTGAAGAGAACTGTGAAAGGGTGTGCATAAAGGGTCAGCAACATTTGCATTGTTTAAGGAAACTTGCATGCTTCCAAACTGACCGAAGCATAATGACAATGTTTTATCAAGCTTTTATTGAATCTGTGTTATCCTTTTCTTTAGTGTCATGGTTTGGTGACCCTGCTTGGCCAGCCTTCACAGATGGGGCAGTAGCCCTAGCCCACTGTGCGCATGTGGAGAGGAGCAAACAATGGAACACATCATAGAGGCTTGCCCGCTCCAAAGACTGGAAGGAGGATTACACACCCTCCATACAGCAAACCAGGAGGCAACTGCTTGGCTTAAGGACTTTGCATTCGCTAAATAAATAAATAAAATGGTTTGGTCAGATAAAACTGAAGCAGAGGAAATCCTTGGATCAGGTAGTTAGATGGTCCAGTCGTTTGCTTGGTGAGTCACAGCTGAGCCTGACATCCCTGTACACCAGACAGGTACAGAGGATGGCTACCTCCATTTTAAGATAAGATAAGATAAGATAAGATAAGCCATATGTAGACACACAGTGCGGAGCATTGTGGTTGGTGAATGTCCAGCAGAAAGTCTAAGCTCTCTCTCCGCGGATGCGGCGGGCCAGCTCGATGTCTTTGGGCATGATGGTGATGACTCCCATCATCAAATGATGACTCCCACCCTTTGCACTGCCACTTTCAGCTTCTTCCCTCCAGACGGAGGTTTGTTGTCCCAAAAAGTAAAACCCAGCGCTACAAAAACAGCTTTGTTCCTGCTGCTGTCAAAGAGTTGAACAAGATGTAACAATATACTGCACACAATTTAGTTACCTATTTATTAATTTTATTTTATATTTACTTATTTTTGTAGGTTTTTTATTTGGGTTCTAAATATTTTATTGGGTTTTAGACTTTTGAGTTTTTAACCTCTTTGACTAGTCTTTAACTTTTTAATATGACCCTTCTCTCTTATCGCTTTGTTTTTTCTCTTATCTCTTTGTCCTATGTCCTGATTGGTGGAGCCTTGAGTACTTATATCATGTTTATAGTCAGCTTCATGTGTGCCTGTGTTTGTGTTCATGTTAAATGTAATTGTGGTTTGTAAATATGGATGTCACCCAACTACAAAACAAATCTACCTACGGGTATAAATAAAGTAACCTGAACCTGAACCTGAACCTGAATGCCTTCTCTAAGTCCACAAAACACATGTAAACTGGTTGGGCAAACTCCCACGACCCCTCGAGGATTCTCGAGAGGGTAAAGAGCTGGTCCAATGTGCCATGGCCAGGACGAAAACCACATTGCTTCTCTTGAATCCGAGGTTCGACCAACAGCCAGACTCTCCTCGCCAGTACCTTGGCATAGACCTTCCCAGTGAGGCTGAGGAGTGTGATCCCTCTAAAGTCCCTCCGGTCCCTTTTTCTGAAGAGAGGAACCACCACCCCGGTTTGCCATGCCAAGGGCACTGCCCCCGACCTCCACACAATGTTGCACAACCCACAAGCCCTACAACATCCAGGGCCTTGAGGTACTCAGGGCAAATCTCGTCCACTCCCAGGGCCCGCCCACCAAGGAGATTTTTAACCACCTTGGCGACTTTGTAGAGAGAAATGAGCAGGCGAGGCAGTGAGCTGGATCAGCATGGACTTTATTTCTCTCTATCCTCAAGTCAACAAGAATAAACCCAGGTCGCGAGGCATCTCTCTTTTATATGTTACATGTCTTGCCTAGCGACCTGGGGGCTCACACCACAATACACATTATCACAATGCCTATCAGCACATTACCATACAATCCATCAGCACCATTAACATACAGTCCTTCAGCGCCATTAACATACAGTCCATTAATGCCTTCACCTCCGCTGTCCCGTCTCGACCCACCGTCGGCTTTTCTCCTCCTGTGCCCTTCAGTGTGAGTGGAGAATGTGACATCTATGTCCCCCACAACCTCAGCCAGGCTTCCAAAGTGATAGCATATCTGTTTATTCATTAAGCCAACTGATAGCCAAACAATTCCCTCAGGTGTGCAAAAAGCATTATCTGCGAGCAACAATGGTGGGTTGTGTCATTGTTGAGTTTTGTTGCTAGTTTTAGCATTGAGAAGTACACTCGCTCTTATGGCCGAGAGCGAGGCTCCTGTATCAAACGTGGCCTCCAAGGGCTTGGACTGGAAATTTATTTTGACTCTGAAAAGTCTGTTCCAGGATGATTGTGAATATCTGTCTTCCGTGTGGCCAGTTTGGATGATTTGTTCGTTTGAGTCATTTTGGGCAAGGGAGCGAGGCTCTACTAACGTCTGGAGGGGGGATTGCCACAGCGAAACATCCTCCCTCCTCTTAAGTTTAACCGTGGCTGTCTGACCTGGTTATCAGCAAGAGGGGCGCTCCCATCAACCACACTGCTATCACTGAGTGTTGGGCCCTGGAGCATGTTTTGATTTTGTGATGGGGCCTGTGGTCTTTCAGATGCATGAGGCCTCATGAGCATATCAGGATTACATGAAGGACAGTTGCGTGAAGTGAAACCTGGCTAAGAGCATTTAAAACAGTAGGCTGCCTTTTGTTGATTTTCTTTAAAGGGCTTCTGATCGTAAATTGTAAACTACTTAAAGCGTACCTGTGGTGGTCGTGAAGACGCATTTAACTTGAAAACATTAGGAAAAGGTATTTGTTATTTGGGTAAATAATTGTTGCCAGCCATATACCACCTGAGATATATTGAAATAGGACCGCGGGCATGGCCAGCCAATGAAAACTATGGGCGCCACCATGACATATGCGGAAGTGACGTCATACCGTTGCTACTGAAAAGACAATACTCAGCGTTTCCCCGCGACTACGGTGCTGTTGTCCGTTGTTTTTGTTCTATTATGGCTGAATTTTCTGACTCTGAGGAAGAATTCGTCCAACATGGCTACAGGTTTGAGCCAGAAAGGTCTTCTGAGGGTTAAAGTGACGAAGTGGTCCTCACACACAACGCAATTTCGTCTGAAAGGATTCGTCTGTGCCCTGTTCCGAGATTGCGCAATCATTTTTCCGCTATGATCTTCTGACAAGGTGAGCTGGGTTTGGGTACACAAAAGAAGTGTTTATCTTTGTTTTTTCGTTTATTATTGAGACATCCAAAGGCTTTACATTCCGCCATGTTGCGATATCCATATCGCATTGTATGTTTTTGTTGTAACAAGAGCGCCGAGTGTCTGCTCCTCTGTATAGCGGCGAGGGAGGAGCCGCATCATCTGCCGTGTTGCGGCCGTTACGACCTCAGATCAGACGAGACGACCCGCTGAATTTAAGCATTTATTTATTTATTTTCTACTCGTTTTAGTTCTGCATTTAATATGAACCCTGAGTTTGAAATAAACGTTTGAATTTGAATTTGAATATCCCGAAAGCCACTGCTCATCCGGGCACTCCAGGCTCAGCAAATATTGATCCAGATCGCGGTGCCCACTTTATTACATCACAGGAAGCGT
The DNA here is from genome assembly GCA_020510985.1 of Pholidichthys leucotaenia. NCBI lineage: Eukaryota > Metazoa > Chordata > Actinopteri > Cichliformes > Pholidichthyidae > Pholidichthys > Pholidichthys leucotaenia. The sequence continues at coordinate 317,367,072 of CM035838.1, forward strand.
CCTGGCAGGCCATGTAGCCGCTAGTATGGCTGCACCCATGTTTTGCTGACATAGCTGAACCAGCACATCAGCAATGGATTTATATCAAATTGCTTTGAACATGAATTTCAACTTAAACTTGAACTAGAACGTGAGACAGGGGCTCAATATAATATCTTTTTTTTCACAACCACCACAGGTACCCTTTAAGACCAGAACAGAGGGAAGTTTATGGACTTGTAGCAGCAGATCCCCCACTGATGGGATGGGCATGCCATAAAAGGCAACTCTATATCGCTCAAGTGTGTGTCTGCAAATCAATTCAATTTGGTCTTTTTCGGGTCGCGGGCTCTTAAGTTTCTTAAATTCATTTATCATGTGAGCAACAAATGTGGGGAGAGTTTCATCAGCTGACTGGAAACGATCTAAGATGCCTCTCATGACTTTTTCTTGATTATCAGCTGGAAAAAACAACTGAATTGAAAAGCTCACGAAACTTCACCCAAGTGGCAATGTGTGGACTGAGCACTGAACCATTTTCTTGGGTCCTTAGCGAGAAAGTGAGGTAGCTCCTTCAATATTTGGTCGTTGGTAAGCTCAAGAGCCAATTTGTAAATTTCAACCGTGTGTAACCATTCCTCTGGATGCACCTCACCATCACTGGAGAATACAAGTGGTTCTAATTTGTTATGGTGCAGGGCAGCTGCAAGCGCTCTAGAGATGTTGCAAAGCTCAGATTGATTTGATTGAATTGTAATATTATTAGGCTTGGCACCATCGGTGAACTGTTCCCTAGTGGGTGCTGGGCCAGCCCATGTCGCCCCAGGGTAGTGAGGTGTGGATGTTGCTAAGGGAGCAGACGTTTTTGGTCGAGTGGTACGTTTCATGTCACTTGGTATGCTGGTTTGTGTGCATCATTTGAGTATGCTCATTTGTAAGTCAAGTGATTCATGCAAACATTCTTGTAGATTTTCAACTTCAATTTGTAGGTTATAAACCCTTGACTCAAGGGCGGGCTCAGCATGCTGGAGTGTGACACAACTCATCCTGTGTTCTATGCCAATGTCAGGGTCAAAGGCAGGCAAGTCCTCAAAGTTATCAAGCTGGAAGGTTATTTTCTCAATTCACCTAGTAGATGGTATCACTCCCTTTCATTCACCGTCAGCAACTGGTCTGCTCGGCGGTGTTGACCAGCTCTTAATAGCCTATAGATAATAGGAAATGGTGATGTCCTAGACAGACTATGTGATATCATAGACATCCTATATAATGTCATAGACAGACTATGATGTCATAGACATCCTATATGATGTCATAGACAGACTATTAAATGCCAGATTCCTTTGATGTTGATGATTCAAAATTTGAATCCTTTGATGTTGACAATTCCATGAGTTGTTTTGATGCCAGAATCCTTTGATGTGACACCCTCCGCTGAGGCAGACCCACCACAGGTTGATCAAACCTGGGTGTGTGTTCTGTGGTTTAGCTGTTTGCCCTAGAAGCCCAGATGATGTCACTCCTTTTCATCCACAGTCAGTGACTGGTCCTCTCGGTGGTGTCGGCCAGCTTTTTGATCACCCGTCTGTGATCCTGTCCCCTGATCCCAATCTACCCTGAGCAGCTTTGCAGTTGTTGTGGCTACAAAGTGTCACCATGGGGTGAGACGCCGACTCGGCGCTCAGCCCATGCTCCTTTTATCCCTGCCTCTCATTGGGCAGCGCCTCAGCTGGCTCCCAGCTGTCAGTGTCACGGGACGGCTGGGGCCAATTAATCCTCATCAGCTGGGGCGCTGCTAATGAGTATAAAGAGGAGCAGCCACGATCATTCGGCGCTGCGACATAAGCACTGCTAGGCTGGAGTCCCTTCGTCCGGTTCCAGCCCTTGACTCATCTGCAGCATTACCTGTAAGTGTTACCCTGTAAGGAGTTGTTGTGCCTTGGTACCCCCATGTCCAGTGCTAGCCCGCTGCTGCTTATTGTATCACTTGGGTGTATCACCTTATATGAGTATCTGAGCACTGGAGCCCTATGCCAGTGCCAGCTCTCTGGCTGCTAAACCCGTGAGTGTACCCGCTGTGAGTTCTCATGCTGTTACCCCTTCGCCCGGTGCCAATTGTTAACTCTGGTGCTGTACTGCTTGCGTATGTTACTATGTATGAGCATTTGTGCTTTCCTCATCCCTTACCCCTGTCACTAATAAACATCACAACTGACTGGCTCCCCCTTGGCTCTCTTATTGCGTGGCTCCCTAGAGCCACGTGTGACAGTATGTCGCAGCCAGAACGAGTTGCCGGCGGCCGTAAATGGTTTGGACTTGTACCTTCCTGTCCGGGTGTTAGCGCCGTTAGCATGCCGTTTCCCAGGAGTCACTTCCGACGCCATGGCGACGAGCTGAGGTCCATCCTGGGGGCTGTCGACAGGACGCTCTTCACCCTGCACGACGCCTCCAACGCGAGACACTGGCATCCGGGCCGTGCTGAGGATCTCCTGGACAGTTACACTCGCTCCCTATTCCATCTCGAGGTCAGTGCCAGGATTGACGCCATGGACACACAGCGAGAGAAGCTCCGCAGGTTGGATGGAAACCCCAGCAGGACGCCGAAGTGGATGACGTTGCCCCCCGCTTCGGGACCCCGTTCCTGCTGCCATTCCAGCCCGGGAGTTCGCACCACCCAGAGGGCTTCCCCCGTTCTGCACCACGTCACTCGGGATTCCCCCCATGGAGCCGCAGCTGGCAGCAGTTACGTCTGGGACCAAGCGGCTGACGCGATCCCCGCTGTGCATCCATTCACCATCTGCAGGCACGTGGCGGCGGCAGTGAGATTGGTGGAGAGGACTCCAGGGCAGCGAAGCTTTCCCGAGCTCAACGCCTTCCTCGCCTCGGTCTCTGCTCAGGAGCGGCGATTCCTGGGTTTCCCCCTCGCTTCGTCCCCTGGGAATAGCCGTCATCACTTTGCCAAGTCACCTCAGCATGAACACCGTCCAGATCCAGTTCTGGGCTTCCACCAGGACCTCTCCTCCCACGTAGCTGTCACCTTTTCGCCTCGTCAGTGTGGAGATTTTACAGCCTCGTTCCCTGAGCCTCATTCCCCCGCTGTCACTCCAGGGCATTCGGGCTGGCTCACCCCGGCTGTTACCCCCTCCTCCTCGGCGCGCCTCCTGACTGCTGTGTGTGTCTGGAATCCCGGCCTGGTGAGCCCTCTCCTGGAGACAACGCGAGCGGTCCCCAGACGATTTCCCAGGGGGTCCTCCGTTATCGCCTGGCGGGGAGAGGAGGAAGCAATGTTCACCGCAGCAGGCTCCACCCAACCTCCAGGAGGCAGGCAAGTCTCAGTTTATTTACATCAGTTTAATGATTTGCTCTGTCACACTCCTGGAGGTGGAGTTCGGGGTTCGCAGCTCCCTGAACTCCCACCACCTGCTGTAACCTGTACCTTTATTCCTGCATCCTCTGTGTCTCTCTCCGCCGGGCGCTCCCTGGCTCCGGGTCAACGTGGTGGGACGAGGAGAGGGCCTGAGGTTCCGCAGCTACGTTGTGGGCGGAGGAGGAAGACCGACTGCTGTGTGGAGTCTGCGCTGACGACCAAGCGTCCCCGGGTCTCCCCGGAGGTGCGGTTCGGTCCAGCAGGACGAGGTTCTCCTACCATCACGCCGCGTGGACTGTCGGCGTGGCTACCTGCGCTGGAGGAACCTCAAGCTGCGCTGACCATCGTCCTGGCTGCGGGGCCCGACGCAGCCGAGTGGGAGCCTGACAACGACCTCCGGACAACGGATCCTGGATCTTCGCAGTCCTGGACGGCGTCGGAACCCGAGATCAGGCGAGTGCTCCTCTCTCTTTTTTCCCTCTATTTCTCTGAGCACTTTAGCCTGTCTCTAGGGGGGATGAGCCGGGTGCAGCCGCCCGCTGCATCCGAGCTCGTTCCCCGGGGTTCTGGTGCTGCCGGTGATCCTGACCCCGGTTCTGTTTTCTCCTCTGAGCCTTCTTCCAGGGTCGCCGGCGAGGAGTTGCCGTTCCTCGTGGTGCTGTGGGGTCCAGGTTCAATATTGGAGGTCAGTTCTGGTGCGGTGCTGACCCAGTAGGGGTCCGTCGTGGGTGCTGCTCCAGCGGTGCTCGACGTGGATTCGCCCGAGACCCAATCGGGGTCCGACGCGGGTGCTGGTCCAGTGGCGTTAAGCGTGGGTTCGCCTAAGACCCAATCGGGGTCTGACGCGGGTGTCACCCCAGTGTTGTCCAGGTCCGGTGGGGAGGTGGCTGTTCCCCTGCAGCCTGACGCTCGTCTACCTCATCATCAGCTCTCCCCTAAGCCTCTTCCTCCGGTGTCCGCTCTGACCCTTCGCCCGTCTCAACGGTCCTGGTGGTTGAGTGACGCGGGTCGACGGCTCGACCTGCAAGTCTTCTGGTTCGGCGAGCTGGTCCAACCTCCCGACGAACTGTATTGTTGCTGGGTGGCCTGGCACGGCTACCGGTGGCCTAGTTTCTTGGAACTTGGGTTTGGACTTGGCCGCCCGAACATTGTCTCTTCCCCGGGTTGCCAACTGGACAATGGAAGGGGAGATTACCAGAACAATTCCGGCCGTTTTGGACTCTGCCTGCCGTCTCCTCGGGTGTCCTTTACTTCTTTTATTATTGAGGTCACTCGGGTGTAGTTTCTTTGTCCATTAGGGGAATATATATGTTTTTGTGCTGTGTGTTGTGTTTTTTTTATTAACCATACTCAGCATTTTTATCTTATCATTATCCTGTGCTCCTGTCACCATTATCCCTCTAGGTGACCCTTGTATTTAGTGCTGTGTATCGTGTTTTTTCCCCTTATAACCGTACTCAGCAATTTACTTTATTGTTACCCTGTTTCACCTGTCACCATTATCCCTCTAGGTGACCCTCCTTGTATTTAGTGCTGTGTATTGTGTTTTCTCCCTTATTAACCGTACTCAGCATTTTACCTTATTGTTATCCTGTGATCCTGTCACCTTTATTCCTCTAGGTAATCCCCCATTTATCTGGTGCTGTGTATTGCGTTCTCCCCCTTGTAAACCATACTCAGCATTTTTTCCCTCATGTTCATCCTGTTCCTACCCTGTCACCGTTATTTCCCTGGGTGTCCCTCTTTGTATATGGCGCTGTGTATTATGTTTTCCCTGCCACCCGTACTCAGCGTCTTTCATCACCCTTTTTTTTATCTTTAGCTTTGTAGGAGTGTGTTATGGAGTAGTGTGTTTCGTTCCCCCTTAACCATACTCTGTAATTGCTTTATTTGTCCTGTTACCTCTTTGAGGTTTTTTTTGTTTTGTCCTTCCCTTTGCATCTTCCCCTCCGGTCCTGCCTCCCTTCCGCCCACCCTAGGTGGGGGGGGGGGGGGAGCTGGGATGTTCCTGGTCGTTCGGGAGCTCGACCGTGAGGGGGAGGCTCTGACACCATGGGGTGAGACGCCGACTCGGCGCTCAGCCCATGCTCCTTTTATCCCTGCCTCTCATTGGGCAGCGCCTCAGCTGGCTCCCAGCTGTCAGTGTCACGGGACGGCTGGGGCCAATTAATCCTCATCAGCTGGGGCGCTGCTAATGAGTATAAAGAGGAGCAGCCATGATCATTCAGCGCTGCGACATAAGCACTGCTAGGCTGGAGTCCCTTCGTCCGGTTCTAGCCCTTGACTCATCTGCAGCATTACCTGTAAGTGTTACCCTGTAAGGAGTTGTTGTGCCTTGGTACCCCCATGTCCGGTGCTAGCCCGCTGCTGCTTATTGTATCACTTGGGTGTATCACCTTATATGAGTATCTGAGCACTGGAGCCCTATGCCAGTGCCAGCTCTCTGGCTGCTAAACCCGTGAGTGTACCCGCTGTGAGTTCTCATGCTGTTACCCCTTCGCCAGGTGCCAATTGTTAACTCTGGTGCTGTACTGCTCACGTATGTTACTATGTATGAGCATTTGTGCTTTCCTCATCCCTTACCCCTGTCACTAATAAACATCACAACTGACTGGCTCGCCCTTGGCTCTCTTATTGCGTGGCTCCCTAGAGCCACGTGTGACACAAAGCCCCTACATCCCACCTCCACTGGACGCACCTCTATCTTCCAGCCTCTCTCCTCTGCCTCAGCTGCTAAGTTGGAATACTGCAGCTTCTTGCGCTCATAAGCTTCCTCAACAGCATCGTCCCAGGGTATTGTCAACTCAATAATATAGGCGAGCTTGGATAAATTAGACCAGAGGATGAGAGCTGGTTGCAGAGTGGTCATTGTGATCTCTGGAGGGAAAATGAGCCTTTGATCCAAGCCATCTCGCATCTGCCAATCCCTGGCTGTGCTCAGATGACCCAGATCAAGGAGTGAGGGACTGGTTCTCAGCTTGGCCCCCACTTGAACAAATGATGGTAGGTGTCGGCGCACATCCTGGTTGTTGAACGGTTGGGAGTTGATGGATACTCTCTTACACTCAAGTTTATCCACTAGACACCTGAGGACCTGGTTGTGCCTCCACGTGTATCTACCTTGAGTGAGGCTGGTCTTGCAACCAACCAAGATGTGCTTGAGTGTTGCTGGGGATCTACACAGAGGGCAAGATGGATCCTTTCCAAACCACAGCTGCAGATTTGTGGGAGAGGGTAGCACATCATATGTAGCTCGGATGATGAAGCTCAGCCTGTTGGATTCCATACTCCAGAGTTCTCTCCATGTGATTTTCCTCTTTTCGACACCCTCCCACCTTGTCCATCAACCCTGTTTGGCTTGTGCTACAGCTCTAGCCTTTCTGGCTGCTTCGTCCTGTTGACGCACCTCCTCTACCACCATAGCTCAGCGTGTGGCTGGAGATGCCGTTTGCCAGAGAGGTGTCACTGTTCCAAAGCCAAGGCCTCCTCTGCCTTGTTGGACATGGCCCACCACATCATAATGGAGAAGCACATATTTGGCCTGTAGTACAGCCATGTTTGGGGTCCACTTCCTCCCTGCTGCGAGGATAGGAGTGGCACCTCTTACTACAGGATCCCGGGAGTTGGTGAGCGACATGGCCAGTCTCACCTTGGCACATTTGTATTCCTCAACCAGGCTAGACAATGGCAGCGACAGGGCTCTGTCGCTGTAGAGTCCAATGCTGCTGAGGCATTTTGGAAGGCCAAGCCACTTTCTCACATGAGAGCTCACTATCCTTTCCAGATGCTGAGCATGGGTTAGGGAGACTTCATACAAGGTCAATGGCCACAGGTGTCTAGGTAGCATCCCAAACTGGAGGCACCAGAGCTTCAGTTTCCCTGGAAGTGCAGTGTTAATAATCTGCCTGAGGCCATTAGCTGTGTCCTGCCGGAGTTGCTCAAGTTGTTGATTGTCTCTGAGGTCTGTGTTATACTACCATCCGAGGCTCTTGATGGGCTTCTCTAAGACTGTGGGGATTGGTTCATTGCTGATGTGGAACCGCACGCCCGTTAGTTGGCCTTTAACAATGGAGATGCTGCAAGATTTGCTTGGCTTAAACTCCATTCTTGGCCACTGGATGTTCTCCTGGAGTTTCTGCAACAAGCATCTAGTGCGTGGTTTTGTTGTTGTGATGATGGTCATATCATCCATGTACGCTCTAATTAGTGGAGGACAACAAGTCCCACTCTTTCTGTCTCTGTGGCTTTCTTCCAATGTTTTCTCAGTTGTCTTCTTTATTTCACCAATCTGTCAATGTCCTGCTGTCCCCTGGACTTCAGCTTGTCCATAGGGGCTTTCTGCTGCGTCGGTGTCTTGCCCTTTACCCCAAACCTCTCTGTACCATAGCTGTAGATGATAGATCCCATGTTCTACAGCTTTCTTTCAACAGGATCCTTTTGTTGTTCCAGTAAGAGGACCAGATCTGAGTCAATGGTCTCCTCTGACTGGATTTAGGCCACTGAATCTGAGGTTTCCTCCCTTCCATCTTCCTTTCCCTTGTTGGCAGTGGCTGATTAGACTTGATGTTGAGTGTTGTGAGCTGGGCTCTGGGCTAAAGACTGGTGTTAGCTGTCCCTGGCTATGCTCCGGGCTGGAGACTAGTGCTGGCTGTAACTGGCTTGGCCATGGGCTGGAGACAAGTGTTAGCTGTGGTTGGCTTGGCTCTGGGCTGGAGACTGCTGCTGGCTGTGACTGGCTAGGCTCCGGACCGGAGACTGCAGGAGGGTCCATGTGAAACTCTGGGCTGGAGACTGTTGCTGGCTGTGACTGGTTGGGCTCCAGGCTGGAGACTGCTGGAGGGTCCATGCGAAGCTGAGCCTCGTCTGAGGTGCTGATACCCTGAGGACTGTGGGGGTTCTCCTGCCTCTGGTCTTCACTCGACTGATTTGGCCTACTTCTTAAGAAGTATTGGTCAATGCAAGGCCCCTTGCTGAGCTCGCCGTGGTATTTTTTCCTTCTTTGGTGGATTTTAAGGCCCCCTCTGTTGTTAGCTTTGACCAGCCACATACAGTATGCAGCTCTGCAGCTCTGCAGCTTTTGTCCTGCCAGTGTTAACAGTTCATCAGTTGCGGTGCTGGTTGTTGTATTCATTATCAGTTCCATTCCATGGTCTGTTACCGTAAGATACGTCCGTGATGGGTCATCTTACGCCCCTGCTCTTGCAGACCCTGGGGGTATTCTCTTCCTTGAAGTTTTTGTAGCAATGATGGGTGGATCCAAGAACGCTAACCAGTGTTGGGTCCTGCTGGTATGAGTCGCTAACCCACACCAGCCCCGTTAGGGTCTATTCCCTCCTTTCAGCAGTCTTTCCAGGCCGTCATCAGGTCTTTCCCCTGATTGTCAGCTGCCCTTTCACAACGGTCTCTGGGTCACTCCAGAAATCAAGGTTCGATGAAGGACTAGCTGTTACAATCCCTTATGTTTGCACCACTTCTGAGTCCATGGAGAGTTCTTGAGAGATGGCTGCTATAAGGCTTCACTGCCAGGACACATCGTCAAGGGAGTTTATGACAATTTTAAGGTTTGTTTGGGATATAAAGCCCCCAAGAATCTGCAAAATATTTTTAGAGTCCCAGGAGGCAGGGAGGAATGGCTTTGGCAAATTTCAGCTTCTATTATCGGGCGGTAACCTTGCGCACGTTACACCATTGGCTGCATACAAATAATTCACCATACATTCCAGAGTGGCTGAGGCTTGAGAGCTCCTACTGTGAACCATCATCTCTGGCTGCTTTGATCTACGCCTCCAGTGGCCCCGATTGCACAGAGTACAGTAGAAACCTTCTGGTGAAGACAACTCTTAAAATTTGGAACCAGTGCAGATGCCATTTTGGCCTACGGACATTCTCCTTGCAAGCTCCTATTTGTAAAAACCACATGTTTAAAGTGTCACTGGGGTATGGAGGATTTGCTTTGTGGTCTGGCCGAGATCTAAATTCATTTAATGACCTGTACATTGAGGGTGTTTTCTCATCTTCAAACAACTTGTATCTAAATATGGGATCCCTAAAACCCATTTTTTCAGGTATCTACAGGTTTGTAGCTTTGTCAGAGGGATGACCCCCCCTCCCCCATTTCCCATCTCAGCCTTTAATTCCATCTATTGACACTCTTCTGCTTCTATCCCCATTTTAAAAAGGTGCCATTTCAAGTAGCTATGAAAGAATTCATTCTCTCAGGAATGCCCCACTTTCACACATCAGATCTCTCTGGGAGCAAGACATGGACCAGGAATTTACCCAGGACTTATGGGAGGATATACTCCTCTGGGTCCATTCCTCATCTATTAGTGCCAGGCATGGTCTTCTCCAGTGTAAGGTGCTGCATCATGCCCAGGTCAAAATTGAAACCTTCTAAAATCTACCCAAACACTGATCCTGCCTGTGATAGGTATGTAAACAAATTCCATGCTCATTACCTCCGCCAGGCCGAAAAGGCCAGGAGGAGGTTATGTTTTTGCCGGAGTTTGTGTGTTTGTGTGTTTGTCTGTCTGTCTGTCTGTTTGTCTGTTGGTTAGCAAGATAACTCAAAAAGTCTTGGACGGATTTCAATGAAACTTTCAGGCGTTGCTGGAAATGGTACAAGGAAGAACTGATTAAATTTTGGGGGTGATCCGGTTCACCGTCTGGATACAGGAATTTTTTAAAGCATTTTTCAACACTGTGACATACAGCCATTTTCAACATGTGCGCAGGCGCAATAGAGGGCGCTGGTCGTCGTGTCTGATGAACACAAACTCCGCCTTCTTCAAAGTTTTAGGCACAAAAGCACACAGAAAACAGTGGTGGGCAGGGCTCGCCAGAGTGCCTGTGTTTGCACTACGCTGCAAAAGCTGACACGGGCAGCTGTCCGGCGCCGGATTATTTGGCAGAAATTCCCCGGGCAGCCATAGGGGCTGCGCAAAAACCAGCTCTCTGCCGGGGGAGGCTTCCAAATCCTCTTTTTTCCGCGGACCGCAAACCCAATAAAACCCACGGCAACCATTATCGCACCTTCTTTTGTCCTGCGGCTCCGGAACAGAGAGGAATCCCGGCGCCAGTAATGCTGCACCTGATATGTGTCACTCTAATGCTAAAAGTGACTGCATCAGGGATTTACCACCTTGAATGAATGAATGAATGAATTTATTTCGGATAGTACAGTACAGGTTAAAAGAAACTGTATAATATAACAACAAGGTCAAATTAGACAAAGACTCCTTCTACTATACAATTCCACATGAGTTATCCGAAATGGGTGATGGCTGAAGCCGCAGCTTATATTGCCCACCCATATTCCATCCAAGAATTCAAAAGAGAAAAAAGAGAAAACAAGACAAGAGCGATTACAATTTAAAACAAAGCTAAGACAAAATGTGACTGAGAGAAAAAAAAGAAAAGAAAACTAAGCTACAACACAACACAGGCTGGATATGTCAATCCTTATGTGAGTTTACATGTCGTCTTGTAAATATGTTTGGAGTATTTCTTCCTTTAGTTTTTGTTTAAATTGTCCAAGCGTTGTACATGATTTTAGTTCAGGTCCAAAATCGTTCCATAATCTGACTCCTTGCACTGAAATACAGTGTTGCTTGGTGGTTGTTCTCACTGTAGGCTTTTGAAATATACATGTTCCTCTGAAGTGATATCGTCTCTCCCTTGTTTGGAACAACTTTTGGATATTTGCGGGCAGTGATAAATTCTTCACTTTGAACATTATTATTGCGGTTTTAAAGTCAACCAGATCTTTCAACTTGAGAGTTTTTTGTTTAAGAAAAAGTGGGTTTGTTGGTTCCCTGTAAGCTGCTTTGTTTATTATTCTAATAGCTCTCTTTTGAAGCATAAAGACTGGATATATGTTTGTTTTATATGTATTTCCCCATACTTCATTACAATATGTCATGTATGGGAGTATTAATGAATGATACAAGGTGTATAGTGTGGGTTGATTCAGCAAATATTTCACTCTGTGTAATATTGCAATTGATTTGGATACTTTACCTTTAATATAATTAATATGTGACTTCCAACACAGTTTGTTATCAATTATTACTCCAAGGAATTTAGTTTCAGATACTCTTTCAATCTCTACACCATTTACACTGAGTTTGGGTACTGGGTTGTTGTGATGGTTGTTAAAAACTATAAATTTTGTCTTACTTAAATTGAGCGTTAATTTGTTTGAATCAAACCACAGTTTCAGCTTTCCTAATTCCTTTCCGAGTGTATCCAAAAGTTGTTCCAAATTGTTTCCACTGCATAGCAGATTAGTGTCATCGGCAAACAATATTAAGTCCATTTTTTCTGAAACTTTACATATATCGTTTATATACATATTGAATCCCACTTGAGGTGTTTCAGGCACGTCCCACTGGGAGGAGACCCCGGGGCAGACCCAGGACTCGGTGGAGAGACTATGTCTTCCAGCTGGTCTGGGAACGCCTTGGTATCCCCTCTGAAGAGCTGGAGCAGGTGGCTGGGGAGAGGGAAGTCTGGGCTTCTCTACTTGAACTGCTGCCTCCGCGACCCGGACCTCCGGAAAAGCGGTAGAAGATGGATGGATGGATGGATGTATCAAATGCTTTTTTAAGATATAGGAATACTCCCACTGAATACTCTTTATTTTCAATGGCTGTTGATATTTTTTCTGTAAATTCCATTAGGGCATATGCAGTTGTCCTCTTGTGTCTGAACCCATATTGCTGCTCACATAATAAATCATTCTTCAGTATGAAGTTGTCAATTCTCTCATAGAATATTTTTTCAAGTATCTTGGAAAATTGCGGTAATAGTGAAATTGGTCTATAGTTTGAGATTTCCCCTCTGTCGCCCGTCTTGTATATCGGAATTACTTTAGCTATTTTCATTGCATTGGGAAATATACCTGATTGGAGAGACAGGTTACAGATATACGTCAGTGGTTTCATTATGCATTCGATAACAGTTTTGACTAGTAGCATGTCAATACCATCACAGTCAGTAGATGTTTTACTTTTGAACGATTTAACATTTTCAATGACCTCTCTTTCGTCTGTGTTCTTTATGAAGATGGAGTCTTTTACAGCAGTGTTATTGCATATTGTATCGCCTGTAGGCACTGTAGTGGGTATTTCTCGGGCCAGTTTAGGTCCAATGTTAACAAAAAAATTATTAAATTCATCTGCAGGTGAAGCTATATTCACACTCTGAGTCGTTTTATTATTTTTTGGAATATTAGTTGGGTAGCTTGTATTTCTGCTTTTATTTCCAAGGATACTGTTGAGTATTGTCCATGTATTTTTAATATTGTCTTAATATTGTTACCTCAAGTCGCACTTTGCTACACAGCGCCACAAAAACTGTGTAGCCAAATTCGATCGATGGATGAACATTTTCAGCCAGTGAGAGAACCGACGCCTTCCAAATCCAATGCATCACTAGCAGAAGTGATGTTTTGTCATTTTGTGGCAGAGCACAATCTACCCCCATTGGTGGCAGATCACTTCAGTGATTTGGTGCCAACATTGTTTCCTGACAGCAACAGCACTCCATTTTTTGGTGCTACTTGGCTTATTATTTTCACAATACCAAAAAGTTATGGCTCAACATTGTGTCCATATAAGTGTACATTTGAATACATATGTTGGAAATAGTTCATGTTGCAGTTGCTGTTTGCTTAGTTTTTGTTTGTTTGTTAGTTTGTTTTTGCTACAGTTTTCTTTCATCTGCCGATAAATACAGTTTTTAAGTACTCAGTACAGGTGTGAAAGCCCCTCCCCCCAATAAGGGAGGCATGAGGTATGCCTTGACAGGTCGCAGCCTGGCACTTTGCACATGGAGGAGATGGACACAACAGCAACACTTCAGTTTATTACCTCCGCCAAGGAGGTAATGCTTTTACTACAGAACCACTAACCCTATCATTGTGAAGCCAATTGCTAGTCATATGTTTTCATGGTCAAGGAATCTGAAAACCTACACACAAACACTGTATGGGTGGGAACTGTGGCGCTTGGCGGAGGTCTGCACTCTCCGAGTGCTTTTCTAGTTAATTCATGCGTTCTGGTCCTGTCCCTCCCTTTTTAATTATTGGGTGAGAATTTTCAGCAGTGTCCAAGGTACTTAAAGTACACTTACACCTGTCTCCCTTAATTGCTTTATTTGGGGTTTCGCCTGCTGAAATAACTTTGCCAAAACTCAAGGCAGACTTTTTGGGTTTTTTTTTTTTTAACTTTGTTAGCCAGACCATTGATTTTATTGAGGTGGAAATTACCCTCTGCTCCCTCATATGAGTCCTGGGTTAGAGATGTTCTTTACTTTAATAAGTTGGAGAAGATAAAAAATACTCTTCATGGCTCAATTGTAAAATTTTTCACTACATGGAAACTTCTCCTTAAGTACATAAAGACATCACAGTTTGTCGATATATCTCAGTGAAGCTGGCTGCCCCTTACCCCTTATTTGTGTTTTTTTTTCCCTTTTTCTTTTTCTCTGTTTTGAATATGTAATGCTGTTTCATGGTGCTACTGATCTCAATGATGGTTTAATGTTGGGACCTTGTTTTTGGTGTTTTGGGTTCTGTTTGCAATGCCACATTATTTTTGATGCTTGGGAAGACATTTTGTATTTGATTCTTAACTGGATTTGTACTGTGAGTTGTGGGGGTATTTAAAAATAATAAAAAGAGTTTGGAAAAAAACTCTTGAAAGCTTTTCAGAAAGTGGGTGTGGTTTCTGTTTTAGACAGGAAGCAAAACCAACTAAACCTGAGTTAACCTGTCAAGACTCCTCAGCCAGAATTAGAGGATTGGAGGTTTATTAGTATTGAAAACATGCAAATCTTTTTGAAAACGTTTTAATCTTGACTTATGTTCCTTTGGTTAAGTTCTGACTGCAAATGAAGGATCAAGAAAACAGTATGGCAGGAGGAGACATGACAAAACGGTAAGAGATCAGTTTGCAGTACAATTATGCTGACACCTATGTGGGGAAAAAGTGAAATTCACTGTGTATTTGCTGTGATTGATCACGGTAACTGTCATGCACAGGGAAGTTGTAGCTCACCTATCATTCAGGACTATTTAACAGTATTACTGAGTGAGTTTCTTTTCCTTCATATAGAAGTCCAGATGATGAGACTGACAAAAATAAGGACACAGACTGGATGAAAGTACAGTAGAACAGGTAGAACAGGATCACCATGGTTTTGTCAGTGCAGAGGGAGGAAATTCCTTTGTCCACATATCATGCTGATCTACAGATAGCTTCATAGTGTGCATCAGTGTCAGGTTTCAGTGGCTCAGGAACTAGAGTGGGTTTTCCAATAACCAGAGAGTTGGGGGCTCAAATCCCCCCCTTTCCCAGCCATCCAGCCTTTTTGTCCTTAGACAAGACACTTTACACACCTTCCCTTCAGTGTCCAAAAGTGACTAAATGTTTGGTGGTGGTCAGAGAGGCCTTTGGCATGGATTAGCAGCCATATTTCTGTCTATCTGCAGCTGTGGCCGCAGAGGTAGCTTACCACTCTCAGTGTCTATCTGTGGGGTGACTGAATAATGGATTCACTCTGTAATGCTTTGGGTGTCATGAAACGCACTATATAAATCTAATCCATTATTATTAGATATTGTACAGTGAACTAAATATTCTGGGATCCATCTTGCTTGGTTCTACAGCTACTGTCTTCGCTGGTGGGTTCCCATGATTTTTACTCTGAGGGGCTTGTTTTTCCTCAGATGAGTTTGCCCGGAAATCACAAAGAAAGATTTCTCTTCTGGCTGATCAAAGCATGTTAAAAGATCTCTAATGCTTCCCACATATTCAGTCTGAGAGCTCTGCTCACACACTCCTCCTCCCTTTAGATCACATGGACCTACCACACACACACACACACACACACACAC
This sequence comes from Pholidichthys leucotaenia, assembly GCA_020510985.1. Taxonomy (NCBI): domain Eukaryota; kingdom Metazoa; phylum Chordata; class Actinopteri; order Cichliformes; family Pholidichthyidae; genus Pholidichthys; species Pholidichthys leucotaenia. The sequence goes on from CM035838.1 coordinate 317,382,317, forward strand.
ACACATAATGCTTGGCGTATTGCTTTTTTCCTGAAAAGTCAGCTAGAATATACAACTGCAAGAATTGAGTGGTATTATTTCGGGCCATTATTATATCGGGTCAATCCTATTGTAACATTAATAACTACTATTTATATATAAAATGATATTACAGTTTTTTCTGTTACTTAAGCAAAATTTTGAAAAACAGGGCCCCGTTTTTCAAAACACTCCACACAATTAACATAATCCCACACCCAAGTAGCACATCACCTCAGCTCATTTAAAAAATGGAACACTTTAGTCAAAACTATACAGTTTCTTACAAAAACCCTATTTTCTTGTCATAACACACACATCCATTAAAGGATCTGATTCTTTTTGAATCAGTTTAAACACACCTGTGCTCAACTAAAAACACTTAGCATTTACACCGAGAAGGTGTAAAAATAAATTCACCAACACTACATGACACCAATTGTGCAGACGAATGAAAATATTTATTTCTCTTCATGTATTCAAGTCAGTCAATACTGAACATTTTAACAAAACATAACATTTTCAAGTTTTCAAAGAATATTACTGAATGTACCATGATATGTACTGTAGGCTTACAGTAGTAACATAATGTGTTCACATCAGTACTGGGAAAAAAAAATAAACATCTTCTCTCTGCCTAATTGGATCTGGCCGCAGGGCCACATCAACATCACAGACTATGTTTTCATGTACAAGGCAACATGGGAAGAATCTTCTGGAGTGAAGACTCCACCCTTGTATTGATGCTTGCATCAATTTTGTCACATTGCTCCATGGCTTGAATGAGGGGCATCTGGACATGCCGCCGAAGATCATAACCTTCCACCACCCTGCTGAGAAGAACTCCTCTATGGGGTTTAGGAAGGGGGAGTATGGTGTATGGTACTGGACTGTAAATTCTGTATGTTGATGAAACCAGTTTTGGACCAGAGCAGAACGATGAAAAAAGACATTGTTCCAGATGACCATGTATCACGTCTGGTCCCTTTGGTTTGCTGCTGTGATAATATTGTGTAATCTGTCTAAAAATGTAAGAATGAGGTCAGTGTTGTAAGGACCCATGTGGGCACGATGGTGGAGGACTCCATTCTGTGAAATGGCAGCACAAAGGGTAATGTTACCCCCACGTTGCCCGAGCCCTGTGGCCAATGATGTTTCTTCCCCATCTTCTCACTGCTCTTAGGTTAAACCCAGCTTCATCAATATCTATAAGCTCATGCCAGACTTCCTCTGCATCCATTTGTAAAACTCTCTGAAATATAGTAAAAGATCACATTGTGCAGATCAATAATCAGTACTGCAAGTCTGCTATACGGTACAATTAGATGTACAGCAAACAGGTTATGTGTGCAGTGCACAGTACCACAGTCAGTGAACATAACTTACCTCCACATATTCACCCTGCAGAAGTTTCACCCTGTCTGAATTTCTTTCAAATCAAGTCAAGTCAAGTCAAGTCAAGCCTTTATTGTCATTGTATTCAATACAACGAAATTGGAGATGCTACTCTTTAGGCGCATGTCAGCATAACACATGATAAATAATAAATAATAAATCACAGCCACATGCAATCCATAATAGTTAAAACCCTAAAAATAACCTGCCGACCTGCAAATAAAATAAAGGTTACAATAACGATACAAAATGATGCAAGATGAGCATAATAAATCACAGCCACACCCAATCCATAATAGTTAAAACACTAAAAATAACCAGCAGACCTGCAAATAAAATAAAGGTTAGAATAACATGATACAAAATGATGCAAGATGAGCATCAATAATGGTTATTAAGAGTTTAGTGCAACAATGGCCTGAGGGAAAAATCTGTTCCTAAATCTGGATGTATGAGTTTTGATGGACCGATAATGTCTGCCTGATGGCATCAGCTGAAACAATCTATTTCCAGGGTGTGTAGAGTCTTTTGAAATGATGGAGGGTCTTTTGAGGTAGCAAAAGGTGGCAATGCCATGTAAAGAGGGTAATTAGCAGCCAATGATCTTTTCTGCTGTACAAATGATCTGCTGCAGTGATTTCTTCTCTGCAGCTGTGCTGCCTGCATACCACACTGTGATGTTGTAAGTTATGATGCTTTAAATAGCCGATCGATAAAAAGTCACAAGCAGCCTCTCCTCCAGTTTGTTTCTCCTCAGCAACCTGAGGAAATACAGATGCTGTTGTGCGTTTTTTTTTTTTTTTTTTTTAAGATTTCTACAGTGTTAATAGTCCAGGTGATATTATTGGATATATGAAGCCCCAGGTATTCGAAAGAGTGAACCTGTTCCACACATGCTCCATTTATCCACAACAGTGTTGGATCATCTTTGTTTTTCCTTCTAAAATACAGGATGAGTTCTTTTGTTTTGTTAATAGTTAATTTCAGATTATTTGTGTCGCACCACCTTGACAGTCTCTGAAACTCATCTCCGTAGCTGGACTCATCTCCCTTTGCATAAGTCCAATCACAACCATATCATCTGCAAACTTGATGATAATGTTAGTCGGATGTGCTGGAATGCAGTCATGTGTGTACCATGAATAAAGCAATGGACTTAGTATGCAACCCCTGAGGTGCTCCTGTGCTGAACAAGATGGAAGAGGAGAGGTGCGAGCAAAGTCTAGCAACTTGAGGCCAGTTGGTGAGGAAGTCAGTAATCCACATGCAGATGGAAGAGGGGAAACTCAGATGAAGCAGCTTGTCTACCAAGATATCTGGGAGGATGGTATTGAAAGCGGAGCTGTAATCAATGAACAGCATCCTCACGTATGTGTCCCGTTGCTCTAGGTGACTTAGCGCCACATGTGTTGTCATGGAGACTGCATCCTCTGTGGACCTGTTTGTTCGACAAGCAAACTGGTTGGATTGAAGGAGGATGGAAGACAAGATTTAATGAAATGAGAGACCAGCCTCAAAACACTTCATGATGACAGATGTTAAACCCACAGGTCTGTAGTTATTTAAGACATCTGATGGGGCTATCTTCTTAGGCACAGGGACAATGATGGTGGATTTGAGGCAGGATGGCGCAATGTTCTGGGACAGAGAGACATTAAAAATTTTAGTTAAAACCCTAGCTAACTGACTAGCACAAGAGTGAAGTACTTTGCTTGGTATCCCATCAGGGCCAGCAGCTTTCCTTGGGTTCACTGATCTCAGTAAATTGCTGTTTTTAAGGACAGTGCAAGTTAATGAACATTTCATATCAATGTAAACTTGCCAGTGGCTAATTTCCATCTGTAGTTCATGGGTTACAATTTTTCTTTTCCCCATTCTATTATGCTGAGCACCAAGCTAGAAGGCGGTAAGTACCATTTCTATGTGGTCTTTGGTATGAACTAGCCGGGACTTGAACTCATGACCTCCCGGCTGAGGGGCAGATGCTCTACCACTAGGCTACCACTCCAGTTGGAGTCCTTGCAATGTCTTGAGGTTTTACCAGTATGCCAATACCTGTTCTGATGAAAGACATGATTTAAATGGTTTAAATAAGGTCCCACTTAGTAGGACACGCCTCACCTCATGTTCCTGTACAATAAGAGGTTCAATATTAGAGAAGGGAGATGGAGGTGGAGGAGGCAAGGTTGAAGCAGTTCTCTTAACCTCAAACTGTGCAAAGAAGTTATTCAGCTTCTCTGCTAGTGAGGCATCTGTGTTAAAGGTGTTGTTATTAGAGCTGCCTTTGTAGTTGGTAATCTGTTTTATCCCTTGCCACATTCTACATATATTGATGTTTGTGAGATGACCCTCCACTCTTCTCTTATAGACTGCTTTTGCTTCCTTGATGCCTGTCTTCAGTTCTGCTGTCGCCAAGCTTTATTCCTTCTTGTCCCCTGACTGTAAAGCAGAGAAGCACTTCTTCAGCAGTCTTTTAATCTCTGTAGACATCCATGATTTCTGATTAGAAAAAGACCTAATGCATCTCTTGACAGCTACACTATCCACATGGTGCTTAATGTATGTCAGTACAGTCTCTGCATAATCCCCCACATCAGAATGTTCAAATAAATCCCAATCAGTACAGTCAAAACAACCCTGTAGCTGGGAGAAAGCATTGTCCGGCAAAGCTGTAACAACACTGTGTCATGACTTGGTGCAGGTGAGGCTCAAATGCAGAGCTGCCAGAATGATCACTCAGACTCGAATGAAAAGTTCACCAGTTTATTGTAAAAATAAAGCAACACTAAATAAAGATGCACAATTAAGGAAGAACACAACACAAAAACGCATACTTAAATGAACACAAAACTGGTGCCCCCTGGAGCGCACGTAGCCTACAGGAAAGAGCAGACAGAAATTATTAGTGACCAGACCTCCCGAAGGGGAGAATAATAATGGGAGAGCACTCTTACTCAGTGAGCAGAGGAGCCCAGCAGGGAACTCCTGCATGGACCAGAGGGACAGGGGGAAGATGGTGACCTGGGTGGACGTCCGGCGTCTTCTTGGCCAAGCGAGCATGATTAGCTTCGGAGGACACACTGACAGGTGGCAGCAACCTGGGGAAGAGAAGGACGGGAAAGTGAAAACGAGAGGTCAACTGAAAGATAACAAGATATAAGGCTTAGTCATATAGCTGAGGTAGCAAACCCAAATGATCCAGCGATGGGCTCTCCACACGCTGGCTCTTAAATACGCTGGGTCATCAGGATGGCAGGTATGTATTCATGCAGGTGTGGCCGATCTTCCGCAGCCGGGAAGACAGGAGGGGAGGGGGAGCACGCGCGCCTGATCATCACAGTGCTCCTTCCTCAAGGGACGCCTCCTGGTGTCCCACTGGGCTTGCAAGGACGGGCCCGATGGAATGCCCACACCATTTGTTTGTCCAGGATGTAGGACCTCGGGATCCAGGACCTCTCCTTCGGACCGTACCCTTTCCAGTGAACAAGTTACTGACACCCATGACCCTGTCAACGGACATCCAGAATCCTCTCCACTGTGTAAGTCATCTGGCTGTCGATGACCCCGGTGGGGGGGGGGGGTCTGGATGAAGGCATAGAGGACTGGCGGAGAGGGACTTAATCCAAGAGACGTGGAATGTCGGGTGGATCTGCATAGAAAGCGGTAGGTCCAACTGAACAGTGACGTCATTGATCAGCCGCTTGATGGTGAACAGGCTCAGATAGTGAGGGGAGAGCTTCCAAGACTCCGTCTTGATCGGGATCTGATCGGTGGACTGCCAAACCTTCTGTCCCACTGTGTACTTCAGCGCCGGCGCGTGTCTGCAGTTAGCATACAGTTGGTTGCACTCTGCAGAGCGGAGGAGGGCAGCTCTTGTGGCCCTCCACAGATGGCAGCACCAGCGCACATGGGCCTCCATGGATGGGATGGGGCAGCCCCTCTCCGCCATGGGCAACAGAGGTTTTGTGTAGCCCATCGAGGCCTTGAATGGTGTGAGCCCAGTAGAGGAGGATATCATCGAGTTGTGGGAATACTCCACCCAGGTCAGGTTTGAGCTCCAGGTAGAGGGGTTCTGGGATACTACACACCTTAGGGTGGCCTCCAGAAACTGATTAACACGCTCGGCCTGACCATTACTCTGTGGATGGTATCCAGATGTCAGGCTTGCAGTAGCACCCAAAAAGCATCAGAACGCCTTCCACACCTGGGATGTAACTTGGGGCCCCTGGTCTGAGACAATGTCCACTGGTATCCCATGCAGCCAGATGACATGCTGCATCACCAGGTTGGCCGTTTTTTGGCAGATTTTAACTTGCAGAGAGGGACCAGATGGATGGCCTTGGAGAACCGGTTGACGATGGTTAGGATCACCGTGTTGCCTTGGGATAGAGGGAGGCCCATGACAAAGTCCAAAGCAATGTGTGACCATGGACGACTTGGCACTGGGAGGGGATGGAGGAGGCCAGCAGAAGAGTCAGCTTTGTTAGCGGCGCAGGTGTGACAGGCCTTCACATACTCCTGCACATTCCTCCTGAATGTGGGCCACCAAAACACTCTCCTGAGCAGCTCTATAGTTTGGGAGATGCCGGGATGGCAGGCAAAAAAGCTAGTATACCCCCACTTAATCACCTCACTGCATAATGCCGAGGGGACATACAGCCGGTCAGGTGGACCTCCCTCCGGGATGTATTCCGATAACTGCACCTGCTGGACCCTTTGCTCAATCTCCCACGAGAGTGTCCCGAGCAAGCAGGAGGAGGTGAGAATAGTTTCCAGAGGAGACAGCAGCTGCAGACGAGGAGGTGGAGGAGGAGAAGTCAGGAGAAAACTGGTGTGGGAGAGTGTCAGCCTTGGCATTACGGGACCCTGGTCGGTATGAGATGGATAAATTAAACCTATTAAAGAACAGGGCCCACTAAGCCTGCCTGCAGGAAAAAAATCAGAATATCGTCCAAATACACAAACACAAACAATCTCGCAAGACGTCATTGATTTACCGCTGGAAGATGGCAGGGGCATTGGTCAGCCCGAATGGCATGATCAAATATTCAAAATGGCCCAATGGTGTTTTAAATGCTGTCTTCCATTCGTCTCCCTCACGAATGCAGACCAAGTGGTACGCATTACGGAGGTTGAGTTTGGTGAAAAAAACGCGCCCATTGGAGTAGCTCAATCGCTGAATTAATAAGGGGCAGTGGATACTTATCCTTACAGGTAATCACGTTAAGCTCACGGTAGTCAATACATGGCTGCAGAAACCTGTCTTTCTTCCCTACAAAAATGAACCCATTGCCGAGAGGGGCAGATGACGGACGAATAATGCCGGCGCTGAGGGAGTCTTTAATGTAGATCTCCATCGCCTCCCTCTCCGGCCCAGACAAACTGTAGAATCGGCTGGATGGCAGCGGCACGCCTGGGAGGAGGTTGATAGCACAGTTGTGGCCCCGGTGATGTGGTAATGATAGGGCCCTGAACTTGCTAAAGACCTCCCCTAAGTCATGATAGTCCTTGGGCACGCAGCTGAGATCCGCCGGCTCAGCCGGAGGGGAGTAGATCGGAAACGAAGGCGAGCATGTTGCCGATCGGAGACACGATGAGAGGCAGAAAGGGCTCCAAGACAAAATGGAGCCCTGACTCCAGTTTATGATTGGGTTATGAATGCGGAGCTACAGATACCCCAGAATCATGGTGGTGGTCAGTTGAGGCAGGACATAGAACTGAATAGTCTTGCGGTAATTACCAGACAGAGTGATCGAAATGGGCTCATTCTGTTTGGTAATCGCTGCAATACTGCTGCCTGAGACCGCCGAGACAGTCAAGGGTGTCGGGACATTCCTGGTGGGTAACTGTAATTTATGCTCCGCCCCAGAATCAACCAGGGCGGAGGTTGTGAACTCGGCTCCCGGTAACTGAATGAGGGCCGAAAGTTCAAAACGGTTGGGAGGATTTTGCGAGGACCCTCCCATTAGACCCCCCATGGCTACTGATGGACCAGGTGTTTTAGTCTCACAGGGCATTTCGAGACTACGTGGCCTGGGACCCTGCAATACATACATGCCCCCACCCTCTCTCGATGCCAACGCTCCTCCAGAGTCAGATGGGACCTACTGAGGGCCATCGGCTCAGACTAGGCTGACAGAGCAGCACCAGAGGGAGGGGCAGCTGGCCGGGGGGGCGAACGGAGAGACAGTGACCTGCTCTCTCGTTCGCTCCCTAAACCGGTTGTCGAGGGCCACAGCCTGTGCATGAGCTCATCCAGAGAGGAGGGGGACACATGGATAGCCAGCTCATCACAGAGATGCAAATTCAGGCCCCAGAGGAAAGCACTGCAAAGGGCAATGTCGTTCCCTCTGGAGTCCACCACAAGGACTCGGAACTCAACAGAGAAATTGGCTACGGACTGGTCTCCCTGTCGAAGTCCCATCAGCTTGCTAACTATATTCCCCTCGCTGTCTGAATGGTCGAAAGCCTTGGAGAACTCTTGCACAAATCGCTCATACGAATATAGGGGCCTGTCCGGGCTGCTCAAGACAGACTATGCCCACTTGAGCACCCGGTCCCATAACAACAAGGTCATAAAGTGAATCTTTACTGAATCCTCCCTATAGTCCCCCTCCACCTGCAGGAAATACAACCGGCAGTGCAACAGGAATACTTTGCACCCCCCCACCCCCATAGGGGGCAGGAGCAGGGAGAGAAATGTTCCTGCGGATGGCATGCGCTGTCGGGGCGGCAAGTGCAGGAGGAGGCACCACACCAGGAAGCCGACACAGGTGCTCGATAACGGTTGCAAGTTGTTGGAAGATCGTTTGTAGTTGCTCAGAAAGAAACACGACCTGGTGCTCCATGGTATCCAAGCGGTCGAGCGCTGACTGTTCGCCTGGCTGAGCGCTTGCTGAGCCTTGATCCTGGCTGGATCATTCTGTCATGACTCAGTGCAGGTGAGGCTCAAACGCAGAGCTGCCAGAACAATCACTCAGACTCAAATGAAAAGTTCACCAGTTTATTGTAAAAATAAAACACAACACTAAATAAAGATGCATAACTAAGGAAGAACGCAACACAAAAACACACACTTAAATGAACACAAAACTGGTGCCCCCTGGAGCGCATGTAGCCTACGGGAAAAAGCAGACAGAGATTATTAGGGACGAGACCTTCCAAAGGGAAGAATAATAATGGGAGAGCACTCTTACTCAGTGAGCAGAGGAGCCCAGCAGGGAACTCCTGCACCAGAGGGACAGGGGGAAGACAATGACATGGGTGGACATTCGGCTTCTTCTTGGCCAGGCGAGCGTGATCAGCTCAGGAGGACACACTGGTGGTTGGCAGCAACCTGGGGAACAGAAGGACGGGGAAGTGAAAACACAGGTCAACTGAAAGACAGCAAGATATAAGGCTTAACCATATAGCTGAGGTAGTAAACCCAAACGATCCAGTGATGGGCTCTCCACATGCTGGCTCTTAAATACCCTGGGTCATCAGAATGCAGCAGGTGTGTAATCATGCAGGTGTGGCTGATCCTCCGGAGCCGGGAAGACAGGAACAGGAGGGAAGGGAGAGCACGCTCGCCTGATCATCACACACTGGTGCATGGTCCTATTTTCCTCTGGAGAGGAATGTATTCTGGAACCAGAAGCAAAGACAGATGATCTGATTGCCATAGTGGCAGAGAGGAACCCATTTATAAGCATCCTTCATGTTTGAATACACCTGATCTAAAATGTTATTAAGTCTGGTAGGACAGTTCACACACTGCACAAAGCTTGGCAGCACAGTTCTTAAACATGCCTGATTAACCCCTTGAACTCTGTGAATTCCGCGGGCGGTCACGTCTCTGCGTCTTAGTGCGTCTCAGTGCGCACTGAAAAAAAAAAGCTGTATTTCCGGTCTTCCAGTACAGACACAGCCTTGTTACAACCTGAGAAAAAAAGCTGTGTAATATATTCATTTTTTGTGGTATTTTTACAAAATTTTGACCTGAGCTTGAAAACACTTGGTTCTACATTTCTGTTGTGTTTTCCAGCCAGTATCTGACAGCTGTATGTTATTTGCAAGCATTTGTATCTAAAAAAAAAAAACACCCAGGCGAACTTTCTTGTTACTCAGTGGCAGGAGCACTTAGAGAGATTATGACTGTTTTGCCAAAAAATTCAGAGTGTTTTCTTTTAAATGAGACCAGCCCCATGAAGATGCTGCAAAGGGTTGAAGAACAGCTTTTGATTTACTTTGGGCATGTTATTTTTAGGCGTTTTTATGGAAGTTGAACAGAGTTCAACAGGTTAAAGTCCCCCACGACAATGTGAATTCCCTCCGAGTGACTGCGTTGTTGTTCATTGATCATGATTAACAGTTGCGATAGAGCCGTGCTAACATTAGCATTGGGGGAAATGTAAACAGCCGCAATCATCACTGAAGATATCTCATGAGGGAGATAAAATGTCTGTAGAGGACTGACAAGGCTTCTAGGGCAGGGGAGCAGTGGTGAGCAATAATCCTGCTATTAGTGCACCAGTTGTTATTCAAATATATGCACAGTCCTCCACCTTTCGTCTTACCAGACTCCTCATTCCTTTCCAGTCGGTGGCTAGTGTGGCCTGCTAGCTGCATTGCTTCATCAGGGATAAGCGAGTGTAACCAAGTTTTGGAGATAATCATTATATTATGGAGGAAAAATAAGTTCAGGCGAGATGCGATGAGCTGGAAGGTTTCAGAGTTTTATTTTCCTCTAACATCACGAGACACACTGTAGCACTGTGCGCTACTGTGCTGAGCTGTTTCGTGTTGTGCTGAGCTGTCTCGTGTTGTGCTGTGTCTTTGAGGCATGTATAGCAAGCTCTTTTATACATGTTATACCAACAGAGAGAATACATGGCACATTTGCATATTGATGTACATATCAGTCAATACATATAATTGGCGTGACCAACTGGCACCCGGACGTCCTCTCCTTAATCCGGGGATGTATAACAATAGTCTATTGTTCTGATTGTCTGCTAGGGGCTCTCTGTCCGTATGCAAATTGTCCCCTGCTTAGTGCAGGCTAGCTGAGTGTGAGGATTGAATGTTCATGTAGATTGTGGTGGGTCACCACAATATTACTATTCCTGACGTAACTATTAGTGGCGATGGTTACCTCCAGCTCATCGAGTTTGTTCGTAATTGATTTGGCATTGTTGAGGAAAATACTTGGAAGTAGAGTCCGGTGTGGTGGCTTCCTTAGCCTAGCTAGAAGGCCTGACCGTCAACCTGTCTTTTCCCTCTGCTCCTTCCGCCATCTCCGCTGCCTAGAAAAACCCAGAACAAACCAGGGAGAGCCCGGTGGACATGTAATGTCTTTTAGAATGTCATGGGTTGACAAAAAAATCTGTCAAAACAGTCGAATTGTACCGTAATCCAATGTCTATGAATATCTTTCCGTTCATAGACATAGTTTGCGAGACTCATGCATACCATTGCACTCCGCAAACACAAAGCATATAGCACCAAAACAGAGAGCATGCAGCTGTAGCACCAGTGCGTGCCACCATCTTTTGCCAAATGGCAGTCTATACAATTGTTTCATCAGAACTTGATGCTTTTTTCCTGGGGCATATAAAATTCATTCATCTCCCCACTTAGGACACTCTGACCACCTATCTCTGTTTTTAACACCAGCCTATAACCCCCTCATTTGCAGAGTAAAACCACAATATAGCACTGTGCGGTGTTGGACTGAAGAGGCTCCATCATCCTCACAGGACTGCTTTGAGGACACAGACTGGGAGATTTTTGAACATCCAGATATTGAATATTACACCACTACAATACTATCTTATATCAAATTTTGTACAGATAACATAACTACAGAAAAACAGCTTAAAACAACAATGAATGAATGAATGAATGAATGAATCTTTATTTCGGATAGATTAAAAGTAAAGATTAAAAAAGAAACAGAATAATATAACAAAGGGGGAAAGAAAATCCAACAAGGTCAAATTAGACAATAACTCCTCTGATTATACAGTTCAACATAAGTTATCCGAAATGGGTGATGGCTGAAGCCGCAGCTTATATTGCCCACCTATATTCCATCCAAGAATTCAAAATAAAAACAAAACAAGAGCGATTACAATTCAGAACAAAGCTAAGACAAAATGTGACAAAAAAAAATAAGCAACAACACAACACAGACTGGATATGACAATCCTTATGTGATTTTACATGTCATCTTGTATATATGTTTGGAGTATTTCTTCCTTTAGTTTTTGTTTAAATTGTCCAAGCGTTGTACATGATTTTAATTCAGGTCCAAAATCGTTCCATAATCTGACTCCTTGCACTGAAACACAGTGTTGCTTGGTGGTAGTTCTCACTGAAGGTTTTTGAAATATACATGTTCCTCTGAAATGATATTGTTTCTCCCTTATTTGGAACAACTTTGGGATATTTGCGGGCAGTGATAGATTCTTCACTTTAAACATTATAGTTTTAAAGTCAACCAGATCTTTCAACTTGAGAGCTTTTAATTTAAGAAAAAGTGGGTTTGTTGGTTCCCTGTAAGCAGCTTTGTTTATTATTCTAATAGCTCTCTTCTGAAGCATAAAGACTGGATATATGCTTGTTTTATATGTATTTCTCCATACTTCAGTACAATATGTCATGTATGGGAGTATTAATGAATGATACAAAGTATATAGTGTGGGTTGATTCAGCAAATATTTCACTCTGTGTGGTATTGCAATTGATTTAGATATTTTACCTGTAATATAATTAATATGTGACTTCCAACACAGTTTATTATCAATTATTACTCCAAGAAATTTAGTTTCGGATACCCTTTCAATCTCTACACCATTTACACTGAGTTTAGATACTAAGTTGTTGTGATGGTTGTTAAAAGCTATAAATTTTGTCTTACTTAAATTGAGCGTTAATTTGTTTGAATCAAACCACAGTTTAAGCTTTCCTAATTCCTTTCCGAGTGTATCCAAAAGTTGTTCCATATTGCTTCCACTGCATAATAAATTAGTGTCATCGGCAAACAATATTAAATCCATTTTTTCCGAAACTTCACATATATCATTTATATACAGTTGGGTAAAAAAGTATTTAGTCAGCCACCAATTGTGCAAGTTCTCCACTTAAAAGATGAGAGAGGTCTCCAATTTTCATCATAGGTATACCTCAACTATGAGAGACAAAATGAGAAAAAAAAATCCAGAAAATCACATTGAAGGATTTTTAATGAATTAATTGGTAAATTCCTCGGTAAATTAAGTATTTGGTCAGTAATAAAAGTTCATCTCAATACTTTGTTATATACCCTTTGTTGGCAATGACAGAGGTCAAACGTTTTCTGTAAGTCTTCACAAGGTTTTCACACACTGTTGCTGGTATTTTGACCCATTCCTCCATGCAGATCTCCTCTAGAGCAGTGATGTTTTGGGGCTGTCGCTGGGCAGCACAGACTTTCAACTCCCTCCAAAGATTTTCTATGGGGTTGAGATCTGGAGACTGGCTAGGCCGCTCCAGGACCTTGAAATGCTTCTTATGAAGCCACTCCTTCGTTGCCCGGGTGGTGTGTTTGGGATCATTGTCATGCTGAAAGACCCAGCCACGTTTCATCTTCAATGCCCTTGCTGATGGAAGGAGGTTTTCATTCAAAATCTCACGATACATGGCCCCATTCATTCTTTCCTTTACACGGATCAGTCTTCCTGGTCCCTTTGCAGAAAAACAGCCCCAAAGCATGATGTTTCCACCCCCATGCTTCACAGTAGGTATGGTGTTCTTTCTCCTCCAAACATGACAAGTTAAGTTTTTACCAAAAAGTTCTATTTTGGTTTCATCTGACCATATGACATTCTCCCAATCCTCTTCTGGATCATCCAAATGCTCTCTAGCAAACTTCAGACGGGCCTGGACATGTACTGGCTTAAGCAGGGGGACACGTCAGGCACTGCAGGATTTGAGTCCCTGGCGGCTTAGTGTGTTACTGATGGTAGCCTTTGTTACTTTGGTCCCAGCTCTCTGCAGGTCATTCACTAGGTCCCCCCGTGTGGTTCTGGGATTTTTGCTCACCGTTCTTGTGATCATTTTGACCCCACGGGGTGAGATCTTGCGTGGAGCCCCAGATCGAGGGAGATTATCAGTGGTCTTGTATGTCTTCCATTTTCTAATAATTGCTCCCACAGTTGATTTCTTCACACCAAGCTGCTTACCTATTGCAGATTCAGTCTTCCCAGCCTGGTGCAGTTCTACAATTTTGGTTCTGGTTCCCTTTGACAGCTCTTTGGTCTTGGCCATAGTGGAGTTTGGAGTCTGACTGTTTGAGGTTGTGGAAAGGTGTCTTTTATACTGATAACGAGTTCAAACAGGTGCCATTAATACAGGTAACGAGTGGAGGACAGAGGAGCCTCTTAAAGAAGAAGTTACAGGTCTGTGAAAGCCAGAAATCTTGCTTGTTTGTAGGTGACCAAATACTTATTTTACCGAGGAATTTACCAATTAATTCATTAAAAATCCTTCAATGTGATTTTCTGGATTTTTTTTTCTTCTCATTTTGTCTCTCATAGTTGAGGTATACCTATGATGAAAATTGAAGACCTCTCTCATCTTTTCAGTGGGAGAACTTGGACAATTGGTGGCTGACTAAATACTTTTTTGCCCCACTGTACATATTGAATAACAATGGCCCCAAAACTGAACCCTGTGGGACTCCACAAGTAACCTTCAGTAACTGTGAGTTTTTGTTACCAACACATACATACTGATATCTATTCTTTAAGTAACTACATAACCAGGACAGTGCTACCCCCTAATACCACAATTTTGTAGTTTCTTTAATAATAAATTATGATCCACTGTATCAGATGCTTTTTTAAGATCCAGGAATACCCCAACTGAATACTCTTTATTTTCAACGGCAGTTGATATTTTTTCTATAAATTCCATTAGAGCAAATGCAGTTGTCCTCTTGTGTCTGAACCCATATTACTGATCACACAATAAATTATTCTTCATTATGAAGTTGTCAATTTTCTCACAGAATATTTTTTCAAGTATCTTGGAAAATTGTGGCAATAGTGAAATTGGTCTATAGTTTGAGAATTCCCCTCTGTCACCCGTCTTGTATATCGGAATTACTTTAGCTATTTTCATTGCACTGGGAAATATACCTGTTTGGAGAGACAGGTTACAGATATACGTCAGTGGTTTCACTAAGCATTCAATAATAGTTTTGACTAAGAGCATGTCAATACCATCACAGTCCGTAGATGTTTTACTTTTAAACGATTTAACAATTTCAATGACCTTTCTCTCGTCTGTGTTCTTTATGAAAATGGAGTCTTTCATAGCAGTGTTTTTGCTTATTGTATCACAATGTGAGAAAGCTGCTTAAGGCCAGAGATGCAGCATTCAGATTGGGGGCCAAGGAGACCTATAAGGACGCAAGTGCAAACCTGAAGAGGGGCATCAAAGCAGCAAAAATGAAATATAAACGGCTCATCAAGGATAATTTCAAAGAAAATAACCCCCAAGCTATGTGGCAAGGTATCAAGACTATTACTGATTACAAGCAAAACTACAGTACTCCCATCAACATCTCCCTCTTAAATGATCTTAATGCATTTTTTGCTCGATTTGAGGAGAATCATAGGCAAGAATCAGATGTGACTATGACAGCATCTGAGAGTGAGCAGCCACTCATTTTTCAGTCATATCAAGTCCAGCAGGTCCTGCATAACATCGACACCAGGAAGGCACCAGGACCAGATGGAGTTACAGGTCGGGTACTAAAAACGTGTGCTAGTCAGCTAGCCACAGTATTTACAGCTATTTTTAACTGATCACTTCAATAAGTCACAGTTCCCACTTGCCTCAAAACTGCCACCATTATTCCTGGGCCCAAAACTTCAGCTGCCACAGGTTTAAATGATTATCAACCCATTGCTCTCACACCAGTAATCATGAAATGCATGAAAAGACTGGTGCTGCAACACATCAAATCTTGCATTCCCTTGGACCTGGATCAGCATCAATTTGCTTACAGGCCAAGCAGATCAACAGATGATGCTATCCCAATAGCACTACACACAGCTCTTGCCCATCTTGAAAATCCAAACACCTATGTTTGGATGCTGTTTATTGACTTCAGCTCTGCCTTCAATTCCATCAGCCCCAACAGACTGGTCAGCAAACTGAAGTCACTACAGCTTGGAACATCCCTTTGTCAATGGATTAAAGATTTTCTCACAAACTGACCCCAGCGTGTAAAGCTGGGTAGTCTTACCTCCTCCACTGTCACTCTCAGTACTGGTGTACCCCAGGGCAGTGCTCTCAGTCCAATCTTGTACTCCCTGTATACTCATGACTGTGCCCCCACCCACAGTTCTAACACAGTAATTAAGTTTGCGGATGATACAACCATAATGGGTTTGGTGGCAAACAATGATGAATCAGCCTATAGGGAGGAGATTCAGACATTGTTGGCATGGTGCAGAGACAATAACCTGTGCTTAAACACAAAGAAGACTAAAGAAATAATTATAGATTTCAGGAAATCAAAAGCACAGCATGCAGGTTTGAGCATCGAAGGGGAGGAGGTGGAGCAGGTTGCTGACTTCAAATTCTTGGGTGTGTATATATCCAGAGACCTGAGCTGGAGTGTGAACACAACTCACAACATCAAGAAAGTCCAGCAACGACTCTTTTTTCTCAGAACCCTGAAGCGCAACAAACTTCCTCCAGCTCTGCTTAAGAATTTCTATCGCTGTGCAGTAGAGAGTGTCCTGATGTATGGCTGCACTGTCTGGTACTCCAGCTGCACAGAGGCAGAAAAGAAGGCACTGCAACGGGTCATAAAGACAGCCCAGTGGATTGTGGGGCCCCCGCTCCTGAGCATGGAGGACATTTACTCCACATGCCTCCTTCGAAGCGCTAAAAACATCAAGGATGACCCAACACACCCAGGACATTGCCTGTTTTCCACCCTTCCCTCAGGGAGGCTCAGAGTCATCAAAACCCGGACCAGCAGAATGAAAGAGAGCTTCTTTCCTAGAGCAATAGACAGACTGTTGCACTCATAATCCTTTTAGCAGGCATGCACACAGCCACATATATGTAAAGTGCATTAGTATTTTATCTATTTATTTAGTACTTTATCAATTTATTTAGTATTTTTTCTATTTATTATATATTCTTAAGATGATTGTATTTTAAGCTGCTAAGAGACTGCTGAACAGAGTTTCATTGTATTTTGTGTATAGGGACAATAAAGTTTCTATTGTGTTCTATTCTATTTTGAAGGATACGGGCTATGGTTGGCAGAAGGATTTGTTGGAAATTATTGAAAATTGTGTGATCATTGACAATATGGGTTTGAATTTCTCTAAGTCTGATTTCATTATTGGCCAAAACGAGGTTTATGATCTTTCTCTCTTGCTCCTGTGTGAATATGGGGGCCTTTCCTCCTTGGGGTTCTTGACATCCAAGCCAATGCAGGCCAAACAAAATACAGGTAGCTAACTGTAAAATGATACAGGAACTGATACCAAAACTGTTGATATACTGTATGTAGTATATGCAGTAAGCTATGGATTTTCTGTTGACAGATAAGTTTCCAAATCTGTCTAACAGTGCTTGCTGGTCACATTATTTGAAGCACTCAATCATCTCATTTACGCAACTGCGGTAACTTGATACATTTATGAAGAAAATGGTCAAAAGCTGCTGAATTTCAAACCGAGCATCAGAATGGAGAAAAAGGTGATTTAAGTGTCTCTGACTGTGACATGGTTGTTGGTGCCAGATGGACTGGTCTATTTATGGAACTGCTGATCTACTGCAATTTTCACATACAACCATCTTTAGGATCTACAGGGAATGGTCTCAAAAATAGAAAAGCTCTGCTGCAGAATTCAGGTCATATGGTCAGAATTTGATGTAAACAACATGTCAGAATGGATGCATGCATGGAGCATCATAGATGTGCTCCCACCAAATCTGCAGCAACTATGTGATACTGCTGTACCAATATGGACCAATATTGCTGAGGAATATTTCCAGCACCTTGTTGAATCTATGGCAGGAACATTTGTGTACTGAAGGCAATTGGGGTTCAACCCTGTTAATAGCAAGATGTGCAGTACCTATTAAAGTGACTAGTGAGTGTATTACCAAATACTGCAGGTGTAGTATTCTGGACAGGGCTGCAGCCCCTGTCCATGCTTCCTGTTCTTTTTTGACTCATTTATCATGTTTTCTGTGTATCCCCGCTATGTTTGTCCAGCGCCACCCATCCTGTGCTGCCTGATTGCCCTTGATGGTGCTCACCTGTCCTGTGTTCTCCCAATCACTAGCTCCACTATATATGCTTGCCGTGGGCACTAATCCCTGTGGTGTCCTTGTGTTAACACCACGTATGTGTACCACGCTGTTTGGAATTATTATTGTTTGTCACTCCACTTGGTCTGGACTTTTACACTCGTTGGTTTTTGCTGTTTGGGTCTCATATTCTTTCTGCCCATGTGCAGTGTTTATTTTCTTTGTTTGCAGTAAATCAAGGTTTACCAGATTCGCCTGGCGATTGGGTCTGCTTCTTCACCCCATAGGGGCAGTCATGACAGAAGGACACCGCCAGGTGTGGACCCAGTGGGCGAGTCTGGTAGGAGAAGGAAGTGGAGTCAGGATGAGCTGGAAGTGGTGGCCATGATTGAGGACATGGCGACCGACGCCTGGAGCTGCTCTTCCCGAGAGGATGAGATGGTTTGCCGGGTTGGAGTAGCTAATCTGCTGGAAGCCAGACCAAGTGTGTGCTCCCACCCCTGTGTGCAGAATCTCTCCCTTCCTCCGCTACCACCACTGCCATCTGCCTTCTTGCTGGAGCCAGCCTTCCAGTTGCCTATTCTCTCTCCAGCAGAGGGGGGAGAGTTCTGCGGCAGCAAGCTGGCATTCGGAGGGTCCGGGTGGATAGAAGGCTCTGGAAGACGCCATTCTACTCAATGCCACATACCACCACCTACTCCGGCTCCTCTTTATATTGCTCCAGCTGTTGGCGAGGTGCGTGTCACAGCTCCAGCCATCCCTGAAGTGCGCACACCAGTTTCCGTTGTCCCGGAGGTGCACACAACGGCTCCTGCTGTTCCCGAGGCACAAACCACAACTCCAGCTCTCTCCTCAGCTCCTATATAAGCTCACGCTCCACCAGCTTCACCTGTCATCACACCTGCAGTGCAGGCTGCAACGTCTCCAGTGCTGGTGCCCACGCCCGCTGCTGCGCCTCTGACTGTCTCATCTGCTGTTCCTTAAGCATCTCCTGTGATGGTCATCGCCTCTCCAGCTGCCAATTCACCAGAGTCCTCGCCAGCGGAAGCGCAGGAGTTAAGGTGCTCCTGCTCCAATCTGTACTTGTTCACCCCTGCCCGAGGTGGCTGTGTCGGAGAGGGATTCCTGGGCATCTGGACCGGATGCGCCTCAGCCATCTCATCCTGAGGTCAGCCCGCCCCAGCCATCTCATTCGGGAATCAGCACACTCAAACCATCAGCACATGAGGGCGACGCGCTTCAGTCATCTGCTCCAGAGGTCAGCGCGCTCCAGCCATCTCATCCAGAGGTCAGCACGCCACGGCTATCTCATCCTGATGTCAGCGCTTCCCAGCTGTCTCATCTAGAGGTCAGCATTCCCCAGCTGTCTCATTCAGAGGTCTGTACTCCCCATTCGTCTCATCCAGATGTCGGCATGTCCCAGCCATCTCATCTAGAGGTCAGCATGGCTCAGTCATCTGTTATTGAGCAAAAGACTCAAATGTTACTACGCCGAGAGTTGAAGGCTCCCATGTTGTATCCTGGTTTTGGAGCCTTTATGTTTTCTTCTGAGTTTCAGGGTTCTGTATCAATTCCTTTGTTTAAGGGTCCTTTGTTATTAGCTCCTCAGTTTAAGATTTTCTTGTTGCTTTCACCTGAGCTTAAAGTGCCCCTGCAGTTATCTGTGGACCCATACTGTTCTCCGGTCTGGTGGTCCAGGGACTCTGGAAGATCACCCAACTGGTTATGTTTTGAGCTCTGGAGGCCCATGAACTGGGTTAGACCCCCCGACCTGCTTTGTTCTGCGGTCCGGTGGTCTAGGGACTCTGGTAGACCACCTGACATGTTCTGTGCTCTGGTCTGGGGCCCCATGTACTTTGATAGGCCCCCCGACCCACCTTGCTTCCCTGTCCAGTGGCCCTGGGACTCTGGAAGACCATCTGATCCATTTTGTGTCGGATTTTGCTGGGGAGGGAATTTGTTTTGGCCTGCCTTGCCTTTTCCCGCACCACCCACACTGTGAGGGTTTTTGGGGTTTCTTTTTTTTCTCTTGTGGGTGTTAGCCTAGGGTCGTCTGGAATCCGACGGGGGTACTGTAGTGTTCTGGACAGGGCTGCAGCCCCTGTCCATGCTTTATGTTCCTTTTTGACTCATTTGTTACATTGGGGCAAAAAAGTATTTAGTCAGCTACCAATTGTGCAAGTTCTCCCTCTTAAAAGATGAGAGAGGTCTCCAATTTTCATCATAGGTATACCTCAACTATGAGAGACAAAATGAGGAAAAAAAAATCCAGAAAATCACATTGAATGATTTTTAATGAATTAATTGGTAAATTCCTCGGTAAAATAAGTATTTGGTCAATAACAAAAGTTCATCTCAATATTTTATTATGTACCCTTCGTTGGCAATGACAGAGGTCAAACGTTTTCTGTAAGTCTTCACAAGGTTTTCACACACTGTTGCTGGTATTCTGGCCCATTCCTCCTTGCAGATCTCCTCTAGAGCAGTGATGTTTTGGGGCTGTCGCTGGGCAACACGGACTTTTAACTTCCTCCAAAGATTTTCTATGGGGTTGAGATCTGGAGACTGGCTAGGTCACTCCAGGACCTTGAAATGCTTTTTACGAAGCCACTCCTTCGTTGCCCAGGCGGTGTGTTTGGGATCATTGTCATGCTGAAAGATCCAGCCACGTTTCATCTTCGGTGCCCTTGCTGATGGAAGGAGGTTTTCACTCAAAATCTCTTGATACATGGCCCCATTCATTCTTTCCTTTACACGGATCAGTCGTCCTGGTCCCTTTGCAGAAAAACAGCCCCAAAGCATGATGTTTTCAACCCCATGCTTCACAGTAGGTATGGTGTTCTTTTTCCTCCAAACACAACAAGTTGAGTTTTTACCAAAAAGTTCTATTTTGGTTTCATCTGACCATATGACATTCTCCCAATCCTCTTCTGGATCATCCAAATGTTCTCTAGCAAACTTCAGATGGGCCTGGACATGTACTGGCTTAAGCAGGGGGACACGTCAGGCACTGCAGGATTTGAGTCCCCGGCGGCGTAGTGTGTTACTGATGGTAGCCTTTGTTACTTTGGTCCCAGCTCTCTGCAGGTCATTCACTAGGTCCCCCCGTGTGGTTCTGGGATTTTTGCTCACCGTTCTTGTGATCATTTTGACCCCACGGGGTGAGATCTTGCGTGGAGCCCCAGATCGAGGGAGATTATCAGTGGTCTTATATGTCTTCCATTTTCTAATAATTGCTCCCACAGTTGATTTCTTCACACCAAGCTGCTTACCTATTGCAGATTCAGTCTTCCCAGCCTGGTGCAGGTCTACAATTTTGTTTCTGGTGTCCTTTGACAGCTCTTTGGTCTTGGCCATAGTGGAGTTTGGAGTCTGACTGTTTGAGGTTGTGGACAGGTGTCTTTTATACTGATAATGAGTTCAAACAGGTGCCATTAATACAGGTAACGAGTGGAGGACAGAGGAGCCTCTTAAAGAAGAAGTCACAGGTCTGTGAGAGCCAGAAATCTTGCTTGTTTGTAGGTGATCAAATACCCTTTTTACCGAGGAATTTACCAATTAATTCATTAAAAATCCTTCAATGTGATTTTCTGGATTTTTTTTTTTCCTCATTTTGTCTCTCATAGTTGAGGTATACCTATGATGAAAATTGGAGACCTCTCTCATCTTTTAAGTGGGAGAACTTGCACAATTGGTGGCTGACTAAATACTTTTTTGCCCCACTGTATGTTTTCTGTGTATCCCTTCTGTATTTGTCCAGCCCCACCCATCCTCTGCTGCCTGATTGCCCTTGATGGTGCTCACCTGTCCTGTGTTTTCCCATTCACTGTCTCCCCTATATATGCTGGCCGCG
Source organism: Pholidichthys leucotaenia (assembly GCA_020510985.1). NCBI lineage: Eukaryota > Metazoa > Chordata > Actinopteri > Cichliformes > Pholidichthyidae > Pholidichthys > Pholidichthys leucotaenia. The sequence goes on from CM035838.1 coordinate 317,403,894, forward strand.
GGCACTAATCCTTGCGGTGTCCTTGTGCTAACACCACGTATGTGTACCACTGTCACTCCACTTGGTCTGGACTTTTACACTCGTTTTTTGTTGTTTGGGTCTCATTATTTCTGCCCATGTGCAGCATTTATTTCCTGTGTTTGCAATAAATCATGGTTTACTAGATTCACCTGGCGACTGGGTCCTCTTCTTCGCCCCGTAGGGACAGTTATGACAGGAGGCACATTTTGTCCACATTTAGGAGATAGACCAAAGGCTCTGTGAAAATGAGTGTTGGTTTACATGCCCTCCTTGTATGTGTAAAGGTTTTCTCCTACAGTCCAAAGATGTTTGTGTCCATGTTTTATGTAAAAACAAGTAAAATTTTGTGTTTTTTTTCCTGTTTGAGACAAAGAAAATCCTCACAGAGGGGGATCATTTTCAGTTGCTTAGATTTGTTGTGAAATTTTATGATAGATCAGATACTGATGGATATTAATCTACAGACAATGCTTTGTCCTACAGAGAGAAGCTGCAGGACGTCTTGAGCCACTACGCTACACATACCCTTGCCTACATTCACACAGTAAGAGGATTCTGTGATGGGTTTTCTAAATGGATGCTTACAAGGGAGGAAGAAGTAAAGCACATGGCAGACATCAAAACCAGAGCTGACAAAATTGACCTGAACTTCAGCCACATTACAAAATCAGAAAACACGGGTAAAGCATGTGTAGAATTTTTTAAGAGCAAGGTCACCCAGATGACATCAAACACCAGACGAACAAAGCTGCAGATGGAGCTAGCCAAAGTGCTGAAAGATACGTTGAAAGGACTGAAGGAACTCCATTTCTTCTTGGCTGCAGTGGAGAAGCTAGCTGTGACCTCACTCCATGTATTCAAAGAGAACCAGGTGGTGCAACTGCCCATAGAGATTGACCGTGGATGTATTCAGGCTGCAATCACTGCTTCACAACAAATCTGCCCTCTCCTCTTGGAGTTTAAAAGAGACCCAGAAGTGTTCTTCCTTCCCAAACTTCAGAACATAGATGTGTTGGAATATCAGCTGGGTAGATATTTGGAAACCTCAAGAAAATTCTGTAAAAAGTTCAAGAAGAGGTAAATTGACGTTAAATAAATATTCTCCTAAAATAAAAGTTGACACTGAACTATCAAGAGTGTAATTGTGTCTTTCACAGAGCATTTAGCAGAGGTTATATGAACCTGAAAACTGTGATAGACCTCAGTGTGGATTTGTCTGAAGATGACATACAGAGGATGATCAAGGACATTGATCAGCTCACTAACATCAGGTATGTCCTACAAATATTCAAAGACTGAACAGGTAACAGTTAAGCTAGAGAAAACGTTACATTGCCGTGACTCATGTTTACTCAGTACCTTCGAATAAACCCTATGTATTATCAAAGATTGCCCTGTGTTCAATATGAAATCCTTTGCTTTATTTTCCCTTGAATGAAAATATTTCAATGGGAGACATGGGGCCTAGTTTATCAATACCCTTTTTTTTAACAAACATGGCTTTAGATTAGAATAGAATTGGCTTTACTGTCATTGTATGTACAGTTTTAAAGTACAACAAAATTGAGGGTGCTTCACCCAACTACTGTGCAGTAAAAGTATAAATTATAAAAACAGAGACATAAAGCACACATTTAAATAAAATAGCACACATTGCATAGAATAAATAAAATGTATAAAAATACATGCTTTGGTATTGGCTCAAATGGATGGATCAATGTACTGAAAAGTGCAAGAACAGGTGAGAGGTTTTTTTTTTTGTTTACTCCGGGATTTCTCTGGTTTCCTCCCACATGCCAAAAACATGCAAGTTAGGTTAATTGGCATCAAAACTGGGGATTCTAAATTGTCCTTAGGTATGACTGTGAGAGTGAATGGTTGTCTGTCTCTCTGTGTTGGCCCTGTGATGGACTGGCGATCTGTCCAGGGTGTACCCTGCCTCTCGCCCAAAGATGCTGGGATAGGCTCCAGCCCCCCGCGACCCGAAAAGGATTAAGCGGAAGAAGATGAATGAATGAATGAATGAATTAAAAGGTCCTCAGTTCTATGTATGTGTGAGTTGTGGGGGAAGGGGGATGGAACTCTGGCTGTTTGCAGTTTGGCTGGCCCAGCAGAAGAAGCTGTCAATCTGGAGGTGTCATGAATGTGCCTGTTTAACGGGTGCAAAATAGGACCTCAAATGCTCGCTGTAGGCTTTTGCACATTTATTAACTTAAAGGAAAAAAAAATACAAAGTACTCCAACAGACTAATCTGGCAGGCATGAAGAAAAATAAAGAATAAATATAAAGTGCTCCAACATGCAAACTGGCAAGCATGTAGAAAAATTAAGAATGAATATACAGTGCTCCAGCATACAAATCTGGCGAGCCTGTAGTGCTGGGATAGGCTCCAACACCCCCGCGACCTGAAAAGGATTAAGCAGAAGAAGATGGATGGATGGAATACAGAGTGCTCCAGCAAGCGAACTGGCGAGCAACAATGATAACATACACTTACAACGAAAGGAAATGGAATGACGCAAATGCTGAAGGAAAGTTGGGCTCAACATCAGTGGTGCCAAATACAGGGAACGCCTGATAAGGAGGAAACGCTCACCCGGAGGACCCCGAGAGCAATGGGCTCGACGGCTGAGAAAAAACAGAGAAAAGGGAAAAAAGGCACCGCGATGGAGCACACAACTTACCTCGACAGCGAGACCTAAACCCACCGAAGCAGGCAGTGGGCAGGAATTTTTTTTTTTTTTTTTTTTTTTTTTTTTTTTGTTACTTATTTGTACCCGTAGGTAGACTTGGTTTGCAGTCTGGTGACAAGCCACCAGCTGCCGGTCGCTGCGTGCGCAAGCGCCCTAAACCTACATGTTTTTGGTATGCGGGAGGAAACCGGAGAAATCCCGGAGTAAACCCACGCAACACGGGGAGAACATGCAAACTCCACACAGCTCACTGTTGGTCGGGGGCTGGGATCGAGCCCACGGTCTCATGATCCCCGCGATCCCCCGGCCGAGGGTAAACTGTGCTGCCACAGTGCTAAACCACTGCGCCACCGTGCAGCCCAGGAATGGCAGAGAGAGAGTAGTAGGACTCTGCAACAAACAGATGTTGTTGTGTCTCTAAAATACAAACACATAATCACAGACAGGTGTAGCTCATGAGTAGTCAATAGGCAGCAGCTGTGCACCCCCAAAGGAATGAACAGCCGGAAGCTGCACTGCGCTGTCAAAATAAACAAACTGGAAACAGAAAATACAGATACAACAAATCTCAAAAACATCATAATGAACTAAGAGATAACAGAAAATAAACAACAAGATGTTCACCAGGCGGAAAAACTGGGCAGGGCTCTAACCCGTGCCCCAGGAACATGACAGGAGGTGTGGGACCTGATTGATCTGAACCGTTGTCCAGAGGGAAGCAGGTTGTGGGTAGGATGTGAGGAGTCTTCTGTGATGGCCTTGGTCTTCCTGAGACAGGAGGATCTGGAGATGTCCTCTAGGGAGAGCAGAGGGCAGCCAGTGAATTTTTGGTGCTGTGTTAATAACTCTCTGTTCTTGGTCGTTGAGCCGGCGTATCACACACCCAGACAGTAGGTGATCAGGCTCTCCACTGAGCAGCAGTAGAGGGCCAGCAGCAGCATCTGATCCAGGTTGTTCTTCCTCAGGACACAGAGGAAGTCCAGCCGCTGCTGAGCTTTCTTCACCAGGGCCTTGGTGTTGAAAGTCCAGGAGAGGTCAGAAGTGATGTGGGTACCCAGAAACCTAAAGGTGGTTACAGTTTCCACGCGGTCTCCATTTATGAGGAGGGGGTATGGTACTGTCTGTGTTTTCTGAAGTCCATAATGAGTTTGTTGGTTTTATGGACATTCAGTTCTAGGTTGTTTGCACCAAATCAACAGATTCTCTACCTCAACCTTGTATGCCTTCTCATCAGCATCGGTGATAAGCCCAACCAAGGTGGTGTCATCCACGTACTTCATGATAACAGTGGTTGGGTGGGTTGGAATACAGTCAAAGGTGTACAGGGCGTACAGTAGAGGGCTTAGCTGTCATGAGTCTGAGCATAGTGTTTCCACCAGCTCAGACTCTTAATTCATTTCTAAATACTTTATGTCTGTTATTATTATTTTGTCTGTTTCTGTTATTTTGGTTTTGTGGCATGTGTCCCCTTCCTCCTTTCCCAGGCACACCCACCATCCACTCACAGTCTGTTTTCCAGCCATCCCAGCTGTGAGTGGTTGGATAATTAGGTCACCTCGCCACTGATCGCCCACACCTGCAGCTCATTTGTCTGCCAGATATTTAGGACTAACAATTCACTGTCTTACTGCAGCAGTATTGATCTAGATTGTTCCAAACTCCACTGAACAATCTCTTCGTCTCCTCTAGAGTGATTCCGATTCTGGAGCATCTTCTCTGTAAGTTTACCAATGCCTGTATTTTGTGTTACCTGCACAGTTTTTGTACTCTTCTGTTTGTTTTGTTAATAAATGTCAACCCCCAGCTGCCACGCTGGATGAGCCACCAGCGTGGGTCACTTTGCCTGGGGGCCCCAAGACTGCAACCACCATCATGTCTGTTGCGGAGGCCGCCGCAGCAGAGTTCGAGGCTGGGCTGGACCTCCAAAAGACCAGGCCCGAATCATCATCGTCATCTGGATCAACGGAGTCCTGGACGGTGGTGGAGCTCGAGCTCAGGCAAGTGCTCTCTCTTTTTTTTTCTCTTATCAGTTTTGGAGAGGTGTTGCCTGGCTCTTGGTGAGGAGAGCTGGGAGCAGCTGCCCACTGCACCTGAGCTTGCCTCGTTGGGCTCCGCCGCTGCTGGTGACCCTGACCCTGTTCTTCTGTCTGTTTCCTCTGAGCTTTCTCCCAGGGTCACCGGAGATGTTCCAGCACAGCAAGAGGTCTCCATGGGTCCAGGCTCGCTGACCAAGGTCGCCAGAGGTCCAGTTTTCCCCGTAGTGGAGGTCATCACGCCAGCCCGGGACCTCCATGGGTGCAGCTTCCCCTCTGCCCGAGGCCATCGTCTGGGTTCCTCTGCAGCAGACTGAGTCTCCGTGGATGCTGTGTCCCAGTCGGGGACCACCGTGGGTGCTGTGCCTCAGCCTTAAGCATACCTGGGTGCTGTGTTCCAGTTTGGGCCCGCCATGGGTGCTACGCTCCAGCCCGGGGTCCACCGAGGGTGCAGCACTGGCCCAGTCCGGGCCCACCGAGGGTACAGCTCTGCTCCTGCCTGGAGCCACTGTGGGTGCTGCCTCGCTCCAGCCCGGAGCCACTGCGGGTGTTGCTATGCTCCAGCCCGGAGCCACATGCAGGTGTTGCAATGCTCCAGCCCGGTGCCACCGCAGGTGTTGCCTTGCTCCAGCCCGGAGCCACCTTGGGTGCTACCCTATCCCAGTCTGGAACCACCGAGGGTGCCACCGGCCAGCCCGAGGATGTTGAGGCCTCTCCGCCACTGCCTGACACTGTCATGGTTTCCCCTCCGCAACCTGACACCGCCATGGTTCCCCTTCCACTGCCAGACACTGTCGTGGGTCCTCCGCCGCCACCAGACACTGTCGTAGCTCCCTTCTTCTGATTCTCATCTTTGTGTGAGCATCAGCTAACATCTTCTCTGCTGCTGTGAGCTTCAGCTAACATCTCCACTGCTGCTGTGAGCTTCAGCTATCATCTCCACTGCTGCTGTGAGCATCAGGGCTGTTCTCCAGGTTAGGCTAACCTGTTTTAGCTAGCTAGCTAGCTAGCCACTTCTCACCTGGAAAGCCATGGCTCCATCCCCGACGTGTATCAGCTGTGTGTCCCTCTTTAAGAAGGTTTCTGAGTTGGAATTGAGACTCTCCAACCTCTATAAGATTCGGGAGGCTGAAGACCACCTAGATACTATAATTTTTGGGCGGACATCGGCCCCGGCGACCGACTCACAGCTAGCAGAGACGGCTGCTTATCTGGGTGAAATTAGCACATTGCCATCCACTTCCACCCCCTGCTCTGGTCACCTCAGCTGTCCAGGACCCCAGCAATAAACACTGGCTTCAGCTCGGAGCTAAACCCAAAGCCCTGAGTGGTTCATCACAGCCTCAATGCGCTCCCTGGACCTTGGTTGGGCCAACTAGCAAACGTCTAGCAACTGGAAAACGTCGGGGATTGACCAGACATGGCTGCACCTCCTCCCTTCCCCTTTTGCTGGAAAACAGATTCGACATCCTTTCCCTGGAAGATTTTCCCCACCTGGACGTTGATCTTCCTCCCATGGCCGCCCGTCCTCCTTCAGCAGCGGCCCAAACCCGCAAGCTCCGGATTAAAACTACTTTAGGTGTGCCAAACTATACACCAGCTCCAAAAAGAAGAGAGTGCATTACCCCGCCATCACTGCAACAACTACGGCAAAATTATCCACCATTTCAGAAGCCACCAACAAAGCCCCCCCAGACGACACTGGTAATTGGTGATTTGATAATGAGGAACGTCAGAAGCAGGTACTGTGTCACTAAATTTTTTTCCTGGGGCTAAAGTGTCAGACATTGAGGCGCTTACCCCTGACCTATTAAATGAATACCCCCACAATAAAACTGTCATTGTGCATGTTGGATGCAACAACATCCCAGATGAAGCGTCGGAGATCTTAAAGAGTGACTTCAGGAGCCTTCTGTCCACTCTTATGAACTGTGGCAGACGTGTGTTTATTTCTGGGCCATTGGCACCTTTTAGAAGAGGTTGCAATTATTTTAGCAGAACTCTCAGTGTTAATACCTGGTTGTGTTCTATATAACTTTTCCACCGGAGTGGTGGCTCAGTTGGTAGAGCATCCGTCCCACACCCGGGAGGCAGGGGTTCAAATCCCGGCTGGGTCATGCCGAAGACCATATAAAAGTGGAACTTCCTGCCGTCTAGCTTGGTGCTCAGCAATAATGGAATGGAGGAGGGAAATTTGTGGCGGCGCCTTGCATGGCAGCGGCCCTCTGATTCTACACTTGGGGTGTGTGTGATTAACACAGTAGATAGGTAAAACACAATCTTGTTCTACTATACATGACTGGATGTACAGTTGAATGACAATAAAGGGTGATTTAATTTAATTTAATTTTGATTTTAATTTAATTTAACATTGGTTTTGTAGACAATTTCTACCTGTTTTGGAACCGCCCATCATTTATGAGTCCAGATGGTAGCCATCCAAATAGACTTGGTGCACATGTTTTAAGGGGCAATCTGTTATATTCCATTCAGCGTTTTTTAGTACAGTGACTGAAATCTGGTGCGTTAACTCACCACGAAATTTCTGGTTCTGCCAACCAGCCCATCTTTGCTTCCACTTCTCATATTATTCCTATTAATCCAAATAAATCTCACTGTTTAGATCAGTCTTCAGTTCATAACCCCATCGAGATTGTGTCTGTCTCCCATTACCCAAAACATTTTAACCCAAGACAAATGCAACATAACTTGATAAATACACGCCTCTATGCAGCTCCTCCTCATCTGCCACCCCTCAACTTAGCCCCTGTCTTCCCCATCAGAGAACCTTTGTCTACTCCCCCCAAAGTTAATAAAAATATAATGTATAAGCATTCCAAAGTGATTAAACAAAAAGTTGGTAAAACTCAAATTAAACATCAGGTCTCTAAATTTAATGATTTGGCCACTCTTGCTCCTCATAATTTAAAAATTAAATGCGGTTTGTTAAATATTAGGTCTCTAACTCCCAAGTCTCTACGAGTCCATGATTTGTTAATTGATCATCAGATTGATTTAACCTCTTGCACTCCGGGCAATTTTCCTAAAAATGCCAAAAAATAACATGCCCAAAGTAAATCGAAAGCTGTTCTTCAACCTTTTGCAGCATCTTCATGGGGTTGGTCTCATTTAAAAGAAAACACTTTGAATTTTTTGGCAAAAAAACCATAATCTCTCTATGTGCTCTGGCCACTGAGTTACAGTCATCTAAACATACTGAACTTGAAGAAAAAAAATTTGGACACAGTGTTTTTTTGGATACAAATGCTTGCAAATAACACACAGCTGTCCGATCCGGCTGGAAAATGCAACAGAAATGTAGAACCAAGTGTTATCCAGCTGAGATCCAAATTTGGTAACAATACCACAAAAAATGAATATTTAACACAGCTTTGTTCTCAGGCTGTTCCCAGGCGTTTTGGAACTGTGCCAAATTGTGCCAAATGGCACAGTTTGGAAAAACGTCTGTAACTTTTGAATAATTCAATGTAGAAGCTTCATTTTAGGCTCAAAGGAAAGGTCACACTCAGGGCTGTGTGTGTGTGTGTGGGGGGGTCGTCCCCCCCCCCGCTACCAAGGACAGAGTTCGGCCCTCGCTACATGACGGATTACACTCGTTGCATGTTTCCACAGCAACGCTGTCACAGCGGCTTCCCCCCCCCCCCCTCGCTACTGTGTGTGTGTGGGGGGGGGTTGTCCCCCCCCCGCTTGCTACAGAGGATGGACTTCGGCCATCACTACACAACGGATTAGCCTTATGTGGTGATGTAGGACAGCAGTGCAATCACCGCGGCTCCCCCCCCCTCGCTGCAGAAGAATAGCGGGGGTGGGGGGGCGTTCACAGCCTGTACACTGTGAGCAACCCCTTGTACCGCGGCGCACGAACTTCAGACTTCGTGAACCGCACAGCTGTAATTTACTGATCGGTCAAAAGTCATTTTGGATTACAATTTTCAGGGATAGAGAATAATTTAGCTTACAACACCTTACCTCTTCACAGCGGAGTCTTGGCGAACTTGTCTTCCTCATTGTCAGACGAACGCGACGCTGGTCCGCTCTGGTTCTGGTCTCGCGACTCGATCAAAACATAATTCCATTATTGCGGTTTTGTGCTTCCATGATTGCGGTTTTTGGCGAACGATTTTTCAAAACAAATAACAGTAGTAATTAAAAAAAGACTGGCGAAGGCGTGTGTGTCACTCAGCCTTCGTCGTCAGCCTCCGTCGGTCTATGATCACCATGGAAGAAATCATAATGTCTACTCTGCTGGAACCAATACAAAATAAGCACCGCCTGTGGCCGAACATGCCGATCCACGAATGGCACTCCCTGTCATACAGGTTGCATTTGTGGATGGTCTCCATGCTGCTGGGTCTGTGGGGCTCTTCCTGTGTCCTTTTTTGATCCGCTCCAGCAGCCAGTCTTCACCCAGCCTTAAAAAAAAACAGCTCACGAACTTCTCTCCTTCAATTGGCTCACTGCATTCAAAGCGTTGGGAGGCGGGTCCTCCTTCCTAGGTTTTCATTCATTGGCTCTTCAAGGTTTCAGAAACCCAATTCAAGGCTCTTATTAGTCGAATGAGAGGTCAATCAGATGAACTAATCTGTTCGCGGCTGTGTTTGCAGCTTTTTTTTTCAGTGGCGCTTGGAGGCCACACCACCTACACCACCACCATCAATATCCTTATCATGCGTCATGCGCACGAGGGCGCACAAGTGCGCTCTCGTGCGCCCTCGTGTGCCCTAGAACGCAGAGACTTGCCCGCCCGTGGAACAACAGAGTGCAAGAGGTTAATATCCCTTACAGAGACTTGGTTAGGGCAAGAGGATTATGTTGGTTTAAATGAATCAACTTCCTCTGGTTATCTAAACTATCAAAATCCCAGAAGTTCTGGTCATGGAGGAGGAGTAGTGGCAATTTACCATTCTAAATTACTAGTTAATGTAAAGCAAAAAACATGTTTTAATTCCTTTGAGGGCCTGGTCCTCAGTATTGGGCATTTTAGCAATCTTAGCTTAAACCCAATTTTCTTTGCCATAGTTTACCGCCGTCCCTCAGCCTACTCAGAGTTTTTATCCGAATTTGTCGAATTCTTAGCTGATTTAGTGCTGAAATCAGATAGAATAATTATAGTAGGGGATTTTAATATACATGTTGATGTAGATAGTGACTGTCTTAATAAGGCATTTAATTCAGTATTCAACTTGATGGGGTTTTCCCAGAAAGTAGAAAATTCTACCCATTATCTCCACCACACATTGGACCTTGTTCTGACATATGGCATAGAAATAGAAAATCTGGTAGTGTCTCCTCATAATCCTGTACTGTCAGACCATTGTCTGTTAACCTTTGATTTCACAATTTCCTGACTATTTGATTCCTAAAGAAAAATATTACTACAGCAGATGCCTTTCAGATGATGATGTTACCAAATTTATGCAGATTGTCTCCTCTATATCATGTGTCAACATAACGGAAATAAGTGATGGAGAGCTTACTCCTTCCATAATTGATAGCATGGTAGATAGTGTTACAGCTTCTCTGCATCAGACTCTAGACTTGGTGGCCCCTTTAAAAAAGAAAAAGTCCAATCAGAGCTTTCTAACCCCTTGGTTTAACACAGAAACTCGTAGCTTAAAACAGAAAACTCATCAGTTAGAAAGAAAATGGCATTCCACTAATTTAGATGAAATCTATTTAGCTTGGAGAAATCATCTTTTAATTTATAAAAAAAAAGATCTCTTAGAAAAGCTAGAGCAAGTTATTACTCTGCATTAATAGAAGAGAACAAGAATAATCCCAGGTTTCTTTTGAACACTGTAGCCAGGCTGACAAAGAGTCAGGACTCTGTCAATCCTTGCATTCCCCTAGAGCTTACTAGTCAGGACTTTTTGAACTTTTTCAATCATAAAATTTCATCTATTAGAGATAAAATCAGTCAGATTTTTCCCACTGTAAACTTAAGTACAGTAACTACTACAACTCCTTCAACTGATATCTGTTTGGATAAGTTTACTCCAATTGACCTTTTAGAGTTAGATAAAATAATTTCCTCATCCAAGCCTTCAACTTGTCTTTTAGATCCTATTCCTACCAGGTTATTGAAAAAAGTTTTCCCATTTATTGATAGCCGTATTCTATAAATGATCAATTCCTCTTTAACATTAGGCCATGTACCGCAGGATTTTGAAACTGCTGTAATTAAACCCTTACTCAAAAAGCCAACGCTGGATCCAGGAGTTTTAGCTAACTATTGACCAATCTCTAATCTGCCTTTCATTTCAAAAATCTTAGAAAGAGTTGTTGCTACACAATTATTTGACCACTTGCAGGGAAATGGTTTATTTGAAGAGTTTCAATCTGGGTTCAGAATCCATCACAGTACTGAAACAGCCTTAGTGAAGGTCACTGATGACCTCCTTATCGCATCTGATAATGGACTTGTTTCTGTACTTGTCCTTTTAGATCTTAGTACAGCCTTTGATACTATCAACCATGATATTCTACTTGATAGATTAAAACACTATGTTGGACTTGATGGAACTTTGCTGCAGTGACTTAGATCTTATTTGTCTGATAGGCTTCAATTTGTTCATGTCAATAATGAGTTTTCTTCCAACTCTAACCTGAGTCATGGAGTTCCACAGGGATCTGTGCTAGGCCCTACTCTTTTTAGTTTATATATGCTTCCGTTAGGCAACATCATTAGAAAGCACTGTATACATTTTCATTGTTATGCAGATGACACACAATTATACTTGTCAGTGAAGCTAGATGATAGTATTCAACTAGCCAAGTTAGATGCCTGTCTTAAGGAAATCAAAGCTTGGATGACTTGTAATTTTCTGCTGTTAAACTCAGATAAGACTGAAGTCATTCTTGTTGGTCCAGAAAACCTTAGAAATACCTTTCCAAATCAAACTATTAGTTTGGATGCGGTTACTCTTTCTCTGAATAGTTCTGTGAGGAACCTTGGAGTTATTTTTTGATCAAGATGTTTTTCAATTCACATATAAAATTTGTTTGTAAGACTGCCTTCTGTCATTTGCGTAATATTGCCAAGATTAGGAGCATCTCGTCTCAGAGTGATGCTGAGAAACTGATCCACGCTTTTGTTAGCTCTAGATTAGATTATTGTAACTCTTTATTATCAGGTTGCCTTAAAATAGCTTTAAAAAGTCTTCAGTTGATCCAAAATGCTGCAGCAAGAGTTTTAACAGGTACTAGAAAGAGAGATCATATCTCTTCGGTTCGGGCCTCCCTTCATTGGCTTTCCATAGAGTTTAGAATTAAGTTTAAAAACCTTCTTCTCAGTTACAAAGCTCTTAACAATCAGGCCCCTTTTTATTTAAAAGATCTGATATTACCCTATCATCCTAACAGAGCACTACTCTCCCAAAATGCTGGATTACTTGTAATACCTAGAAGAGGAAGAGGAACAGGGTCAGGGTCACCAACGGCAGTGGAATCCGGCGAGGCGAGCTCAGGCACAGCTGACGGCTGCACCCAGCTCTCCCCACCAAGTGCCAGGCAAGATCTCTCCAACACAGAAACAATGAAAACAAAGGAGAGTACTTGCCTGAGCTCAAGTTCCACTGCCGCCCAGTACTCCGTCGATCCAGATTACGATGTCTTGGACCCGGCTCTCTAGAGGTCCAGCTTGGTCTCTGCTGTGGTGGCCCCAGCAGCAGGCATGATGGACAATGCAGTCCCGGAACCCCCTGGTGATGTGACCAATGCAGGTGGCTCGCCCAGCGTTGTGACAGGAGAGCCGCTCCTTGTTGGTACTGAATCCTGCACAGTTGAAGCCCGGGGATGCTTCCTTGTTGGCGCAGGCTCCGGATTGCAGGCAGACCTCCTTCTCCATCTGGATCACGGCTGCGGGGCTGGAACCAGGTTTTCCAGGGCCACAGGCTCCTCCTCCGTCCAGTAGCTTAATCCCGGAACCGGCGGACACTCAGGGGGTATTGGAGGAGACACAGAGAGAGCAGGTGAAGTCTTTGTGGCTACAGCAGGCGGTGAGGACTCAGTGGACTGCAATAACTGAGCCTCACCCCCGGGATTCAGGCAAGATAATTCATGTGGTAATGTTGGAGAATGAAAAAAACACTTGCCTGTGTTCCCGGGGTCCGATGTCTTCTGCTGTAGCCAGTGTGGAATCAGCCTTCTCCATGACTACAGTTGTTGCGGGCCCCTCAGAGGAACGTTGAGGAGCTGGCCCTGCAGGCACGGTGGTGGGGGGAGCTGAGTAATGGCGGGAGAGTTGTGACGACTGGACCCAGTGACTCACCTCCATCCGCTTCGGTATGACCGTGTCACGGGGAGGAGTGGAGGTCTGCGCTGGGAGGCGGCATCTACAGGCTGGAGGAGCAGGAGCTGGAGCCTGGTGAGAACCCGATTGGACCAAGGCTCCAGAGCGCCTTCCTGTCGGTGCCAATCTAGGCTTCCTGATGGAATTCTTTTCCAACTCATGGTGCTCCCGTTGCAGAGCCGACATCAGGGATATTCTTTCCCTGCCCTCAGCATGCTCCGAAAGGCAAAGATGACGCAGCACAGCCGCCTCCGCAAAGTCCAGGTACTACAAAGTGTCTTTCGGGGTGGAATAATGATGAGCTATGGCTAGAAGGTCATCTATCTCCATTAGAGCCTGGCAAAGCTCAAACCCCAGGCTCATTGGCTTCCCCGTCCCAATCGCTGCCATTCCAGAAAAACAGGCACCCAAAAAAAGGGGAAAAATAGAACAGTAGAAAAAAGAAAAAATGGCAAACTCATAGCCGCTGGCACCTACTGGCCATGATCTACTGTCATAATTGGCCCTTGCAGGGCAGGAATAAGGCACCACTCGCCTGCTATGAGTTTGCACATTTATTAAGGAGAACACAAAATAACCACGAAGGGCGACTTACAAAAAGGCAAAGAACGAAGACCACAAAGGGTGATTACAGAAAAATGCAACAAAGGAAAACCATGAGAGCTTACTTACAATTACACTGATGAGGCTGAGTACAAGGCAGAGAATAAGAACAGGAATTAGACAGGGGAATTCCTGTCTGCACAATGCTAGGTCGCGGCGAGGAATGAACCTCGCCAGCGAGCTTAAATAATAATAATAATAGGGGACGACCAAAATGTGAACCAGGTGTGGATGCATGAGTGAGAAAATAATTAAAGATAACTAACAGCTGTGACAACCCGCGAAAAGAACTGACAGGAGGAAGTGACAAGCGTAGCTGTCAAAATAAAAGCACAACCATAAAAGATGAAACTCAAGATCAAATACATATACAGAAAAGCGCAAAAACCAAAAGAACCGAATGCAGCACAGATCCGCGCTCGGCATCATGACACTAAACTGCTGAATGTTCCAGTGAGCACTGTTGGAGCCATCATTTGAAAGCGGAAAGAACACCATTTTACCATAAACCAGCCATGACCAGGAGCTCCTCAAAAGATTTCTTACAGAGGAGTCAAAAGAATTATCAGAAATGTTATCCAAGAGGCAAAGACCACTCGTGGAGAGCTCCACAAAGACCTGGAGTTAGCAGGCACTGGTGTTTCGAAGAAAACAATAAGTAATGCACTCAACCAACATGGGCTCTATGCCCACTCACCTTGCAAGACTCCATTGCTGAAGAAAAGTGTGTTGAAGCTCATTTAAAGTTTGCCGCACAACATTTGGTCAAGCAAGTAAAACACTGAGAGAATATAGTCTGGTCAGATGAGACCAAAATTGAACTTTTTGGATGCCACAGCAGTTTGAGTTTAATGTTTATTTGAAAGGGACGTTACATACTAATGAACATTAATACAAATGTAAGTATGCCAGATTTAGCAATACTGCTAATTTACATCTGTAGTCTCCCAGCAGGTCACAAAAACACACAAACAAGCAAACACGAGCAGAAAAACTGCAATGAAACTGTACAAAGTGCAGAGTTAAGGTGCTACAAAACAAAATATTCAAATGTCAGATGTGTGAAGTGTTGTGTATGTGTACACACACATGCACCCAAGCACCTCACAGCAACAACAGACAGTAACAAACAAGAGGCGGGGCATATGTGTGTGAGGCACGGGCACATATATATATATCCGTATGCCACAGAGCAACTATTAGTTATGCGTACAGTTTTTGTTGTTTAAAAGCCAATTTTTACAATAAATAAAATAAATAAAAAATAAAAAAATAAAATAAAATAAAAGTGTTTGGTGTGATACATTCTGTGATGCAGGTGGTATGTTATTCCAGATTCTGGTGCTCCTCATGGATAGCACAGATTGAGCAAATGAGGTGCACGTCTGTGGGGGACCTCACAGTCTCCTCTAGTGATTGCTCTGGTGGTTGTACCAGTGACAGTTCTCTGTTTAACATATTCTCCCAGGGGGTGGGAGTTGGGGGTGCATAGCCATTTAATATTTTACATAGATTGAACAGGCAAATTTGAGAGCTTTATTATTTTCAAAAGACAGAAGATTGTATTGATTGTAAATGTGAAAGCAATGATATGTGGGATCTTTCTTGTCAAGGATTTTTATGGCTTTTTTGTATAAAGATTCAGTGGGTTTGATTATGGTTACACCAGTTAGTGTCCAGTTGGTAAAACAGTAATTGATGTATGAGAAGATCATTGCATGCAGAAACATTTTGGCTGCATTAATTGTCAGTGATGATCTAATTTGTTTAAAATTTCTTAGATTGAATTTGATTATGCCTGAGATTTTTTTGATTTGTTTAAAGGTTAATGACGATTTGGATGAGAAATGGCACTGCACATCCCATCATGGTGTGGGGGTGTTTTTCAGCAAATTGTACAGGCAGACTTCATATAACTGAAGGAAAGATGAATAGACAAATGCACAGAGACATGTCCTTGATAAGAACTTGTTGCCATCTGCCAAAATGCTGAAGATGAAACAAGGGTGGACATTTCAGCAAGATGATGATCCCAAACACACAGCCAATGAAACTCTCAACTGGCTCCAGAGAAGGAAAATAAAACTGCTAGAATGGCCCAGTCAGTCACCTGACCTGAATCCAAATGAAAATCTGTGGAACAAACTGAAGATCAGAGTTCATAGAAGACACCCACAGAACCTCCAAGATTTGAAGACAGTCTTTGTGAAAGAATGGGCTAAAATCACTCTACTTACCAACAAAGTCTTTTCTACTAAATATTAAATGAATTTCACCAAGTGTGTTCAATGCTTATTCCCTGGGTCATTCTGCTTTATTAAATATAACTTGCTTTGTGAACACATTTGCCTTGATTTCTTTGTATGTACGGATTACTTGGGTTGTCATTGATATCTGGTGAAAATCTCAGGTTAATGGCTCCACCAGAAATATGTTTAATGGAAAAAATGTTGACGTGTTCAGTACTTACAGTGATGTGAAAAAGTGTTTGCCCCCTTCCCGATTTCTCATTTTTTGTGTGTTTGTCACACTTAACCCTTATTGTGGCAAGATTTCATGGACAGATAGCACCCCCACTGCCACAGGCGCAGTGCTGCGCCTGTCATGTGATGTTACATGACGTGGCCAAAAACTCCCTAGTTGATTTAAGTTGTACAAAGGATTCAACCTCACAAGGTGGCAGACATGTATAACTTACTGCTCTTGCTTTGGAGGACTTACTGTATGGCGGATATAGAACCATCCTGAAACCTCACCAGAGAAGAAGAGTTTGTAAACAAATCTAGATCTTACTTGATCGCAAGACTGAGGAAGCATTTGCTCCCGAATTTGCCAACTATGATTCTAAAAAGAGATTATTTAGCTTATGAAGGTAAATATCTACATTTTGTTATAACAGAGGGTGGGTGCAGCTGGTTGATGTTCACCTGCTATTGACGCCATCGCCATGTGACTGGGTAGAACAATCGTGCCGGTTCCATGTCATCATATACGATAAATAGTGGCGGAATAAAAGCAAAATTGAGGTGGAATAATCATAACAGCTTCTGGATGTGGGAGAGAATGCGAAAATGACCAACAGAAGGAAAAATAACGACCAGGATGAACGAAAATGGACGAAGTGAGAGCCACCTGGCCAGCAGTAAGTGACGAATTTGTTTGTTTGTTTACATTGTAACTGATTTTCTGGTTCATATACTTTGAAGATAAGATAACAAAATGCCCAAAACAAAAAAAAACGGTGACAAAAAACAAAGCCATTCTTTGTGTAAATATGTCCAAAGTCCACTTTTGACTGAAAGTTATGTAATTCAATATGACTGCCGTGGCATTATGCAAATTAGATGTGTAAATTTACTTCTATCTCAAACTTTGGATAATATTCTACAGCTTTCTAATTGACAGTAAGCCATTATCTCTTACCACTTTCAAGTTATAACCTTGGAAAACTCTGATATCTGAACTGAATATTTTCTTGAAAAAAATCTTGACCACTAGGGGCTTATGTCGCAATAGAGTGCCTGTGGCAGACATTGGTTTAAATGTTTCAGATCATCAAACAAATTTAAATATTAGACAAAGATAACACAAGTAAACACAAAATGCAGTTTTTAAATGAAGGTGCTTATCATTAAGGGTAAAAATAATCCAAACCTACATGGCCCTGTGTGAAAAAGTGATTGCCCCCTAAACCTAATAACTGGTTGGGCCACCCTTAGCAGCAACAATTGCAAACAAGCATTTGCGATAACTGGCAATGAGTCTTTTACAGCACTGTGGAGGAATGGTGGCCCACTCATCTTTGCAGAATTGTAATTCAGCCACATTGGAGGGTTTTTGAGCATGAACCACATTTTCAAGGTCATGCCACAGCATCTCAATTGGATTCAGGTCACGACTTTGACTAGGCCACTCCAAAGTCTTCATTTTGTTTTTCTTAAGCCATTCAGAGGTGGACTTGCGGATGTGTTTTGGATCATTGTCCTGCTGCAGAACCCAAGTGTGCTTCAGCTTGAGGTCACGAACAGATGGCCAAACATTCTCCTTCAGGACTTTTTGGTAGACAGCAGAATTCATGGTTCCATTTACCACAGCAAGTCTTCCAGGTCCTGAAGCAGCAAAACAGCCCCAGACTATCACACTACCACCACCATATTTTACTGTTGGTATGATGTTCCTTTTCTGAAATGCCATGTTACTGTTATGCCGGATGTAATGGGACACACACCTTCCAAAAAATTCAACTTTTGTCTCATGAGTCCACAGAGTATTTTCCCCAAAGTCTTGGGGATCATCAAAATGTTTTCTGGCAAAACTGAGATGAGCATTTATGTTCTTTTTGCTCAGCAGTGGTTTTCATCTTGGAACTCTGTCATGCAGGCCATTTTTGCCAAGTGTCTTTCTTATGGTGGAGTCTGGAGTGAGGCCTGCAGTTCTTTGGATGTTGTTGTGGGGTCTTTTGTGACCTCTTGGATGAGTTGTCGCTGCTCTCTTGGGGTAATTTTGGTCGGCCAGCCACTCCTGGAAAGGTTCACCACTGTTCCATGTTTTCATTATATGTGGATAATGGCACTTACTGTTGTTCCCTGGAGTCCCAAAGCTTTAGAAATGGCTTTATAACCTTTTCAGGCTGATCAATGTTAATTACTTCATTTCTCATTTGTTCCTGAATTTCTTTGGCTCGCAGGATGATGTCGAGCTTTTGAGGATCTGATGGTCTACTTCACTTTTTCAGGAAGGTCCTATTTAAGTGATTTATTGATTGAGAACAGGAGTGGCAGTAATCAGCCCTGGGTGTGTCTAGAGAAAGTGAACTCAGCTTTCCAAAGATGTGATAAACCACAGTTAATTTATGTTTTAACATTGTGTGTGTGTGTGGGGGGGGGCAATCACTTTTTCACACAGGGCCATGTAGGTTTGGAATTTGCTTTACCCTTAATAATAAACACCTTCATTTAAAAACTGCATTTTGTGTTTACTTGTGTTGTCTTTGTCTAATATTTAAATTTGTTTGATGTTCTGAGATATTTAAGTGTGACAAACATACAAAAAAATGAGAAATCAGGAATGGGGCAAAAACTTTTTCACACCACTACTGTACAGCAGTAGATGGTGGTGTGACAGTTTTGTAAATATTGATATACAGATGTGTTCAGAGTGGGATTAGTATGATTTGTGCAAAGTTTGGTCCAAATCAGACAAGGATTGCCTGAACTGTAACTATCATGTTTTGCATGGTGAGGAAGCCATTGAAGCATGCTGGTCACCATGGAAACAGTTCTGTACTATGTACATGTACTGTCACTGAGCCCTAGTCATTCCTTCATGTCATTTTTTCACCTGGTAAGAGAAAACTAAAGAAAAGAAAGAAAACAGTTTTCAGCAATTCTTCCTTTAACCACTAGGTGGCGCTATATCGTTTGTCAGGTAATTTTATGTAGACGCGTTTAGGGCAGGACTATTTTCCATCATGGAAACTTTGGTGGACATTGGACAAGTTGTGCTCATGTTACAGCTGTTTGATGTTGTAAGAGGAGGAGTCAAATTTCACCATGGTGTCGTGGCCACACCTTTTGAGATTGTGACTCACATTTGATAACTTTTAATGGCCAATGCCTATAGATGCTGCCATGTGAAAATGAGCTCAATGGGAGCAGGCCCCCAGGAGGAGTTTGTTCAAATGCAAGTGGTGCAGTACTTCCCGTGAGCAGTAGGTGGTGCTGTAAGTTTTGGCAACCATTTTGACTAAGGAGTGTGGAGGGTTGGACTAATATCCATGGTAGAAAATTGGGTGAAAACTGGATGAAGTTTGTGCTGTAGCTGTCTATGAATATTGTTCTATATAACTGTTTGGAATTGGACTGATATCCAAAATATCGAATTTGGTTTAAATCCGACATTGCATACCGGAGTTATTGCTGTCAGAATGGTCATAGAATGATCATGGCGAGGCATCAAACTTTTCCATGCACATATAGCCAAATCTTCGAGCTTTTAGAAAAGTTTTCAATCACTTTTAATGGCACATGGCTATAGATAATTGTCACCACAAATGAGCTCAATCGGACTAAAACCCTAGGACGAGTTCAAGCAAATGTGTGAGGTGGAAATTTGGTCACCGCCACTTCCTGCCAAAATGGTCGACTTCCTGTTGGGTGTAGACCATTACTTCTATGGAGTTTTTTGCATGTCTTGACATGATAAACATCTCACCCAATTTTCATCTTTCTACGCGAAAGTAAGCATGTGCCACTCCCCATTGACCTCACATGTTTGGTGGCACTGTCGAGCCATTTTTGTGGGGTCATTCATATTTCCTCCAAAATATTCAATTTTTTTCCAGTCTTGAGGTCCCTGCAAAAAATGGTGAGTTTTCATGCTCGGTCACTACCCCAAACATGAGATCTTAGATGGGGAAGACAAAAAAAAAAATAAAAAAAAAAAAATCCAACAAATACAATAGGGCTCTCACCCACTGACTTTGTCAATGGTTCGGGCCCTAAAAATTCTAACAATTACAATAGGGCTCTTGCCCACTGACGTTGTCAGTGACTCGGGCCCTAATGATCACAGTAATTCATTATGATCAGACGCTTTCAAAGTGTGTGATAGCCTTCTGACTGTCAGAGATAAAATGGAATTTCGTGAGGCTCAATCCAGACGGAACAACTTGGTGATTGAAGGAATTGTGGAGTCACCTGGAGAGACCTGGACCAAAACGGAGGAAAAAATGAAGATTTTCTCAGAAAAAACTTCAGTTGTTGTAGGCAATTGAAGTGGAGACAGCTCATCGCCTAACGGCGAAAGACCAAAGCCCGTAGTTGTGAAGCTTCTGCAGAACAAAGACAGAGTGGAGATTCTCCAACGGGCTAAAGCTCTCAAAGGAACTAAAATATTCTTTAATGAAGATTACATTGATGCTGTAAAGAGAAAAAGGAAAGCGTTAATACCAGATCTGACAGTTGCAAGAGCAAAAGGGGACATTGCATATCTACGCTAACATTAACTGATTGTTCATCCACGCCAGCCATGCAGTAGTATGCCCAAACCAACATAGGGATTTAACCATGAAGCAGGTATGAAAACTCCTTCACGACAGCTAGCAAATCTAACATTCATCCATCAGTTAATGATATTCTTCAAAGACAAAATCTCCAGGAACTAAGTACTTTTCAATATACTGACCATCATCAACAGGATTTACAAAATGACATTGACCCTGATAATAACTTTTTCTTTAATATTAACAATAACTGCCTTTATTACGCTGAGGAACAGTTTACCAATGTCAAGACAGAAAATAAACTTTCAATAATTCACTTTAACAACAGAAGCCTGTATGCTAACTTTGAGAATATCAGAAATTACCTCAGTCAGTTATCACAACCTTTTAACATAATAGCAGTTTCTGAAACATGGTTCAGCACTGATAGAGGTGTGAACTTTGGTATAGAAGGTTATGAACTGGTATATAAGAACAGGGGAAAAAAAGCCGGGGGTAGTGTTGCAGTTTGTTGATAATAAATTTAACTTTAAGGTGGTGGAGGAGATGTCAGCTGTGGTGGATAATTTGTTGGAGTGTGTTACAATTGAAATTCTTGTGGAAAAAAGAAAAATGTCATAATAAGCTGTATATATAGAATATCAGGTTCTTGTATTGAGGCATTTACTTGTTATGGAAGAAAACTTCACAAGAAAGAATCATAAGATATTGTTCATCTGTGGTGATTTCAATATTGATTGCACAAATTGGCACATTACTTTATCAATGCAATGTACAGCCTGAGCCTATTTCCTCAAATCATTCAGCCCATCCGAATTACTTCCCATTGTGCAACTTTGATTGATAATATATTTTCCAGTAGTTTAGACAACAACATGGTGAGTGGATTGCTGACAAATGATATCAGTGACCACCTGCCAGTATTTTTAATTTATGATGATAAATGAATGAATGAATGAATGAATCTTTATTTCGGATAGATTAAAAGTAAAGATTAAAAAAAGAACAATATAACAAAGGGGGAAAAAATCCAACTAAGTCAAATCAAACAATAACTCCTCTGATTATACAGTTCAACATAAGTTATCCGAAATGGGTGATGGCTGAAGCCGCAGCTTATATTGCCCACCCATATTCCATCCAAGAATTCAAAAGAAAAACAAAACAAGAGCGATTACAATTCAGAACAAAGCTAAGACGAAATATGACAAAAAACTAAGCAACAACACAACACAGACTGGATATGACAATTCTTATGTGATTTTACATGTCATCTTGTATATATGTTTGGAGTATTTCTTCCTTTAGTTTTTGTTAAATTGTCCAAGCGTTGTACATGATTTTAATTCAGGTCCAAAAGTGTTCCATTATCTGACTCCTTGCACTGAAACACAGTGTTGCTTGGTGGTAGTTCTCACTGAAGGTTTTTGAAATATACACTACCGTTCAAAAGTTTGGGGTCACCCAGACAATTATTTTGTATTTTCCATGAAAAGTCACACTAATTTACCACCATGAGTTGTAAAATGAATAGAAAATATAGTCAAGACATTGACAAGGTTAGAAATAATTATTTGTATTTGAAATAATAATTTTTTCCTTCAAACTTTGCTTTCGTCAAAGAATCCTCCATTTGCAGCAATTACAGCATTGCAGACTTAACATGATTGCACAAGGGTTTTCTAATCATCCATTAGCCTTCTGACGCAATGAGCAAACACATTGTACCATTAGAACACTGGAGTGATAGTTGCTGGAAATGGGCCTCTATACACCTATGTAGATATTGCACCAAAAACTAGACATTTGCAGCTATAATAGTCATTTACCACATTAACAATGTATAGAGTGTATTTCTGATTAGTTTAAAGTTATCATCATTGAAAAAAGTGTTTTTCTTTCAAAAATAAGGAAATTTCTAAGTGACCCCAAACTTTTGAACGGTAGTGTACATGTTCCTCTGAAATGATATTGTTTCTCCCTTATTTGGAACAACTTTTGGATATTTTGCAGGCAGTGATAGATTCTTCACTTTAAACATTATTACTGCAGTTTTAAAGTCAACCAGATCTTTCAACTTGAGAGCTTTTAATTTAAGAAAAAGTGGGTTTGTTGGTTCCCTGTAAACAGCTTTGTTTATTATTCTGATAGCTCTCTTCTGAAGCATAAAGACTGGATATACAGACGTGGACAAAATTGTTGGTACCCCTCTGTTAATGAAAGAAAAACCCACAATGGTCACAGAAATAACTTGAATCTGACAAAAGTGGTAATAAATAAAAATTCTATTAAATTAACCAATGAAAATCAGACAATGCTTTTGAATTGTGGTTCAACAGAATTATTTTAAAAAAACAAACTCATGAAACAGGCCTGGACAAAAATGATGGTACCCCTAACTTAATATTTTGTTGCACAACCTTTTGAGGCAATCACTGCAATCAAACGATTTCTGTAACTGTCAATGAGGCTTCTACACCTCTCAGCAGGTATTTTGGCAAACTGCTCCAGTTGTCTCAGGTTTGAAGGGTGCCGTCTCCAGAAGGCATGTTTCACCTCCTTCCACAGATGTTCAATAGGATTTAGATCAGGGCTCATAGAAGGCCACTTTAGAATAGTCCAATGTTTCACTCTTAGCCATTCTTGGGTGTTTTTAGCTGTGTGTTTTGGGTCATTATCCTGTTGCAAGACCCATGACCTGTGACTGAGACCAAGCTGTCTGACACTGGGCAGCACATTAATCTCTAGAATACCTTGATAGTCTTGAGATTTCACTGTACCCTGCACAGATTCAAGACACCCTGTGTCAGATGCAGCAAAGCAGCCCCAGAACATAACAGAACCTCCTCCATGTTTCACAGTAGGGACAGTGTTCTTTTCTTGGTATGCTTCATTTTTGCATCTGTGAACATGGAGCTGATGTGTCTTGCCAAAAAGTTCCAGTTTTGTCTCGTCTGTCCATAGGACATTCTCCCAGAAGCTTTGTGGCTTGTCAACATGCAGTTTGGCAAATTCCAGTCTGGCTTTTTTATGATTTGTTTTCAACAGTGGTGACCTCCTTGGTTGTCTCCCATGAAGTCCACTTTGGCTCAAACAACGACGGATGGTGCGATCTGACACTGATGTACCTTGACCTTGGAGTTCACCATGAATGTGTTTAGAGGTTGTTCTGGGCTCTTTTGTTACCATTCGTATTATCTGTCTCCTCCTACGGCCATGTCCAGGGAGGTTGGCTACAGTCCCGTGGATCTTAAATTTCTGAATATGTGCAACTGTAGTCACAGGAACATCAAGCTGCTTGGAGATGGTCTTATACCCTTTACCTTTAACATGCTTGTCTATAATTTTCTTTCTAATCTCCTGAGACAACGCTCTCCTTTGCTTCCTCTGGTCCATGTTTAGTGTGGTACACACCATGTCAACAAACAGCACAGTGACTACTTGTCACCCTTTAAATAGGCCGACTGACTGATAACAAGTTTGTAGACACCTGTGATGTTAATTAGAGGACACATCTTGGTTGAACATGTCCCTATGGTCACATTATTTTCAATCTTTTCCAGGGGTACCATCATTTTTGTCCAGGCCTGTTTCATGAGTTTGTTTTTTAAAATAATTCTGTTGAACCACAATTCAAAAGCACTGTCTGATTTTCATTGGTTAATTTCCATAGAATCCTTATTCTATTTTCATCAACACTGTTGAAGAAAGAGAAAGTATAGATATTGTTAATAAATGTAAGGGTAAAACCTCTATTGATTGTGATGATATTGACATGAAGACTGTGAAATGGGTTATTGATGGTGTTTCCAAACCACTGACTTGTGTCATGAACTGGGGTGGACTTGCAGCCCAGTTCCATGGCATTGTGGCTGCCTTGTCTTTAAGTATATTTTGATTTCCTATTTTGCCCTCAGGCACCTCCTTGGGAGCCTTGAGGACTTCTCAGCTCCCTGACAGATCACAGCCGTGCCCCCCTCTCCTGCTAGTTACACCAGCTGTGTGTCATGATAGTTTGTGATTACTCTTCTGTTCATTCACGCACGCACACACACATGCTCCCTCTCACTACTCACACCGGCATTCACTCCCGTCACTATGTGTGGCATTATTTAAGGCTTGTGGCCGCTGGAGTGAATTGCTGGATCATTGTCGGGCCTGTGTTATCTCCACAGTGTTTTTCTGTTGTGTTGATGCATGCATGACTAGACGCCCTGCCTGTTTTTGGTACCGCTTCCCTCTGCATGACATCTGTTTTCTCCTCTTCTGTTTTTGCAGGTTGGCTCTGGGATTCCATCCACGGATGTCTTTGTTCCCGGCTCCAGTGAGTATTCCTGTGCCCGCCACTTCCAGTTCCGTCATAGAGGTGCTTGGGTGTCCAGGCTGCCTTTCTCCCGCTGTCAGTTCCACCTGAAGCACTTTGGGTTCCCTGGGCTTACTCACTGGCAAGCTGAGGAGCGTCTCGTGAGTCTCCCAGAGCCTCCTTGCCGTTTTGGTATTTTCTGTTGTTGTTGGACTGTTTGCTTTCTTGTTTTTGCCCAATAAATTGCACACAACGTCTCCTGCATGTGGATTTGACTCTTTCCTCCGTGTGCTGTGTAAAAGCGCACAGGGAATCACAACAGAATGATCTGGCCAGTTTAAAATCCAGCGGAGATGTTGTGTGTGTGTTTTTTCACCTTTTTGTGTTTTCCCTTTCTCGTTCAGTAGCCCTCCAGCTTGGATTTTTCTTTTTTCAGACTGAACCCGGAGGAGTGCGCAGTGGCCGAGCGAGCGGTGAACTTCGCTTCCTGGGTTTGTGCCATGCACTCTCCGGAGATAAATTTTTATTTGCTTGACATTGCTGTTGGGGTGATGCAGACATGCCCCAGCCTTTGGAAGCATCCGGGGCTGGTGCCGCTGCTCACCCAAATTTGTGAATCCCGACAGCACTTTAAGGAAGCGGTAAGAGGGTCCTCCACAGCACCACCAAGGCAGCCTAAGAAGCGCTCCCTGAGGCCGAATGCCCAGCACACGCTTCCCAGGCCGGTGTCCTCTTCTCCCCATCAGACTCGCCATCCTACTCCCGGGGAGACGGAGCAAGACGCCAAGACAGCGGCTGACGTCATCACCAGCCAGGAATTCAGGCAAGTGCTACAACAATCCCTATCACCTGATGTGGTATGCCAGATTCCTTTGGAGGAGCTCCAGATTTTGCAATCCACTGGGGCTCTCCCGTCAGCTGCTGTCACTGCTCCTCATTCCTTTGTCTCTGTTTCCCCTGATTCCTCACTGGTCCCAGGAGGGAGTAGCTGGATGCTGGAGGAGCCAAAGGAGTGGGAAGAGCCAACTTTGTGGCGAAAGAACCATCCTTTGTCGAAACATCGGAAGAAACCCTCCTCTTCATCGACGGCCATAGATCAGACGTCATCCTCGACAATTCCTGCGGCAGAGCCTATCCCCGTGCCAGCTGTTCCGTCAGCCTGTGCCATCTCAGCCCTGGCCGCAGCCCAGGTTGCCGAGACGTCTCTTCCTGCTGCAGTGAGATTTAGTGAGGGTTCTCCAGACATTCCCACTGCTGACTCGCCTGAGCCGGTTCCTCCTCCGTCCTCTGAGGGGCCCGCTACAGTCATCGATGCAGAGGAGGATGGCAGCTTGTCGCCAGCAGCAGATAACATCCAGGCCCGGGAGGTCAGGCAAGTGATTTTTTTATTCCATTTCCTATAATAATGAGGAACCTTGTCTGTCTCTGGGGAGAGAGCCTCAGGGTAGGCAGTCACCTGAGTGCTCTTCCCCAGCTGCTGTTGCCAAAAACTCATTGATCCCCTCCGTGTCTCCTCCCTATCTTCCTGAGTGCCCACTGGAACCAAGCCGCAGGACAGTGAAGGAGCTCATGGCCCTGGATGATCCTAGACCAAAGCCAGCACGGAGTGGACCCCCAGCCGTCACGCCAGAGAAACTGCCTGTGTGGGGGGTTCGCCTGGGGGCACCGGGACTGCCATCACCATCATGCCTGCTGTGGAAGCTGCCGCAGCAGAGTCAACACCTGAGTGGGACCTCCAGCAGACCGGGTCCAAGACGTCATCATCTGGATCAACGGAGTCCTGGATGGCGGTGGAGCTCAAGTGCAGGCAAGTGTTCTCTTTTGGGGTTTTTTTCCTGCCCATTCTAGAGCAATTGTCCCTGGCTCTTGGTGAGGACAGCCAGGTGCAGCCGGCCGCTGCACCTGAGTTCGCCTTGCCAGGCTCAACCGCCACCGGCGACCCTAAACTTTTTCCCTCTCCAATCTCTCCTGAGCCTTCCCCTAGGGTTGCCAGAGAGGATCCACCACTGCCAGGAGTCTCCATGGAACCGGTCCAACTTACCCGTGACGACAGAGGTCCAGCTTCCCTGGCGGAGGTCGACCCAGGGGGTCCGCCTCAACCTGAGACCTCCTTGAATGTAGCGCCTCCCCAGCCTGAAGATTCGGAACGACCTGAATCGTCGGAGTCCTGGATGGCGGTGGAGCCTGAGTTCAGGCAAGTGCGCTCTTTAATTTCTCTCCTGCCAGTTTCTGAGCAATCTTGTCTGACTCTTGGTGAGGAGAGCCAGGGACAGCTAGCCACTACACCCGGGCTCACCTCGGCGGGCTCTGCCAGTGACCCTGAACCTATACCTCTCTCCACTGTGTCTGAGCTTCCTTCTAGGGTCTCTGGAGAGTGGTCAATACCATCTGAAGCCGCCAAAGACCCAGGTTTGTTGCCCGAGGTCATGGAGATCCCTGCTTCCCTTTGCTGGGGAGGTCACTGTGGGAGCAATGTGGTCCCTGACGGGGACGACCACAGGTGCAATGATGCTCCAGCCGGAGCCCACCGCGGGTGCTACAGAGCTCCAGCTGGAGCCCACTGCGGGTGCAATGATGGCCCAGTTGGGGTTCACTGTGGGTGCAACGGTGCTCCGGTCGGAGCCCACTGTGGGTGCTACAGAGCTCCAGCTGGAGCCCACTGTGGGTGCTACAGAGCTCCAGCTGGAGCCCACTGCAGGTGCTACAGATCTCCAGCCGGAGTCCACCGTGGGTGCTACAGAGCTCTGGCCAGAGCCCACCGTGGGTGCAACGATGACCCAGTCGGGGTCCACCGAGGGTGCAGTGATGTCCCAGACCAGGACCCCTGCGGGTGCTACTAAGCTCCAGCCTGGAGCCACCATGGGTGCAGCCATGTCCCGGATCAGGGCCTCCGCAGGTGCAGCTGTCCACCAGTTCGAAGCCACCGGGGGGGGGGGGGCTCCTCCCTTGTCGCCACCCGACGACGCCGGAGCTCCCCTTTCCTGGTCTCCCTTTCCTATGTTAGGTCTTCCTGTGGGGAGGACACCTCCCGGGTTGCCTCTCCTGAGCTGGTGGCTCAAGGACCCAGGCCGTCCGCTCGGTGAACTGTGCTGTGGGGGTAGGTGGCCTAGTTTCCCTGGCCGGCCACCAGACCCGCTCGTCCGGGCGGTCCGTCTGGTCCTGGACTTAGACAGGCCACCTGACCAGCTTCCTTTCGCCGCCTCTTGGACCTGGGACTTTGGTCGGCCCCCTGAACTTTTGGACTTTTGGGTCTTAGGGGGGTGATTCTAGGTTTTGGGGTAGGAGGGAGGTTCATTTTGTTTCCTTGTTCAGTGTTTTGGTTCTTTGTTTCCCTCCTGACCTGTTGTTCCCCACCACCCGCCCTGGTTTGTTTGGTTGTTCCTTGGGGGGTGGCAGGTTCTTCTTTTTCTTTCTGATGTTACTGGGGTGTCTGGTATCCACCTCTTGGGGGGAGGCTCCGTCATGATCTGGGATGGACTTCCAGCCCAGTTCCATGGCATTGTGGCTGCCTTGTCTTTAAGTATATTTTGATTTCCTATTTTGCCCTCAGGCACCTCCTTGGGAGCCTTGAGGTCTTCTTGGCTCCCTGACAGCTTGCAGCCATGCCCCCCTCTCCTGCCAGTTACACCAGCTGTGTGTCATTATAGTTTGTGATTACTCTCCTGTTCATTCACGCACGCACACACACATGCTCCCTCTCACTACTCACACCGGCATTCACTCCCGTCATTATGTGTGGCATTATTTAAGGCTTGTGGCCGCTGGAGTGAATTGCCGGATCATTGTCGGGCCTGTGTTATCTCCACAGTGTTTTCCTGTTGTGTTGATGCATGCAAGACTAGACGCCCTGCCTGTTTTTGGTACCGCTTCCCTCTGCATGACATCTGTTTTCTCCTCTTCTGTTTTTGCAGGTTGGCTCTGGGATTCCATCCATGGACGTCTCTGTTCCCGGCTCCAGTGAGTATTCCTGTGCCCGCCACTTTCAGTTCCATTGTGGAGGTGCTCGGGTGTCCAGGCTGCCTTTCTCCCGCTGTCAGTTCTGCCTGAAACACTTTGGGTTCCTTGGGCTTACTCACTGGCAAGCTGAGGAGCGTCTCGTGAGTTTCCCAGAGCCTCCTTGCCGTTTTGGTATTTTCTATTGTTGTTGGACTGTTTGCTTTCTTGTTTTTGCCCAATAAATTGCACACAACGTCTCCTGCGTATGGATTTGTCTCTTTCCTCCGTGCGCTGCGTAAAAGCACATGGGGAATCACAGCAGACGTACATCTTCAATTTATCTTTCCAAACTTGAACATTTCCTAATAAAATGAAAATAGCAAAGGTCATTCCATTATTCACAACTGGAAACAAACACCACTTCACAAATTATAGGCCCCTTTCTCTTTTACCACAATTCTCAAAAATTCTGGAAAAACTCTTCAATGCTAGACTAGGCAAATTCATTGATAAAATCAATTGCTTTCTGATAGTCAGTATGGATTCAGAATTAACCAGTCGACAACATTAGCACTGATAGACCTCACTGAAGAAGTAACAAATTCTATGGATAAGAAAAAAAAAATTCAATTGGGTTATTTTTAGATCTTAAAAAAGCATTTGACACAATTGATCATAAAATAGTACTAAACCAACTGGAGAAATCAGGAATACAGGGAGTTGTGCTGGATTGGATAAAAAGCCATTTAACAAACAGGAAACAATTTGTGAATGGGTGAGTTTAAATCTGAATGTTTGAACATTGTATGTGGTGTACCACAGGGTTCAGTGTTGGGGCCAAAACTAGTCATTATGTACATAAACGATCAATGCAAACTATCAGATTCCATAAAATTTGTTTTATTTGCAGATGACCCAAATATTTTATGCACCGGGGAGAATTTACAGCAACTTTTGAGCCATATCACTGCAGAAATGAACAAAATTAAAAAATGATTTTATATAAATAAACTGTCACTAAATTTGAGCAACACAAAATTTATGGTATTTGGTAATAGTAAAATGGAAAAGCAAATTCACTTACAAATTGGAGGTGTAAATATCGAAAGAGTACATGAAATAACATTTTTGGGAGTGATAATAGACGATAAAATTTGCTGGAAATCTCACATTAACTACATTAAGAATAAATTGTGTAAAAATATTTTTATTTTATCTAAAGCAAAACATGTAATTAATCAGAAATCACTTTTCATTTTATATTGTTCCTTGGTGTTACTGTATTTAAGTTACTGTGTGGAGGTCTGGGGAAATAATTATAAAACTGCATTAGAACCATTGTATTTACTGCAAAAAAGAGCTTTAAGGATTATACATCGGGTGAGTTTTTGTGAACACACCAATGTCCTTTTTACAGTCAAGAATACTGAAATTTTTTGATCTTGTGGAATTTAAAACTGTTTTATTAATGTACAATGTTAGGAATCATGCTTTGCCTCAAAATATTCAAAACTTATTTTGTGAAAGAGAGGGTGATTATAATTTAAGGGGCTCATTAAATTTTAAGTTGCATAATTTTAGAAGTACCAAAAGAAGCTTATTCTGTTTCAATATGTGGTGTCAAGCTCTGGAATCAACTAAGCGAGTCATTTAAACAATGTCCAAACATCGCTCAGTTCATAAGATAAGATAAGATAAGATAAGCCTTTATTAGTCCCACAAAGGGGAAATTCCAGGATTGCAACAGCACAGGGATAGCAACACTCAGAGCAACAATCAGAAGGCAAGAAAAAACAAGCAAGCAAGAGCAGCTAATATACATATGTACATATTACTATAAAATATATATATATACACACACACACACACAGACACACAGTGCAGAGCATTGTAGCTGGATGGAATAAATATATGAATATATGAACACACAGTGCAGAGCATTGTAGCTAGATGGAATAAATATGTAAATATATAAACACCCACAGTATGGAGCATTGCAGCTAGGTGGAATAAATATGCGAGTATATAAACACACACAGTGCGGAGCAATGTAGCTAGATGGAATAATATGTAGATATATAAAAACACAGTGCGGAGCATTGTAGCTAGATGGAATAAATATATAGATATATAAATATAAACATAAACACACCCAGTGCAGAGCATTGTAGCTAGATGGAATAAATATGTAAATATATAAACACACACAGTGCAGAGCATTGTTGCTAGGTGGGATGAAACAGCATAACCGTCTATTTAGTTATCCTACATGGTATGATTATGTGCCCATACATATTCTCACCCTCCATAGCGACCGGTATGTTCCTAGTTGTATGCCGGAGAGGACCATTGTGTAAGTCTATTGCATCTTTTGCATTCAAAAAAAAAACTATTAGTTTGTTACGTCTTTTTGCTATCTCTGCGAGCAGCCCTGCTTAGGTTGTACAGTCTGACAGCCGTTGGTAGGAAGGACCTACGAAACCTCTCGGTTGTGCACCTGGGATGATGTAGTCTGCTGCTAAATGAGCTCCTCAGTGCATCCAGTATGTCCTGCATAGGGTGGAACTCGGACTCCGGCAGAGATGACAGTTTAGCCACCGTCCTTCTCTCTCCTATCTCCTCCATCGGATCAAGGCGTTGCCCCAGGACAGAGCTAGCTTTCTTAATCAGTTTGTTCAGTCTCTTCCTATCGGCTGCAGTAATGCCACTGCCCCAGCAGACCACTCCAAAAGTGATGGCTGATGCCACCACCGTGTCATAGAATGACTTCAGCAGCGCCCCTTGTACACCAAAAGACCTGAGTCTCCTCAGCAGGAACAGCCTGCGCTGTCCCTTCTTGTAGAGTGCGTCAGTATTGTGTGACCAGTCTATATTTCATAAAGAAATATAAAGAAATTGTTTTCACAAGGAATAAGAAAAATTAAAGGTGTTAATTACAAGGTGTATACAAGTTTTAGTTGTGTTTGGTCTGTGGTGTATATCTACTTTTCTGCATTCTTGTATTTGATATACTGACAGTTCTTTTTCGTTTGAGAATTATACTGTACTGTATAAGGTAAGGGGTAGGATTAAATAAGTGATGACTTCATCCTACTCCTACTGGAGCAAATAAAAAAAAATTGAAGCCAAAATTTATGTAAACCAAATGATTAAATAATGACCTTATGTGGATCTATCTGTATATTACCATTCAGTGTTTTGGAGGTGACCGATGTCCATCTCTAACCCTTCACCGTCGGACCCTTCATCTTCTGAAACTTGCGAGTCATCGTCGCTTCCTGAAAGATATGGTTCAAATAAATAGGGTTGCAGTCCTTCGTTAGAACCAACTTGCTCTTCTTCATCACTCAGTCCTGCTTATTCCTCAAAAACTATCGACAAATTGCTGAAATCTTTGCTGAAATTGCTCACAACTTCCTTCGCTTCAATGTACTCAGCCATGCCTGTTTACATATTGGGTTCTTCTCATGACGTCACAATATGTCAGCATCGTTTGACCTAATTTCGACAAATGAACATCGCAGTCTGCTGCATCACAATGTAATTTATGGTAGTATATGGGAAAAAAAATTATTGAATTTTTTGTCTACACAGAATAAAAACACAGTAGTTCTTCTTTCTAATGATGTCTTGGTTGAATTATGTCACAGACTCTTTAATGAAACTTTGTTGCAGTGGTTTAGATCTTATTTATCTGATAGGTTCCAGTTTCATGTCAGTAATGAGTTTTCTTCCAACTCAAAGCTCACTCATGGAGTTCCACAGGGATCTACTCTTTTTAGTTTATATATGCTTCCGTTAGGCAACATTATTAGAAAGCACTGTATACATTTTCATTGCTATGCAGATGACACACAATTATACCTGTCAATGAAGCCAGATGATAGTTATCAATTAGCCAAGTTAGAAGCCTGTCTTAAGGAAATCAAAGCTTGGATGACTTATAATATCCTGCTATTTAATTCAGATAAGACTGAAGTCATTCTAGTTGGTCCAAAAAAACCTTAGAAATACCGTTCCAAATCAGACTCTTAGTTTGGATGTGGTTTCTCTTTCTCTGAATAGTTCTGTGAGGAACCTTGGAGTTATTTTTGATCAAGATCTGTTTTTCAATTCACATATTAAATTAGTTTCTAAGACTACCTTCTATCATTTGCGTAATATTTCCAAGATTAGAAGCATCCTGTCTCAGAGTGATGATGAGAAACTGATCCATGCTTTTGTTAGCTCTAGATTAGATTATTGTAACTCTTTATTATCAGATTGTCCTAAAACATCTTTAAAAAGTCTTCAGTTGACCCAAAATGCTGCAGCAAGAGTTTAACAGGTACTAGAAAGAGAGATCATATCTCTCCGGTTCTGGCCTCCCTTCATTGGCTTCCCATAGAGTTTAGAATTAAGTTTAAAAAACCTTCTTCTCACTTACAAAGCTCTAAACAATCAGGCCCCTTTTTATTTAAAAGATCTGATACTACCATATTATCCTAACACAGCACTACGCTCCCAAAATTCTGGATTACTTGTAATACCTAGAATCTCCAAAAGTACAATGGGAGGCAGAGCCTTCAGTTATCAAGCTCCTCTCCTGTGGAACCAGCTGCCAATCTGGATTCGGGAGTCAGACTCGATCTCTGTTTTTAAGAATAGGGTTAAAACCTTCCTTTTTGATATAGCCTACAATTAGGGAGGGATCATGTGTCTCTGAACCCTCCCTCAGTTATGCTGCTAATAGGTTTAGACAGCTGGGGGACCTCCAGTAATGCGCTGGGCTTCGCTCCTTTCTTCACTCTCAATGACATATTTTTGCTGGACATTAACATCTGTTTGTTCTCTCCCATAGATTGAGTCCCCATTGTGCTGTTTGCTCTCTACATGTCTGTTCTTTTCATCTTCTCTATCCCCTCACCCCCCAGCCAGTCACAGCAGATGACTGCCCCTCCCTGAGCCTGGTTCTGCTGGAGGTTTCTTCCTGTGAAAAGGGAGTTTTTCCTCTCCACTGTCACCAAGTGCTTGCTCACAGAGGATCTCCTGATTGCTGGGGTCTTTCTGCAATTGTGGGGGGTTTCCCCTACAGTTGATAGTGCTATGAGATGACTGTTGTTGTGAAATGGCACTATATAAATAAAGTTGAATTGAATTGAACTAGACTTCCTAGACTCAGCCTTGAGGTTGATATTTCTAGTGGAAAGCCATACTTGTTGCCCAACCCGGTAGAGTGGAGCTGAGGTCCTGCGGCGATTGGCAATGACGGAGTTGCGGTCTGCTGTGCATCGCAGCGCAGCCCGGGTAGCCTTTCACAGCCGATGACAGCACTTCGGATGGACCTATACGGAAGGCATCGCAATGTCTCCCTCCTCTTCGGGAAACAGCGGGGGGTTGTAACCCAAAGAAGCCTCGAATGGAGACATGCCTATGGCAGACGAGACAGTGGTGTTGTGAGCGTATTCAACCCATGGCAGGTAGGAGCTCCAGGACGCTGGGTTGGCGGTGGTGACACATTGTAGTGCTGCCTCCAGCTCCTGATTGGCACGCTTGCACTGGCTGTTGCTCTGTAGGTGGTACCCCAAGGACAGGCTCACCGTAGCACCAATGGCATTGCAGAAGGCTCGCCATACTTGCGAGAAGAACTGGGGACCACGGTCAGACACAATGACCAGGGGAATACCGTGGAGCCACACCACGTGGAGGACAAGCAGGTCCGCAGTCTCCTTGGCCATGGGAAGACCCTGCAGGGGAATGAAATGGGCTGACTTGGAGAATCTGTCCACTATGGTGAGGATAACAGTGTTGTTAGCCGAGGATGGGAAGCTGGTGATGAAATCAAGTGCCACATGGGACCAGGGCCTGCCGGGGATGGGAAGCGGATGAAGCAGACCAGCCAGAGGAGAGGAGGATGTCTTACCAGTGGCACACTGGGGACAGGCACGGATGTACTCCCTGACATCCCTCAGGAGCGATGGCCGCCAAAAAGTCCTTTGTAATAGGGCCATGGTGCATGCCATCCCCGGGTGGCAAAAGAGCTTGGAGGAGTGGGCCCAATTTATGACTTCGCCCCAAACGGCAGAAGGCACATACAGCCTCCCCACTGGCCCCCCGCCTGGGTCAGCTTCGGTCTCCTGCACTCTACGAACCTTTTCCTTAATACCCCATGAGAGGGCGCCCACAATGCATGATGGAGGAATAATGGAGTGAGATGGCGCCTCCGCTGCATCCAAAGCAAATTGTCAAGATAGAGCATCAGGCTTGGTGTTCTTGGACCCCGGGTGGTAGGTGATGGTAAAATCAAACCTGCCAAAGAACAAGGACCAGTGGGCCTGGCGCACATTCAGACGCTTGGCCATCCTGAGGTACTCCAAGTTCTTATGGTCGGTCTATACGATGAACGGCTGGGAGGCCCCCTCCAACCAATGTCGCCACTCCCCCAGAGCCAGTTTCACCACCAGGAGCTCTCTGTCCCCGTTGTCATAGTTCCTTTCTGCTGGGGAGAGACGGCGGGAGAAGAACACACAGGGCGGGAGAAGAACACACAGGGACCTGAATCTTGTCATCCACAGGGGAGCGTTGAGACAAAACTGCTCCCACGCCAGAGTCCGAAGCATCCACTTTCACCAAGCACTGCAGAGCAGGGTCCATCTGCACCAGAATCGGAGGAGAGGAGAATAATGATTTTAGTTCCCTAAAGGCAGCCTCAGCCTCCTCCGTCCACCGGAAGAGCACCTTGGTGGAGGTGAGGCGAGTGAGAGGAAGGGCAGTGAGACTGTAATTCTTTATGAAGTGGCGGTAGAAGTTGGCAAATCCCAGAAATTGTTGTAACTGTTTTCGGGATGAGGGAGTCAGCCACTCTACCACCACTTTTACCTTAGCCGGATTGGCGATGACTTTGTTGTGGAGGATGACAAACCCCAAAAATGAAGTGGATGAAGTGTGGAACTCTCACTTCTCTGCTTTAACGAACAGTTTGTTCTCCAGCAGCCACTGCAGCACTCACCTGACGTGCACTTGGTGTTCATCGAGGGACTGAGAAAAAATAAGAATATCATCAAGGTACACAAAAACAAAAGAGCCCAGAAAATCCCTCAACACATCGTTAATCAGCCACTGGAACACAGCGGGGGCATTGGTCAGCCCAAACGGCATGACGAGCTATTCAAAATGGCCACTGGGGGTACGGAACCCCGTCTTCCATTCGCCTCCCTCTCGAATCCGTACCAGGTGGTAAGCATTGCGGAGGTCCAATTTTGTGAACCAGGAGGCCCCCTGGAGGGAGTCGAAGGCCATGTTGATGAGTGGAAGCATGTACTTGTCCTTAATACTGATATTGTTAAGTTCCCGGAAATCAATGCAAGGTCTCAGAGAGCCGTCTTTCTTGCCCATGAAGAAAAACCCTGCCCCCACTGCCAAGGAAGATGGGTGAATTATGCCAGACCTCAGGGACTCCTTGATGTAAGTATCCATGGCCTCCCACTCCGGGACCAACAGGCTGTAAAGCCGACTGGATGGTAACGGGGCCCCAGGCCAGAGGTTAATGGCACAGTCGTATGGGCGGGGGGGGGGGGGGGAGATAGTGCTTGGGACTTGCTGAAGACAGTTCCCAGATCGTGGTATTCAGAAGGAACCTGGGACAGGTCAGGTGGGGGTTTGTTGGGGACACCGAGAGGCATGGAGGGTGAGCATGCAGCGGACTGAAGACAGGCACTTAAGCAGAACGAGTTCCAAGAGATGATGTTACCAGAGCGCCAGTCAATGGATGGGTTGTGCAACCGGAGCCAGTGATATCCCAAAATGACCGGGGAGGTAGAGACTGGTAGCATAAACAATCTAAGGCTTAGATTCTAAGCTGCTCTCGGTGATTACCAGACACAAGGACAGATACTGGAGCAGTCTGTTTAGACACCAACACTAGTGGAACCTTGGACAGGGCGATGAGCTTTAATAGTGTTTTTAACTAGTGGCAGGCAAGCCCCAGTCGGGTTGCCAGATCTTCCAAAATGAAGCTCTGCTCGGATCCTGAATCAATGAGTGCATGTGTGGAGATTTCCAGATGGTTATGAACAAAATGGATGGGCAGCAGGAACTTGGTGAGGGGATTACTTTGGAGTGGGTCCATGAGTCCCCCTACTGCGATGCACGGACTCCCTCTTTTGGTCGAATGGGGCAAGTAGCTAGCTCATGCTCCTCACTACCACAATATAAGCACAGACCTAGCTCCTGGCGGTGCTGTTTCTCAGCTGGCGGCAACTTTGACTGGCCCATTGCCATAGGCTCAGGGGAATTTAATGCATCAGATGGAGGAAGGGCCAGCAGGGGGAGCTGTGGGGAGCGGCGAAACTGAGAATCTGAGCGACCGGAAGGTCTACGCTTGTTGGCTCGCTCCCTTAGCCGATTGTCTAAGCTAATGGCTAGGGAAATGAGTTCATTCAGCTTCCTAGGTTTACCCAAATGGGCTAGCTCATCCCTTAGGCTAGGGCTAAGGCTACGGACAAAAATGCTGCAAAGAGAGGCATCCTTCCACCCCACCTCTGTTGCCACCACCTGGAAGTCTACAGCATAATCAGCTACCGATTTATTCCCCTGTTGTAAGTTGAGTAACCGGGTGGTAAGCACGCTATCTCGGTTCGAGTGATTGAACACCTCAATGAATTCACTCACAAATTGATCATAGGTCAGACTAGCATAATTAGCCCTAGCCATAACTGCGTAAGCCCAGGCTAAAGCCCGCCCCTCCAGAAGACTGACTACATAGCCTATACGGCTGTGACTGGTGGGAAAATCCCCTGGTACCCGCTGAAAAACTATTCCACATTGTAATAGAAAGCCCGGGCGGAGTCGGAGTAGCCTGTCCTAGCTTACTGCTGAAGCGTGTGGGCATGGGAACTGGAGTCAGCCAGGATGGTGGGGAAGGAGAAGGGATGGAACTGGCTGGGCTGGCCGTGCTGCTGGGAGCAGGTGGGACCAGCTGGCGTCCTGGTGCAGCAATAACAACCTGCAGCTGAACGCTCTGAAGACAGTGGAGATGATTGTAGACTTCAGGAAAGTCACTACTCCTCTGCCCCCCCTCACCCTCTCAGGCTCTCCCATCACCACTGCTGATTCCTTCCGCTTCCTAGGCACTACCATCACCAGGGACCTCAAATGGGAGCCGACCATCAGCTCACTCATCAAAAAAGCCCAGCAGAGGATGTTCTTCCTGCGGCAGCTGAGGAAGCTCAAGCTACCGACCAAGATGTTAGTGCAGTTCTACACAGCCATCATCGAGTCCATCCTCACCACCTCCATAACCGTGTGGTACGCAGGAGCCACTGCCAGGGACAGACTAAGGCTGCAGCGCATCGTGCGCACTGCTGAGAAGGTGATCGGCTGCAAGCTCCCATCTCTCCTGGATCTGTACATCTCCAGGACCCGGAGGCGTGCTGGCCGGATCATAGCCGATCCCTCACACCCTGGCCACGTACTGTTTGCCCCCCTCCCCTCTGGTAGAAGACTTCGGTCCATCCAGACTAAAACCTCCCGTCACATGAACAGCTTCTTCCCCTCTGCCATCAGACTGCTGAACACTAAGTGACTTATTGACTCTCGTGCACTATGTACAGCAGCTCAACCAGACTCATGTCAATCATCACTGTTTTCTTCCTGCATTACCGACTGCACTATATAGTTCTCCACAGTATCTGCTGCTGGCTAATATATTTTAACTGTTGACCAGTATCACTTAATCTTATCCTACACTTTATTACATGTATAGTTTATTTCTTTTATCTTATCATGTTTAATGTTGCAGCATTGTACCGAGACAAATTCCTAGTTTGTGTACTACATGAACAAGGGCAATAAACCTGATTCTGATTCTGATTCTGATTCTGAAGGACTGAGGAGCTGACAGGCAATCCAGGCGTGTGTTAATCTGGACAAGCTGTGTAAGAATAACCTGTTGTTGATGAGATAATTGGTCTACTCGAGCCTCGATGATGTTAAGCTTGTGTGCTAACACACTGTCTGCTGGGTCATTTTGACGGAGACGTACTGACATGATTTATGACCCAGAAGGCAGACACAGACTCCAGAATAAACTCAATTATCTTTTATTATGAAGTCTGAGTGTGAATGTGTGCGTGTGTGCAGGAATGTAACAGTCAGGGTGAGCAGAGCACCGTACAGACTGGCAACCCTAAGGAAAAGCAGAGACAAGGGAATTAGCGACAGGAATCGGGAGTGATGATTCAGTAAATGTTCAGCCTTACTGTAGGCGAGTTGATGTGTCGCCCAGGTAAGATCCCAGAGGCTCCAGCCAGAGGGACGGTGTCTTCGGCCCCGGTTGCTGAGGAGGTGTGAGGTGAAGAGATGAGCAGTGAGCTTGGTGAGGTGCAGGTTGAGTTCAGTCCGCTGCCAGGAGGAGGAGGTCTGCCGCCTCGGATTTCCACCGGTG
Organism: Pholidichthys leucotaenia; assembly: GCA_020510985.1. Lineage (NCBI taxonomy): Eukaryota > Metazoa > Chordata > Actinopteri > Cichliformes > Pholidichthyidae > Pholidichthys > Pholidichthys leucotaenia. Next base: position 317,443,221 of record CM035838.1, read on the forward strand.
TGCAGGGCAGCAGAGTGAAGCGAGAAGATGAGGTTAGGATGAGGCTTATTTGTCGTTGGGGAGCTAGGACTCCCAGGAGGACGACGAGGCAGGAAGGAATCAGAGGAGATGGAACTCCGGAACATGTAGGTGACGAGAAGGCGAAGAGGTCTTGCCAGACCAGGGAGCTTGACGTCTCCGTGCAGACCTGAGGGTAGCACGGCTTAAACAGGCAGGTTGATGAGGAGAGCAGGTGTGCGCACAGCAGTGGAGAAAATTTGGGCAACAGGCAGGCAGAGCAGATCACTACAACGTTGTTCATGTGCACACTTGCGGACCATCATTCCTTCATATTTTTTTCTTAAATTTATATTTCTTTGGCGTGGCCTGGGCCCACGGGCCACTTGGAGGTTGGTTCTGTGAAGCATGTGCCCACGGGCCGCTAATTGATTAGGCCTGCTGTAGATACATATACAGTTAGGCCCAAAAATATTTGGACAGTGACACAAATTTTGTTATTTTAGCTGTTTACGAAAACATATTCAGGATACAATTATATAATCCCTGTGGGCTTAAAGTGTAGACTCTCAGCTGTAATTTGAGAGTATTTACATCCAAATTGGAGCAAGGGTTTAGGAATTACAGCTCTTTAATACGTAGCCGCCTCTTTTTCAAGGGACCAAAAGTAATTGGACAATTGACTCAGAAGGCTGCAAAAAAAAAAAAATAACAAGGCTGCATGGGCTCTTCCCTCGTTAACCTGTCATCAATTAAGCAGTTAAAAGGTCTGGAGTTGATTCCAGGTGTGGCGTTTGCATTTGGAAGCTGTTGCTGTGAACACACAACATGCAGTCAAAGGAGCTCTCAATGGAGGTGAAACAGACCATCCTGAGGCTGAAAAAAAAGAAGAAATCCATCAGAGAGATAGCAGAAATGTTAGGAGTGGCCAAATCAACAGTTTGATACATTCTGAGAAAAAAAGAGTGCACTGGTGAGCTTGGGAACTCAAAAAGGCCTGGACGTCCACGGAAGACAACAGTGGTGGATGATCACAGAATCCTTTCCATGGTGAAGGACAACCCCTTCACAACATCCACTCAAGTGAAGAACACTCTCCAGGAAATAGGTGTATCAGTATCTAAGTCTACCATAAAGAGAAGACTTCATGAGAGTAAATACAAAGGATTCACCACAAGGTGCAAACCATGAATCAGCCTCAAAAATAGAAAGGCCAGAATTGACTTTGCCAAAAAACATCTGAAGAAGCCAGCCCAGTTCTGGAACAGCATTCTTTGGACAGATGAGACTAAGATCAACCTGTACCAGAATGATGGGAAGAAGAAAGTTTGGAGAAGAATTGGAACAGCTCATGATCCAAAGCACTACATCTTCTGTAAAACATGGTGGAGGCAGTGTGATGGCATGGGCATGCATGGCTTCCAATGGCACTGGGTCACTTGTGTTTATTGATGATGTGACAAAAGACAGAAGCAGCTGGATGAATTCTGAAGTGTATAGGGATATACTTTCTGCTCAGATTCAGCCAAATGCAGCAAAGTTGATTGGACGACGCTTCACCATGATCCAAAACATACTGCAGAAGCAACCCAGGAGTTTTTTAAAGCAACGAAGTGGAATATTCTGCAATGGCCGAGTCAATCACCAGATCTCAACCCAATTGAGCATGCATTTCACTTGCTCAAGACAAAACTTAAGGCAGAAAGACCCACAAACAAGCAACAACTGAAGACAGCTGCAGTAAAGGCCTGGCAAAGCATCACAAAGGAGGAAACCCAGCGTTTGGTGATGTCCATGGGTTCCAGACTTCAGGCAGTCATTGCCTGCAAAGGATTCTCAACAAAATATTGAAAAGTAACATTTTACTTAGGGTTATGTGTATTTGTCCAATTACTTTTGAGCCCCTAAAATGAGGAGCGTTTGTATAAAAATAGCTACAATTCCTACATGTTTAATCATATATTTTTGTTCAACCCCTTGAATTAAACCTTAAAGTCTGCACTTCAATTCCGTTGTAGTTGTTTCATTTCAAATCCAATGTGGTGGCATGCAGAGCCCAAATCATGAAGATTGTGTCACTGTCCAAATATTTCTGGGCCTAACTGTAGATACTGTTGTTTATACATGTTTATGTTGTATATACAGAGACAATATGCATGTGTACATATTTAACTACATACAGAAACATGTACTCTACACACGTGCTCATACACATACATGTATTAAAATTGCACACATACCCTTTGCAGAAAAACACAGCTTTACTAAGAAAGTCTCATTTCAGTACATTCATCTTTAAATGCTGATAAGCCCAAGTTCACTCCATCCACCTTCTTTTGTTATTGCTGAGGTCAGTTTCTAATGCCATATTGCTAATGTTAGTTGGCTAGCTCATAGCTTGGGTAATGAACACAGTTTGAGCTAACTAACATAAAAATTAATAAAAGAATGAATGAAACTAGAATTGCACTCAACATAGATGTAGACTCAAACCCTGGAACCCCATCCTATTTGGGGTGGAAGTCAATGGTAAAGCATCTCACTCCCAATTATAATGTTCAGATTAGATAGAATCATGCCCTACCAATCTTCAGCATCAAAGGCAGGGAGGGTCAAGGTCATTTCATGTTTGGATCTTGTATGACGTTATAGCTTATATTCAAATTCCACTAACACTATACCTGATAATAAAATCACGATTGGCCAAAATTGATTTTCACCTTTTGTGTCCCTGTGACCTTGACCTTTGACTGTGTGACCCGAAAAACATAGCAATACATGCTAAGTGTGAGTTTCACCTGTATATCAAGTTTGGTGACCCTAGCATCATTCTTTAGCAAGTTATAGTCCAAACAAACGGACAGATGGAGGCGACCATCCTACTCACGCATTGACACTATCGGTGTGAGTAATCGAGCGTCATTGGTGTATGGTTTCAGTGGTCGATCAGCTATGACCGGTCTCTGGAGTACAATAAGCAGAAACAACACAAAATGAGTGAATATGCCCTCTTTCAGTCCTTCTCATTCAGCATAGAAGAGTTGTTAGTTTTTGTTCAGATTTAATATGTATTTTGTCTCCTTAAGGATGGATCCAAACTTCCGGATGGTGTTCTTGTTCCAGAGAGTGTCCTGTTCTGGTTTCATCAAAGAGTTCTCTGAGCGACAACCCAGGATGCTGCAGTTTCTCCAGGAGCTGGAGGAGGCTGCTGGTCAGCTTGACGGGATGAATAAGGCTGCAAAGTTATCCAGTGTGGCAGGCAGCTCAGTGGCTGCTGTTGGAGGTGTGCTGTCTATTGCTGGTTTGGTGCTATCACCTGTAACAGCAGGAGTGTCTTTAACTCTGACAATGACAGGGGTGGGTCTGGGAATCGCCAGTGCTGCCAGCAGTGCTGTCACCTCAGCTGCAGGGGTTGGGGTAAATCGTAAGCATCAAAAGAAAGCCAGTGAAGTCTTTGAAAGTTTCATGAAGGATGTGCAGAGCCTTCAGGACTATCTACAGAAAGTTTCCAATCAGCCATCAGTGGTAGAAGTAAGTGAGATGGACATGATAGTAATGGGCAAGATTGTCTCTAATGTTAACACTGTTGCCAAGGGTATTGATTCCCTCGTTGATGGTGCCTCTGCTGTTCAGCTTTTGCAAAGTAAAGATGCGATCACAAGTGCTGGTAAAGTGATGACTGAGGAAGGAAAAACAGCCGGTAACATCTCCAGAGTGGCCTCAGATGCATCAGGTATTGGTCAGACAGCACTCAGTGGGTCCCTCGCTATGACTACGACAGCTGCAGCTGGTGCCATCAGTGGCCTCTTCCTTGGCATGGACATCTTCTTTATCTGTAAAGACAGCATTGGTCTGGCTAGAGGCAGCGAGACATCAGTGTCACAAGCCATCAGAGCAAGAGCTGCACTATGGAACTCAGAAATGAACTCATGGCAGAAGATCCATGACTGCCTGAATGAAGGTCTGCTGACATCAGATGAAAATCAAAGGGTCATAGACACACCATTTTATAGAGCGGGGTAGATGGTAGTCAGTAAAATGGTTTATGCAACAACATGCTTCATATCCATAAATTTAGCATGTCTCTCTTGCCTTTGCATAACACATTTAGTTATATACAGTACTTGTTATAGACAGTAAGTGATAGATTAAAAAATTATGTTTGTTAAAGATTTTATTTATTTCAAGGAAGGCCACCACAGGAATTTGTTTCATTTTCTACCAAGTCTACATCCTTTACAAAGTTTAAAACATCTATGTCAAAAATTGACAGATATTTTGATTGTCCTTTAAAGGTCCCAAACTGTGTAAAAGTGTGATTTTTGTGGATTTTAAGTTTATAAAATATGGCCATGGGTCACATGTATACTGTTAAAATATTAAAATGCTCACTTCACAAAGAAATACACGCACTCTTTATTTGGTTAAGCTCTTAAAGAGCAGATTACATTCCCTGGGTTTTATGGTGTTACAAACCAACAAGTCCCACCTTCAGTTCTTAGTTGGAAAAACAAACCCTGCCTGACAGCCTTATTACCTGATTGCTCCACTCTAAAACCCTTTATCCAATCAGATTAATATTAATAGGCAGTGTGAAAGCCAGCTGTTTCAGACAGAACTTTAAATATAGCTTTATAGAAAAAATCCTGGGATTAAAATGTCTCTTTTATATGTAAATGTAATGTAATGTACTTTATTTATATAGCTCTTTAAAACAACCCGTAGGTGACCAAAGTGCTTTACAGAAAATTAAACGGCATTAAAAACCCACACAGCATTAAAAACAAATAACATAAACAAAGAAATAAGAATAAATACCTAAAAATAAGAATAAACTAAAAACAAATGTACACATCTTAAATTGGATGGTGAAAAAATGCTCAGGTGCAAATCACTAAATTAGGATGTCATCGAAAAGTTGACTTATTTCAGTAATTCTAATAAAAAAATTAAATTCATATATTATTAAGATTCATTACACACAGAGTGATATACAGTATTTCTGTCATAAGTCTGCCCTTTAAAGGGCTGAGGAAGGACACCAAGCGCACACTGTGGTTTGGCACATTTATTAACAGAACGGGTGAACCAAAAATACGCACAGAACACAATCAACATAAAACACAAAAGCAATGGAGGAGAGCGGGGCTAACGTCACAGGGAGACAGAAGCCTGGGAATGCCGGGCCAAAGGGCATAATCCAGCCAGAGCACTTCCGAAGGCAGCGGGGCTCATGGCTGGAAATAAAGGGAAAAACTAACGTGGACGGAGCTCTCCACTCTCCTCAACAGCGAAGCACAAATACACACAGAGCTAAGCTGTACATCTGAGGACGGCCGTAATGATAGACTGTGTAGCCATGAAGTAGGACACGACAATGGGAAACGGTTGTCGTGCCCTTTAAATACTGTGCTAGATGTTAACCAGGTGTGAATACATGAGTGGAGAAAGTAATCAAAGTAAAAAGTGACAGTTGTGCAACCCCCAAGGCAAAGTTTGACAGGCAGAAGCTGCACACCACTGTCAAAATAAAGGTACAGACCGGAACACAAAATAAAACCAAGAACAAGATGCAAAATGACACAATAAACAAACAGGACAATAAGGTTGTGACTATGGCTGTGTTGTGAGACATGTATATGTTGGACACTGCATATGTGATTTAACCACGATGAAGGAGAGCCAGCCCCCTGCGGTGCGGAGCCACAGAGCCTGGACCCCCTGCGGAGGACAGGGGACAGAAGACTTCCTGACCACTGAGGCTCGAGAGGAGAGAAGGGGGAGTTATGTAAATAAAAGGCTAATGAATGTGAATAAAGAGATTTTGAGATAGATGTGTGATTTCCCCCGCGAGGGAAATGGTTTGATGTGAGAATGTTTAAATGAGAGGACTTTGGTGTGTTCACTCTCTTTGTTCGCTGCTCAGGAATGAGAGCAGACAGTGGAATGGTTACTTGAAATAAACTGAAATTAAAGGCAATTCGGTTTCGTTATTCAAGTCTCCCCACAGTGACTAAGAATATAAACCCCTATAACCAAACAGTGACCAAATACAACAGATAACAATAAATAAGGAAATAAACAAACAGGAACAGACTGACCTCTAACGGAGGGTGGGTCTCAGACACAACAGGGCAACATTGAAAGAACCCCCCCCCCCACAAAGAAGACCCCTCGACAAGAAAAACAACCCACCCCGGGGGGGAGGAGGGGGGAACCCAGGCATGGAAGGACCAAGACAAAACAAAAAAAAAAAGAAAATACTCATGACCCACACACTGACACAGATACAGTGGCTAACTACGGCAGCTCAGGAGGTCTCCCAGCATCCCCAAACCGCCGGATGTTGAGGTGGAGTAAGTCGGGTGGTCTCCTCGCACTCCACAGCCACCACAGCAGGAGGAATAGTCCCTTGGGCAGTCTCCCAGCATCCCAAAACCACCGACGCTTGAGGTAGAGTAAATCGGGTGGCCTCCCCGCATTCCACAGCCAATGCTGAGCCAGCGAGCTGCGGCACACGTTGTGCCCGCCCCCCCCGGTGGTGGCAGCCAGACCCAACTCAGACAGAGGCGAGGGACCGGACTTCCGATAGACTCAGATGGAGGCACCCATGACAAACTAAGGTGTGGACGGAGACGGAAGAACCCCAACAGCCTCGGGCTGAGGCGCAGTACCTGCGGAGGCCTCAGGCTGAGGTGCGGAGGCTCCGGACTGGGGCGCAGCACCCACCGAGGCCCCAGACAGAGGGGGCGCAGCAGCCACGGAGGCCCTGGACGGAGGGGGAGCAGCACCCACGGAGGCCCCAGATGTAGGTGGAGCTGCACCCATGGAGGCCCTGGATGGAGGGGGAGCAGCACCCATGGCAACCCCCGACTGGAGCATGGTGCCCACGGAGAACAGGCTGACCCACAAGAGAACCAGGTCAAGGAGGTGATCGACCAAGCAGAGCACCCACAAAGGCTCCGGACCAAGGCATCGCACCTGCGAAGGCCCCGGACTGGGGTGCAGCACCCACGGTGGCCTCGGACAGTGGCGTTGCACCCATGGTGGCCTCAAACAGAGGGGCAGCACCTGCGGCGGCCCTGGACTGGGGCGTAACACCCATGGAGCCATCAGACGGAGGAGGATCAGCACCCACAGAACCCTTGGATGGGGGAGGAGCAGCACCCACGGAGACCTCAGGCGGAGGGGGCACAGCACCCATGGAGGCCCCAGAGTGGGGTGCAGCACCCATGGTGACTGACAGTACTCACTCCCATCCCACCGGATCCAGGGGACACTCATCTGTCGGCTCAGGGTCCGGGGTACAGGTGGTGCTCTCCTCCTATCCAGGGTACAACTGCAGGGCTGGAGCTGGAATCACAAGCGCTACAGGCTCCTCTGTCATCCGGCGACTCCCACCCAGACCGGTGGATACTTGGGAACAAAAGGAGAGACGGGAGAAAGAGAAGAACTAAGTGCAGCAGCTGCAGAGGGGGAGAGCTCAGCCTAGCTACGGGGCTGCAGCTGAGCCACCACCCCCCACCACCACCACCGAGAATCAGGCAAGATAATTCATCATTAGGTGTTAAAGAATGAAAAGTTACTTGCCTTATTTCCCGAGCAGAGATGGTCGCTGCTGCTGGTGTCCAAGATGATTTCCTCTCGACATGTGCAGTGGGCGGGGGCACCAAAACCATCACACCAAAGCCATCACAAGTAGGGGCGCCCTGCAGACCTGGCGATGATGCCCAAATTCTCAGCTGCAGAGGAGGAGTCCTTCTGGTGCACAGCAGCTGGATGGCGGTGAGAGGCTGGACATGTCCGCTCCCGGGGACATTCTCCCGTTGTCTCCGGAACAAACGATGGATGACGAGGAGGAAAAATGGGCTCCCAGCAAGGCCGGTGAGACGCTAGAGTCCAGGGGCGTCTCCTCGTCTGCTCCACCCTGGGCGCCCGTGATGGCAGGTCTCCCATCAGGCTGCTTGGGTCCGTTTGGAGATCTGAGATGGAGTTTAGTAACCCCACATACCTGGGGTAGCTCCCTATCCCAGGGTGCGCCTCCGCCTTGTTCAGTTTTGGGACGTTGGTCAAGCTGCAAGGAGCAGACTTCCCTGCGCTCCCATTTTTCTCTTCTTTTTCCGAGTAGGCCTAGAGCCTGTCATGCTCTGTGAAAATTCTTTTTCTTTTCTTTAAAGTTCACTTTTCCATTATTTTAATCCTTTTCTTTAAATTACCGAACAAGAAGATTTTGTTTGATTTTTTTCTAAGCTTAAACCAACTCATTCCAGCCACAGTATTTTGGAAGAAACGGATCGGTGGCTTGTTTTGGTCTCAATTTGATTTTCTGATGGGACTTTGTTCAATAAACAAACTCCTTCAGAGCATAAGAGAAGACCGCAGCCAGCCTGCTGAACAACCAGCCCCTTTGTGATCTCGGGAGTAGGCCATAACCGTGGTAAAGAGCCTGTCTGCCAGTCTTCCAACAGAACCCACGCCAGTCCAGCTGAAACAGAATCCAATGGACCACCTGCTACCCACTGGGACGCAATGATTCTGCTTGGCTCATGGTCTGTTGTTTAATTTAAATTTAATTCTTCAGAATATTCCTGGTGTAAGTTCTTTAAACTTAATTTCATGTAAATCCCCATCAGAATTTCAAAATGCATTTTGTCTTTTCATTAATCTACGTTCTTTTTCAGAGTAACAGCACTACTTTCCTTTTTTAATAAATAGTTTACTCATCATTTTCTTCATAAAATTGCATCCACTTTTCTTAACTACTGCTATTTTGTGGTTTTCCGATTTCCAGTATACTGACAAGTTAAATTATGGTTCATTTGGTTCCACAAATGCTTGATTCATAGGTTATGCTCAATAACTCAACAACTGTCTATGATGTCCATAATACATGTTGAATTCTCTGTTTTAAAGTTATCCAAATGTGTCAGCCTGTTCTGACAGTTATTAAACAATTGAAAGACATATGGGAGTTATTGTTTGATTTCATGTTAATCTTCTTGATTATCAGCAGACAAGAATTGACAAGGGTTTTTTTTTAGACTGACTCATAATTGGTACAAATAAAGAATTGTTAATAAAATTGTCCATTATCTGCACTCATGTCCTACAACGATATGGTTGTGTAATAGTAGGAAATTTTCATTCCTACTGACATTCATATTTACATTAATACTTGTACCAACAATAAAACACCTATAAAGCCACAAAATCCTCTACACAGGTGTGAATATTACCGTGTCATCTGCATATGTTTGTATATGAATATTTCTGCATGCATTTGGTAGATCATTTATATATAGGGAGAATGATGTTGGTCCAAGTATGGAGCCTTGTGGGACACCCATTTGACATTTCAAATATGGCAATTTGACACTGTTGGCCATCACAAGAAAACAAACCTAACAATTCACCTCCAAGCCTCCAAGTGTGATGATCAGGCGAGCATGCACCCCCTCCCCTCCTGTTTCTGTTTCTTCCCGGCTCTGGAGCTCATCTGCACACCTGTGTGATTGGTTACACCTGCTGGTTTAAGAACCAGTGTGTGAATGCTTCTCCGCTGGACCATTGGGTATTGCTTCCAAAAGCAACTAAGCCTATGTTGTTGCAGTTATTTTCCCCGTTGTCTTACCTTTGTGTCTTCTCCTCTTCAAGTTTGCTACTATCTCAGCGGTGTGTTCTCCGGGGCTGCATGCAGTCGCCTGATCCTCTCTTCTCTAAAGACAATGTACTCTCCACCCAGGTCAACCTGCCTATCCCTCATCCTACCCATTCCTTATAACCAATGCAGGAGTTCCCTGCCAGGCCCTCTGCTTAGTACAGTAAGCCGTTTCTTGTCTTTTACTCTCTTCTTTTTTTTACATCCCTCATCATTAATCCTTTCTTCTCTCTCTTCAGGCTGTGTGTGCTCCAGCTTGCACCTGTGTTTTATGGCAATTTTAAGTTTGTGTCTCGTTTACACTGTTCATTATTTCTTGCGAGTTTATTTAAATCTGTGTATTTTGGGAAATTTCTGTTTTCATTAAAGTTGTGTTCATTTTATCACCTGAGTCTGAGTGTTCATCCAGTGTGGTTTGCTCTACGTTTGAGCCTTTCCGGTGTTGAATTATGACAGAATGATCCAGCCAGGATCGAGGCTTAGCAGGCGCTTCACCAGGTGAGCAGTCGGCATGCTCATGTTTGGATGCCACGGAGCACCAGGTCATGTTCTTTTCTGAGCAACTTCAAATAATCACTCAGCAACTGGCTTCCGTGACCGAGCATTTGTGTCAACTTCCTGGTGCGGCGGCTGCACCTGCTGCTCCAGCAGCTCTTCCCATCCGCATGACCATTTCTGTTCCCTCGCCTGCCCCCTATGCAGGGGAGGTGGGAGGATGCAAAGGGTTCTTCCTTCATTGCCGGCTTTATTTCCAGCAGTTGGAGGGGGAATACAGGGATGATTGGGTCAAAATTCACTTTATGACCCTGTTACTTCGAGACCGGGCACACAAGTGGGCACATGGGCACAGTCCATCTTGAGCGGTCAGGAAGGGCCCCTGTACACATTTGAAGGGTTTGTGCAGGAATTCTCACAGGCTTTCGATCATACTGAGAGTGAGGAGAATATTGCTACTCAGCTGATGGGATTCTGGCAGGGGGATTGGTCAGTAGCCAACTTCTCAGTCAAGTTCCAGGTTGCCGCGGCAGACTCCGGATGGAATGGTGTTACGCTACGCAGCGTCTTCCTCTGGAGCCTGAATGCTAATCTCTGCGATGAACTTGCTTTGTGTGCTCCCCTTCTTCTTTGGGTGAACTTATTGTGCAGGCGGTGGCCCTCGATAACCAGTATTGGGAGCGTGCGAGGGAGCTTCCTCGTCCGCTTTATGGACAGCCCCCCATCCTCTTGCGCTGCTCGGTCGGTGTCGCCACCGGAGTCGATGGTCCTCAGCAAGGCTCATCTGACTCTGGAGGAACGCCGGCATCGAGAGAAGGTGGTGGTGGGGGGTGCATGTATTGCGGGGCCACTGACTACGCAATATTAAAATGCCCCATTCGGCCAAAAGATCCGGCACGTCAGTAACCGTGGGGGGTCTGGTGGGAGGATCTTCCCAAAATCCTCCCAACTGTTTTGCACTCTTGGCCCTCATTCAGTTACCGAAAGCCAATTGCAAAACTTCCGCTCTGGTTGATTCCGGAGCAGAAGAAAAATTTCATTCACCAGGTCTTGGTTCAAAAATGTAAGATTCCCACCAGAAACCTCCCGACACCGTTGAATGTCTCAGCCCTATCTGGCAGCAGAATCGCGGTGGTCACCTTGCAAACTGATCCCATTTTGGTCATTTTGTCCTGTAACCACCACGAGACTGTGCAGATTTTTTGTTCTTCCCCAATCATCTACACCCATGATCCTGGGGTATCCATGAGAGAGGGAGGGGGTTTCTAAGGATCAACTTCTTTTTGACAGTTGACAGGTGACCTTTGACCCGACATGCCCCCTGACCCGCCCCTGGCCTAACCTATGTAATTCTCAGGGGATTATCTCTAATCACATGGGGATTGGTGTGGATATCGGATGTCGATTATAATGGACCTGTGGGATTAGTGTGGGGTATAGAATGTCAATTATAAATGCTTTTAAAAATGAGCTTTGACCTGTGAGATTGGTGCCGGGATAAATACAGTATAGAATATCAATTATATGTGTTTTTAAAAATTATCTTTGGCCGTATGGGGTTAGTGCGGGGTATAGAATGTCAATTACAAGTGCTTTTAAAAATGAGCTTTGACCTGAAAGATTAGTGTGAGAATGGAATGTCAATTATATGTGCTCTTAAAAATGATCTTTGACCTGTGAGATTAATGCGGGGTATAGAATGTCAATTTTAAGTGCTTTTAAAAATGATTTTTGACCTGTGAGACTAGTGTGAGAATGGAATGTCAATTACATATACTTTTGAAAATGATCTTTGACTGTATGGCGTTAGCGTGAGAATGGGATGTTAATTATGGGGGGAAACAGCTTTCAAGGATAATCAATGACATCTTTTTAGTGTGTTCATTTTGTCAGAGTGACCAAATAAGCACCAGAATTTTCACACACACACACACACACACACACACATTTGGAGGAGTACATTTCCCTCATCTCTAAATGCTTTAAAAGTACAGCCTCCGTGGCAGACATCAACCACCATTGGCAAAACTCTGGAGTATCATCATGAGCAATCCAAAGAGAAACTACACCACCAGACGTACCACACTTACCTCTGTGAAGTCAGGTTGGGATCCTTCAAAGTTTTGGGGTCCTCAATCCAATATTAAAACCTCAGACGTCGAACTGATGGCAAACCGGCTCGCTCCAGCCCCGCAATCTCAACAGCCCTTGCAGACCCCAGAGATCTTACAACCTGAGCAGACCTTAGAGGCCCCAGGACCTGTGCAATGCGCAGAGACCCCGGAGCCTCAGCTGTCCATTGAGATCCTGGAGGGCCAATACCCTCTACGACCCATAGATCTTCCAAACACACTGGCTCAGGACCCGGTCGCCGTGGATGTCCCCCTTTCTCAGGCTCCGGAACCAAACACCGATGATAAAGACCTTACTAAAACCCCAAGTTCCATGGACGTTGAGTGTGACTGTGTGGAGTGTCTGATCCCACATCCTTCACCTACATTATTGAGCCCCATTTCACCATCAACACCGGTAACATCGCCAGAAGATCAACCTGACAGGTGGATGAGCGACGTGTTCTTCAGAGTTGTAAAATCAGCCATGCTCCATCTGCTCGGCAAAACTCTGGAGGAGTACCAGCATGAGAAATGTCTGGGATGTCGTATTAATCACCCCAGTCAGAGGCAGCATCAATGCTTGGATGTGATCACCGTGGGTTTCTACCCAGAAAACTTTTACTGGTTGATGGGGAGACTCTACACACCAGGGTTTATTCAGCCAACCAACACCTCTTACAAGTCCACAACATTCAGGCTGACAATCATCGAATCAACATTACGGCCCACACTCTTCTGTTGGAGCTACAAATGACCAGAGTCATCCACAAGCCTATCCATGATATGTACGAGAAACTGGTTGGAGAGAATAAGATTAACCCGGCCTATCTCCAGAAAGCAACGGAGCTGTGGACGAATCCTTTGTTTTGGGACGTCTAAAAGAAAAATGTGTAGAATGGGGAGTTTCATCAAGAAACTTTGGAGCAAGTTTGAGAAATATCTTAACTATCTTTACTTAGCAAATCTCTTGTATCGTGTTATTGATGGCAGAGTAAATAAAAAGGTAGCAGGTGTAAGGAGCGACGTGGAGTTTGAGAGACTGGAGAACCTGCTAGAAATAGTACGGACTCTATCTGTTGATACACCATGGAAAAGACTGGTACGGGTCTGTGTGACTGAGTGCAACTCCAACTTCTCCCACAGTTTTAGAGAGATCATTAAAGGAATGGGAAACAACCCTCTCGGGCCTAGTCATTTACTTGCATTCTATGCTTTGTTGATGTTACCACAGAACTTTTGCAAGCCAGACACCCTATCGACATCTTTGGTGAACTCCTGAAAATACATGACGTCATTTGTACTACTGTAGATCATTCTGTCCTAGCTCAAACTTTATCTATTATAAAAGGTGGGTGCTAAGTTTCTGATACATTTTGCGGCATTAGAGTTAGATTTCTTTTGTTTGTTTACTTGTCACACATTTTATCATGTGTAGATGTTAGTTTTAGGTTATTTTTAAGAAATTGTTTTTCCATTTCTGGATATTTTTTAAATTTTTGATCACACATCCATCACTACATTGTAACGCTGGTATAAAGATGTTTAATTAAAAGAAGGTGGATAAAGAACCTCTGTCCAGTCTTTTTTTTTTTTCTCATTCTGGTTTCATCATGTCAGAGACACGCTTTATGGAAATGATGTATTACAACCCCGCACACCCAGGTAGCTTCAGAGGTGTAGAACGACTCCGCAGGGGTGTGCAAATGCAATGAAATGGGGGAGAAGGCCGGGGCCGAAAGAGTCAAAAAGTTTTTATCTGAACAGGATGCTTACACTTTACACAAACCTGCCAGAGTACATTTCCCTAGAAACAAAGTTTTTGTCCCACGACCGTTAAACCAATTCCAAGCCAATCTATGCAATATGCAGGCTTTAGCCAAACATAGCGATGGATATAATTATTTATTAACGGTTATAGATTTATTTTCCAAGAAGATGTATGTACGGGCTCTGAAGAGAAAGACAGCCGCTTAGGTGGTAAGGGCCCTTGAATCCATTTTTGAAGAAAGCCAAACACCCGTCAAACTACAAACCAATACAGGAAAAGAATTTTTCAGCAAAAGTTTTGAGGCTTTAATGGAAAAACGTGGCATAGCACATTTTTCCATGGTCAGCGATCTCAAGGCCTCTGTGATCAAAAGGTTTAACCATACGTTAAAAGGCAGAATGTGGAGGTATTTTACAGCCAACAACACACTGCGGAACCTCGATGTCTTACAAGACTTGGTGACGGGCTACAATCGAGGTTAACACAGGAGTATTAAAATGGCACCTATGCAGGTGACCGCAGAGAACACGAGCCAAGTGTTTCAAAATCTGTACGGCACACCCCGAGCTCGACAGAGCAGCGAATTAAAGATGAATTTTAAAAAGGAAGACTCCATCAGGATATCAAAGTTGAGGGGGTGTTTGATAAGAAATATGAACAGAGTTTTACAGATGAAGTTTTTACAGTGTCTGGGTGCATCCCCTGTGACCCCTCTGTCTACAAACTGAAAAATTATGATGGAGAACCGATTCAAGGTTCATTTTATGAGGCACAGTTGCAAAAAATAACGCTGGGTAATGACAGAGTCTACGGTGTGGAGAAGATTCTAAAACAATGTACCGTCAAAGGTGAAAAGCAGGTGCTGGTTCAGTGGAAAAATTGGCCCGAGAAATTTAACAGGTGAGTCAAGGCCTCCGATTTAAAAAAAAATATAGACATTTGCACGCACCGCCGATCGCAGTGCTTACAGTCATTACATCATGTATGGATCTAAAGATGAGGGGGTTTTCATCACCCTACTCTCCCAACGCCAATTTTGATGTTTTTAAAGACAACACAAGTTCCAATTTTCGCGTGGATTTAGCACAACAAATCGATTTAGAAGGACCGTGGGAGGTTGCTTTGACGGAAATTTCATACCCACACACTTGGTATAACCTAGCTCAAAAAGATGTCTACTTTTATTGGAGAGCAAAACCGCATGAACCAGAAACAGAGACTAAAGCGCATTACCAAAGGATTACAGACAGTTATTACAATGATATAAATCAGTTCAGGGCAGAGCGTGAGGGGTTCTTTCAAAAAATTAATTCTGATATTTTTATGGTCTACGGCAACATTCAGAAAAGAATGGGTTTCAAGAGCGGAGGTCAAGCTTACATACGCTGTGATGCACCAGCGCCTTACATGCTGAGTGTCGAACCAGGAGAATGGTTCAAGTTTGATTGGATGTTGGCGCCCTATCCAACTGATTTGAAGGCCAGATTTTATCACATGTACTGTTACAGCGATGTGGTACGTCCACAATTAGTGGGGGACTCTTATGCACCACTCCTGAGAACGATCAATATTGAAGGAACATACAGTGACTTTATCACAAAGCATTTCAATCCACCTTATTATTTACCTGTAGCGAAACAGCACATTGAAACCTTCCACGTGGAGATAAAAACAGATCAAAACAAACCAGTGGAATTTACCTATGGGAAGACTATAGTGACGCTTCACTTTAGACATAAACCTTGAATAAACAACGTATATAACTTGTCCATCCACACACACGCGCATCATTCGATCTACAACCGCCATTGTGCAGCGTGTATCGGAGTGTGATCGAATGCGCTAAGTTACAACGCTACAATGTCTCAACAAAAAAGAATGACTCTCGCAGGTCTGAGGGAGGATCCCCACCATTTTGTACATTATTATGAGAATCAAGTAGGGGGTGGTTTACTGGGGTTTTATGGAGCACCTGTCATGTACGAATGTGGTATCGGCTCTCTGTTTTCAAGACTGTTCCGTTTTGTAGCCCCTCTGGTTAAGAAAGGTTTTACCATTGCAAAACCTCCTCCTAAAACAGCCAGCAGCATTGCATCAGACATGTTTAACCAAGCGGTGGGAAAAATGATGAACAAAGACTCGAGACAAGAGGGCTCGGGAGGTAATATAATCTTGTCACGCAGATCAAGGAAGCGATCCACCGGCAAGTGTGTCTCATCACTCTCCCATAAACGCTCTGATCCTAAAAAGAGAAAATCAGTTGGGAAAAGTAAGCGGGTGACGAAGACATCCAGAACTCGGAGCTTGGATATATTTTGAGCAAAGTTGTTTTTTGTTTTTTTTTAGCAAACTAAACTGGAAAAACCATGGTGCTCTTCCATCAAAAATCTTCCGAATGCACCCTGGCTGAGTTGGATTTATTTTCAGTGCCTATGACGCAGCTCTCTGTGGAGGATAAAATCTACACGGAAATCTCCCCCATCTCGGCCATCACCAATGGAGGTCCTATAGAGTTTTTCATCCCCAGAGATGGGAAAAAGTACCTCAATATGAACAATACCCTACTGCACCTCCATGTAAAAATTACCAATGCGGACGGTACAAACTTGGCAGACGACGCAGTGGTGGGCCTCATCAATTACCCTCTAAATACAATTGAATCGGTGAATTCAAAAGGGGCCCAAGTCCCCTTTGAAAAAGTGTAGACTTGGGCCCTTTTTGAATTCACTGATTCAATTTTCAGTCAATGTGACATGATCCTGGGAGATAGACTGATTTTCAATCCAGTGCCACACACCCCTACCGAGCCTTAATTGAGACAATACTGAACTATTCCAATGACACTCTCAAGAGCCAATTTAGCGCCAGTCTTTTTTTACAAAGATACGTCCGGAGCTGTAAACTCTCTCATGACTGTGGATGGCTCTAATGCAGGTTTAAATAAAAGATCCCGTTTTACTGCCATTTCTCGCAAAGTGCACCTGCTCGGTCCTCTTCATGGGGACATTTTTTTGGGATAGGCTCTTGCTGAACTCTGTCGATTTGAGAATCAAACTAACCTGCGCCAGTAACGCTTTCTGTCTCATGGGAGCTGGCGATTCCACTTTCTGCTTGAAAATATTGGGGGCCTCTCTATTTGTTAAAAAAGTGTCCGTGTCCCCCGCGGTCAGATTACGCCACGCTGCAGCCCTAATGAAAAGCAATACACTCTACCCCCTCTCAGGCATCAATGTAAAAACATACTCCATCCCACAAAATTCTAGGATGTGCAACCAGGAGAATCTGTTTCTAGGGGCCATTCTCAAATATGTGGTTCTGGGTATGGTGCATCACGAGGCTTTCACGGGGAGAAGAGACCTATCACCTTTCAATTTTATTCACAACGATGTGGAATATGTGGCTCTCTGTCAGGATGGTCGACAGATCCCTGCCAAGGCTTTCCAACCTCAGTTTAATAACCAACTGTCTGTTAAGGAATTTTACAACATGTTCCTGGCAACGGGTAGAAATCTTAAAGATTTACCTCTCAGTATCAACAGAGAGGAATTTAACAATGGGTACACCCTGTTTGTGTTTAATCTCGCCCCGGGGGGTGACAACGATGCCCTATCCACCGTCTCGAACGGTAATTTAAGACTGGAGATGAGATTTAGAACAGCTCTGCCCCACACCACGACACTGATAGTCTACGCCTGTTACAATTCTATTCTGGAAATTAACTCTAAAAGAGAAGTGCTGGTGGACTATTACTAGGAACATAAATAATATTCAACTGGAGAGTCTTCTGCATCGTCTGCTGGGAGATGTGTTTTGTGGGGTGTGTGGATTATCTTTTGAACATGTACTGTCATTGTACGATGAAGATGTGATTAAAAAATGACCTGATGGTGTACAGTTTTGTGAGAAAATATCAAGATTGTCCCAAAAATAAAATTGGTGTACCCCAGAAACAGGGGTGTTGCTCTTTACAACTGTTTAAAAACTGTCTTGTGTAGAAACTTAGGATAAAGAGTGTACTCTTTGATGATATAGACTATAGAGTGTATGTTTGACAACTACAGTATGTTACTCATACCGTGAATAATTACCCTTTTTGTGATTTTATATGAAAGAAAAATAAAGACTGTATGCTTGAAAAGTATGATGAATAAATATTTTATTGTTAAAAGACAGAAAAAGATGTGTGGTTTACAATTACGTATATCTAATCTCAAATTTCTCTTCTTAAGGAGTGGTCCATCGAGGGGAGAGTTTCTTTTGTCTCCTATTCCTCCACGTTCAAGTCTCAAATTAAGACTCTTCTTTCTCACAGGGTGTGATCCAGGTTGGGGACAGCAGAAGTTTCTTTTTTTTCTCTCAGGTACGGTGTATGTCTTGAGGTTTTTCAAAACCCACATCGGTGATGTCGCTCGCATTCGTCTTAAGAAGTCAATATTGTTCACGCTCTCGTGGGTTCCTCACAGCCAATAAAGCAATATTGAGTTCTGACAGTGTTTAAAAATTTCAACCACCCTGCAGGCACCGGGGGTTGATGTTTTTTATAAGGCAGTGAGGGGTGTTTGAATAAAACAATCATATGTGACATAACGCACGGCTCAGGAGACGCACACACACAGGCTCAGAGAAGTTCAAATAGTTTATTAGCAACAGGAGTGAATGAATGTGTGTCTGCGGGATGTAAATGTGTTGGTGGCAGCATCTGCTTCGGGCACAGAGGCAGGAGGCCGTACAGCTGGACAACCTTGGAGGGCACAGATGACTGGCACAGCAAAGGACGAGGTCCGGAAGACAGCCACCTGGAGTGCTCGGTGCAGCAGCGAGGAATGGGCGATGGAGAGGCGATGTCCGCCGCCGGGGAATCCACCTGTGCACAGGGGAGCAGACTCGAGAGAGAAAAAGGAGGTAAGAGCTTCTTACCCAGGAGAACAGCTGAAGGTGAAGGAACTCACAGCGATGCATGAGAAGTCTAACGGCTTCAGGCCGAAGCTCAGGGCGAGGTGGCTTATATCCCTCGCCGCTGATGACGAGCAGGTGTGCGTGCAGGTGGCGCCGCTGATGAGCGGCGCGGCGTGACAATATGAGACCCTTTCAACACCTTGCCCTTGTAAACAAACTCACCCTTTCAGTTCCACCCCCCATAACTCTGGGGCAATTTCCTGAGGATGTATTCGGCGTTCTTATGATCACGCGTGGGGAGGTTTTGTAGAACCTCTTCAACCGTAACATCAAAATCTAAACCATCACGCATGCTGCGGGATGATGCGGGAGCACCATCTGGAGATGAGGCATGAGCACGTTCACTCTCACCAGCCCTGCCGACACCTAGTAGGGTTAGATGGTCAGGCTCCCGCTGCAGAGTCAGCGATACTCGCCATCGCTTGTTATAATCCTGTTTCACGAGCATGAGGTTTCTCCTGCAATAAAGCATCATACTTTTTAATTTTTTTCACAAGCACTCAATCCCGGTTCGTTTAATATGGCTCTCATTCTAGAGTCCAAATCATCCTCTGCATTTTCTCTGACGGTTGTCGGTTCAGTCAGATGGTTTAACTGTTGGGGTGTGAGCAGAAACATCTTCTACACCTTCTTCAAAGTCATCTTTATTTTTAATTTCTTCTCACCAGTCCACCAATAAGATCTCCAATCATGGGCACTGTTAGGATAAAATTCAGTAAAAACCATCTAAGTCTACTCTTCAAAGATTGTCTATGTGTGTAGATGGTTTACCCAGATTCGTTTTCAAGGAAGAGATTAGTTTACTTGGAACACGTATTTATTTAAGCAAGTTGAATGTAGTAGGTTACAGCGCTGGGTCAACTCTTCTCTCCCTGACAGCAACAGGCTGTGTCAGTTCATGAAGTCTGACTGATTATGCTGGCCCTGACCCAGAATATTTATACACAAATGAACAAAGAAGAAAGCATGTATTAACAAGATGACAGTTCAGGTGCTTGGTCCAGGGAGGATCTGTTCCTGGCGCTGAGTGTATCCACATGAAGGCCATTTCACCGCCGAGGTCAGCGTAGGCCAGGCTCAGCCATTCCTTATCACAACTGTGCCTCCTTCTCATAAATCCCAGGCATTTATTATCCTCTGTGCTGAGACAAAGGTCCACTATTTTGCAGAGAGTGAACCACACACTTGGCAATATATACAGTATTCCATTATGGTATATTGGTTATTTTACCTAGACATAAGCAGAGTACAAATATTTTGAGTCACACAAATAACTGTTATATGGTTATTGATCACTTTATCCCATCAGCACCACAGCGGATAGCAGAGGCAATAGAAAACTGCCCGACTGTTTTTTTCAGAACCTGGTGTTTGCGTTTTAAACTAGTTTTCTTATCAGCCAACCGTCTGATAATTTTTTTCCTCCTTTGTAGTTTCTTGAACTGACAATCGGATAACGAAATGTTCCCTTTTAAAAGATTCAGAGCGATCTCACACAATATCTGAATAAAATCCAGAGAGCTGTGGATGAGAACATCACTGCACTTTTTGGGGGAGGCATGGTACAGCGCCGTGAGTAAGATCGTGTTCCTCTTCATACGTGCAGACATGATAAACTAGGTGGATGTTTTTTGGCACATAGACGGTCAACCTCTCATGAGGAAGTATACCCATCCTCAGTCTGTATTGTTCTGGACAGGAGGGTGTGAGGTCTACTATTAAATAGCTGTGGGGATCTCTGGTGGCTTCTTCAAAACTCTCTAGGAAGAAGGCCTTTTGTGATGGAAAGATTTGACAAGCTAATATATCTATTTGTAGTTTATCCAGTGGGTTTTTAAACATCACCAGATAATTGCTGTTCAGACTAATGGTGCGACTGTATTTACCCTGGTGGAACACATTTTGAGTCGACATCATGATGCTCATGTTTCTATGATGCCGGTACTGAGTAAAAATTCTTACTACTTCAGGATGGTCGGAGGCTTGAAAAATAACATCATCCAGAATAAGCAAGTGTTTCTGATAGGGAGGGAACAGGTTTTCATCTTCAAAAGAATCAGGGAGTCCTTCAACAAATTTTATTCTATTGTTCATCTTCTGCAGTTTGCTGTACATTAGTTGATGACTCGTATAAATCCATACTGACATGGTACAGACCCAAGAAGCAGACACGACTCAGGAAACACAGTTAACCTTTTATTAATAATAGTGTAAGTGTGTGAGTGCATGTGTGAATGTCTGTAGTGAGTGTAGTGCGTGGATGAGTCAGCTTGGGGCGGGCAGAGTACCGTGCAACCTGGCAACCCTAAGGACAGAGCAGAGAGACAATTAGGGGCAATCCAAACAGGAGAGGCACCTGATAATACTGTCCTTGCTATTTGCTGAGGTTAGCACACCAGCCCAGGCCAGGAGGACAGTGCCAGTCGCCCCCCAGGAGGTGTAGCAGGCAGGTGAACGAGGCAGGGAGGTCTGCCGCCAGGTGGACGAGAGTCCGCCGCCGAGAGGACACCGCCTGTGCACAGGGGCAGGAGAAGGGTGAGAGGAAAGGTGCTGGCTTACTTGGCTGCCGGGTGGTCTGGAGTCCCAAGGTGAGCAGTAACACTGGAAAGATGATGAGGCTGGAAGCTCAGAGTAGAGTTGGCGAGTTCAGGTTCCTCGGGAAGGAAGCACACGACTCTGGTCGCTGATCTCTGGGTCTCACAAAATAAATAGGCAGCCAGATAGCAGACAGGTGTGTGCGCAGGTGTGCCTAATTGGCGGCCATGACACATACAATGTTTTCAGGTACAATGTTTACAATATGTGCACAGTCTTCCAGTACCTTTGAAACAAAACAAGTCTTGCCACAACTGCCTGGTCCCACCACCAAACATGAAAATGGAAAGATGAACCTAGGGTCAAAATCAATCTCCTCCACCTGGGTAAGATGTGACATTTTTTTTCCTCCAAAAAAATCTAATAACCAAAAGGCAGAGTGGTCCCATCCCTAAAGAGACATCTTTTATCATACACAACTCTGAACTTTTTCTGAAATGACAAGTTTCTCAATACAAACCCCATTTTATCACTTACCTATGCTGTATTGCGGCGTCTCAATCACTCTCTCATCTGAATTTGTCATGTAATCCTCCAGCAAATCTTTGATGCCGTCAAAACTGACACGCTCGCAATATGATCAGGTTTGTGTGATACCTTTGACCTTCATGACGACCTTCTTTTTGTTCCTTGTTTGGTAGGTGTAACTCTTGGGACCAGTGGATACAAATTCCTGAATGGTATCACCTTCCAACTCATCTGTTAAATCCCCCAGATAATTATTCAACTCCAAAGGTGTCTCACCGTTCTTTACCACGTAAATTAAACTATCTGTGTTGATGTAAAGAACCCTCTCTGGCAGTTTCTCCAGATAACCGTACAGCTTCAGACGCGCATGGGCTGTGGTAAAGGTGGCTATAAAGATGTTATTAGTTCTATCGGGGGGTAGAATGCAATGATTTTATATTTCCATCTAAGCAGAGCTTTGTCATCATCCAGAACATTAACGTATTCTACCTTGCATTTACCTGAAAACAAGTAGTTGAAAAAAATTCAGGTTCTGAGATCACAACTGTCTGAACCAGATTATCTCTCTGCATAAATTTTCCCCAAAGCGAGTTCAAAATCAGTTTTGAGATGTGGCGATGAAGTGGATTCTCTTGTATTTTATTGCCGTCTAACAGAATACCATATTGACGGTGATAGTCCCTGATGTATCTGTCCTTGCTCTCCTGATCGGTGACATCTGTGGGGTAACCCGATGCTTCCTGTTTTTCTTTTACAAATTTGTGTATGTAATCTACAAACACTGTGTTGCTACTTGGGTCAAAATGCCACACTTCCTTGATTTCACCCACCCTGTACCCCAGCTCCAGGGGTTTGTTAAACTCCACAGTGACCCAGACCCCTGTCAATGCTTTCGCCTCATTACCGTGCGTGCAACCACCTTCTTGATGGTTGGTTTCCATGCACTTTCGACACAGTGGAAAGGTTAATTTACCTCCTGAACTTTTGGAGGGTAGAACGTGAAAAAAGAGGCCACGGGGTGGGTAGACGGTAGCTCTGATTAACCTGAAATAGCTTTGAGGATCCCCAGAATCTTTGTAAAAGATGGTGGGATGACCTAGAGGGTAAAAGCACAGGCTGTTAACATGGGGACACAGAGAAGTGACATCTACATAGTGCACTGTTTTATCAGACCCTATGGTGTGTCTCAGTTTTAGAGCCCTCATCCTGCCCCCGTAAAGGGCCTGGTGCAGTAAGACAGGCTAGGGTGGATTAAAAATTTTAAGAAACTATTTCATCTCCTCGCATAATTTTTTCTTCTCATTCCACTCGTGCTCTCTCATGACCGCAATGCGGACACCGTGCATAGAGCATAACGCCTGCAACCTCTCCTCACTTTTCAAATGCAGCTCTCCAAATGTAACACCCCTCAAAGGGCAGATGTCCGTGCTTTTAAAACTGCAAACACAACCATAGAAATAGCATCCATTGAACTCATAGATGTGTTTCAAGCCATCGATCTCCGTGTAGCCGTCTACAAAAAAGGGCCCGATCTGCCCCCCCCCCCCCAGTTTAAACTGTGCTGGATGGATATTTTCTCACTGTGCATAACCCATTCTAACCATTGGTTTGAAAGGTTAGAAAATCTTTTACATTGACGTCTGTAGTTGCTGGGGCACAGGATGGCGAGGTACACACATATTTAAAACAACCTCGGTTGACCAAAGTGGTGACTAGATCGTACAATTAATCATGAAAACATGTTAAAAATAATAAAATACAGATTTCAGTTTTTATTCTTATTTAGAGACAGTGAATTATTTTCCAACCAAGAAGGTCATTTTAAATTGTAGTTTTAATTACAGACCTTTAATCATTCATATTACATTGGCAGTCAGCGTGGTCCCCCTCCTCCTCCTCCTCAATGTCACACGCTCCGGTGCACCGGTGTCTACGGGTGAGTGATGCAGGTACAAATGATGATGAGCTCGGGATTTAATAATGATACAGGATGCGGATCTGTAAGTACATACCGTTAGGTGAATGTTTCACTGACGTGGTCTTTTTACAAGGGCACGTCAGTCTGCTCCTAACACCCGAACCCGAAGGTAAATGAACGGTGTCGGGAGTCCCACCCTCTCTGGTCGATGTCGAAGGCCTTGGTTGGTATTTTGTAAGATAATAATAATAATAACTTTATTTCACATTGGAAAAAAACATAATGTGGTTTACACTGTTTAAAAACACAAGATCGCCACAAGATGGCACCACCCACAATACATGACCCTGCAGGGAACGTTTACGTCATCACCCTGAGACGTTGTGAGAGGGCCAATGGCAACCTGCCACATCATCGAAGGGTGATGCTATCACCCTGTTTAAACATGATTTTGGGGCGAGAACGGTTATATTGAATTAATGAAAAGTTTTGTTTAAACTAGGGGTGAGCTTCCCAGAACCACGCATTGTAGCGTCGGTTGGTACTGGGGTCGGTCTGTCTTCTCTGCCGCACTGGTTGTTTACCCCTGGTCGGCAAAATGCTCCCAAGGGATCTGTCCGCCGGCTGAACACTGACTATTGGACCTGTTATGGAAGTTAGGTTATTTCGCACCTCAGACAGAGACAATGAATACACATGGGAGAACAATGCCCAAGAGGGTGAGAGGGGGTTGAATGAAGTGTAGTGTAAATATCATGCTGTGTATGAGGAAGTGCCTTGAAGCTTGTGAAGGTGACTTGATATATAGAGAGGAGTGCTTGCTGTAGTCAGTCAGTCTGTTCTGTGCTTGTGAGATGTGAGTGTGTAATAAATCGTCTGACATGAAGCTGCCTCTTCATTTACACACTCCACACTGGTGACCCAAGACATATTATGGAAGACGAGGCGAGAACCCCGGAGCCGGCCCGCTCGGGAAGCCCCAGAGATGCTGCAGTCATTCCACAGACAGCCAGGACTGGAACCCCCAGCAACGCGTGCACAGTTTCAGTCAAGCTACCAGATTTCTGGCAGCACAACCCACGCTCTTGGTTCCACCACACCGAGGCCCAGTTCGCCCTCTAGGGAGTAACGGCAGATGACACCAAGTTCTACCATGTGGTAGCAGCGCTGGACTCCCGCACAGCCCAGCAGGTAGCGAGCCTGCTTGATCAGCCACCAGCCAGCAACAAATATGAGGCGCTCAAGGCTGCGCTCACCCAGCGCTACACGTTCTTGGAATGTGAGAGAGCGGAGAGGCCCCTGGCGCGGACCGAGTTAGGAGATGAGTCGGCCGTAGACCTGATGGAGAAGATGCTGGCGTTAATGGGCACGGACGACGGGCACTTTCTGTTTGCCCACCTTTTCCTCCAGAACCTTCCAACAGTGGCGAGAGCGGTTCTGGCCAATTCGCCATTGCTGGCCGCGCGGGACTACCGTGCGCTAGCCCAGGAGGCGGACCGGATCATCCTTACCACCAGGGCGATCACAGTCAACGCGGCAGCGGCAGAGCCCAGCGAGACGACCAGAGGAGGCGAGGAGTCACCGATGGTAGCAGCAGCGGGGGCCAAGGAGCGCCAGAGAGACATGCTCTGTTTCTACCACCGCCGCTTCAGAGAGAGTGCACACTGATGTGCGCCACCGTGCCAATTCAAGCGCTCGGGAAAACGCTGAGGCCAGCGGTCGGTAGCAGCTGCGACCCTCGGTGAAGAGAACAAGCTGCTCTACTTGACAGACGCGCGCTCGGGGAGGCGTTTCCTCGTGGACACCGGAGCCCAGAAGAGCTTCATCCTGCGGCCTATGCCAACCGGCTGGCAGGACCTAGCGGCCCCATGATGATGGCAGCAAACGGCTCGGAAATTAAGACCTTTGGTGAGAGGACACTGATCTTATCTCTACACGGCCATACATATGAGTGGACTTTTGTCGTAGCAGCACTGAATTACCATATCCTGGGGGCTGATTTTCTGTGTGCACATGGTTTACTGGTTGTTGTTGCTAACAGGCACCTGGTTAATGCACTGTCCTTTGACTCTCTCCCCTGTATAGCTCGAGTGACCCAGCCAACAGCACAGGCCAACGTCACAGCTCCAGGCGGTAAGTTCCATGCACTGCTCACACAGTTTCCAGCACTCACGGTCCCAACGTTTTCGGCAGCCATCGCTAAACACGGGGTGGAGCACTTTATCACCACCACCGGGCCGCCCGTTTTTGCAAGACCTCGGCACTTGGACGCAGCTTAACTGGCCATAGCACGCGAGGAGTTCGCCAACCTGGAAAGGCTGGGCATTATCAGGCATTCGAACAGCCCATGGGCGTCCCCGCTACACATGGTCCCTAAGGCTGAGGGATCGTGGCGACCGTGCGGTGATTTCCGCAGGTTGAACAACACCGCAGCACACGACCGCTACCCAATTCCCCACATACAGGATTTTTTCGTCCACCTCGCCGGAGCTCGCATTTTTTCCAAAATAGACCTGGTCCGCAGTTACCATCAAGTCCCAATACGCGCTGAGGACATACCCAAAACAGCGGTAATAACTCTGTTCGGTTTATTCGAGTTCCTGTGCATGCCATTCGGGTTAAAAGGCGTGGCACAGATGTTCCAGCGCATGATGGATGCAGTGCTGTGAGATCTCCCGTTCGTGTTCGTCTACCTGGACGATATCCTGGTAGCCAGTGCGTCCGAAGACGAACACGAAACCCATCTCAGGACGGTTTTCCGGAGGTTGGAGGAGCACGGGCTAATAATCAGCCCGGCGAAATGCCAGTTCGGCGTGATGCAGATTGATTTTTTGGGGCACCGCGTCTCTCTGGAAGGAGTGATCCCACTGCCTGACAAAGTGGGTGCCGTGTTGGATTTTCCCCGGCCTCAGACGGTCAGGGCGCTGCAGGAATTTTTGAGGATAGTGAATTTTTATAACCGTTTCCTCCCCCGTGTGGCGCAGCTCATGCAACCATTGTACGCCTCACTCAAGAGACAGAAACCCGTGGATAGGGTCGAATGGACCCCGGAGCAAGAGCGGGCGTTCTCGGAGGTTAAAGCAGCCCTGGCAAACGCCGCACTGCTGGCGCATCCGGTCCCGGCAGCCCGGATAGTGCTCACCACTGACGCTGTCGTGGAGCAGCGCGTTGCCGGGGCTTGACAGCCGCTCGCTTTTTTCAGCAGAACTTTGTGCGACAGCGAACGTAAATACAGCGCGTTCGACAGGGAGTTGCTGGCTCTTCATCTGGCCATACGCCACTTCCAGTTCTGGCTGGAAGGGCGCAGCTTCACCGCATTCATGGATCACAAGCCACTAACATTCGCGATGGCCAAGGTTTCAGAACCGTGGTCAGGCCGGCAGCAGAGACAGCTGGCCGCGATCTCAGAGTTTACTACCGATATTCAGCATGTGTCGGGTAAACTGAATGTGGTGGTGGACTGCCTCTCGTGTGCCGTGGTGGCCCTGGTCTACGTGGGGTTAGATTATGCAGCCATGGCCGCGGAGCAGATTAGCGATGCAGACGTCCGCGCGCTCCAGTCTGGACCAACAGGGTTAAGGCTGGAGAGCAGGGTGCTGCAAGATGGCATGCCCCCCCTAATCTGCAATGTCTCCACGGGGCGCCTGCGTCCGGTGGTCCCGGTCGCGTGGCGCCGCCGCGTGTTTGAGTCGGTTCACACTCTGGCGCACCCAGGAGTGCGCGCGTCGGTCAAAATGGTGGGAGAAGAGTTTGTGTGGCCGAGCCTACGCAAACAAGTAAAAGAGTGGGCTGCAGCCTGCGTGGCGTGCCAACGAGCCAAGGTACACAGACACACAAAGGCTCCCTTGGAGCCGTTTTGGGTACCAGCTAAGAGGTTTGACCACGTTCACGTGGACCTTGTGGGCCCCTTCCCGCCATCACAGGGGTGCACGCACCTCCTGACAGTGGTGGACCGCACCACGCGCTGGCCAGAAGCAGTCCTGCTGGCGGCAACCACGTCCGCGGACGTAGCACGTGCTTTTTTAACAGCATGGGTGGCGCGTTTTGGAGTCCCGTCGGACATTACGTCCGACAGGGGCCCTCAATTTGTTTCCAAACTCTGGTCCGCGATGGCCCGCAGCCTGGGTGTTACAATTCATCGCACAACCGCGTACAACCCACAGGCCAACGGGTTATGCGAGTGTTTTCATAGATCACTGAAAGCAGCACTCAGGGCTTCACTGACGGATGCAAATTGGGTGGACAGGTTGCCGTGGGCTTTATTGGGGTTGCGCTCCGCGCCAAAAGAGGATCTGGAAGCTTCCCCGGAAGAGCTTGTTTTTGTGCAGCCCCTACGGCTGCCCGGGGAATTTCTGCCAGATAATCCCACGCCAGACAGCTGCCCGTCTCAGCTTTTGCAGCGTAGCGCGAACACAGGCACGCTGCCGGGCCCTGCCCACCACTGTTTTCCGCGTGTTTTCGTGCCTAAAACTTTGAAGAACGCGGAGTTCGTGTTCGTCAGACACGACGCCCACCGCCCTCCATTGCACCCACCCTATGATGGACCATTCAGAGTGCTGGAAACAGGGGAAAAGCATTTTGTGCTAGACTTGGGGGGTAGACGGGAGAAAATTGGCATAGACAGACTTAAACCCGCCTTTGTAGCAGCGGACGAGCAGGTGCTGTTGGCTAAGGCCCCTCGGCATGGAAGACCCCTACGGAGAGTTCCCCAGGGAAGCGATGCAACAGAGCAGCCACACGGACAGGGCGAAGTCCCCCCCCCCCTCACCACGGCCCACCCGCAGTCAGACACACTCCCAGCAGCCCCCCACCGGCACAGCAGTGCCACGGAGGCAGTAAACCCCAGTTACAGCAGATATGGGAGGAGACTGAAGCCGAAACAGCATGTGGACTGATATTCTATTGTTCTATCTAAGATGCTGGGGGGGCGGAACGGAAGTTGGGTTATTTCGCACCTCAAACAGAGGCAATGAATACACATGGGAGAACAATGCCCAAGAGGGTGAGAGGGGGTTGAATGAAGTGTAGTGTAAATATCATGCTGTGTATGAGGAAGTGCCTTGAAGTTTGTGAAGGTGACTTGTGGTATAGAGAGGAGTGCTTGTTGTAGTCGGTCAGTCTGTTCTGTGCTTGTGAGATGTGAGTGTGTAATAAATCGTCTGACATGAAGCTGCCTCTTCATTTACACACTCCACACTGTAAAGTCGGCTGGATTCTGTGGTGCTGGGTGTCTGGCGTTATTCTGCAGTGGAGCAGCCATTTGACAAAGGGTTGCAGAACACTCAACGTTGACCCCAGGCTGGCTGTGCCCTGCTAAAACCGCTGATCATCTTCGGTGCGAAAAGTCTCACCCAAAAGCCCCACCAGATTCTTTTCATCATTGGACCGGAGCTGATTCGCACCCTCCTCAAAATCTGTTAGTACATTTCTTTTTCAACGGCCGTTCATAATGTTTGTAGATGCAATAATTGTTGGTAGAGGGGGAAAAATGGACAAATCCGCATCCGAGAGGGTGAAATTAACCCCTTCCATTTGAGCAGGAATAACTTTAAAAAAGACAGAAAAAAAACCATGATTTAAAAGCGGTTCTGACTTTGAGACAAATTATGAGATAAATGCTTTATAAAATAAAATAATAATAATAGCCTTATCTGTGTAGCACTTCTCACAGACAAGTCACAAAAACAGATAAAAAGTTGATTGAGTAATTAGAAAAATAAAATGAATCACACTTACCGGGGTACCTTGGTGGTGAGTAGATTTCTGCAAGTGTTATAATTTCTAAAAATGAGCAAAGTTTTATTTATCAATAGAGAAATTTTTTTTTTTATAAAGTTTTGAAAGTCAGATAATATCACCTCTCATCTTGCCTGAGTCATGTTCCTTTGGGTGTTAAGATGGGCTTCAGAATTGGTTCACTCGGCTGCACGGTGGCGCAGTGGTTAGCACTGCGGCAGCACAGTTTACCCCTGGCCGGGGGATTGTGGGGATCGTGGGATCGTGGGTTCGATCCCAGCCCCCGACCAACAGTGATCTGTGTGGAGTTTGCATGTTCTCCCCGTGTTGCGTGGGTTTACTCCGGGATTTCTCCGGTTTCCTCCCACATGCCAAAAACATGCATGTTAGGTTAATTGGCTGTTCTAAATTGTCCCTAGATATCTGTTTCCTATAGGCCCTTAGAATAGAGGGTTAGTATTAATGAAAGCGCTTTGAGTGGTCTTTGTGACTAGAAAAGCGCTATATAAGTGCAGGTTAGTTAGTTAGTTAGTTATACACAAAGCAGACCCCATAGGGGAATTGGGAAAAGATTTTAGAATGTGAATGAACCTCGGAGTAAAAACAATAGTTTGTGGGTATGTGTGTTTAAGCACCTTCTCGTTCACCCTCAAATATAATTAACATTCCATTCTCACGCTAACTCCATATGGTCAAAGATAATTTTTGAAAGCATATTTAATTGCCACACATTTCTTATGGTGATGAAGAGTTTTGTCAAGCAGATGGAGCGTGTCGATGTCCATGACAGATGCTGTGCTTTTAAAGCATTTATGGAGGAGGTAAATGTACTCCTTGGAATGTGTGTGTGTGTGTGTGTGTGTGTGTGTGTGTGTGTTTGTGAGAGAGAGAGCCCGGTGAAACACGGCACTCAGCCTCGTGAAAGAGCTCCCCCTTCCCAAGGGGTGGAGTCCAGACACCCCAGGGTAACATCAAAAAAGAAAAAGCCCCCCCCCACCTCCCCCCTAAAAAAGGTATAGCAATAAACCACATTGGGTGGGTGGTGGGGGGAACAGGCTAGGAAGAAACAAAAACACAAACCCTGCTCAGGACCCGCACCCACACAAAACCAGGCCTCTAGGCCCCCTACTCCTAAGAACTAAGCAGTTCAGGCGGCCGGCCAAAGTCCCAGACCTGACAGATGGCAAGGTGGTACGAGTCGGGTGGCCTGCCGGAGAATATGAGCCACCCAACCCAATAGCACAGTCTGTCAGGCGGTCAGCCCAGGTTCTTCAGCCACCTATATAGAAGGGGTGGCCAAGGAGGCGGCTTTCCTACTGGGAAGCCCAATGATGGATGGGGCAGAGGAGTAGGGGGAACAATGACAATGTCAGGCTGCGGAGAGGAAACCACAATGGCGTCAGGCAGAGGAGAGGGAGCCACGATGGCGTGATGCAGAGGAGGGGGAATCACAACAGCATCAGGCAGAGGAGGGGGAACCCCGATGGCATCAGGCAGAGGAGGGGGAACCACGATGGCATCTGGCAGAGGAGAGGGAACCATGACGCCCTCGGACTGGCCTGTAGCACCCTCGGTGGTTCTGAACTGGGACACTGCAGCACCCACTGTGGCTCCCGGCTGGAGTGGAGCTGCATCCATGGTGGCTCCGGGCTGGAACGTAACGTCCACAGCAGGCCCACACTGGAGCATAGCACCCAAGTAGGTTTCAGGCTGGGGCGCTGCACCCACAACAGTCTCCAGCTGGCATACAGCACCCATGGAGACCCGGACTGAGGAGGAGCTGCACCCAAGGAGGTCCCGGGCTGGGACGGAGCACCTGCGATGACCTCATCCGGAGGGCGAGCAGCACCCTCAGATTTCCCGGGCTGGGACAGAGCACCCATGATTACCTCAGTCAGAGGGCAAGCAGCACCCTTGGAGGTCCCGGGCAGGGACGGAGCACCCACAATGATCTCAGCCGGACAGGAAGCAGCACCCATGGAGGTCCGGGCTGGGACAAAGTGCCCGTGACGACCTCAGCGGGAGGAGCTGGACCCATGGGGCTCTCGGGCAGCGAGCCGGGACCCACGGAGTCTTCTGGAAGAGATGGGCAATCCTCGGTGATCCTGGGGGAAAGCTCAAGAAAAAGAGGCAAAGAAACACGGTCAGGGTCACCGGGAGCAGTGGAGCCCAGCGAGGTGAGCTCAGGTGCAGCTGACGGCTGCACTTGGCTCTCCTTACGAAGAGCCCGACAAGATCGCTCCAAAATTGAAACAACGAAAACAAAGGAGAGCACTTGCCTGAGCTTGCGCTCCACTGCTATCCAGGACTCCATCGATTCAGGCAATGGTTCTTTGGGCCTGGCCCTCTGGAGGTCCAACCCTGGCTCTGCTGTGGTGGCCCCTGCAGCAGGCATGGTGGTCAATTCAGTCCTGGGACCCCCCAGTGAGATAACCCACGCAGGTGGCTCGCCCTGCATGGTGACAGGAGGTCGATTTCCTGCTGGTGCTGGATCCTGCTCAGCTGAGGCCCGGGGACGCTTCATCGTTGGTGCAGACATCAACTCGGTAGCAGCGCTCTCCCTCCATCCAGATAGTGCCCGCGCAGCTGGGACTAGGTCCTCCAGAACCACAGGCTCCTCCATCGTCCACCAGCTCAACCCTGTAGTCGGTGGACACTCAGGGAGGATAGGAGGAGACACAGACAGGGCAGGTGAGAAATTAATGGCTGCAGCAGGCGGTGAGGGCTCAGGGGACTGCAAACACTAAGCCTTACTACCGGGAATAAGGCAAGGCATATCATCATAAAATGAAGGAGAAAGAAGTGACACTTGCCTGTGTTCCCGGGGCTCAATGTTCCCTACTGCAGCAGGTGTAGAGTCATCCCTCTCCATGGCTACGGTGGATATGGGCCCCTCACAGGATCTCAGAGGAGCCGCCCCTGCGGACACGAAGGCGGGTGGAGCCAGAGGAAAAACAGACTTCGGTTGCAGGAGAGAGCGTCGAGGAGAAGCAGGAAACAGCAGCTGCGGCGAGGGAAGAGCCTGACAATACAGCCGGAGAGAAAAAGCACTGAGATTGCACTGCTGGGGGAGGCTTCTCCCTCGGCGAAGGGGAAGTTGCTGTCTGAGAGGCGGAAGTGTTCCTGCAGTGGTACAGAGCAGGATGACGGCGTTGTGGAGCCAATGGAGCAGGAGCAGGAATGGGTGAGCTGGAGATGGAGCAGGGCGTCTGCCGCGGAGCGCGCTTCGGCATCATCCTCAGACTTGCTGGAGGCGGTCCCCATCCCAGCCTGGGGAAGGATTGCTGGAGGACGGAGAGTGTAGCCAACAAGTCCATGAACTGGGCATGCTTCCACAACCCTGGATGCGCCTCAACAATGGCAGTTTCCGCATCCACCTTTTCCCAGATTTTCTTTGGGCTGCGGGAGGCGAGGACTTCATCCACAAATCTCTGGATAAATTCAGCAGCCCATTCTTCCTATACACTCGGGGATCCCACTGCCAACCTCCCTTTGATTGTCAGAGACCAGTGTGCTGGGGACATGATGAGCTCCACAGAAAACAAGTGAGTGAAAACCAAAAAAAACCAAAAATCCACAAACTCACAGCAGCTGGGTCTCTACAGGCCGCTGTCTTCTGTCATGAATCCCCCCTCGGAGCAGAGAGAAAGACCCACGTGCTGGACTGTGAGTTTGAGGTAATTTTTTACGAACATAAAGTCCAACACAGTGCTCTTAACCCTTTGAGTGTGTATGGTGCAGAACTGCAACATACCCCCAGTGGTCAAGAGTGGTAAATATTTTTTGTCAATAAAATGGTTCAGTCTTTTGACACCGTGTTTTTGTACAGAGGTACCTCATCATCTTATCTTCAAAGTATATGAACAAGAAATCTACATTTCACAAAGCAAAACTCTTATAAGACTGCTGCAATGAGAAGGCAAAATAACAGTCCTTAAATAGCTGAAAACAAAATGAAACAATTGATGACAGGTGCATATCACATGAGCGGGCAGGTGACCTAATTACAGAATTGCTTACAGCTGAGACGACTAAGGAACAGAAACAGCCCATGCAAGAAGATGACAGGATGGGAGTGTCTGGAAGAGGAGGTAAAGACTCGTGTCACAAAAGAAACAAAATATATAAATCCTAAATTACAGAGACAGACAAAATAACAATGATACTAACGTCATTAAAACTAACAGAACAGCAAACCACCAAGAACACATCTTAAATCAAGACACAGGAAAATAACACAACGCTGGAAAAATACAGAAAATACTCAGGAAAATTAAGAGTCTGAGCCCAGTGAAACACTGCACTCAGCCTCATGACAGATAAGCAAAGCTGGACTCTTCTGTCTTTAGTCAGCCTGGATATTTATTTAATTTTGCAAATCTCAACAAGGTCCTCTCTGCAGCATGCTTATATAAGAGGCATATTGTATGTGGTGTGGGTAGGGCCATTTTTTTTTTTTTGCCGCCACACCAAGTACTGCT
Organism: Pholidichthys leucotaenia; assembly: GCA_020510985.1. Lineage (NCBI taxonomy): Eukaryota > Metazoa > Chordata > Actinopteri > Cichliformes > Pholidichthyidae > Pholidichthys > Pholidichthys leucotaenia. The sequence continues at coordinate 317,477,407 of CM035838.1, forward strand.
GAAGAAGTGATTCAGAGTTGGTCAGCCCTCAAAGGCCCCCTACTGGCCTGAGGCTGTAAGCATTTCTCTGCCTTGTCTGCCGGCACAGCGCCTCTGACTATTAGGAATTTTGTTTTATTAATTAAAAAACTTTTTGAGGGATTGTAGCTGCGCCTCCCCCCCCCTCCCCCAGCAGAGGGCACCCTAGGCAACTGCCTAGGTGGCCTATGCTCTGGGCCGGCCCTGCACAGAGATAACAACAGCATACAGGTAGAACAACATTTGTACAGATTATGTGCAATAATGCATCAAAGCTGGATAATGCTTAGAGCTGGCATTTCACAGAAATTGTAAGTTGAGCAGAACTTTAATTCAACTGTTTCAGATGAAGTTAAGTCTTCACTGAAATGCATTATTGAAGAATCAAACACTAACTACCGTTACGACACACACAGCCTATAACAATGCATTGGCTTTTAGTGTTAACACACAGTACAATTGTGATGATCAGTTCTTTGTGCCTCCTGCCCTAATTGTCTCCACAGCTGCGTGCACACCTGCTCCTCCAATTAGGCAGCCTTTTTTAGGAGCGCTGCCTCTCATGCTGCACGGAGACGTCAATGCTCCACTTGGAGGAAAGAACTCTGTGCTTGAGTTTACTACTCCTTCTGCAAGGGAGTCTCACCTCCCTCACCTTTCCTGCTACGCTTGATCGTCTGGGAGTTTTGTCTCCTCAGCGCAACGTAAGCTTTTTCAAGAAATCACTCCTCTCCGCTCCTTCCCTCTACTCTCCCCTGTGCCCAGGTGGATTCCCCTGGGCGGACTTCCTCCTCCTGGCGGCGGACCGGGACCTTCACCTACACACTGAGGAAACACTGGTTCCCATGAATGAACTATTCTCCTCTGAAGCACCTGAATCATCACACCAGCACAAACACGCGACGGACCGAGGCATAGGCAGACGGGGCAGCTTGGATGTTCTTCAGCGCTTCAACTTTTCACCTGCACTGCAAGACTGATTAACTCTTTGAGTGTAGAATTTTTGGCAGGAAAACGCAGAGTTTGACCTCAAATTTTCAAATGAAAATAGCTTCAGAACAGTAATAGTTAGAGGCAAAGTCCCAAATACAAAAATGTTGCAGAGGAACCCAAATGTCTGCCAAGTGAACTTGCATCCATGCATAGTGCATAATTGGACCTAATTTGCATATTCAAACAATCCAAATTTTATTATATTTGGTCATTGTGGTCATTTTGTCAGTAAGTCTCTGCCCTCATCTGTCAAGGTTGCCAAAATTACTAAAAATTATTCAAAAGAAAAAACAATTTTTGTTTCACACTGTCACCACACGGTCCTTTGTCCTTTCATTGCCAAAATTACTAAAAATTATTAAAAAAAAACATTTTTTGTTTCACACTGTCACCACACGGTCCTTTGCCCATTCATTGCCAAAATTACTAAAAATTATTAAAGAAAAAAAAAAATTTTTGTTTCACACTATGTCACTATGTCACCACTAAAAATCATTCAAAAAAACCCCAAACAATCACCACTGCCCGTTATTGACCTGCCACCGCGCACACATGGCGCACGTCGATGCGCATCGGCTGTGCGCTCTTGCCCACCCAGACATCACCCACGGGCTGCTCTGGACCTTTTCGCTCTGCGACCACAGTTTGGCAAAGCAGAACAATCTGCAGACAAGGCTCCTGTGCCATTTTGGGCATGGCTGGACACAGAAAACGCAGCTGCAGCGTTGCGCGCAAGATGTCCGTCTCCACTTTCACCAGAACTGCTTGCACCATTGTCCGAAAGCACATAATCAGAGCTGGACCCTAATTCAGATGACGAACTAGGGCTAAGCTCTTCCTCTGAACCAGGAGCAGCGAATACCAGTTCTAAAACCTCTTCAACTGAAAGCGTCTTCCTTGCCATCCTGTCTCCTCCGTGTCAAACAGCAGAATGAAAGGGGGCAGGCTTCAAACGCTGATTTGACCTACTTATTGAATTGGACTGTTTCCAGTTCTTGTGGTAAGTGAAAAGCCACACCTCTCGGCCACCATGTGGTGATAAAAGGTTTGTACATTTCACACTCTGTTCAGCTGTACAGGCTTTGTTTGGACTGATCAGCTGACAGTCGCACTTTTACGACATATACACTCAAAGGGTTAACTACTTGTTTATGCAAACCGTTTACAGAGAGCTCATACTCTTGTCTCTCCTCTCTCCTAGGGTTGCCAGACTTGTCCTCGCTCTGCTCACTCTCCTGCACTCATTCTCATTTACACTCCCACACACACTCACACACGCATTCAGTAAAGATAATTGTGTTTATTCAGAATCTGAGTCTGCATATGGGTTTGTCCGAAACATGTCAGTACGTCTCCGTCAGGTAAACTCAGCAGACAGTGCTTTCGCACAAAGGATTAACATCATTGAGTCTCGGTTAGACCAGTTGTCTTATCAACAACAGGTCACTTTGACACAGCTGACTCACATTAACACTTGCGTCGATCAGCTCACCCAGACACAGCCTTTTCCACCTGCTTCCGGGGGGGAAGGGGGGATCAGGCCAGCTAGTTTCACCCCACTTCCCACACAGCATTCCCGTTTGACCCCCGTTCCCACCCCCACCCGTTTTAGTGGCAAGTTAGGGGAGGCATGGGGCTTTCTGTTACAATGCAGTATTGTGTTTTAGCGGGTGCCGGGGGATTTTCCCACGAGTCACAGCCGTATTGGTTATGTAGTTAATTTACTGGAGAGGCAGGCCTTAGCGTGCGCTTATGCCGTCATGGCTCGTCCCGACTATTCTAATTACACATATGACCGGTTTGTAGCAGAGTTCAATGAGGTATTCAATCACTCCGACCGGGATAGTGTGCCCACCACTCGGTTACTGAATCTTAAATAGGGGACTAAGTCTGTTGCTGATTTTTCAGTTGATTTCCGGGTGGTGGCAGCAGAGGTCGGGTGGGAGGATGCTGCCCTTTGCAGCATTTTTGTACGTAGCCTTAGCCCTAGATGAATTGGAAATGAAACTTGAATGAGCTAATCTGTCTCGCCATTAATATTGATAACAGGTTGAGGGAACGAACTAACGAGCATCGACCTCCCGGTCGCTGTAAATAAATGCATTGAAAAACAAGTATAAAGGCATTAAAGACATAAAAACCATAATCCATAATCAAACTAAAAAGCCTGTTTAAACAGGAGTGTCTTCAGCTGCTTTTAAAAGCGTCAACAGAGTCTACTGAGTGCAAAGACAATGGTAGAGCATTCCACAATTTTGATGCCACTGTCTGAAAGGCAATATCTCCTCGAGTTTTAAAATGGGTTCAAGGGACAGCCAGTAAAAGTTGATCCGAGGATCTCAAAGACTGTGAGGGGTTATACACTTTAAGCAGCTCAGTGATGTATTTAGGGACCTGGTCATGAATAGTTCTAAAAACAAGAACTAAAATTTTAAACTGAATCCTAAAACCAACTGGGAGCCAGTGAAGTGCTGCTAAAACCGGTGTAATGTGAGCCCTTTTCTTTGTGTGAGTTAAAAGTCTAGCAACCAAATTTTGAAGATACTTTTGGCTCAGACAGGCAAAAAGACTATTACAATAGTCTAAGCAAGAAGAAATAAAAGCATGTATAATCATTTCAAGTTCCGCCTTGAATTAATTCACATATTAAACTTGTTTCTAAGACTGCCTTATATTATTTGCGTAATTTGCCAAGATTAGGAGCATCTTGTTTTTGTCATGAACCTGGGTTTGGTGGTTCCAAACCCAGTTCTGACCCATGGTTGGTTTTGCGCTATTTTCCATCAGGCGCTTCAGGGAGCTATTTGGGTCCTTCGCTCCCTGACAGCTCAGGCACGCCTCCTCCTCCTGTCAGTGTAATCAGCTGTGTCTCATTACAGGTGTTTCACACACATACACGCACACACCTCATTCACTCCTATTCATACGCGCAGACACTCACTCATACACACATGGTGTCAATCAGATTCAGCCCAAACACTCTCACACCAGCAGTCTCTTCCCTCGTTAGTATTATTATTACTTAAACGCTGTGTTTGTAGGAAGAAACCATCGGAGCATTGAGATTCATAGACGGCAGCGTGTTCCTCCGTGCATGCTTGTATTCACTCCCTTTGGATGACCTACAGCCTGTTTTTCCCTCATCCACCGGACTGCACGGACAGCTCCGGGTCGCTCCTGCAACATAAGTTAATGTCAGCCATTCTTCCCATGCCAACAGCAGCCCTGCAGCATTAGGCGTTCCCTTCCCCGGGCAGTTGAGCATCCAGGAGGCATTCCTATATGTCTGGTGGCCTCTATTGTCATTTCTGCATTTGTTCAACTCACTGTTCTGCAGGATCATTTGCTGGACTTGTTATTTTTGGGGTTTATGTTTAATAAAGTGCACGTCCTACTCCCACAATTGGGTTTTTCATTCCTTCCTTCTTGCGTCGCGTAATGGCACACTGGAAGTCATAACAGTCTCAGAGTGATGCTGAGAAATGAATCCACGCTTTTGTTAGCTCTAGATTAGATTATTGTAACTCTTTATTATCAGGTTTTCCTTAAACATCTTTAAAAAGTCTTCAGCTGATCCAAAATGCTGCAGCAAGAGTTTTAACAGGTACTAGAAAGAGAGATCATATCTCTCCTGTTCTGGCCTCCCTTCACTGGCTCCCCATAGAGTTCAGAATTAAGTTTAAAATCCTTCTTCCCACTTACAAAGTTCTAAATAATCAGGCCCCTTTCTATTTAAAAGCTCTGATACTACCCTATTATCCTAACAGAGAACTACACTTCCAAAATGCAGGATTACTTGTAATACCTAGAATCTCCAAAAGTACAGTGGGAGGCAGAGCCTTCAGTTATCAAGCTCCTCTCCTGTGGAACCAGCTGCCAATCTTCGGGAGTCAGACTTGATCTCTGTTTTTAAGAATAGAGTTAAAACCTTCCTTTTTGATATTGCCTATAATTAGGGAGGGATCATGTGCCCCTGAACCCTCCCTTAGTTATGCTGCTAATAGGTTTAGACAGGCAGGGGACCTCCAACAATGCACTGGGCTTCACGCCTTCCTTCACTCTCAATGAAATATTTTTGCTGGTCATTAACATGTTTGTTCTCTCCCATAGATTGAGTCCCCGTTGTGCTGTTTGCTCTCTACGTGTCTGTTCTTTTCTTCGTCTTCTCTATCCTCTCACCCCCCAGCCAGTCGCAGCAGATGAGTGCCCCTCCCTGAGCCTGGTTCTGCTGGAGGTTTCTTCTTGTTAAAAGGGAGTTTTACCTCTCCTCCGTCGCCAAGTGCTTGCTCACAGGGGATCGCCTGATTGCTGGGGTCTTTCTGCAATTGTGGGGGTTCTCCCTACAGCTGAAAGTGTTATGAGATGACTGTTTGTTGTGAAATGGCGCTATATAAATAAAGTTGAATTTAACTGAATTGAACCCTAACATCTGAGATGGCCCAGCACGTCCACCTCAGATGCCATTGCTGAAGCACTCCATTAATCTCGCTCCCACCTGGAAGATAAAGACTCCTACATTAGGATGCTCTTTGTCGACTACAGCTCTGTCTTCAACACGGTCATCCCCCACAAACTCACCGACAGACTGTCTTCACTTGGCCTGCACCTCACCCTCTGTGACTGGTTACTAGACTTTCTAACTGGCAGGCCCCAGACTGTCAGGATGGGTAACAGGACCTCAGCCAGCATCATCACAAACACAGGTGTCCCACAGGGTTGTGTTCTCAGCCCCATCCTCTACAGCCTCTTCACCCATGACTGTGTTGCCTCCCACAAGGACAATATCATCTTAAAGTTTGTGGATAACACAGCAGTGACAGGACGCATCACTTGTGATGACAAAACATTCTACAGGAGGAGGTGGCCAGCCTGGTGTCATGGTGTGAGGACAACAACCTCACCCTCAACACGGACAACACAAAGGAGATGATAGTGGACATGAAGAAGAGGAGGAGGAGACCTCATTGGCCGCTGTTCCGGAAGCTTGAGGTAGAGAGGGTGAGCAGCTTTAAATGCCTGGGCATCCACACCAGCGGGGACCTTACATGGACACACAACACCACAAAGCTGGTTAAGAATGCTGAACAGTGGCTGTACTTTCTGAGGAGGCTGAAGAAGTTTGGCATGTCCCTCAGGATCCTCAACAACTTCTACAGCTGCATCATCGACAGCATCCTGACCAACTGCATCACTGTGTGGTACAACAACACTACTGCCCTGGACAGGAAACGTCTGCAGAGAGTGGTGAAGACAACAAAGAAGATCATCAGGACTCCCCTCCCCTCTCTGCAGAGCATCTACCACTGGAAAGTCCAAAGGAGAGCTGACGCCATCCTCCGGAACCCCACCCACTCCCAGCACAGAATGTTCACACTTCTACCCTCAGGCCAGAGGTACAGAAGTGTGAAATGCAGGACAACCAGACTGAAAAACTTCTTCTTTCCTACTGCCATCAGACTCCTGAACAAATAAAAACCTCCCAAAACTCCTCAACACAGCTTTGCAAATAGGAACTCACACACCGGTTGCTAAATTTGTGCATTGCTCATTTGTACAGTGTACATAGTCTCACCCCGTCTGATGTCCATATCAACTCTGCTGCTAATTATCATGTACAGTCTACTGGTATTATCATTACAGAGAAATTTGCTGAAGGATGCTTACTTTCATGTGCCGACCGCCACACATCACCAGCAGTTTCTGAGGTTCGCCTTCCAGAGCCACCATTATCAGTTCAGGGTGCTTCCCTTCAGACCCTCCCTGTCCCCGAGGGTTTTTACCAGGTGTGTCGCGGCAGCTCTTGCACCCCTGCAGGCACAGGACATGAAGATTCTCCCATACCTGGATGACTGGCTGGTATGTGGACCATCCCAAAACCAGGTGGCACAAGATACAGCTTTCCTGCTGTCACATGTAGCCAGGCTCGGCCTCACAGTGAATAGGGGAAAGAGCTGCCTGGTTCCTGGTGACCTACTTTGGGTTGGAATTCAACTCAGTCGCTATGAGGGCCTGCCTATCACCACGGCATGTGACTGACATTTTATAGCTCCTTCCTCACTTCAGGAAGGGCAGCTAACTGTGCTACATTGAATTCCTGCAGCTTTTGGGCAAATTGACAGCTGCTTCAGTTGTTGTCCCCTTGGGTCTACTGAAGTTATGCCCCCTGCAAATGTGGTTGAACAACCTCCGCCTGGATGCCAGGAGGCACAGGTGCAGGCTAGTGAGGGTGTCACAGGCACGGGTTTGTGCCTTGGCACCCTGGAAGGACGCAGAGTTCCTCCTAAGGGGCACGCCCCAGGGAGTTGTCCCATCCTTTTAGGAGACCGTCATCACAGATGCCTCCCTTTCAGGATGGGGTGCAGTTTGGTGTAGCAAGCATGCCCAGAGACAGTGGTCTGCTCGGGACCGCACATGCCACAGGGTCGGATTAAGGAGGTTGTGGGCCCCTGGGCTAGAGCAATTTTTGAGGCCCTCCCACATATTTATAGGAGTATGATATGCAAAATAGCTATGTTTACATGCACAGTAATAAACCGTTTATAATCAGATTTGTGGAGTTATAATCAGATTTCTTCACAACCCAGGACCCAGGAGAAAAGCAGGTTATGTACACACAAACCCAATATTCATTATCTAATGACAGTTTTTAAATTGTTAACCTCATTCACTGTAATTCTTTTAAATGAATTATTCAAAATGAAAATATCCTGACAGTTGTTTTGAATTAGATCTACAATTTTGCATTCACCAGAGCAGATTAATAGAACTCTGGCAGAAATGAACAATAACATAACTGAAGAAAATTTTACAGCTACTGGACAATGAGAAAGACTGGTATCATCTCTGAATTGCAGCACACTGCTCTTTTCCATGGCCAAGCAAGGCTGTGGAGTCAAAAAGCTCCTTTAAAGTTTGTAAAAGTTGGTGTGCGCTGGATTAAAAAACAAAACTGCTCACAAATGTAATTTCATGACATTTGGACTAATTTCTGTGATTTTTCAAAACATCTGTAGAAGTTCGGTCCAGACGCTATAGTGTGAACCCAGCTTAGTGGGGGGGAGAAAAAAAAATGAATTTGCTGTTGTAGTGTTATTTAATTTATAATTATGATCAGGTATAAAGATTATTTAATTTGTATTAAAAGTGTATGTGTGTGGACTTCCAGTTATGGCGGCCACGTAGGAAGACGTGCTTCACACTGCTCTGCTCGTGAAAATAAAAATTTTACTAAAACTCTCTTAATTGTAACAAAAACCCATCCCAACGTTTTGGCGCGGGTATGGTAAAGACCAAGATTGGAAAATTAGATGGAGGAAAAGGTAACTTGACAAAACAACCCAAGCTAACAGACTTTCACGCTCGAGGCGAAACAGAAAACTCCAGAGGCAATGGCGGAGGAGGGAGCCAGTGGCGGAGCGAGAGCAGTTGAAGAGGGGACAAACGTAGTACTCACTGCCATTAACTCCATGAGAACAGAGTTTTCGTCTAAATTTGATGGGATTATAGCAACGATAGAAGGTATGAGAAAGGAAATAAACGACTGCATGGAGCGAGTGTCGCAGGCGGAGCTCCAAATATCAAGCGCTGAAGATGATGTTACCAGCCTGCAAACTAAACTGCAAACACTGGAATTAAAATGCAAAATTCTGGAAGATAACGTCCGAGACTTGGAATCCCGCTCGTGACGGAATAATTTGAAGCTGGTGGGCCTCCCGGAGGGAACGGAGGGACGGGACCCATGTTCCTTTTTGAAAAAGTGGATTCCAGAAGCACTGAATAACGTGGATCTGCAGTCATCGGTCGTATTAGAGAGAGCTCACCGAATCTGTTCACCGATTCACCGACTGGTGAATCGACATGGCAAAGGTAGAACATTTAAGCATATGTACATGTATGCATATCTGATTGATCTGAATCATAAACATGTCTACAAAATACAGACTGTATTTAAAAAAATGTTATGATGTACAATGTTGCTATAAAACTGAAGTTATGTTGAAAAAGCTACAGAAGAGAGTTAATGTCATAAGAATAGTAGTAGTGTTAGGGTGATTGAGAGGAGAAAGAGAGAGTGGTTTGACTGATCCTCGCAGGTGTGGAACAGTCACTAGCTACAACGGGAGACAGAATATTTTGGGGGGTTTACCACGAATGTGGGGAAAGGAAATTTGTTTTTGTTTAGTTTGTAGGATGAATGTTCTATCATACATGTTTTTGCTTCTCTGTATGAGTATGTTCACATTGCAAGGTAATCTCAAACTCCTTATTGATCATATATCAAAGCGTTAATCTTAATTTAATTTCATGGAACTGCAGAGGTATGCAAAATCTTAAAAAACTAACAAGTCATGAATAAAATAAAAGACATAGATTCGAAAATTGTATTTTTACAAGAAACTCATCTAATAGAGGAGGATGTAAAAAGAATTAGGAGAAGATGGCAAGATAACGTGTTCACCTCATCATTTTCATCCCAAGCCAGGGGAGTTATGACTCTCATACACAAAACAGTCCCATTTCAAGTGAAAAATGTAATTGGAGACAAATTTGGAAGATATTTAATCATCCAAGGATCTTTGCTATTAGAAAATATAAATCTGGTGAACTTATACGGCCCCATTATTGATGATCGTAACTTCTTTGTTAATTTATTCCTCACTTTATCATCACTTACAGGGCAACATATAATAGCAGGGGATTTTAATTGTACATTGAATCCCAGTATAGATAGATCAACAGGACTGGACTGTACGCACAATGGATGTAGGATGATCATTAATCATTTTATGAAAGAATTGAGATTGCTAGACATATGGAGAGAAATGAAACCACAAGTCAAAGCCTATTCTGGTTATTCTATTACCTATAAGACATTCTCACGTATTGACTACTTTTTGATATCTACAGAATTAAGGTCCAAGATTCAAAATTGTTTCTATGATAACATTGTGATCTCTGATCATGCACCCTGCTGTCTAGTACATGTAGATAAGAAATTGACAAAGGACCCAGTTAGGTGGCATTTTCAACATAAATGGCTTCACGATGAGGAATTTGTTAAGTACGTAGAAAAACAGATAGATGAGTTCTTTGATAGCAATACTACACAAACATCGGCATGTATAAAGTGGGAGGCTTTCAAAGCTTTTATTAGGGGGCATATTATTAGTTATACAGGCTCAAAATCTAAGAAGACCCGAGAGGAGAGAGTCCAATTGGAACGTAAAATAAAAATTCTTCAAGAAAAGGTGTATGCAGGAAGTAACCCACAGTTAGAGAACGAATTACTGATTCTGAGAGCTGAATATGACAAAAAATCAGCGAATAGAGCTGCCTCACGTCTTCTAAGATTGAAACAAACTTTTTATGAACAAGGTGAAAAAACAGGAAAATTATTGGCATGGCAGATTAAACAATTAGAATCTAAAACACCAATTACCAGTATTATAAGTAACGGACAGGTAGTTATAGATCCTTTAGAAATTAATAGTGTCTTTAGAGATTATTATGAAAAACTATATGATACAAAAAATGAAATTGACTTAACAAAACTAAATGGGTTTTTGGGTGGATTATCTATACTGTGGGGACACACATTCGTGACCTGCTTTTGGACTCACATTTTAGACCAGAGCAAGGGCAGAGCTTCTGTGGTTATTACAGGAAGCTGCAGGAGAATTAGCTTTGGTATGCAAAGCTTGAGACTGTGGGATATAATTAAGGGATTAATGAGGGGGTGCATTGTACATAGTGGTGTGATATCATGCAGAGAGGATGCATTGTTGCTGTCTTTATAATGCAATGGTTTTGTGAGACATGTGACCTGTTAACTGTAAGGGTCCTGGTATTTAAGGACGAGAGTTCCCTTTGTTGTTCTCTTTTATTCTGCTTCGTGATGTTGGAAGACGTGAATAAAACTGACTCGAGAGATAAACTCTGCTTCGTCATTTTCACATTTCCACACTGGTGACCCCAAGACGTATCATGCATGAGGAGAATTCCCCCGGGCCAGCCACGTCAAGAGCCCTCAGCCAAGCGAATGCCGCTACAGTCCAGCTACCGGACTTCTGGCAGAACAATCCACGCTCCTGGTTCAACGCGGTTGAGGCGCAGTTCAACCTCCGGGGGATATCGGTAGATGCCACAAGATTCTACCACGTAGTCGCAAAGCTGGACAACAACACGGCCCAGCATGTGGAGAGCCTGATTGACCAGCCGCCGGACAACGACAAATACGACACGCTGAAGGCTGCACTCATCCAGCAGTTCACCCCCTTGGCGGAAGAGCGAGCAGAGAGGCTCCTGGGGCTGACGGAGTCGGAAAATGACATGCCCGAGAACCTGATGGAGAAGTTGTTGAGGTTGAAAGACTCTGACGACGATCACTTCATTTTCACCCACCTCTTCCTCAGGACTATACCGTCAGCAGCGAGAGCGACCCTGGCCAGTTCGCCACTGTTGGCCCAACGGGACTACCGTGCGCTGGGTCGAGAAGCGCAGCGGATTGTCAACGCCACCAAGCGGCGCGCAGCCGCGGCCGCTGCAGCAGAACTCAGCGCGGCGACCGGAGACGACAGGAGGCCAGAGGCAGCGGTACCAGACGCACCGACGACGGCGGCGGCAGGGGCCAGGGAACGCGGATCGGACATCCTTTGTTTCTACCATCGCCGCTTCGCAGAGAGGGCACGCAAATGTGTACCACCGTGCCAGTTCGGGCGTTAGGGAAACGCCAAGACCGGGGGTCGGTAGCAGCCGCGGCCCTCGGGGAGGAGAACAAGCTACTCTACTTATCGGATGCACGCTCAGGGAGGCAGTTCCTCGTCGACACAGGCTCCCAGTTGAGTTTCATCACGCCTTCCTACACGGACAGACTAGCTGGTTCCGGAGGTCCCCGGGTGTCAGCAGCGAACGGCTCGGAGATTAAGACCTTCGGTGAGAAGACTCTGCTTCTGTCTCTACACGGCCGTACATTTTAGTGGACTTTTGCTGTAGCAGCAGTAAATTTCAATATGTTGGGGGCTGATTTTCTGTGCTCACATGGTTTGTTGGTTGATCTCGCTAACAGGCGCTTGGTTAATGCACTTTCTTTTGATTCTATCCCCTGCACAGCGCGAGTGGCCCCGCCTACAGCACAAGCCAAAGTCACAGCTGCAAGCGGTAAGTTCCACACACTGCTCACTCAGTTCCCAGCACTCACGGTCCCCACTTTTTCGGCAACAGTCGCTAAGCACGGGGTGGAGCATTTTATTACCACTACCGGACCGCCCGTTTTTGCAAAAGCTCGGCGCTTGGACGCAGCTAAACTAGCCATAGCGCGCGAGGAATTCACCAACCTGGAGAGGTTGGGCATTATCAGACGTTCAAACAGTCCGTGGGCTTCCCCGCTGCACATGGTCCCGAAAGCCGACGGATCATGGCGACCTTGCGGGGATTTCCGCAGGTTAAAGAACGCTACAGCTGATGACCGCTACCCAATCCCGCATATCCAAGATTTTTCCTTTCATTTGGCAGGGGCACTTGTTTTTTCTAAAATAGACTTGGTCCGCGGTTACCACCAAGTCCCAGTGCGCGCTGAGGACATACCCAAAACAGCGGTAATAACTCCGTTTGGCCTCTTTGAGTTTTTACGCATGCCATTCGGACTTAAAGGAGTGGCTCAGACATTCCAATGCATGATGGATGCGGTGCTTCGCGATCTCCCTTTCGTGTTCGTCTACTTGGACGATATTTTAGTAGCCAGCGCGTCCGAAGACGAACACGAAAAACACCTGGCCACAGTTTTCCGAAGGTTGGGAGATCACAGGTTAATAATCAACCCAGCGAAGTGTCAGTTCGGGGTGGTGCAGATCGATTTTTTAGGACACCGTGTCTCCCCCGAAGGAGCAGTTCCGCTTCCTGATAAAGTGCGCGCGGTGGCAGATTTTCCCCGGCCACAGACGGTCAGGGCGTTGCAGGAGTTTTTGGGAATGGTGAATTTTTATAACCGTTTTCTCCCCCGTGTGGCGCAACTCATGCAGCCGCTGTATGCTGCGCTCAAAAAAAAGAAACCCGCGGATAAGGTCGAGTGGTCCCCGGAGCGGGACCAAGCGTTCTCGGAGGTGAAAGCAGCTTTGGCAAGGGCTGCGTTGCTGGCACACCCAGACCCAACTGCCCGCATAGTGCTCACCACTGACGCTTCAGAGGTGGCTATAGGGGTGGTCGTGGAGCAACATGTAGCCGGGGTTTGGCAGCCCCTCGCTTTTTTCAGCAGGACCTTGCGTGATAGCGAACGTAAATACAGCGCATTCGACAGGGAGCTGCTCGCTCTTCATTTGGCCATTCGCCACTTTCAGATCTGGCTGGAGGGATGCTCTTTCACCGCGTTCGTTGACCACAAACCGCTCACATTTGCGATGGCCAAGGTTTCCGAACCGTGGTCAGGCCGGCAGCAGAGACAGCTGGCCACGATATCAGAGTTTACCAATGATATCCAACATATAGCGGGCAAACTCAATGTAGTTGCAGACTGCCTCTCGTGCGTCGTAGCGGCCCCAGTCAGCGTGGGAATAGATTTCGCAGCCATGGCCGCGGAGCAGGGTAGTGTCGCGGACGTGCGCGCGCTCCAGTCTGGACCAACAGGGTTAAGGCTGGAGAACAGGGTGCTGCAAGACGGTATGCCCCCCCTAATCTGTGATGTCTCCACAGGTCGGCCGCAACCAGTAGTACCAGCTGCGTGGCGCCGCCGCGTTTTTGACTCAATTCATTCTTTGGCGCACCCGGGAGTGCGCGCGTCGGTCAAAATGGTAGGAGAAAAATTTGTGTGGCTGAGCCTCCGCAAGCAAGTTAAAGAGTGGGCAGCAGCCTGTATGGCGTGTCAATGAGCCAAAGTACACAGGCACATGAGAGCTCCTTTGGAGCCGTTTCACATTCCGGCCAAGAGGTTCGACCACGTTCATGTGGACATCGTGGGCCCCCTCCCGCTGTCACAAGGGTGCACACACCTTCTTACAATGGTGGACCGCACCACGCGCTGGCCTGAAGTGATCCCGCTGGCATCAACCACGGCCGAGGAGGTTGTGTACGCATTTTTAACAGCTTGGGTGGCGCGCTTCGGCGTTCCATCGGATGTTACGTCCGACAGAGGCCCTCAATTTGTTTCCAAGCTTTGGTCGACAATGGCCCGCAGCCTGGGTGTCACAATTCACCGCACAACCGCGTACAATCCGCAGGCTAACGGGTTATGCAAACGTTTTCATAGGTCATTGAAAGCAGCTCTCAGGGCGTCACTGACGGGTGCAAATTGGGTAGACAAGTTACCGTGGGTGTTGTTGGGGTTGCGTTCTGCACCTAAAGAGGACTTAGAAGCCTCCCCAGCAGAGCTCGTGTTTGCGCAGCCACTCCGGCTCCATTGGGAGTTTCTCCCAGATAACCCTGCGCCAGACACCTTCCCGTCTCAGCTGTTGCAGAGTGACATAGAATCAAACACGCTGCCTGGCCCCGCACACCACAGTTTTCTGCGCGTTTTTGTACCTCAAACTTTGAGGAACGCAGAGTTTGTTTTTGTCAGACACGATACGCACCAAACCCCGCTGCGACCGCCTTATGACGGACCCTTCAGAGTGCTGGAAACAGGGGACAAGCAGTTTTTGCTAGATTTGGGGGGAAGGGAAGAGAAAGTTGGCATAAACAGACTCAAACCCGCTTTTGTGGTGGCAGATGAGCAAGTGCTGTTGGCGAGGGCCCCGCGGTGAGGCAGACCCCCGCGGAGGGCTTCACAGAGTAATGTTTCCCCAGAACCCCCACAGGTGCTGACAAAAGGTTCCCACCCCGAGACGTCCAACCCCAGCTACAGCAGATACGGCAGGAGACGGAAGCCCAGACAGCTGGTGGACTAATGTGTATTGATACTATCACGGCATGCATGTTGTTTTTCCCTTGTTTGTTCTAAAATGCTGGGGGGGCTTTGTGTGGGGACACACATTCGTGACCTGCTTTTGGACTCACATTTTAGATCAGAGCAAGGGCAGAGCTTCTGTGGTTATTACAGGAAGCTGCAGGAGAGTTAGCTTTGGTATGCAAAGCTTGAGACTGTGGGATATAATTAAGGGATTAATGAGGGGGTGCATTGTAGATAGTGGTATGATATCATGCAGAGAGGATGCATTGTTGCTGTCTTTATAATGCAATGGTTTTGTGAGACATGTGACCTGTTAACTGTAAGGGTCCTGGTATTTAAGGACGAGAGTTCCCTTTGTTGTTCTCTTTTATTCTGCTTCGTGATTTTGGAAGATGTGAATAAAACTGACTCGAGAGATAAACTCTGCCTCGTCATTTTCACATTTCCACAATACCATACATTCCAAATGAAAACAGGGAGATACTGGAGTCTAAAATTAGTCAAGAAGAAGTTGGGCAAGCCATTGATAATATGAAATCAGGAAAAAGAGCAGGACCAGATGGTCTTCCAGTTGACCTCTATAAAAAAAAATTAAGAATAAATTAATAAAACCACTTTTGGAAATGGTTTTAGAAGCATTTCAAAATGGTAATTTGCCACCATACATGAATAATGCCTTAATTATACTGTTACCAAAACCAGATAAACCTCCTAATAAATGTGAAAGCATGAGACCTATAAGCCTATTAATTGCTGATCTCAAAATAATCTGTAAAATTTTAGCAAAACGCCTACAAGAAACATTACCAAATGTTATTAACCGAGATCAGAATGGCTTTATAATGGGAAGACGAGGCTTCCATAATGTAAGAAGACTACTTAATATTATTTATTCCAATAAAGAAGCACCGGATACAGCTCTCCTATCATTGGACGCCGAAAAGGCCTTTGATAGAGTCGAATGGCCTTATCTTTTTGAAGTCCTACATAGGTTTGGACTTGAAAATAATTTCATAAAATGGGTCCAGATAATATACAATAATGCTACAGCAGAAATCCTAACAAACAGCAATATCTCAAAATCAATAAAAATCAATAGAGGATGTCGACAAGGCTGTCCACTTTCACCTTTATTGTTTACTATGGCAATTGAACCTTTAGCGATGGCAGTACGTTTACATCCACAAATATATGGAATTAAAGTAGGACCAACAGAACTTAAAATCTCCCTGTATGCCGATGACATAATTTTATATCTGTCTAATCTTAAAAAATCAATTCCGATCTTGTTAAATTTAATAAAGAATTTTGGGGATATCCATCCATCCATCGTCCATCTTCTACCACTTTTCCGGAGGTCCGGGTCGCGGAGGCAGCAGTTCAAGCAGAGAAGCCCAGACTTCCCTCTCCCCAGCCACCTGCTCCAGCTCTTCAGAGAGGATACCAAGGCGTTCCCAGACCAGCTGGGAGACATAGTTTCTCCACCGAATCCTGGGTCTGCCCCGGGGTCTCCTCCCAGTGGGATGTACCTGAAACACCTCAAGTGGGAGGCGTCCAGGAGGCATCCTAATCAGATGCCCATACCACCTCAACTGACTCCTTTCAATGTGGAGGAGCAGCGGTTCTACTCTGAGCCTCTCCCGGATGACTGAGCTCCTCACCCTATCTCTGAGGGTGAGTCCAGCAATCCTACGTAGAAAGCTCATTTCAGCCGCTTGTATCCGCGATCTCGTTCTTTCGGTCATTACCCAAAGCTCGTGACCATAGGTGAGAGTAGGAACGTAGATTGACTGGTAAATCGACAGCTTTGCCTTAGAACTAAGCTCCCTCTTCACCGCAACAGACCGGTACAACGTCCACATCACTGCAGATGCTGCTCCAATCCGTCTGTCGATCTCTCGCTCCATTTTCCCCTCACTCGTGAACAAGACCTCCACTCCTGGCAGGAGCCTGGCAGGAGCCTGTCCCCAACCCGGAGAGGACAATCCACCTTTTTCCGGCTGAGGACCATGGACTCGGACTTGGAGGTGCTGATTCTCATCCCAGCCGCTTCACACTCAGTGGCAAACCGTCCCAGCAAGAGCTGTAGGTCATTGCTGGATGAAGCCAACAGGACAACATCATCTGCAAACAACAGAGATGAGATCCTGTGGTCACCAAGCATGACACCCTCCATTCCCTGGTTGCGCCTAGAAATCCTGTCCATAAAAATTATGAACAGGATCGGTGACAAAGGGCAGCCCTGGCGGAGTCCAACTCTCACTGGGAATGACTCCGACCGAGTGTTGGCAATACGAACCAAACTCTCACAACGGTCATACAGAGACCGAATAGCTCGTAACAACAAGCCCGATACCCCATACTCCCGAAGCACCCCCCACAAAAATCCACGAGGGACGCGGTCAAATGCCTTCTCCAAGTCCACAAAACACATGTAAACTGGTTGGGCAAACTCCCACGAACCCTCAAGAATTCTCGAGAGGGTAAAGAGCTGGTCTGATGTGCCACGGCCAGGACGAAAACCATATTGCTCCTCCTGAATCCGAGGTTCGACCAACGGCCGGACTCTTCTCTCCAGTACCTTGGCATAGACCTTCCCAGGGAGGCTGAGGAGTGTGATCCCTCTAAAGTTGGAGCACACCCTCCGGTCCCCTTTTTTGAAGAGAGGAACCACAACCCTGGTTTGCCATGCCAAAGGCACTGCCCCCGACCTCCACGCAATGTTGCAGAGGCGTGTCAACCATGACAACCCAACAACATCCAGGGCCTTGAGGTACTCAGGGCGAATCTCGTCCACCCCCGGGGCCCGGCCACCAAGGAGATTTTTAACCACCTTGGCGACCTCAGACCTGTGATAGGCCAATCATCCCCCTCGTCCCCAAACCCTGCTTCCTCTGTGGAAGGCGTATCAGTGGGATTGAGGAGATCCTCGAAGTATTCCTTCCACCGCCTGACGATATCCCCAGTTGAAGTCAACAGTGTCCCATCCGCACCATACACAGTGTGGACGGGGAGCTGCTTTCCCCTCCTGAGCCGCCGAACAGTTTGCCAGAATCTCTTTGAAGCCGACCGAAAGTCTTGTTCCATGGCCTCACCGAACTCCTCCCATACCCGGGTTTTTGCTTCAGCAACCACCCGAGCTGCACTCCGCTTGGCCTGCCGGTACACCTCAGCTGCTTCGGGAGTCCCACAAGCCAACCAAGCTTGATAGGTCTCCTTCTTCAGCTTAATGGCCCCCCTCACCACTGGTGTCCACCACTTGGTTCGGGGGTTGCCACCACGAGATGCACCGACCACCTTGCAGCCGCAGCTCTGGGCCGCCGCTTCAACAACAGAGGTGGAGAACATGGCCCATTCAGACTCCATGTCTCCAGACTCCCTCGGAATGTGGTTGAAGTTCTTCCGGAGGTGGGAGTTGAAGACCTCCCAGACAGGGGCCTCAGCCAGACGCTCCCAGCACACCCTCACTATACGTTTGGGTCTACCAGGTCTGAATGGCTTCCTCCCCTGCCATCGGATCCAACTCACCACCAGGTGGTGATCAGTTGACAGCTCTGCACCTCTCTTTACTCAGGTGTCCAAGACATACGGTCGCAGGTCTGATGATACGATAACAAAATCGATCATCGACCTGCGACCTAGGGTGTCCTGGTGCCAGGTGCACATATGGACACCCTTATGCTTGAACATGGTGTTCGTTATGGACAGACTGTGGTTAGCACAGAAGTCCAATAACTAAACACCACTCGGGTTCAGATCGGGCAGGCCGTTCCTCCCAATCACCCCCCTCCAGGTTTCACTGTCGTTGCCCACGTGTGCATTGAAGTCCCCCAGTAGGACAATGGAGTCTCCAGGAGGAGTACCCTCCAGCACCCCAGTCACAGACTCCAAAAAGGGTGGGTACTCTGAAACATCATTTGGTGCATAGGCACAAATGATGGTCAGGACCCGTTTCCCAACCCGAAGGCGCAGGGAAGCAACCCTTTCGTCCACCGGGGAAAACTCCAATATAGAGGCAGCAAGGTGGGGCGATACAAGAATACCCACCCCTGCTCGTCGCCTCTCGCCCGGGGCAACTCCAGAAAAGGCCAAGCTCCAGCCCCTCTCCAGGAGACTGGTTCCGGAATCAGGATATAAAATATCAGGATATAAAATAAACAAAACAAAATCTTCAATATTAATGTTAAATGAGACCCAGAGGAATCACCCAGCTCCTGAGGTAAACCAATTCAATGTTGTAGATCAGTTTAAATATTTAGGAATTCGAATTTTGCCTAAGCTAGAATCAGTCGCCAATGCCAACTATGAAGCCTTAATGACAGATATTAATGAGTTACTTCAGAGATGGATGTCACTACAAATGTCGATGATCAGGAGAATTAATATACTTAAAAGTAATATCTTACCAAAAATACTTTGCTTATTCCAAAATATCCCTTTACCACCACCTTCAGATCTATTCTCAAGAATTAAAAAAAAGTTAGTGGAATTTATATGGAACAATAGGAAGGCTAGATTACGTTTGTCCTTACTATATTTACCATTTGATCGTGGAGGTCTGAAATGTCCAAACTTTATGTTGTATTACTGGTCAGCACAACTGAGGTCTATGACATATTATTTTTCATCAAATGATCCTCCACATTGGACTGAAATGGAATCATCCAATTTATCTTTACCTCTTCCCTTATTCATATACTCAGACTCGGCTAAAAAATTACAGAAGCAAGTTAAAAATCCAATTGTAAAGCACATGATCAAAATATGGTGTGAAACCAAAAAATATTTAAAAGAACCACACTCACTGTCACAATTTAACCCAATATAGGGTAATCAATATTTTACACCAGGGAGAGCGGATACTGCATTTAAAGTATGGAATTTAAGAGGGATTCAAAAGATTCAAGACTTATATTTGTCACACTCAGATAATATAATGTCTTTTGAAGAACTGAGGATTAAATTCAAGCTTAATAGAACACACTTTTTTAAATATCTTCAGCTTAAAAATTTTATTCAATCAAATCAAAATAATGCTCTCACCCGACCTACTTATTCATTTTTGGAAAAAATTTTGATGAAAGATAGTAAGAGAAAGAGTATTATTTCAGAGTTTTATAACTCATTGACACTATTCTCGTGTGAAAACTCACAGCAAAGACTGAATGACTGGAAAGAAGACCTGCAAATTGAAATTTCAGAGGAACAATGGGAAATGGCTTGTGCAGGAGTTCAAACCAAATCAATAAATGCACGTCTTATACTGATACATTTTAAATGGTTAATGCGGATGTATGTTACACCAGTGGAATTAAATAGATATAACAAAAACATACCAGATACATGCACAAAATGTATGGAAAGTAAAGGAACCCTATTTCACTGTTTATGGGAATGTAGAAAAATCAGAATGTTTTGGGAAGAGGTGAGGGTAACAATTGAAAAAATAATTTCAAAACAAATCACATTGAACTCTAAACTGTTTTTGTTGGGTCTGTATCCAGAAAAACATAACTTTAATAAGAGTGAAAGAACATTCATAGACCTCGGTTTGCTTAATGCCAAAAAATGTGTTGCACTACTGTGTAAAAAGACTCATAGACCAGATGTGACTCAGTGGTTAAGACAAATGTTAACAAACCTTCCACTAGAAAGAATAACATATATACTGAAATTAAAGGAAAATGTGTTTGAGAATATATGGAGACCTTTCATTGATCATGTAAAGAAATTAAACATAACTTCTGAAGAAGAAGGTGAATGATATGTGTGGACCTTGCAAATTCCAAGCTGGTGAATGTACGTATATTATGTATTCTTATGTAATAGATTACCTAGACTAAACAGAGGAGCATTGTTGTTGACCTGTTTTTGTTAATAGCTGTTGTTGTTTTTTTGTTATTGTTCTTTTTAATTTTTAAATTACTTTTGTGTTTGTGTCTGACTGCTTGTGCCATGATTGTAAAAAAGGTTCGATAAAAAATATTGTGGGAAAAAAAAGTGTATGTGTGTGGGGACAGAGGTTTGATCAGTCGCCACAAACACTCATAAATAAGAGGATAACGCACTCGTTAAGGGCACCAGCTCACCTCTTTCTCGGTGAACAATTTATTAATTAATTTTATTTTATACCTGTTTGATCAATCAATAATCAGTCTCAAAATTTTAGTGAATTTGATACTGAGGCTTCGAACAATCACAGAAATAGGAATAAATTACTCAACTTCTCTCATTTTACTGATTTATTTAAACGAAATGATGATTAAATGACATTCAAATAATTTGTAAGCAGTGAAATGGTCAACATTAACCATCACATTACTTGTATCTGGGATAATGAATAACCGAATGTGAACACATCTGTAACCATAGAACTTTAGCATGAATTTGGAACAGTTGAAATGAAAAATTATGAATAATATTGGATGCAAATTTATGAAGAAAATTATAACTAATTGTAGAAAAAAAATCAGACTTATTTTATGAAAGGAAAAATGTAATTTTAATAAGAAAAATATTATTAATTCTCTTAATTTTGTATCTGATCAGATGCTGAATTATTGTCAAGTCTCAGACATTTTATTCAGCAGATGGAAACGAAGAGAAATGGCTCACGTGACTCCTTGCGTTGTCCTTTCGGCTGCTTCCTCAGCTGAAGATTTCATGGATTATAAGAGAAGTAGCTGCCCGCAGATATTCCACAGTCCACAGTCCAACAACCTTCAGAGTCAAGCAGTCACAAGGCTGGCTCTTGACAGCGACTACAGTTGGACTGAACTTAAACAAAGATGGCAATGGTGGTTTCTTTAGTGCAGCGGCAATGGCGAGCTGCGTCGAGGGTTTTTGTTGGTCAGCGGCTTCATCCAGGGGAATTTGAGAATAATTCAAAATCTGATCCCAATGGCAAAATTAAAAGATATTCTTCTTCTGACTTTGTGGAGTTGAAAACAGCTTCCAGTGTGGAAATGAGCGATCGGTCAGTCTCTTGAAAAAACACATGGTGAGTTTAAAGAAAGTTTAACAGGATAAAAAGTTAGAAAAACAGGAACGCCTGTGAAGCATGAAGTTTGACTTCATTTGGAAGAATTTTGAGCTCAAAAGAAATAATTAATTCCCAGACTTTAAAAAAAAACAATAAAACACAGATGTTTACACAAACACGACAATGGAGGATCACATAAATCTGAACTGAAAAACTCTTGATCTAAAGGAGGGCATCTCCCTGCTTATAACTCAGACAGCTTTTGCGGGCTTCCGGGGATTGACAGAAGCCTAAGCCAATTGTAACCCAGCTGAGAAAATGACCCTTTTTCTCACATTTCATTTGCGTTAATGCATTTGTGTGATTGTATTTTGAACAACGTTTATTTTGAAAAGAGGAAGCGTGATCCTCGTTATCCAACTTTTGTTTTCCTGTTTCATGGTCACGTTGGGTGATCTTGACCTTTTTATTTGTTAAGAGCAACATTAGTCCCGCCTTCCAAGCAGAGCACTGAGTCACGTACCAGTTTTTCAGTTTTTTTTGCACTCTGAGAATGAATGAGAGAGGCTGTAGATCACAGGTGTCAAACTCATTCCATGGAGGGCCAAGACCGTGCAGGTTTTACCTCCACCCAGTGTCTTCAACAGGTGATTTCTCTGAATTTCTTCCTACTGATTGCTGATCAGTGAAAACACCTGCTAAAGAGACTGGGTGGAAGTAAAACCTGCAGGGTCTTGGCCCTTCATGGAATGAGTTTGACACCCCTGCTGTAGATGGTCCGTGTAAAAACCTGTGGGTCGTCTTGGTGAGTTTAATGTAGAAAAGTATTATAAATAAATCTAAACACTGTCCAGATGCAAATTTGAAACATTTATTGTCCTAAGTTGATGGGAGCACGAGCTTGAGAGGCCGTGTGGCTGTGTCCCTTGCTGTGTTCACGCTGATACCTCATCTTGGTGAGTGAAAACCAAGTGCGTGCTAAAGAAAGCATGCTAGCACCATGCTAATGTTAGCATTATGCTAATGCTAATCGCGAGTGGATCTTTTCTGTTTAAAAGCAATGGAAAAGGCTATTTTTTGTTTTTCTGCATAGTTTTTTCAAATGTGATTTCAGTTCACAACAGTATAATGAAGTACTTTTAGTTCTTTTTGCACTATTTCTGGTCGAATGTAATGTTTAGTTTGATGTTAAAAGCACATTTTTGTTGGTTTTCTATGTAAATTCATAGGTTATGCTAAACCCAGTAGCTCAGACAGGGTTTTACTGATTTTAAAAGGGAATATTGGAAGTAATGGGACAGTATATTCCCTGGTCATGTGATAAATTAATTGTATTTCATTTCATGATTTACAAAGAAAAGGTTAAAAAGTCAATAATTTAATTGGTTAAAAATATTAATCATAATTTCATGGTTAAATAATGTAGAGATAAAAAGAGAAATTCATTTATTTGGTTACATAAGTTTAAAAAAAAGTATTTCATGTACTACAAGAGAGATTTTGAGATTAAAAAAAACATGCATGTAAGATGTAAAATGTAAGATATTACTATATTACTGGATTGTAACAATGGTAATATGAGAGAAGAATTTAAACACTAAGCTATAGTGATATATGAGAAGAGACTGAAAAATGCATTACTTTAGCTGTATACAATAATACCATTATTGTTGTGCAGGCTAGGTTTTTTTGTTGCCGATTAAGAAACTTCTGGATCCTGGATTCTCTGAACTTTGAAATAAAAGATATCTTGACTGGTCAAACAACTAAAAAAAAAGACAAAAAAACATTTGAGCTCAGTAGGACATTTTTGGGGTTTTATTTCATGCCGGCCGTTGTTATTACTGTGTATTTGTAAATTGTTTTTATTTTGTTTTCTTTATCTTTAAAAATAACAGCCATCATTGCTCATTTCTTGCCTCCAGCTATTTTATTCCACACTTATTTTATTTCCTATTGTAATCCTTACGAACCTAGCAACTGGTCTACACTTAAGAATTACTTTTACCTAATTAACATAAGGCAAGGGTTACAATAAGCTGTGGCGAGCCAGCCAGAAGCCTTTTTCTTCTTTTCCTTATGTTATTTCAAGCCTATAGCGTACCCAAAATGGATATTGTTGAGCGTGAATCTGTGAAAGTTCCAAATGCAGTGATAGTGAGTGAAATCGCTGGAGATGAGCAACTTGATGAAGTGACTGAGTTTTTGAAATGGTATGGATCGATTTCAAGAGTCATAAAAGTAGCAGATAGTAAGTCTGAGTTTTCCCAGAGTGCTATTTTTGAGTATAACTCAGGTATTGCTGTTGAAGCTCTTGACCCATTGCCATGTACCCATGTATCTGATAGTGGAGCTAGCTATATGATACAATCTCTTGCCAGTGTTTACACGCACCGTATAGGGAACAATACGACCAAGTCATATCTCACTGACATTAAAAACCTAGCGAAGATGAGTGGCAGAGATTTTGCAGATGTCCTGAAAGACATGATGTCACAGATTTCTGAATCAGTCCAAGAACCTGAAAATGATCAATCAGAGCAAGTTAAGTTACCTGATAACTTACATGAAGCTTCCTTGGATGAACCTCAACCTCAGCCTTCTGCAGCTGAGCCCAGTATTCAAGGTGCACAACCAACTAACCAGTCAAATCACACTGCGAGCACCCCAGTTCAAAGTATGCCCACCATTTCTGCACATGATTTAAATCCCCCAGAAGTGCAACGTGTGGTAGTTGAGCACATTGTAAAAAGGGAAGATTTTTCCGTGCAGCCATTTTCACAAAAGCTCAGAGCTTTTTCTGGCAAAGATCTCCGACCAACTTATGAGCCAGATTATGATACTTGGCACTCCAGTGTAGAATTAATAAGATAAGATGAGATAAGATAAGATAAGATAAAATAAGATAAAATAAGATAAGATAAGATAAGATAAGATAAGATAAGCCTTTATTAGTCCCACAATGGGGAAATTCCAGGATTGCAACAGCACAGGGATAGCTACACTCAGAGCAACAATCAGAAGGCAAGAGAAAAAAACAAGAGCAGCAAGTATACATATGTACATATAAATATAAATATATATATATATATATATATAGACACAGTGCGGAGCATTGTAGCTAGATGGGATAGATATATAAATATATAAACACAGTGCGGACCATTGTAGCTGGATGGAATAAATATATGAGTATATAAACACAGTGCGGAGCATTGTAGCTAGATGGAATAAATATGTAGATATATAAACACACACAGTACGAAGCATTGTAGCTGGATGGAATAAATATGTAAATATATAAACACACACATTGCGGAGCATTGTAGCTAGATGGAATAATATGTAGATATATAAACACAGTGCGGAGCATTGTAGCTAGATGGAATAAATATGTAAATATATAAACACACACAGTGTGGAGCATTGTTGCTAGATAGAGTAAATATATAAATATATATATAAACACACACAGTGTGGAGCATTGTAGCTAGATGGAATAAATATGTAAATATATAAACACACAGTGCAGAGCATTGTAGCTAGATGGAATGAAACAGCACAACCATAATCTTGACTGATCCTGCTATGTCGAAACTGCAGCAATCCCGAAAGATCATTGAGTCTCTTTTACCCCCAGCAGCTGATGTAGTCAAGCACTTGAACCCCAACAGCTCACCATCAGAGTACCTTCAGCTGTTAGATTCTGCTTATGGTACAGTTCAAGATGGCGGAGAGCTTTACGCCAAGTTTATTGACACCTTCCAAAACACAGGTGAGAAACCCTCGTCATACCTACAACGTCTTCAAGTAGCTTTGACTCACACTGTAAAGCGTGGTGGTGTATCAAGCCAGGATTTTGACAGGCTGCTTGTCACACAGTTTCGTCGAGGTTGTTGGGATGATTCCCTTTTAACTGCACTCCAGTTAAAACAAAAACGAACAAATCCCCCAACTATTCCTGATTTGCTTCTCTTGCTACGTACTGAAGAAGACCAAATTGCTGCCAAAAACTTGCGAATGAGACAACATTTGAGCAGTTCAAAACAAAAAGTGACATCCCACGTGTAAACTGTGCAATGCAGTTCAGATGAAAATGAGAACAATATCACGTTAAACTCAATTCAAGAACTCTCAAAACAAGTTGCAGAAATTCAAACTCAACTAGTAAAACTAACTGCAAAACCAAAAGCTCAAAACTCAAAAAGTACACCCAGTACAAAGCCAAAAGAGAAACGAAAGCTGAATAAAGTGACAAAGGAACCCACAGAACAAACGGTCAAAACTCAAAGTACCCCACCCAAACCGTGGTACTGTTTCCAATGTGGAGAGGATGGCCACATCAAGCCGAACTGCAAAAACGAACCAAACTCAGCTTTAGTTACCGAAAAGTGTAAGCTGTTTAAAGAGAAACAAAAGAGATGGGAGTCTGAAAATCCTGCAGCTACTAAAGACCGGTTGAACTAAGAACAGTCTCTATTACAGGGCAAATGGGGACTGTAGCCAGACAATCATGTCCCACTAAGTACAAGCAACGCGCTAACCTTAAGCAGTCTGTTACTAACCCACCTAAGTATAGTCTACCAAAAGGGTTAGTTGGCTCCAAATGCACAGCTGTAGTTAGCATTTCTGATGTTAATGTACATTGTCTTCTCGACTCAGGGTCACAAGTGACTACAGTCACCGAGTCATTTTACAAACAGAACTTTCCCGATCAAAACCTTAAACCACTCTATGACCTTTTAGAAGTAGAGGGCGCTGCGGGTCAGCCCGTCCCCTATTTAGGTTATATAGAGATGTGTATTACCAAAAGACTTCTTATACACAGAGATTGAATACCAACCTTAGCTCTCGTTGTTCCAGATGCCAGTCCTAATAGTCAGACACCAGTGTTAGTGGGAACAAACACACTTGATGTTCTTTATGAAAAGTATTTAGACATCAAGACTCCTGATTACTTACCTAGTCCTTACGGTTTTAGGACACTGTTGAAAACTCTCGAACTAAGACATACAAAGAACAAAGATGGGAACATTGGATTAGTTACCTTGTCAGGCAAAGCTCCAGCTGTAGTTCCAGCAGGTAAAACTGTAGTTTTAGAGGGGTCTGCCAACGTTCACTGTACTTCTGACACCTGTGCTATAGTTGAACACCCCTCTCAGTCTTCCTTGCCTGGTGTCCTTTGTGTTAAAACTTGCCTGATAACACTTCCTTCCCAAGCTCCACACAAAGTGCCTGTAAGATTACAAATGAAACAGAGCAAGATGTCACAATTCCGTCCACTTGTGTCATCGCAGAACTTGGAGCTTTCCATTGTATCCTGTCCCAGCACAATGTCATCAGTGCAAATGAGTCGACCACAAACAAGACACAACTGAGTTTCAACTTTGGTGACTCACCGATTCCACAGGAGTGGAAAGAGCGAATAACCAAACAAGTAAATGACATCCCGGAAGTATTCGCTTTCCATGATTTGGACTTTGGGTGTACGAGCAAAGTGAAACACTCCATCAATCTTCACGATCCAACTCCCTTTAAGCACCGTGCACGCCCTATACACCCTCAAGACCTTGAGGCAGTGCGTAAACACCTTCAAGAGCTCCTCGCTACAGGTGTGATAAGAGAGTCCCAGTCTCCCTACTCGTCCCCCATTGTCCTGGTGAGGAAGCGAAACAATGATGTGCGTCTATGTATAGACTTTCGCAAACTCAATTTGCAAACAAGAAAAGACTCTTACGCTCTTCCAAATATAGAGGAGATGTTCTCGGTGCTCACAGGATCCAAGTGGTTTACAGTCCTCGATCTTAAGTCTGGATATTACCAGATTGAGGTAGAGGAAGCAAACAAAGAAAAGACTGCTTTTGTAATACCACTTGGATTCTGGGAGTTCAACCACATGCCGCAGGGCATAACCAACGCCCCAAGCACTTTTCAGCGGCTCATGGAGCACTGCATCGGTGACATGAACTTACATGAGGTGCTAGTCTTTCTAGATGATCTCATCATCTTTTCAAATAGTTTGGAAGAACATGAACGGCGACTCATGTGGGTACTCCATCGTCTTAAAGAGTACGGGCTAAAGTTATCGCCGGAAAAATGAAAATTTTTTCAAACAACAGTCCGGTACCTAGGTCATGTAATCTCCGAAAGCGATGTCGAGACAGATCCTGAAAAGATTCAGGCCCTTAAGACCTGGCCACGGCCTAAGAATCTCAAGGAACTGAGATCCTTTTTAGGGTTCTCAGGGTACTACAGACGCTTCATTGAAGGGTACTCGTCCATAGTACACCCTCTTAATGACCTCACACGCGGTTACCCGCCACTCAACAAAAGGTCAAAATCCAGAGTCACCGACCAAACCTACCTTGATCCCAAACTGCCATTTGAGAGTCGATGAACCACAGACTGTCAAAAAGCTATCGACTCCATCATCGAAAAGTTAACATCAGCTCCTATCTTAGGCTTTGCAGACCCGAAGCTGCCTTACATACTCCATACCGATGCCAGTACCACCGGCTTAGGTGCAGCACTCTATCAGGAGCAGGACGGTCAGCTTAGGGCCATAGCCTTTGCCAGTCGTGGGTTATCAAGGAGTGAAGCACGTTATCCAGCTCACAAGTTAGAGTTTTTAGCTCTAAAAAGAAAAAGTTTCACAATTATTTGTATGGTGGTCAGTTCACAGTAGTTACAGATAGTAACCCACTCACATACATATTGACCTCTGCTAAATTAGACGCCACAAGCTACAGGTGGCTTGCAGCTTTGTCTAACTACAACTTTAAGTTACAGTATAGAGCAGGCAAGCAAAACCTAGACGCAGATGGGCTGTCTAGACGTCCTCATGGTGAACTCGTTAACGATGTCCAGTCCAGGAAAGAGCAGGAGCGTGTAAGCCGCTTTGTAGAGCGTCACCTAGCTGACAGTGACACCACAGAGCTTGTAAATGGTGAAGCTGTCCAAGCCATCTGTCAAAACCACCTTGTTAAAATCCGTGATGACAGTCAGGATAGTGGTGTTACACTTGTAGAGTCACTTACCATCTCAGCTGACGTGATCCCAGACCTGTATGTTTTGGAGCAACACAATGGCTTACCAACTATCCCTGCCTTGTCTCAAACAGAAATCAAACATAAACAAAGAGCGGACTTGACAATCAGACAAGTTATTGAACAAATTGAACATGGCCAAACACCCCCACCGACTGCTAGAAAAGAACACCCAGATCTCCCTCTTTTACTCAGAGAACTCAATAAATTGGAGATGTACAATGAAGTGTTGTACAGAAAAAGACAAAATGTAGACCAAGTGACCCACCAGCTCGTTCTTCCTGAGGAGCTCAGAGCTCCTGTACTCCAAAGTTTGCACAATGATATGGGCCACTTAGGCATTGACAGAACCCTTGATCTGGTCAGAACACGATTCTATTGGCCACGTATGGCAACAGATGTCGAGTAAAAGGTAAAAACATGTGATCGGTGCATACGAAGAAAGAGTCCTCCTGAAAAAGCGGCTAGCCTGGTCAACATAACCACCACACGCCCTTTAGAGCTAGTCTGCATGGACTTTCTCAATCTGGATCCAGACAGTAGCAATACCAGCAATATTCTCGTAATGACTGATCATTTTACTAAATTTGCCCTTGCATTGCCTACCCCAAATCAAAGGTCCAAAACGGTTGCCAGGTGCCTGTGGGGCCAATTCATCGTTCACTACGGTATACCTGAGTGCCTGTACAGTGATCAGGGTCCTGATTTTGAGGCAAAACTAATAAAAGACCTTTGTGAGATCTCAGGCATAAAGAAAATAAGAACAACCCCATACCACCCCAGGGGTAACCCCACTGAAAGGTTCAACCGAACGCTACTGAGTATGTTAGGAACGCTTGAGTCCAAACAAAAGTCCCACTGGAAAGACTATGTTATGCCGTTAGTACATGCATACAACTGCACACGCAGTAATGTAACCGGGTTTACTCCCTACGAATTAATGTTTGGTAGAAAACCCAGATTGGCAGTTGATCTCGCGTTTGGACTTCCTCTCAACAAAGATCGGAAAGTTACTCATTTGCAATACGTTGAAAATCTCAAGAAAAGGCTCGAAGAAAGTTACAAGTTAGCTTCACAAAATGCACAAAAGATTGCAGACAAGAACAAGGCCAGGTTTGACTGCAAAATCATTGTTTCTGAACTTGAACCTGGGGATAGGGTTTTAGTTAGAAATGTGAGACTGCATGGAAAAAATAAGCTTGCTGATAAATGGGAGGCCGACATTCATGTGGTAGTCAAACGTGCAGGTAATTTACCTGTTTAGACAGTTAAACCCGAGTCAAAGCAAGGTCCCTCAAGAACTTTACACAGAGACCTTTTGCTTCCCTACAGTTTCCTCCCTGTTGCCACAGCAGAAACACCTGAGCCAGAGCCTATTCACCATCCTAAGACAAGCCAAACAACTGTTACAGAGAACAATGATCACGAAGAGTTAACTGAAATTGAAAATGAATTTTTGATTCCGTGGGTTGAGTATTCCCCATGTGAGGAGATAACCAGATTTACTACTGTACATGAGTATCCAAAACCTTTGCAAACACCGGAAATGACAAACCCTCCTGATTGTGACTTACCTGAAACCACTGCCAATGCAGAACCGGATATGGAGCATAATGCAAATGAGATTGAACTTTCCTATGATTCACCTGTGGAAATGATACCGGATGGAGACAATACTGAAATTGACAACCTTGTGGAAAACATATTGGATGAAGACAATACTGAAAATGACAAACCTGTAGAAAATGAAACAGTAACAATACAAGAAGAACCTTCTGACAATTCAGTCGAGGAACAAGAACACCAATCAAATGATTTACCTGATGAAATGGACAATAATGATCCCATTACAATTCAACCAATGCGATGATCTGAAAGAATCACACAACTTCCAAAAAGACTCGAGTATCCTTTTTTTTTTTATTACTTATTTTGTACCCATAGGTAGATTTGTTTTGCAGTCTGGTGACAAGCCACCAGCTGCTGGTCGCTGCGTGCGCAAGCGCCCCATATCCCTAACCTGCATGTTTTTGGTATGTGGGAGGAAACCGGAGAAATCCCGGAGTAAACCCACGCAACACGGGGAGAACATGCAAACTCCACACAGATCACTGTTGGTCAGGGGCAGGGATCGAACCCACGATCTCACGATCCCCACGATCCCCCACCGAGGGTAAACTGCGCTGCCACAGTGCTAACCACTGCGCGACCGTGCAGCCCTGATTTCAGATCCTGATTTTGGAAATCCTCTAGTAACTGCTGTTAAGTCCCTTTTTCAAGGTTTGAGTACAGCCTTCTCAGAGTTTCTAAATATTAACGATGGACAGTCTTGGTTACACATGCAACGAGACGTGCATGATATTTAGCGCAGGAGGGTGTAACCCAGCTGAGAAAATGACCCTTTTTCTCACATTTCATTTGTGTTAATACATTTGTGTGATTTTATTTTGAAAAACATTTATTTTGAAAAGAGGAAGCGTGATCCTCGTTATCCAACTTTTGTTTTCCTGTTTCATGGTCACGTTGGGTGATCTTGACCTTTTTATTTGTTAAGAGCGATATTAGTCCCGCCTTCCGAGCAGAGCACTGAGTCACGTACCAGTTTTTCAGTTTTTTTTTGCACTCTGAGAATGAACGAGAGAGGCTGTAGATGGTCCGTGTAAAAACCCGTGGGTCGTCTTGGTGAGTTTAATGTAGAAAAGTGTTATAAATAAATCTAAACACTGTCCAGATGCTAATTTGAAACATTTATTGTCCTAAGTTGATGGGAGCACGAGCTTGAGAGGCCGTGTGGCTGTGTCCCTTGCTGTGTTCACGCTGATACCTCATCTTGGTGAGTGAAAACCAAGTGCGTGCTAAAGAAAGCATGCTAGCGCCATGCTAATGTTAGCATTATGCTAATGCTAATCGCGAGTGGATCTTTTCTGTTTAAAAGCAATGGAAAAGGCTATTTTTTGTTTTTCTGTATGGTTTTTTCAAATGTGATTTCAGTTCACAACAGTATAATGAAGTACTTTTAGTTCTTTTTGCACTATTTCTGGTCGAATGTAATGTTTAGTTCGATGTTAAAAGCACATTTTTGTTGGTTTTCTATGTAAATTCATAGGTTATGCTAAACCCAGTAGCTCAGACAGGGTTTTACTGATTTTAAAAGGGAATATTGGAAGTAATGGGACAGTATATTCCCTGGTCATGTGATAAGTTAATTGTATTTCATTTCATGATTTACAAAGAAAAGGTTAAAAAGTCAATAAGTTAATTGGTTAAAAATATTAATCATAATTTCATGGTTAAATAATGTAGAGATAAAAAGAGAAATTCATTTATTTGGTTACATGAGTTAAAAAAGTATTTCATGTACTACAAGAGAGATTTTGAGTTAAAAAAAACATGCATGTAAGATGTAAAATGTAAGATATTACTATATTACTGGATTGTAACAATGGTAATATGAGAGAAGAATTTAAACCATAAGCTATAGTGCAGGAGTCACCAACGCGGTGCCCGCGGGCACCATGTTGCCCGCAGGGACCACATGAGTCGCCCGCAGGCCTGTTCTAAAAATAGCACAACTCGCAAGTGAGCTGCGTCTAAGATGTAATTTTTTCTGCCGCTATTTTTTAAAATCACACTTGCATTTATATAGATTTTAAAATGACAATGTCTTAAAAATAAAAAAAAATGAAAATATGTTTATTATACGTAAAGTTAATGTGAACTCTGACCTAGTTCAAAGGTCAGTATTGTGCGCATGACAAAACCTTTGCGCCTGTGGAGCGTAAGCTAGCGGGCAGTGAAGATGTGAGTGGAGTGCAGTTTCCTACACAGTTCTTTCCCCCCCCCCCCAAAAAAAAGACAGAAACTTTATCATTTTCAAAGTGAGCGGGAGGAAGAGTTCTTTTTTACTACCGTGAAAAGAAGCTGCGTGTGTTTCATTTGCGGGGCGACTGTGGCCCACTGCTGCCCACTCTTTTTTTTTTTTTGACGGAAGGTAGATTTCTTCTGCAGTCCGGTGACAAGCCACCAGCTGCCGGTTGCTGTGTGCGCAAGCGCCCCTTAACTCCCTAACCTGCATGTTTTTGGCATGTGGAAGGAAACCGGAGAAATCTCGGAGTAAACCCACGCAAACACGGGGTGAACATGCAAACTCCACACAGATCACTGTTGGCCGGGGGAAGGGATCGAACCCACGATCCCCCGGCCGAGGGTAAATTGTGCTGCCTCGGTGCCACCGTGCATATAAGCACTCTCAGTGCTGTTTAGCTTCTTCTCAAGCATGATTCTTGGCAAGAACTGTATGGATATAATTCCAGTGAAGAAGAACACACAAAAGTGTGTTTATTAAATGTAACAGATTTTGAGCAGAATTGCAGCAGATTTGTTCAGTTAACAATGTAATAAGATTTATTTAATATGAAAGTTGATTTTTCTTAAATGTTGCATAACTTTTTCAAACATGGTTCAACATAGTTCATGAATTAACAGGGTTTAGTTTTTTATGGTTAAAAGGGACTGGTGAAAACTGGACATTTTTTTAATGTAGAAGTGATCATCTGAACAATTGCTGAGATTAATAAAAATAAAGTGTTGAATATTGATCTTGTCTGTTACCCACTCTAAGTTATTGATAATTATTTATATACGTATATATATATATATATATATATATATATATATATATATATATATATATATATATACAATTTGTTATTTTAGAGGAGTGTGTCAAGCTGGTGCCCTTCACATGACTCGATACCCATGAAGTAGCTCTTGGTTTCAAAAAGGTTGGTGACCCCTGCTATAGTGATATATGAGAAGAGATTGAAAAATGCATTACTTTAGCTGTATACAATAATACCATTATTGTTGTGCAGGCTAGGTTTTTATTGTTGCCGATTAAGAAACTTCTGGATCCTGGATTCTCTCCGGACGAAGATGGCGAGCCTGAACCAAGACCTGAACCAAGATCTCCATTGAAGAACATCCTTCCTCTCTCCAGTGCACAAAAATCAAAGTGGTAACAACTTAAACTGCCGCTTTAAAAAAGGAAAAGAAACCTGAACTTTGAAATAAAAGATATCTTGACTGGTCAAACGACTAAAAAAAAAAGACAAGAAAACACTTGAGCTCAGTAGGACATTTTGGGGGTTTTATTTCATGCCGGCCGTTGTTATTACTGTGTATTTGTAAATTGTTTTTATTTTGTTTTCTTTATCTTTAAAAATAACAGCCATCATTGCTCATTTCTTGCCTCCAGCTATTTTATTCCACACTTATTTTATTTCCTATTGTAATCCTTACGAACCTAGCAACTGGTCTACACTTAAGAATTACTTTTACCTAATTAACATAAGGCAAGGGTTACACAATAGTCTTCCTTCATGGTTTTGTGAACTTTAGTCCAATGAACAAACAGTCCTTTGTCTGTAACATCCAATAATATTGAGAGAGCTGTTGCTAAGCAGAGACTGGCGGATGCCAGCCATATGACTTAAGGAATGTTTTGGCAACCTGATACACACATCTTAATACTGAAAATTCATCAATATACTTATGTATAAAATGTAAGCTACTTCAGTGATTCATGCACTTTTATACTGGTACTTATAAATTAGCATGCAAGAATAAAATTCATTTAAACATTTTAACATGCACATATTTAAAATCAAGGATTAATAAGTATTTCAAACCCAAATGATTGTCCACACCGAATATCAGAGACCATTTGCTTTTCCATGGTGTCCTGAAAAAGAGAATAATCCGAAAATTGAGGGTTTTGTAAAAAGGCAGTGATTAGGGAATAAAGTTTAGCTGGTTAACTCCAACATGTCCCTGAGTTGCCAGAAGAGGGCAATATTGAGCTGTGGATATTTTCGAGTGACCATATGATGCACTCAGAAATTTCTGTTCTTTGTCACAGGGGTTTAGAAGATGTCGAACCATTTTATTAGGCAATAAAACGGCCTTGAGAAAGGAAGTCCATTTATTTATGAGGTAAACTAATCCGTTCCTTGCACGAGATGGAATTCTTATCTCTCATACCTCTTTACATAGGAATGTGTTTTCCACAGTGGTCCTGAGATGAAAAAGCAATTCTTGACTAGCCTTTTCCTGGGGGAGACAATGTCTTTAAGATGAAGAGTAGTTTTATTGATGAGAGCCGAGGAGACGATGCTACACTGTATATGTGGCAGACAAAACAATACAAACAGCTGTGTAGGGAGAAAATAGAAGCCATTGTCTTGAAATGCACCCACCATTTGGAAGTTTGCAATTGAAATGGCACTTGGAAAAAAAAAATGTTTCTGCCATTTGTAACGTTCCAATGCTCTGATATCAGCATCCCTATTCTAATAGCTCTTCGGTCATTTACTGGGCCAGTATTCCTGGTGTCTACGAATCTTTAACAATTCCAACAGGTGTTTTACAACTTCGATGACCTTGAGTTTCTGCCCGCTGTGACTGATGGATCTTCAGACAGCGGCTCTGCCGGTGCATCCCGTGTTAACATTTGTAATGCTAACAGTTTGACAAACATCTTGTTGTGACTGTAAAGTTGACTCTGTCCATCTGTATCACAACTTTAAAAAATCCTGTCAATTTAGGAGTCTTTTTTAAAACCTCCTTCTCACGTTCTTGTTTTTCTTTCTTCTTTTTTCTCTTTTAGATGCCACTATCATACATTCATTCATTCGTCCATGGATACACTACCTGCCCACGTCCAACCTTTATCAGGTCAAATGTCAACTCTAAACCAATTAAATTCAGCAAACGGGGCAGATGTACACCTCAACAAAAAAACGTTGATACGCCAAAACAAACCCTCCAATAAACATTGAGCTTTGCAGAATTAGCAAAAAAGTGTTTCTTTCGAGGCCCCTAAACAAGCTGGAGACCCTGGGCTTCTGCCCTGGTAAGTCCTCTCGATAATCCGGGGCAGGCCACTACTCCACTAGTAATATCTCTGCATCTTGAGGTGTTCTGAAGCGAGTGTCACTGAAGGACACTTGTGCGGCGGCTTTATGGACATCGCCTGACACCTTCACACGATTCTACAGTATTAATGTTGCCACTCCCCACCCATTTGGAGTAGTCCTGGACCCAGATTCCTCTGCCTCAAGTTAGTCGGGTATGTGCTTGGGCTTTTTCGTGACATTGTTGGTATTGGTCAATCAGTGCTTTCAGCACCCCCTGGTGGTCATGAAGAGATGAAATAGAATGAAAGTTACAACAGCAACAACAGTTCTATGAGTGCCGGATGCCCGCCAGGACGTTCGGTCACAGTCTCACACTCGCAAGAAGATTCTAGGAACTGAACACCTGCAGACACCAGAAGATATATCCTCCAGGGGGTCATGCAGGAGTCACATGTGACATTGTTGTTACTTGTACTCGGCATTCACTAGGGTGAGGGGAAGTATCCAGTGCTTTCAGCACCTCCTGGCGGTCATCTGGGACTCATAGTCCCATAGTTACCGTTGTAACTTTCTTTTTTACCAGATGGAGAAAAAGAGGGGTTTTTTTTGTAATTCTAAAGACTGTAGTGATATTAGGGGTCCTCATCAAAGGTAAGAAAGCTGTTTATTAACTGATGAGTTGTTGCACATAAATGAGCTAATTATTACATTTAAAAAGAATAGAAAACAGTGATGATCTATTTTGCATAAATTGCCACTGAGGGGGTACTTTCTGTTCACCCTAAGAGTTTAGTTGAAAAGTTGAACTGACAGTAGCACCTCTATGCCAATAGTCTGTGCATTGATCTGTGGACACCAGACTTTATCAGAGAAAAAAAATCAATCAGAACAGTAGAATCAGACTTGAGACCTTTTTATCTGATGAACCATCAGTCCCTCTGACTCTAAAAATCCTGTCTCGTTGTTAATATAAACACAAGTTAGCACTGTGGCTAAAGGCAGCGCTGTCATTTCAATACAGCCATCAGTCAGCTGTTGGAGATGTCATAAATTAAAGCTGGCAATGTCTCCTCGTTTTGACCATGTCAAATATACCACTACAATCAGGGTAATATAATAACAAAAACCCGTCTCATTGTTAATATTGTAACGTCGGGGCTGTGATAAGGGGCGGGGGATTCTCCCAGCATGCTTTGCGCTGTGGGGTATTCAAAGACTGTTATAATTCTTGTGTTCGGAGCATTATTGTTGTAGTGTTATAACTGTGTTGAGTCTGGTTGTGATAGTGTTTTCCCTGCTTGTGAAAGATTATGTGTCTTGAAGTGAGTGTGTGGGTGGATGACCTTCCCGTTAAGTCTTAATAATGGGAGACA
Source organism: Pholidichthys leucotaenia (assembly GCA_020510985.1). Taxonomy (NCBI): domain Eukaryota; kingdom Metazoa; phylum Chordata; class Actinopteri; order Cichliformes; family Pholidichthyidae; genus Pholidichthys; species Pholidichthys leucotaenia. The sequence continues at coordinate 317,514,612 of CM035838.1, forward strand.
CGAGCCATGTTGTACCAAGCAACAAACTGACCTTTATTGAGATTCACATAGAATATACATACCGGCCGTAGCCCGCCTGATGTCACCATGTCATGACTGGCATCGGCTATGGCAAGCCCAAGGGCCAAATCCCTATATCATACTCCCCCCATTAAAAAACATGAAAGGCACCATAGAAAACAGACCCCCCCCCCAATTAAGGTTAGCATGAGAGAACTCCACAGAACATACACAGTACTTTTTCACTTTTTTTTTTTTAATATAGAACAACAGGCCTAGTAAGCTAAATGGGCACCTGGGTAGACTGCCAGGGACCCTCCCGTGTTAGGGCGGATTACTCTGCTGCCCATGCCCAACATGCTTCAGCTAAGGCTACTTCTACAACAAAGTCATCGAGGTGTCTTGTCCTCTGACGCGTCCTAGCCGAGCGCCTCACCAGAGAAGGTCCTGCTCCAGGCTCCGTCGGCTGCACCTGAGAGTCCCCATCACCCCCATCAGATAAGTCCCAACTCTCATCAGTCCAGTCTGCCGCAGCTCTCGGACCCTGGGCTGGCAACGACTTCCTTAGCCGGCTGGAATGCCACGTGACCCGTCCGAGAGCTCAGACGTGTCCCAGCCCAGCCGCCTCACAATCTGTAGGGTTGGGATGCTTAGTCCAGACCCGGTCCGACACACTGAGTCCATGGGCCTTCGCCCTGTGCTTCCTGTCAAAACATCATTTCATTTTCTGCTGCTGGGCAATGACCCGGTCTTGTGGGGGGTCTGTGTCCCCTGAAGGGGAGGTTGTAGGGGGCCTTAACCGGTCCAGAGGCAGCTGGAATTCACGCCCCAGCATGAGTTTCGCCAGGGACCACCCTGTCGTGGTGTGGGCCATTGCCCTGTAGTGGAGGAGCGTGTTCTGGAGGGCATCAGGGAACGTGAAGCCCAAATGGGCTCTCAGACCATTTTTCAGAGTCTTGTTGAAATGTTCCACGCCCCCATTGGCTTGGGGGTGGTAGAACGCAGTTCTGATATGGTCCACGCCTCTTTACCCAAAAACTCCTCAAATCCCCCAGAGGTGAACTGTGGGCCATTGTCTGGTGTGATGGCATCTGGGACCCCCCGTCTAGCGAACAGTGACAAGACGAAACCTGTGACCACATCCACCGTGACCGAGTTAGTGGGTAACATCTCCGGCCATTTGGAGAACAGATCGTAGACCACTAGCAAAAAACGGCTGTTTGGGAGAGCCATGTGTAGTTCACCAAAAATGTCTAATTGGATGTGCTTCCAAGGGCCCTCTGGGTATTGTAATGGTCACAGGGGTGGGGTGGGGGCACCGGTCTTTCTACTCTCCAAACATGGAACACAGTTCTTTACCATAGTTTCAATGTCCTTATCGATGCCAGGCCACCAAACTGAATCCCTGCAACGCTGTTTCACCCTGACCACACCCAGGTGACCCTCATGGAGCATTGCCAGAACTGTCAGAGACACAGGACAATCTCAGAGACACCGGAATTAATGTGCAGTGACCCCTTGCCACACAAATAACCATTCCAGCAACTCAGTTTGTCTCTGAACGGGTGAAAAGGTGCCACATTGCCCTGTGCTTTTGTGGGCCTATTTCTTCATGCTGTAATGTTGTACTGGTCCATAAAGAAATTGTCCATCATGTCCAAACACTCCTTCAATGAGCCTTTGCCACCCAGCGCGCAAAATACACATTGGTCTTCCTCACCGAGGCAGTGAACAAGCAGGCTCTTCCATCTCTCTTCGTCTGTGCCACCAAGGCCAGCTGGGGCAATGTATTCCTCAAATGCCTCAAACCAGCGGCGCCATGATGTAGCTGGCACACCCGGAGACATTGGCACATCCGACATTGCCAAATGTTTTGTCTTAATAACGGGAGACATGAGCCATGCTGTACCGTGCAATGAACTGACCTTTATTGAGATTCACACAGAATATACATACCAGCCATAGTCCACCTGATGTCACCATGTCGACTGACTGGCATTGGCTACAGCAAGCCCCAAGGGCCAAATCCCTTTATCACACTCCCCTCTGTTCATTGTGTGAACCCTTGAAATGTCACATTGGTGTCAGAAGTGGGATACTTGAAAGATGGAAGCAAGGATCAAGGAAGAGATTCGACAGCTCGAACAGCTCACTGCCCAGATGGAGATAGGCAGCAGAGCAGGCACGCCAGTCCCCAAAGCTGCTCGTCATGAAGAATGGGGAAGTGGGCCAGACGGAGCAAGCGCATCCCATGTCTTGCCTTTTTCAAGGCAGGATGGGGAGTGCCAGCGGGGAAACTATGAGCCAGAGATTCCACTGCAGCCGACAGCAGTGATCAGCACGGAGGCAACCATCCCAACCCCAGTACCACCGACCCGCCAACCAGCCAAGCTTCCCCGCTTTGGTGGCGAAACCTTGCTGGATGACTACCTCATCCAGGTTGAATTGCCACCACGATCAACAGATGGACACCTGAAGAGACAGTTGTGCAGGTCGCACTGCCTCTGGAGGGCAGAGCTCTATGCACGCTGTCCGATCTCCAGCCTGAGAAATGTCACAGCTGGCCAGTTCAGGCTGGTGGTTCAGGAGGGTGACCCACACTGACCACGCCCGGGAACAGCTGGCCATCCGACAGCAATGCGACCGAGAGAGCCTGGGAGCTTATTCAGCAGATGTCTGGCTGCTGACACAGCCCTGCTACCCGGATTTCAAGCCGAAGGCAGTGAAGAAGCTTGTCCTGTAGAGTTTCATCCGAGGGATCCGCCCGGCCTGGCTCCAAGAACAGGTCCGGATTCATGCCGCGGGCAGCTGGGAGATGGCCATGGCAGAGACGGAGTGGGTGTAGCCGATGCTGGAGCGCACAGCTGACATTTCATCACCAAGGCAAAGAGCCTTCCAAGCCACGGCTGAGAGGAGCTGCGTCAGATCACAGCTGCACGGCCGGCGAGAGTACGACGGTGGCACGAGGAGGGATACTTCTGCCACAGGGAACCAGGCCACATTGCGCGCCACTGCCCTGCACCTACACCACGAGAACCAGCCCCCACACCAGCTTTAAACTAAAGTGCGATGGCACAGATGAGGATCTGCCGCCTCTCACAAACATTTTCCCAAACAAACTCTCACCATGTCTGGGCCAACTTGGACACTTGCCAGGGCTATACCTGCGGTGCAGCCTGGACAGCATTTCAATCTGGGCCCTGATCAACACTGGTTCCACCATCTCCCTGGTCCGACCCGGGGTGCTGCCCGGGACAAATGAACTCAGACTGCAAGGGTGGGAACCCACCAGGTGCTGCATCACCACAGCCACCAGTGAGCATGCCAAATTGGGACAAGTCCTTGTTGTGGGAGTGGCCGGTCCTGACACGAACCACCCATTCTGGCTGGCTGACATCCAAAACTCCTGCATCATCGGACTGGATCTGCTTGCAGCATGGGGCACAAAGATGGACACTGCTAGCTCTTCTCTCCTGCTGGGGGCTAAGACCATCACGCTCTGTGGCAAGAGCCAGATGGGGAACCAGGGGACCCGCTGATCAAGGGACCGTCAGCACAGCTTGAGCTGAGGGGATCACCGCCAGAGCTAATTGCTGCAGCACCACCAGCGCGAGTGGAGGGATTGTACTAGAGACAGCAGCGAGGGGGTCACTAGCAGAATGAATCTCCACATCATCAGAAGCCCAGCAGGTGGTTTAGGAGCTGTTCCAGCAGAGCTACAAGGGGTTAGAGTCAAGGCTGAGATGCCAGCTGCAGGAGCTGCTGGACTGTTACATCAATGTGTTCACCACAAGGGACGAAGAGCGCACCCAAACCAGCTTGGTGCAGTACCAGATCGACACTGGTGAGACTAGGCTGATCAGGGTTCCTCCCCCGCCGTCTGCCTTTTTTGGTGGCGGCAGAGCAAAAGATTCAGGAGATGCTGGAGGTGGATGCCATTGAACCCTCCAGCAGCCCCTTGGTGGCGCTGGTGGTTTGGGTCAAAAAGGAGGATGTTTCATGGCGGTTCTGTGCGGATTGCTGGTGCCTGAATGATGTCATGCGTAAGGACTCCTACCCTCTGCCCTGCATTGACGATGCACTGGATTACGTCACCAGCTCCAGCTGGTTCAGCACGCTTGACCTCTGCAGCAGCTATTGGCAGATGGAGCTGTCACTGGAGGCCCGCCAGAAAATAGCCTTCTCCATCAGGCAGGGACTGTGGCAGTTCAAATTGATACCATTTGGACTTTGCAATGCCCCGACCATCTTTGAATGCCTGATGGAGTGAGTGCTGGCACACATCCTCCATCCAGTCAACTGCATTGTTTTTCTTGATGACCTGCCAGTTCATGCAGCTGATTTTGGTGGCGCCCTGTCCAACCTCCGGGAGGTGCTGGATCCCGTCCTCCGGGCCGGGCTGCAGCTCCACTCTCGGAAATGCCACCTGTTTCGGCGAGAAACCACCTTCCTGGGCCATGTCATCAGTGCTGCGGGAGTCGACAATGACCAAGAGAAGGTGGCAGTGGTGAGAAACTGGCCCATCCCCCAGGACGTGGAAGAGCTGCGGAGCTTCCTTGGACTGGCCTCCTATTATAGGAAGTTTGTGAAGGATTTCGCCATCATCGCCAACCCACTGCATCAGCTGACACAGAAGAGCCACATGTTCAAGTGGAGCAAGGACTGTGCTACTGCTTTTTCCCAGCTCCGCTCGGTGCTCATCGGAGCCCACTATATATAATATATATAGGGGGCTATATCATATCTCAGAATTGTGATTTTTTTAGGTAATTAAAAAATAATTAGGTAATTAATAAAATATTATATCTCAAAATTTAATATTATGATTTTTTAGGTAATTAAAAAAATAAACTTACATATGATCTATAGTAATTACACAAAAAGTAATAATAATGGATTAGATTTAAATGGTGCTTTACATGTCAAGTGACATCCCAAAGCACTTACAGTGAGTCCATTATTCATTCACGCCAGACAGACATTGATAGTGGTAAGCTACTGCTGTAGCCACAGCTGCCCTGGGGCAGACTGACAGAAACGTGGCTGCCAATCCATGCCAGTAGCCTCTCCAACCACTACTGAACATTTATACACAGTGTCATGGACACTGAAGGCAAGGTGAGTAAAGTGTCTTGCCCATGGACACAATGGCAGGATGTCTGGGGACAGCGGGATTCAAACCACCAACCCTCTGGTTATTGGACGACCCGCTCTACCTCCTGAGCCACTGCCGCCCGCATTTCCCTCCTCCGTTCCAATGTTGCTGAGCACCAAGGTGAATGGCAGGAAGTTCCATTTTTATATTTATATATATAAATAGTGAGCTATTTTAACTGCTTGTTTAGAGAGAGGTACTGAGACTGAAGGCTGGCCCTAACAAAGCCATCCCGGATCCCTACATAGATATACTGAAGGACTGAAAAAGTAAAATTTTCATCATATGATCTTTAAATATTTTTTAGATTAGCCATAAAGCTGCTTGCAGGTCTGGGTACCTCTGGAAAATCCTTTTTTTCCCCAATAGGAAAAAACGGATTATCCAGAGGTACCCAGACACTAGCATTCCATTGAGCTAATACTGATTCACTGTTTGACAACTTAGCTCTGCAGTTTCAAGTTGTTTCTTAGTGTCTTTGCAATGATCTTAATATTTTCAGTTATCTTGTCAGCCAGCACTAAGCAGTTCAGTATTTCTACTACAAACAGTACAAGGCCATGTTTACGACTAACATTTCCTTTCCAGCTGATTCATATTTTCCACTGCACTCTGGCTTAGAGGAATTTTACTGTCAGGAAGCTGTCTTTACTGCTATTGTGTATGTAAGCCGTTGACTATTTTAAGGTCACTGCTGGTTTCTTGCTGGTTTTTTCATGACTGGCTCAAAGCTGGAACAAAAACACTAAGCTCCTATGGTCCTAATACTCAATGACCTCATCACATTCATTGCTGGTGCAATACAAAACAGACAGAAACCAGCAGCCAGAAGAGGTGGAGGTGTCATGTTTCTCTTTCACTGTAAACTGCATCTGTGGGTTTTTCCTACAGAAAGAGAAAAGTGCACACAAGGAAAACAATGTACAGAGGACAAATAAAGAAAATACACAAAACACTCTAAACTATTAAAGTGACACTGCCAAAAATCAAGTCTCCCCCCCCCCCCACCGTTAACATGTCTGTAACATGTTCTTTATGACTTACAAGATACAGTGGTGTGGAAAAGAGTTTGCCCCCTTGGCCTGGGTGTGGCTAGAGAAATTGAAATCAGCTTTCCAAAGATGTGATAAACCACAGTTAATTTATGTTTTAATGGGATGGGGGGGGTCACTTTTCACACAGGGCCATGCAGATTTGGATTTTTTTTTTAACCATTAATAATAAACACCTTCATTTAAAAACTGCATTTTGTGTTTACTTGTGTTATCTTTGTCGAATATTTAAATTTGTTTGATGATCTGAAAGATTTAAGTATGACAAACATACAAAAAAATGAGAAATCAGGAAGAGGGCAAACACTTTTTCACACCGCTGTGTATCAAAAGTGAAATCACTCAAATGTCTCATGTGTCTGTTTTTTTTAGCCACTATAATCTTTGTGATATGTGGGTTGTGTCACGACCCGAGCGCCGATCTCGTCCGCGCTCGGATCATACATCATCTTTTTCAGGCTTTGACAGCAGTGTGTCCCTTCTGGCTCCCCGGGCTCTTATTGTGACAGCGCCCAGTGGAACTTCCTGCTGTCAAAGCCAACAGGTGTGCTGCATTCGGAGTCATTGGTGTCCGGCGTTAAAAGTGGACGCTGAATGCACCCCGATGCAGCAGTCTCTGTTAATCTCCCGACAGAACTCCACATCGTCTGACGCATCGGGCGTTCCCCGGCTCAGGAGCCGTCTTCTCATCATCTGTGAGTGTAAGTTACTCTGTTGCAATCCTGCCTTTGTTGTAAAGTGTTTTAGCCCACCGAGGCTCATTCATTTGTCAGTGTGTGTCATCCCCTGTTCCCTTACCTTTAATAATAAACATCTTTGCAAACTCACCGGCGATTTGTGGCATCTTGTGGTGGCTCGCAAGGGCCACCGTGACAGTAGACTGCTGCCAGGACGTCTAAATAGAGGCGCCACACCGAGACGCCGTTCCCAGTGAGTTTGCAGTTGGACTGCTCTTTCCTGTCTGGGTACCGTGCTGGAAGCATGCCGTCGCGGAGGGTCCGAGCTCAGAGTCGGAGTGATGAGCTGGCAGACGCCCTCAAGTGTGTCGATGAAATCCTCATCGCCGCCTCCCTCCCCGACTTCCACAGCGACGTGCACCGGTACCTGGACCAAGCTGAGGACTTTCTGAATCATCTCCCCTGCTTCGCTAACCACCCTGAAGTCAGCGCAAGGAGATATGACATCACCGCACAGCGCGAGATACTCCATGGGCTGGAGGGAAATCCCGGCAGGAAGCCGAAGAGGAGGAATCGTCGCCCCTCGCTTCGGGATCCCGCTCCTGCCTCCGTTCCGGCCCGGGAGTTCGCACCATCCAGGGGTCTTCCCCCATTGAGCATGACGTCAGTCGGGATTCCCCCAGAGAAGTTGCAGCTGACAGCAATTAACATCTGGTACCGCTGCTGCTCGCTCCGCTGTTCTTCCTACTGAAATCATTAAGCATGTGATGGCGGCAGTCAGACTGGTGTAGAGGAATCCCGGGTTAAGTGACTTTCCTGAGTTCGCCGACCTCCTCGCCTCTGTCTCCGCACAAGAGCAGCGATTCCCGGACCTAACCTTCATCTCGCCCTCTGCCAGAGACCGTCGTCACCTCCACAATCAACCTCAGCTTGAATCACGTCTGGACCCAGTTCCGGGTCACCGCAAAGGCTCAATCTCCCACACAGCTGTCACTCCTGTGCCTCGTCAGAGGGGAATCCCCGCAGCCTCTCCCCCCAGGCCATCTTCTCCTGCTGTCCCGTCAGTGCTCCGTGCCTGGCTCGTTTCGGTTGTCGCCCCCTCCTCCTCGACGCCTTTCCCGGCTGCTGTGTGTGCCTGGAGTCCTGTTCCGGCGAGCCCCGTCCCGGAACCTCCGCGAGCGGCTCCCCCTCGTCCTCCCATGGGGCCCTCTGTCACCATCCGGCGGGGGAAGGGAGGAGCAACGTCCGCTACAGCAGGCACCATCCAACCTCCAGGAGACAGGCAAGTCCAAGTTCATTTATATTCTCATTATTGTGATTTGCCTTGTCAGACTCCTGGGGGTGGAGTTCGGGGTTCGCAGTCCCCCGAGCTCCCACCACCTGCTGTAGCTTTAATTGTTAATCCCGCATCCTCTGTGTCTCCCTCCGCTGAGCGGTCCTCGACGCCAGGCCAACGTTGCCGGATGAGGAGGGGGCCTGTGGTTCTATAGAGCCTGATTCCGGTCCCACAGCCACGTTGTGGGCGGAGGAGAAGAGCGGACTGCAGCGTGGAACTTGTGCCGACGAAGAAGCATCCCCGGGTCTCCACGGACGAGCAGTCCGGTCCAGCGGGTCAAGGGTCCCCTGCCACCACGCCATGTGGGTTGTCGGCATGGATGTCGGTGCCGGAGGATCCTCAGGCTGCGGACACCATCATGCCAGCTGCGGAGCCCGACATAGCTGAGTGGGAGCCTGATGACGACCTCCTGCCGTCTGAGCCTGGATCATCGGAGTCCTGGACGGCGTCAGAACCCGAGATCAGGCAAGTGCTCTGTGTTGTCTTCCTCCTTTCCATTTTAGAGCATTTTTGCCTGTCTCTTGGGGAGGCGAGCTGGGTGCAGCCGCCCACTGCGTCTGAGCTTGTCTCGCCGGGTTTTAGCGCTGCCGGTGATCCTGATCCCGGTTCTTTTCTCTCTCCCGAGCCTTCTCCCAGGGTTGCCGGGGAGGAACTGATTTGGCCCGCTGTGCCAGAGGTTCCGGGTTCGGGGTTGGAGGTCGGTACTGGTGCGGCGCCGACCCAGTCGGGGTCCGACGCGGGTGCAGCCGTGGCCCAATCGGGGTCCATTGTGGGTGCAACCGTGACCCAATCGGGGTCCGACGAGGGTGCAGCACCAGCAGGATCCAAGGTCAGTGAGGGAGCTGCAGATCCCCTGCCACCGGACACTGGACTGGCTCATCTTCTTCCTCATCCTAATCGTCAGCTTCATCATCCTAATGATTGTCACAGCTCATCTCCACCTGGGGCCGTCGGGGTTCCGAATTCTCCCCCTGGCTCTCTCTCGTCTTTCCCCTCTCCAGGGAGGCAGTCCTCTACTTCCCCCCTACAGTCCTGGTGGCTGTGTGATGCGGCTCAACCGCCTGGCAAGCAGTATCGCCGCTGCGGCGTTCTGGGGCGGCCACCCGACGGACTTTTCCGCCTTTTCGGTGATCGGGCCCGGCCGCCAGTAACTCTGTATTGCCGAGCCTGGGACCGGGGTAGGCCGCCCTAACGCTCCTTGTTTCCCCTATCGGCCATGCGGACATTGGACGCAGGGAGACCGCCAGAACTGCGTGTGTATTATTGGACTCTGCCTGCCGTCATCCTCGCATGTTTTGTTTTTCCTCTTGATATTAAGGTCACTTTTGTTGTGTTGTCATGTGCCTTATTTTGACCGTTACCGCTGTTTAACGTGTCTTTTTTTTCTTCCCCTCTCCTGTCTGAGGGATGATTTGTATCTGCCACATTACGCCTTAGGGACCTGTGTGTTTTAGTTATAGGCCTCCTTCTGTCATTCCATCCCTTTTTTTGGGGTCTTGTCTATGTATCATCCGCACTTTATGGAGTGTTGTGTTTTTTTTTCTTCCCCACCGTACTCTGTAATTGCTTCATTTGTTCCCTGTCATTGTCATGTTTTTTTTTTCCTTTTCTGACTCGCTCCCTCCTGGCCTGTGCCCCATCCGCCCACCCTGGGGATGGGGGGGGGGGGGCTTGGGTGTTATTGGGCGTTCTGAGCCCGCCCTCGAGGGGGAGGTACTGTCATGACCCGAGCGCGGACGAGATCGGCGCTCGGATCATACATCATCTTTTTCAGGCTTTGACAGCAGTGTGTCCCTTCTGGCTCCCCGGGCTCTTGTTGTGACAGCGCCCGGTGGAGCTTCCTGCTGTCAAAGCCAACGGCTGTGCTGCATTCGGGGTCATTAGTGTCCAGCGTTAAAAGCGGACGCTGAATGCACCCCGATGCAGCAGTCTCTGTTAATCTCCCGACAGAACTCCACATCATCTGACGCATCGGGCATTCCCCGGCTCAGACCCCGTCTTCTCATCATCTGCGAGAGTAAGTTACTCTGTTGCAATCCTGCCTTCGTTGTAGAGTTTTTTAGCCCACCGAGGCTCATTCCTTTGTCAGTGTGTGTCATCCCCTGTTCCCTTACCTTTAATAATAAACATCTTTGCAAACTCACCGGCGACTTGTGGCGTCTTGTGGTGGCTTGCGAGGGCCACCGTGACAGGTTGGGCCAAGTCACCGATTCTGGCATTTGGCTGGGGGGAAATGGGGGGTGAGGGGATGGGCTGCGAGTGAAAAGAGTTTGACACAAAACTGTAAAACAATGAAAGGTTTTGTAAGTAGAAAAAAAAGGCAAACCATACCATTTTAGACAATGTAGATTTGTTTTTATTGGGGATTTATAGCCACCAGAGTGCGTCTTTCAAGAAGCAAATATTTTCATCAAAATATAGTAGAAAATATAATAATCTGTTACCCTTGAAATTTCAATTTTTGTTTCTGTTTCTACTGTATTGTTTTTTTTAAAACCCACAACTTGAAGATTAGACAGGATACAGAACAATGTGAGGGTGTAGTTTGTCTTTTTTTTTTTTTTTTTTTTGACAATGAAAGCGAAACCAAATAAACCTGACTGAGTGAAGCTTTGTCTAGGTTCTTTGACCAACAAGAGTTTTTTCCTGAGTTTAGTAATTGCTAAAAACATCCAAAACAATTTGAAAACATTTCTTGACATATGCTCCTTTTCCAACCAAGATAAGATAATTAAGCCTGAAGAGGACAGTCGACCAGGTGGAGAGGAGATGAAAAGGTAATAACAAATGTCTACTTCATTTTAGTCTTCCTATCTTCAGCTTTAGCTTGCTTTTTTGTTAAATTTAAATTTGGTTTGGTATATAAGAATACTCAAGCAAGCTTTCAGAAGCATCTCTTGCTATTGCTGTAAAATAATGTATAACATCTAAAATTTCATCTAGAAGGGTTCAGAGTACCCATCCTTTTTGGAGTCTCTGACTGGGGTGCTGGAGAATGTGTCATGAGCTGAGCACTGGAAGTTTCCGCCATTCTGTCTCGTGGCTTTTTCTGTGTATTTATTTTTTTGTTGTATTTTGTGCCCTTTGAGTTTCGGTATTCCTGTACTGTTTTATATTTTTCTGTTTATGTTGCAGTTTTATTACACTCATGTTTTGTATCAGTTTGTAAGTATTTATCCGTCTGTATTTATTGATATTTTATTCCTTGTATTTTGGATTGTTGTGTTCTTTCTTTGGGTTGACAGCTGTCAAGTGGCGTTTCGAATTGTGCTCCATGTGGGCATCACCTTGTCAGCTGTCAGCTCTCTCTGCTCTCCTCTCGCTACTTTGCAGCTGATCCTAATCATCTATCATTAGCCATGGTTACATGTGCAAAATGTCTTCAATCTGATTACAATTCAGATCAGAATTTTACTGTTTACATGGATCCTGAAAAAGTTGATCTGATTAGGACGTGTGTTTCCATGTGTCACACGTTTGAATGGACTAAATCATTTTGACATGCGCACAATTATCTGACATTCCGGAAACAGTAGAAGAAGAAGCAACTTCCGATGTAAACAATCCCCACTTTGTGTCTTTCTCTTTTTGAAATGGACCTGGATTGTGTTATTCAGACTGTACTTTTGCTTCTGCTGATCTCTGTAATGAAGCTACAAGCCCAGCAGTACATACTTCTACATATGACGAACAGAGGGAGACAACAGGATGATACAGACCAGGTTTGTTTTACTCCTGCCATGTCTTCCGCTAGCTGCTATTAAGTCGGAAATACAGCTGATGTACAGACATGCACAGTAAACATATTTTCTACCCAAACTTCGGAATAAGTGTTTATATGCGCACCAATCGGGTTAACAATTGGCATAACCCACCCATCTCAAATGGAAGGAAATTTTGATCCGAATGAGTGTGATCAGGTCAGAATATTCAGATTGGCATGTTTACATGAAGCATTTTTATTCTGATCAGGCTTTTAATCCGGTTATTTGTGTCCATGTAAACATGGCTATTGTTACCTTTTGCCCGCTCATGTGACCCCACACCTGTCATCACTTGAGTAATTTGTTTTGACCTATTTAAGGACTGCATTTTCATTTCATTCTTGCGACAGTCTGAATGTTAATTTCTCCTCATCACCAGAACCCCATCCCCATTCTGGTGAGTTTATCTGCTTCTAATCTGTAAGTTTACCTTATTATCAGTGTTTGGATTTTTTGCTTGTTGCACTTTTGGAACTTTATGTTTGTTTTCAATAAATGCCACAAACTGCAGTTGGCACATGGGTCTGTCTCTCTCTCTGCCCTGAGGGACAAATCATGACAGAGTGCTCCTCTTGGAGACTCCATCGTCCTACTGGGGGACTTGCACACGTGGGCAACGACAGTGAGACCTGGAGGGGGGTGATTGGAAGGAACGGCTTGCCCGATCTGAACCCGAGTGGTGTTCAGTTATTGGACTTCTGTGCTAACCACAGTTTGTCCATAACAAGCATAAGGGTGTCCATATGTGCACCTGGCACCAGGACACTCTAGGTTGCTGGTCAATGATCAATTTTGTTATCGTGTCACCCGACCTGTGACCGTATGTCTTGGACACTCTGGTAAAGAGAGGTGCAGAGCTGTCAACTGATCACCACCTAGTAGTGAGTTGGATCCGATGGCAGGCAAGGATGCCATTCAGACCTGGTAGACCCAAACGTATAGTGAGGGTGTGCTGGGAATGTCTGGCTGAGGCCACTGTCCGGGAGCTCTTCAACTCTCACCTCCAGAAGAACTTCAACCACATTCTGAGGGAGTCTGGAGACACGGAGTCTGAATGGGCCATGTTCTCCACCTCCACTGTTAAAACGGCTGCCCAGAGCTGTGGCCACAAGGTTGTCAGGGCATCTCGTGGTGGCAACCTCGAACCATTAAGCTGAAGAAGAAGTCCTATCAAGCTTGGTAGGCTTGTGGGACTCCCGAAGCAACTGAGGTGTACAGGCAGGCCAAGTGGAGTGCAGCTTGGGTGGTTGCTGAGTTCGGTGAGGCCATGGAACAAGACTTTCACTCGGTCTCAAAGAGATTCTGGCAAACTGTCCGGCGGCTCAGGAGGGGGAAGCAGCTCCCTGTGCACACTGTGTATGGTGTGGATGGGGCATTGCTGACTTTGACTGGGGATATCGTCAGGCAGTGGATGGAATACTTAGGTAAATAGATGGAATACTAAGGATCTCCTCAGTCCCGCTGGAACGCCTTACACAGAGGAAGCAGGGCTTGTGGACAAGAGGGACGACTCGCCTATCACAGGGGCTGAGGTCACCAAGGTGGTGAAAAATCTCTTTGATTGCTGGGCCCCAGGGGTGGATGAGATTCGCCCTGAGTACCTCAAGGCCCTGGATGTTGTAGGGCTGTCATGGTTGACATGCCTCTGCAACATTGCATGGAGGTCGGGGACAGTGCCTTTGGCATGGCAAACCGGGGTGGTGGTTCCTCTCTTCAAAAAAGGGGACCGGAAGGTGTGCTCCAACTATAGAGGGATCATATTTCTCAGCCTCCTTGGGAAGGTCTACGCCAAGGTACTGGAGAAGAGAGTCCAGCCATTGGTTGAACCTCGGATTCAGGAGGAGCAATGTGGTTTTTGTCCTGGCCATGGCACATCGGACCAGCTCTTCACCCTCTTGAGAATCCCCCAGGGTTCGTGGAAGTTTGCCCAACCAGTTTACATGTGTTTTGTGGACTTGGAGAAGGCATTTGACCGCGTCCCTCATATTTTTTTTTTTTGGTTTTTTTTTTTGTGGGGGGTGCAGTGTTTCCTGTGGGTTAAAGACCTTGGCGCAGTGGCAACAAATTTTTCGGGGGGGGGGGGGTACATGACACGACTGTAACCGGAAATGTTAATTTTACACTATTTCTTTTTATTATTATTTTTTTATTTGCACAGTAATATTGTATAATGGAACTTACCATTTGAAGTATTGTACTACCAAGGCTTGAATGTTGGAATATTGGGCCAGTTGGGGTCCCACCCAGATGTCCTGTGTTTGGACTTTTTACTGGTGTCATCCTTCTCTCCTTCCTCTGCTCTCACCTCTCCTGGACCCTCTGCTTGAACACGTTCCTCTCCTTGGCTCCTCTCTTCTGTCTCATCTTTCCCTCTCTGAGCCCTATCTAATTCAGGTTCTCTCTCTGTCTATGGTGGTATAGAAACAGGCTAGAAAATACCAACTGTCATGTTTTGTCCTGCAAGATTTTTTTTTTTTCATGGTTTACATAAATAGCCAAAATGTGTTTTTGTTTTTTTTGTATTTTTATTCTAGTGTTTCTTTTTTCCATTGACAAAGAGTAGGAAAGGGAAGGGAAAAAAACATTCATAATAGGAATTTACTCATTCTTACTTAAATTATATGATCAGAGATGGGTATAGTAGCCAGAAATTCTACTCATGTAAAAGCTCTGAAAGTGCTTTGAAATTAATAATTAATTAATAATTAAAAGTAGACAACCAAAAATTTCTAGTTGAATTAAGGGTACAAAGAGCACCTACTTAAAAACTTGAGTAATGACTTCAGTCTTGAAGGTTTGAGGTTTTTCTCCAAAATTTATAACAATTTTTTTTTTTTTTACAGTTTTCTACTTTTCTCTGTAAATTTATCTAAATTTGCAACCAGTTTCCTCAAATTTGTAATTTTCTCTTGTACATTTGAGACTATTATAAATTTGTGGATTATTTTATGGTTAATGTTTATCTTTTTTAATCCAATCCAACTTTATTTATAAAGCTCTTTAAAAAACAACAGTTGACACAAAGTGCTGTACATCAATGATAAATAAAATATAAAACAATAAAATACAGCTAAAGTACAAAACAGTAGAAACAAAACAATCGTCATATAATAGAGACAATAAGAACAAATAAAATCAGTGTCTCAAACTGGGTCAAATGCCAGAAAATAAAAATGGGTTTTAAGAGGCGTTTTAAAACTGGACAGTGAATAGGCCTGTCTGATGGACAAAGGCAGATTATTGTAAAATTTCTGTTTTTTTTTAATAAATGTGAAACAGAATATGTCAATTTTTTTACTTTTTTCCCTCATACAATTTAAACTTTTGACCATAATTTTGTAGAGCCAGAACCAAACAATAACTCTGAATTCAAAGAAATATAATTACTAAAATTATATCTAAAGAAATAAATTAACTTAAATGACCAAATATGCTGTTATTTCTGTTATAATATTTCCATGTATTTATAGTTTTTTAGAAATCTCCTCACCACCCCGACAGCAGGAAAAACCTCCCTTATTTTGAAATCCAAATCTTGGCACGTTTAGTTTGTCTGAAGGCTGCTGACGGATTAAAGTCATTGACTTGGTGAATTTCGGTCATCTTAACTTGCCAGGTACATAATAATGAACATAAATTATTAGTAGCTGGTGAAGTAAATCTTCAGCGATTCATGAGTCACTCTTGCCTTTCCCTGAAATGAAGCCTAACCAGACCCGTTAACTAAGCGACTCCTCATTGTTGTTCCAGTTACCAGCGGGTTAAAACCATCATAAATGCCTCCACTCTCTTGTACTTTTTTCCACATTTAAAGTATTTTAATAAGCTCATGTTTCTCTCGGACAGCAACGCTACAGAGACACGCTCTGCCTGCACAAACGGTCAATGACAGTCACGCACGTTGTTCGTGTGCGTGCTTGCGGAGCGTTTCTTTCATATTTAATTTTTCTTAAATTAATATATTTTAGGCACAGGGGCAAACTTCCTTAGCGCGGCGGCCCGCCACACAGAAATGTTACCAGAGGAAACCCTGGGGTGCTTCGGGAGTATGGGGTATCGGGCTTGTTGTTATGAGCTATTCGGTCTCTGTACGACCATTGTGAGAGTTTGATTTGTATTGCCAACACTCGGTCGGACTCATTCCCAATGAGAGTTCGACTCCGCCAGGGCTGCCCTTTGTCACCGATCCTGTTCATAATTTTTATGGACAGGATTTCTAGGCGCAGCCAGGGAATGGAGAGTGTCATGCTTGGTGACTACAGGATCACATCTCTGTTGTTTGCAGATGATGTTGTCCTGCTGGCTTCATCCAGCAATGACATACAGGTCTTAGTGGGACGGTTTGCCACTGAGTGTGAAGCGGCTGGGATGAGAATCAATGCCTCCAAGTCCAAGTCCATGGTCCTCAGCCGGAAAAAGGTGGATTGTTCTCTCCAGGTTGGGGACAAGCTCCTGCCCCAAGTGGAGGAGTTTAAGTATCTTGGGGTCTCATTCACGAGTGAGGGGAGAATGGAGCGAGAGATTGACAGACGATCAGAGCAGCATCTGCAGTGATGCGGACGTTGTACTGGTCTGTTGTGGTGAAGAGGGAGCTAAGCTCTAAGGCAAAGCTGTCGAGTTACCAGTCAGTCTACATTCCTACCCTCACCTATGGTCATGAGCATTGGGTAATGACCGAAAGAATGAGATTGCGGATACAAACGTCTGAAATGAGCTTTCTTCATAGGATTGCTGGACTCACTCACTCAAAAAAAGCGCTATATAAGTGTTAGTAGTAGTAGTAGTAGTACTCTCAGAGATAGGGTGAGGAGCTCAATCATCCTGGAGAGGCTCAGAGTAGAACCGCTGCTCCTCCACATTGAAAGGAGCCAGTTGAGATGGTATGGGCATCTGATCAGGATGCTTCCCATTTGAGGTTTTTCAGCCACGTCCCTCTGGGAGGCATATAAAGTCAATGGAAAGAGGCAAGCACACGCGAATCTCGCGCATTTACACATTCACATCCAAGGAATAGTGCTAGCTAATAATGGTGTTGAGGTTCTGCTGTCACCAGAGTAAATGTATCAATATTGGACAGTAAACTAGTTTGAAAATGAGACTGACACTCACCTACAGACATATGGACCGGGAGCTCTGCGGCTGACGTGTCAGCGTGTTGGGGTATTTTACCCACAGGCCCCTGACAACCCATCATTCAGGTGAAATTTTGGAGGCAGGGACAATTTTTTCAGGTGAGACCCTGTCAGACAATGTAAACCTAAGCATGACGGTGTTTTGGGAATTTCCACAGCAGGTTGAACACAGCTGCAGAAGTTATAAAGGCAGCTTCGCCTGTCTGCAACTCACTCAGACAGTGAATTCATGTCTGTTTGTGTGTTTACATTGAGTTAAAATGTAATCATGCCACGCAAAAAATTAATTCATTCACATTTGGTCTGAACACATCTTTAGCTTTTTGCCTCCTAAGGTAGATCGGTGCTGATGTGAGCTAGAAGGAGGCGAGTGATGGGAGCTGAGGGCAAGTGATGGGTGCTTCCTGTCACTCATGGGTTGCGGACCTCCCAGTTAGCTCAGGAGGATAATACTGTTAGCTCAGGGGCGGGAACAGGTCAAGTCAGCCCCCCAAGTGAGCACCTCAAGTGGGCCTCGGGATCCAGTTTGTACAAGTACATTTTTCAATCCAGTGATTCACACAGATTCAGAGCTTTCTATAGCCTCATTCAAGCATTATAGTCATATATATATATATATATATACTACCGTTCAAAAGTTTGGGGTCACTTAGAAATGTCCTTATTTTTGAAAGAAAAGCACTTTTTTTCAATGAAGATAACTTTAAACTAATCAGAAATACACTCTATACATTGCTAATGTGGTAAATGACTATTCTAGCTGCAAATGTCTGGTTTTTGGTGCAATATCTACATAGGTGTATAGAGGCCCATTTCCAGCAACTGTCACTCCAGTGTTCTAATGGTACAATGTGTTTGCTCATTGCGTCAGAAGGCTAATGGATGATTAGAAAACCCTTGTGCAATCATGTTAGGTCTGCAATGCTGTAATTGCTGCAAATGGAGGATTCTTTGACGAAAGCAAAGTTTGAAGGAAAAAATTATTATTTCAAATACAAATCATTATTTCTAACCTTGTCAATGTCTTGACTATATTTTCTATTCATTTTACAACTCATGGTGGTAAATAAGTGTGACTTTTCATGGAAAACACAAAATAATTGTCTGGGTGACCCCAAACTTTTGAACGGTAGTGTATATATACATTTTAGTCATTATAGTCACATGCCTGTTGTGGATTTTTATCTGGGGGCAGCCAGCCATGATGAAGAAAAGTTGTTTGAAAGCAGAAACAGCCAAAATATTCTTCTGGTCAGCTTATAAATATTCCTTACATTTGTTGGTGACTGACAAAAGTCGTTTTAACAGTTTTACAGACGTTCTTCTTCTTCTTGTTGTTCTCCTTCTTTGTGGTTTAAACACCCGCTGTTAGGTGTATTAATACCGCCCACCTGGGTAGAGAATGATTTTGGGATTTTATTTTTTTACTGCAATTTTCATGATTACTTTTAATACCTCTGGTTTTCACCTTTTGCTTTTTTGCCTTGCTTTGCATTTTAAACCTGTTTTTTTTTGGGGGGGGGGTACTTTATCTGTTTTTTTAATTAAATTATATAAACTCTCAGACTGGAGTGGTGGCCTAGTGGTAGAGCAACTGGGAGGTTGTGGGTTCAAGCCCCAGCTGGCTCATATAAAAGACCATATATGAATTTATTTCGGATAGTACAGTACAGGTTAAAAGACACTGTATAATATAACAACAAGGTCAAATTAGACAAAGACT
Organism: Pholidichthys leucotaenia; assembly: GCA_020510985.1. Taxonomy (NCBI): domain Eukaryota; kingdom Metazoa; phylum Chordata; class Actinopteri; order Cichliformes; family Pholidichthyidae; genus Pholidichthys; species Pholidichthys leucotaenia. Next base: position 317,533,451 of record CM035838.1, read on the forward strand.
CCTCCTACTATACAATTCCACGTGAGTTATCCGAAATGGGTGATGGCTGAAGCCGCAGCTTATATTGCCCACCCATATTCCATCCAAGAATTCAAAAGAGAAAAAAGAGAAAACAAGACAAGAGCGATTACAATTTAAAACAAAGCTAAGACAAAATGTGACTGAGAGAAAAAGAAAACTAAGCTAGGCTAAGTTAAGCGGTTACTATTCAAAAACAAATCTAAGACAAAATGTCACTGAGAAAAAAAAGAAAAAACAAAAAAAAACAACAAAAAAAACTAAGCTACAACACAATACAGGCTGGATATGTCAATCCTTATGTGAGTTTACATGTCGTCTTGTAAATATGTTTGGAGTATTTCTTCCTTTAGTTTTTGTTTAAATTGTCCAAGCGTTGTACATGATTTTAATTCAGGTCCAAAATCGTTCCATAATCTGACTCCTTGCACTGAAATACAGTGTTGCTTGGTGGTTGTTCTCACTGTAGGCTTTTGAAATATACATGTTCCTCTGAAGTGATATCGTTTCTCCCTTGTTTGGAACAACTTTTGGATATTTGCGGGCAGTGATAAATTCTTCACTTTGAACATTATTATTGCGGTTTTAAAGTCAACCAGATCTTTCAACTTGAGAGTTTTTTGTTTAAGAAAAAGTGGGTTTGTTGGTTCCCTGTAAGCTGATTTGTTTATTATTCTAATAGCTCTCTTTTGAAGCATAAAGAGTGGATATATGTTTGTTTTATATGTATTTCCCCATACTTCATTACAATATGTCATGTATGGGAGTATTAATGAATGATACAAGGTGTATAGTGTGGGTTGATTCAGCAAATATTTCACTCTGTGTAATATTGCAATTGATTTGGATACTTTACCTTTAATATAATTAATATGTGACTTCCAACACAGTTTGTTATCAATTATTACTCCAAGAAATTTAGTTTCGGATACCCTTTCAATCTCTACACAATTTACACTGAGTTTGGGTACTGGGTTGTTGTGATGGTTGTTAAAGACTATAAATTTTGTCTTACTTAAATTGAGCGTTAATTTGTTTGAATCAAACCACAGTTTAAGCTTTCCTAATTCCTTTCCGAGTGTATCCAGAAGTTGTTCCAAATTGTTTCCACTGCATAGCAGATTAGTGTCATCGGCAAACAATATTAAGTCCATTTTTTCTGAAACTTTACATATATCGTTTATATACATATTGAATAATAATGGTCCCAAAACTGAACCCTGTGGGACTCCACAGGTGACCTTCAGTAACTCTGAATTTTTGTTGCTAACACATACATACTGATATCTATTCTTTAAGTAACTACTTAACCAGGACAGTGCTACCCCTCTAATACCACAATTTTGTAGTTTCTTTAATAATAAATTGTGATCTACTGTATCAAATGCTTTTTTAAGATCTAGGAATACTCCAACTGAATACTCTTTATTTTCAATGGCTGTTGATATTTTTTCTGTAAATTCCATTAGGGCATATGCAGTTGTCCTCTTGTGTCTGAACCCATATTGCTGCTCACACAATAAATCATTCTTCAGTATGAAGTTGTCAATTCTCTCATAGAATATTTTTTCAAGTATCTTGGAAAATTGCGGTAATAGTGAAATTGGTCTATAGTTTGAGAGTTCCCCTCTGTCGCCCGTCTTGTATATCGGAATTACTTTAGCTATTTTCATTGCATTGGGAAATATACCTGATTGGAGAGACAGGTTACAGATATACGTCAGTGGTTTTACTATGCATTCGATAACAGTTTTGACTAATAGCATGTCAATACCATCACAGTCCGTAGATGTTTTACTTTTGAACGATTTAACAATTTTAATGACCTCTCTTTCGTCTGTGTTCTTTATGAAGATGGAGTCTTTTACAGCAGTGTTATTGAATATTGTATCACTTGTAGGCACCGTAGTGGGTATTTCTCGGGCCAGTTTAGGTCCAATGTTAACAAAAAAATTATTAAATTCATCTGCAGGTGAAGCTATATTCACACTCTGAGTCGTTTTATTATTTTTTGGAATATTAGTTGGGTAGCTTGTATTTCTGCTTTTATTTCCAAGGATACTGTTGTGTATTGTCCATGTATTTTTAATATTGTCTTTGTTTTTCTCCAGTTCTTTACTGTAATAGTCTCTTTTACTACATCTTATTATATATGTTAACTTATTTTTGTATGTTTTATACCGCTGCTCTGCTTCTATTGTCCTTTTCTTTAGGAAAGCTTTATATAATAAATTTTTCTTTTTACACGCCTTTTGTAGTCCTTTGGTTAACCATGGCTTATCAGCAAATTTGTGTTTAAGCTTTTTTTTAACTAATGGGCAGTTTTTTTCATAAAGAGTGGTTACAATGTTTATAAATGTGTCATAGGCTTCATTTACATCTGATACATAGACTTCTGTCCAGTCTTGCTTCAGCAAGTCCTCTTTAAGAGAAGTGATTGCATTTGGTGATTTGTGTCTGAACGATTTTGAAATTTTTTCTGCGTTGGGCCCCGTGTGGCCATGGATAAGTGCAAAGGTTGGCAAGTGGTCACTTATATCATTTATCAATAATCCACTTTCTATTTTCTTATCGATAACATTGACAAACAGGTTGTCAATAAGTGTAGCAGAGTGAACTGTGATTCTACTGGGATGTGTTATTGTGGGATATAGACTCATGCTGTACATAGAGTTCATGAACTCTGTAACTACATTTTGTTGATGTGGATTCAGTAAATCAATATTGAAATCTCCACAAATTGCTACCATTTTCTTACTAGTAATATTATTGTACAGCTCGACTAATTTATCTCTGAATGTCTCAATGCAAGTTCCCGGCGTTCTATATATGCAGCTTATGATTAGATTTTTTGTTTTGTCTAGGTCAATCTCAACAGTAACACATTCCAAAATCCCTGGTAGTGCAGAGGACATTTCATTTACAAGCTTACACCTATACAGGTCATCAATATACAGTGCAACACCACCACCCTTTTTTTGAGTTCTGTTAATATAAAACATCTGATATCCCTCTATTGCCATCAGGGGAGCCTGATCTTCATTAAGCCAGGTTTCAGAGACTGCAATAGCTGTGAATTTTCTGTCTAGCTGTTTTAAATAGTCCTGAATCTGTGGAAAGTTTTTAAGACTTCTGCTATTGAAGTGTATTATTGACAGTTTACCATCTAATTGCACTTGACTTTTGAATTGCTTTTCAGTGTAATATTCACAGTGGTTGTGAATATTATTGAAAAAGTGGTTATCAGGATCAATATCATTCTCCATCTCTTGTGGTTTATGTTCAGCATAGTGGCATATTTTCAGAGTTTGAGTTTCCTCACTCTGTGTCAGATGACTTCTTCCAGCTGGAGATAATTGATGTCTACTCGAGTCGATCATAAGTTTTTGTTTATTTTGCTTATTTTTTTTAAAGTACGTTGGCATGGTGTATCAAAAGAACTATTCTTATCGTGTGTATTAATATGGATTATCATTGACTCATAATTTTTTTAATCGGTGTTCATCTATATTTATTTAAGTCAGTAGCATCTCTGATCATTATACTCCTTGCTTGCTCAGGTGTTCCATTTAGTTTAATCCAAATTCTACAATTTCTTGTCCAGGTTGCCTGTATCTTATTTTGTTTTTTCAGCATCCGTGCCTGCCGTGCTAATTCAGCGTTTTTTTTTTTGTCAGGTGTTCGTTTAGGTAAACTTGAGTTCCCTGTAGCTTTTTGGCCTGCCTCAGTATGTCATTCTTTACCCTTCTGTTCACAAAGCGCATCACAATTGATTTCTTTGTTTTGTTATCTTTCTTCGGTAGAGCATAACAGGCTGAGATTGCATTGGCTTCTACCTTAATGTTTCTATTATTAAGGAACTGAAGCACTTGATTTTCTAAGGACACTGATTCACTCATGGGAGCATCTTCACCACTCAGTCCTGTTGCGGCATGGGCGTATGACTGATATCTGATGTCTAGTCCACTTATAACTAGGTCATCAATGCGAGAACCTTGTTCAAGATCCTCGACGCGTTGCTCCAAAAGACGCCCGTGTTGCTCCAGGTCCATAATTTTTTTGTCTTTTTCTTGAATTATTAAATGTAGGGCTTGTACCTCTTCTATTAGGCCTATTATTTTGGCCTGCTGGCTAGTCAATTTGGCCAATTCTTCTGACATAAAGTTCAGAGATTTTTTAATTTCTTCCATTTCCTCTTTTTTTGGTGGCATTTTACTGACCCGTGGATAGAAATAAACAGAGAATCCGGCTAGGCCTCAACTAGCCTGGCTGCTGCTGGACCCGTCGCAACCGAGCTCCTGCACAGCTCCTCCGTCAAGTAACGTTGCACAGCTCCGCAGATCACCGCCGTCGATCGCTGCCGCCTGCCGCCGTCTGCTTGGCCGGTTATGCCGCACACCGCCGGCGCAGCCGAACTCCACTGATCACCGTCGCTGATCACCGCCGCCTGCCGCCGTCTGCCTAGGTGGCACCTCCGCTAGGCCCCGTCACCAACCGCCGTCAGTCTGGTAGTTCCTCAGCTGGGCCTCGCAATCGGGCTCCGACTCAGGATGTTTGCTGGGTCCAGGTGGCCCCCGTCTCTCACCAACGCCGCACCCGAGCTCCCAACTGCCGCCTCAGTTGGTTCCTCCGGTTAGCCCTCACCGGGGACTATATAAAAATGGTACTTCCCACCTTCTAGCTTGGTGGTCAGCATAATGGAATGGGGGAAGGATAGTTAGTAACCCAGCCACAGAGGGTACCCTGTGCCAGTCCCAAGCCCAGATAAATGGGCAGGGTTGTATCTGGAAGGGTATCTGGCGTAAAACTCCTTGCCAAAGCAGCATGCGAATCATCGCGATATATAAGGTGATGATACACTGTGGTGGCCCCGAAAGGGAGCAGCCGAAAGACAAAAAAAAAAAAAAAAAACAACCTCTGGGTACTCAGGTAAGCAGCGGTAGTGCACCACAACAGCGGGTATAAACCGTGAAGAAGAACAAGAAGAAGAATTTCTGTGAAACTATTAAAAAGACTTTTCTCAGTCACAAACAAATGTAAGGAATATTTGTAAGCTGACCTAGAGAATGTTTTGGCTCCGTTTCTGCTTTCAGATGACTTTTCTTCATCACCAGCTAGCTGCCCCTACATGAAAATCCGCAACAGGCATGTGGGACTATAATGTTCCAAATGAGGCTTTAGAAAATTCTGAATCTGTTTGTGAATCATTGAAGTGATAATGTACTTTTACAAATCGGATACCGGGGCCGACTTGAGGTGCTCACTTGAGGGGCCAAATTGGTCAAGGGTCGACTTGACCTGTATTCCTCAGGGGCTAATAGGCTACCTTTAGCGCCCCTTCCATCTACATGGCAGACAGCTAGGTTGGCCAGTAGAGAGCCTAAGTCAAGCCCCCTTTACTTCCACATATGGGACCTTATTTTGAGAAAAAAAAGAATCTCCATGGAAGTGAATGGCAAGAGACTATACACGTCACCAAACACAATATGGCAGTTCCTCTCTCAAAGCTAACTTCCTGTTTTCTGACCGATGAAAGAAGGATCCAAAGAGGAGAAAAACAACACAAATGTATTGTATTGTAGTTTGAGAGCTGCTGCTGATCCAGAGGACTGTTAGTTAATTCCCCCTGGGCACCCTTTGAAAACCATGGCTTAAGTTGCATGAGTCTGTGTAATCTTTCAATTTACGTATTTTCACAACCTTATACATTAACAGTTAATCAACCTACACCCTTATTTATGTGGAAAACCATATTTTAAATTGATAAACATCATATGCATAACTCGTAACAAAATTCGATCGTGATCAAAAGATAATTTCTCTCTTGCCATTCATTTCAGTGGAGATTTTTAATGAGGTAAGGTCCCATCTGCAGATGTAGAGGGGGTGTAAGAGTCAAAAACGTTTCTTGGAGAGCAAAATGAGATAAAGGCTGTTTTTTAAGAGAAGTTGTGGAGGAATGATGTGACGAGACACGAGAGCTGCCGATTCAGAACTTTATTCACTCCAACAAAAGACCCTTTTCCACTAGGACCTATATAGCCCTACTCACTTCGACACACAGGTTCCAAGGTTGTCATAGCCAGGAGCGGCACTGGGGTTAAGCTCCTAGTGCTCATAAAATGCTCCGTACGGCGTGCGTCTCGAAAAGCCTCTGACAACTAAGTCCAACTCCTAGCCTGCCCGTGTGGTTTAGTCTCTAAGCCCGGCGGAACTGCTTCTACTAATAGGAGAAGGGGCGAGGGCGGATCTCTGGCGCCTTAAAACCAGATGCTTCGGGTAGATGGTGGCTCGTCAACCTGGGAAGGTAGCCCATCTAGGGGAAGGTAAACCCTGATTTCAAACCTCCGCTGCCTTGCGGCACACCCGGTCACGGGAAAGGCCTCGGGAGTCAACCCTGAGGAAAAATCCGGAGTCGGAGCCCCCAAGGCAGTTCTCTGTTGTGCTCAACATCGTTCTGGCAGCTCCTGCGACGGCGCTGGTGCCAAACTATAGCAGCCCTGCTTTTCCTTTGGATTCATCAGTGACGTGGAGAGGGGGGACATGCTGCATGGGTAACATCTTGTCCTCCATGTTTTCCTGCCCAGGCTTGAATCCTACCAACGCCCAACGCTGGAAGGTAGAACACCGGTGCGCATCGGCCTGTTCAGCCACAGGTGGTGCTGTTCCAGCAGAGTAGACGTTTAGGATTCTCTTCCATGGTCATCATAGACCGACGGAGGCCGACGACTTCGACACAGCTTTACTCAACTCGGTTTGCTTTTGCTTCCACTACAGCTGAGTACCACCTGGGGTGGGTGGAATTTTTTTACAGCAAGGCGGCGCCACACTCCCATGACGTAAAACACATGACACAAGCAAAACACAAGACAGCGGATTACGAGGTGACTGCTCGGTTTCTGGCTTTTTGTCAGAGCAAAGGCAAAAAAGGAGAGCCAGAGAAGGCTACAGGCAGCAAGCCAAAACACTCTGGAAAAGTACTGGAAGGTTTAGGAAGCCATAGAGCCATAAAGCCGAAGACGTGAGGATACGAACTAGATCACATACTGTATGAAGGTAAGCTAATGATTGCAAATGCTAGTTTGCTTTAAGCCAGCCGTACTACATTGTAATGTTGGCAAGTTATCGCTATTAAGTACTAAAATATGTATGTTGTGTGTGTGTTTCAGATGGCTCTCTTGTGGCAAAATTACTGCTTCAAACTGGGTCTGGGCGTTCAACACAGCCTCTCACTGATATTACCCTAGCTTCACAAACACTCAGTGGTTACAGAACTTCAGAATGTTTGTAGAAACATTTAGCTTCCTGTGCAACAAATTGCTCTGAGCTGTGTGAAAATCACAGAGAGACAGTTGTGACATCATGGGATGTACCTGCTCCAGCAGCACTGAGTCTGTGGTTGTGTCATGGTAAAAAGTGATCAGCTGCCAAAACTTGATTGCCAGGTGCCATATTGTAGTTATGGGGTTATATTAGCCATAAAATATATACTGTATTTCAACAGGTAAACAGTACTGAGTTAGCTATAATAAGATATATTTAACAATTATGATGCATTTTTAAGCCAAAACAAACTTGATCTAGGATTAAAAGAAATTAAAATAATACAGTTACAAGGTTACATGGTAAATACTTGGATTTACTGGATATACACATGTAGATACTGTATAAATATACACTACCGTTCAAAAGTTTGGGGTCACTTAGAAATTTCCTTATTTTTGAAAGAAAAACACTTTTTTTCAATGAAGATAACTTTAAACTAATCAGAAATACACTCTATACATTGCTAATGTGGTAAATGACTATTCTAGCTGCAAATGTCTGGTTTCTGGTGTAATATCTACATAGGTGTATAGAGGCTCATTTCCAGCAACTATCACTCCAGTGTTCTAATGGTACAATGTGTTTGCTCATTGCGTCAGAAGGCTAATGGATGATTAAAAAACCCTTGTGCAATCATGTTAGGTCTGCAATGCTGCAATTGCGGCAAATGGAGGATTCTTTGACGAAAGCAAAGTTTGAAGGAAAAAATTATTATTTCAAATGCAAATCAATATTTCTAACCTTGTCAATGTCTTGACTATATTTTCTATTCATTTTACAACTCATGGTAATAAATAAAAGTGTGACTTTTCATGGAAAACACAAAATTGTCTGAGGTGACCCCAAACTTTTGAACGGTAGTGTATGTTCTCTGCATCAACAATATACTATACATGTATTCATTTAGTATTGCACTGGGAATTTTGACAATAAACCTTTGTACTTTTTGCAGATTTGTCTCCACTTTTGTTTTATGTGTGAAGGTTACCACGAAGTGGCATGAATACTAAAAGATTGGAAAAGCTGTCTAAGAACAATTCAGCAGTTTGAGAAATCACTCTTGGTTTGGTGTAAGTCTGTCAACGGAATTATGAACGATAAAGCAGCTACTGCTAAAATGTTAAATCCCATTAAACCGTAACCCAGGGGTGTCCAATCATGTGCCACGGAGGGCCAAGACCCTGCAGGTTCTCTCTTCTACCCAGTCTCTTCAGCAGGTGTTTTCACTGATCAGCAATCAGTGGGAAGAAATTCAGTGTAATCTGCTGTTGAAGACACTGGTTGGGGGTAAAGCCTGCCGGGTGTTGGCTCTCCATAACACATGATTGGACACCCCTACCTGAACCCATTATTAGAAAATACAGATGCTGATATGGCCCAGAATTTCTCCATATACTGGTACTATCACTAAAGTGTGTAGTGTGTTCTGCACTGGCACATCCAACAATACAGTCTTCAATAAATAAAATAAATGCTTTTTGTTACTTTTTCTTTAAAATGAGCCATTATTTTCAACGTCACTGATAAATGGTTTGTACTGTTGACTGTTTTCCCACTGGTGTCTTAACAGACAAAATAGAAAATCATGATGCGAACACATAAGTCACTAAATTGTTTATTACAATCAGCAGCAAAATCCAGATTATTTAGTATGTGCAAAATTCAAATTCTAAACTGTAAAAAAAAAACCAACACTTAGAACTGGTCACACACGCCGGCCACACTGCCTCACTGAGAAGCAACTGGATGTGCCGCTCACACTGGTCCTGGTTCAGCAGATCTTCAGCCTGCATCTGTAAATAGTGACGCAAAGACTTTTCATATGACAAAAAGAGAGAAATGAGTGATGGTTAGTTAAAGCAAGTTTAAAACATATTTGGGAAATACAATTGTTGCTAAAAGCCATTGGTGGAATGTGACAATAAAGTACTTCGTTGTTGTATTTAACCACAATTTTCATGTAGCTGCGCTTCAGTAAAATAGATTTTACAAGGGCTGGGTTACGTTTAAAATTGTTTTTTACTGTGGCCTCAGCAATCAGAATGAGTTAATACCTTCAGTTGTACTTTAACTGAGGATGTATATCCCCAAGCATGGAGTCGCTCAGTCAAAATATGTAATTTTTGTCAATAAAAGTTTAGCCACCGCTCTGTCACTGCTGTGTCTCTTCTTGACCTGGCTTCAAGTGTGGGCGGTGTTTTGTACTTTTATTGCTAAAATATAAAAGGATGCTCTACAATGGGTCTCAAATATTTGTAATGTGTCCTGTTACTGCATGAGTTGATTGACGATAGACTATAAACTACACATATAAACTAAATTATAATGGTGACTGAACAACTCCCATTCCCCAAACTGGAAGATATACATTCATTCATTCACACACATAGAAGATACATTCTATGACACGGTGGTGGCATCAGCCATCACTTTTGGAGTGGTCTGCTGGGGCAGTGGCATTACTGCAGCCGATAGGAAGAGACTGAACAAACTGATCAAGAAAGCTAGCTCTGTCCTGGGGCAGCGCCTTGACCCGGTGGAGGAGATAGGAGAGAGAAGGACGGTGGCTAAACTGTCATCTCTGCTGGAGTCCGAGTTCCACCCTATGCAGGACATACTGAATGCACTGAGGAGCTCATTTAGCAGCAGACTACATCATCCCAGGTGCACAACCGAGAGGTTTCGCAGGTCCTTCCTACCTACGGCTGTCAGACTGTACAACCTAAGCAGGGCTGCTCGCAGAGATAGCAAAAAAGACGTAACAACCTAATAGTTTTTGAATGCAAAAGATGCAATAGACTTACACAATGGTCCCCTCCGGCATACAACTAGGAAAATACCGGTCGCTATGGAGGGTGAGAATATGTATGGGCACATAATCATACCATGTAGGATAACTACGTAGACGGTTGTGCTGTTTCATCCCATCTAGCAACAATGCTCTGCACTGTGTGTGTTTATATATTTACATATTTATTCCATCTAGCTACAATGCTCCGCACTGGATGTGTTTATATTTATATATCTATATATTTATTCCATCTAGCTACAATGCTCCGCACTGTGTGTGTTTATATATCTACATATTATTCCATCTAGCTACATTGCTCCGCACTGTGTGTTTATATATCTATATATTATTCCATCTAGCTACATTGCTCCGCACTGTGTGTGTTTATATATTTTCATATTTATTCCACCTAGCTGCAATGCTCCGTACTGTGGGTGTTTATATAGCTACATATTTATTCCATCTAGCTACAATGCTCCGCACAGTGTGTTTATATACTCATATATTTATTCCATCCAGCTACAATGCTCTGCACTGTGTCTGTGTGTATATATATATATATATATAGTAATATGTTCATATGTATATTAGCTGCTCTTGCTTTTTTTTTTTCTTGCCTTCTGATCGTTGCTCTGAGTGTTGCTATCCCTGTGCTGTTGCAATCCTGGAATTTCCCCGTTGTGGGACTAATAAAGACTTATCTTATCTTATCTTACACTATTATGAATATAACTCAAAGGATCACACAAGTGATGTGACAAAAAATAAACAAGTGGTTCTTAAACAGTGGCTAATATTGGATGTGCCATTCATTTTCAGTTATTCTGTAATTGATAATCACACTACAGTTTGGCACCAGCGCCGTTGCAGGAGCTGCCAGAACGATGTTGAGCACAACATAGAACTCCCTTAGGGGCTCTGACTCCGGATTTTTCCTCAGGGTTGACTCCCGAAGCCTTTCCCGTGACCGGGTATGCCGCAAGGCAGCGGAGGTTTGAAATCAGGGTTTACCTTCCCCTAGATGGGCTACCTTCCCAGGTTGACGAGCCACCATCTACCCGAAGCATCTGGTTTTAAGGCGCCAGAGATCCGCCCTCGCCCCTTCTCCTATTAGTAAAAGCAGTTCCGCCGGGCTTAGAGACTAAACCACACGGGCAGGCTAGGAGTTGGACTTAGTTGTCAGAGGCTTTTTGAGACGCACGCCATAAGGAGCATTTTATGAGCACTGGGAGCTTAACCCCAGTGCCGCTCCTGGCTATGACAACCTTGGAACCAGCAGCCCTGCTGTTCCTTTGGATTCATCAGTGACGTGGAGAGGGGGGACATGCTGCATGGGCAACATCTTGTCCTCCATATCTTCCTGCCCAGGCTTGAATCCTACCAACGCCCAATGCTGGAAGGTAGAACACCGGATCACTGGAGAGGACACTCCAGCTTCGCCTTTGGCGTAGACAAAACATGGGGAATGACAGTTACCGGTTATAAGCCATCACTCAATTGGCGTAGAGCGCGGCGCCAGGGGTTGTTCCCGACGGTGGGAGGGATCATTGGATCTCACTGGACAGCTACCGCCCGCCTCAAGCTGGGCAGCCCCAGCCAATGAGGTGTTGTCCCGCCACAGCTTGCTTTCCTCATTGGGTGCATGGGGATGAGGAGAAATCCGAACAGCAGGCTGAGAACCTTCGCACCAGGCAAGACAATAAAACAAAAGAGACCAACTCTAAAACTGGGAACTTGGAACGTCCGCACTATGATGACAGGACTCGCTGCTAACCTCAAGGACATCAACGACACCAGGAAGACTGCCATCATCAATAATGAGCTGAAGAGACTGGGAGTGGATATCACCACTCTCCAGGAAACACGGTTGGCTGATGCAGACACACTGAGAGAGAAGGACTACACGTTCTACTGGCAAGGCTGCACGGTGGCGCAGTGGTTTAGCACTGTGGCAGCACAGTTTTACCCTCGGCCGGGGGATCGCGGGGATCGTGAGATCGTGGGTTCGATCCCAGCCCCCGACCAACAGTGAGCTGTGTGGAGTTTGCATGTTCTCCCCGTGTTGCGTGGGTTTACTCCGGGATTTCTCCGGTTTCCTCCCGCATACCAAAAACATGTAGGTTTAGGGCGCTCGCGCACGCAGCGACCGGCAGCCGGTGGCTTGTCACCAGACTGCAAACCAAATCTACCTACGGGTACAAATAAGTAACAAAAAAAAAAAAAAAAAGGAAAGGGCAGTGACGAACACAGGGAACACGGAGTGGGCTTCGCAGTGAAGAACACCTTGCTGAAGATGGTGGAACCGGGCAGCACTGGCTCTGCAAGACTCCTCACCCTCCGCCTGAACACCACTCAAGGCCCAGTCACCCTCGTCAGTGTGTATGCCCCAACACTGACAGCCACACCAGAGGCAAAAGACGAGTTCTACGAGAATCTCGCAACAACTGTCAGGATCATCCCCAACTCTGAACAACTCATTCTCCTTGGAGACTTCAATGCCAGAGTGGGTGCTGACCACGACTCCTGGCCCTCCTGTCTTGGACCTTTTGGCATGGGCAGAATGAACGACAACGGACAGCGGCTGCTCGAGTTCTGCACATATCACGATCTGTGCATCACAAACTCGTTCTTCAAGACCAAGCCCCAACACAAGGTTTCCTGGCAACATCCACGCTCAAAGCACTGGCACCAGCTGGACTTGATCCTGACCAAGCGCACCTCACTGAAGAACGTGCTAATCACCCATTCGTTTCAGAGTGCAGATTGCGACACAGACCATTCATTGGTGTGTTGCAAGGTCAAGCTGCAGCTGAAGAAATTCCATCGTGCTAGACAGCCTGGAAAGGCACGGATTGACACCAGCAAGATGGCTCAACCAGAACTTGTTGAGCAGTTTGCCTCCACCTTTGAGAAGGAACTTGGTGTACCACAAGAAGGAGAATCTGCAAAGCAGAAGTGGGAAGAGCTGCGAAACACCATCCACCGCACAGCCTTGGCTACCTTTGGGAGGAAGACTTCGAAGTCACAGGACTGGTTTGATGCCAAGTTGACCGAGATGACCCCCGTCATTGAAGCCAAGCGCTCAGCACTTGCTGAGTACAAGAAGTACCCAAACGAGAAGAATCTCCAGATTCTCAGGGCTGCGAGAAGCAAAGTTCAGCAGACTGCTTGGCGCTGTGCCAATGAGTACTGGACTCAGCTCAGCCAAGACATTCAAACCGCTGCCATAACAGGGAACATCCATGGTATGTATGATGGCATCAAGAAAGCACTTGGTCCGGCTCAGAACAAGACGGCCCCCCTCAAATCCTCCACTGGGGAGATGATCACAGAAAAGAACAAGCAGATGGAGAGATGGGTGGAACACTACTCCGACCTCTATTCCAGACAGAACACCGTGACACCGTCAGCCCTTGATGCCATCGACTGCCTGTCATCCATGGACGAACTTGACGCCGAGCCAACCATCGACGAACTCAGTAAGGCCATTGATAGCTTGGCCACTGGCAAGGCACCCGGCAACGACGGCATACCCTCTGACCTGATCAAGCACTGCAAGACCGCCCTACTGCTACCATTGCATGACATCCTCTGCCAGTGTTGGAAGGAAGGTGCCGTACCACAGGACATGAGGGACGCCAAGATCATCACCCTCTACAAAAACAAAGGGGAGAGAAGCGACTGCAACAACTACAGGGGCACCTCCCTCCTCAGCGTTGTTGGCAAAGTCTACGCACGAGTTGTTCTCGTTCGTCTACAGAAGCTTGCCGAACGTGTCTACCCCGAGTCTCAGTGTGGCTTCCGCACTGAGCGATCGACGGTAGACATGATATTCTCCATCCGCCAACTCCAGGAGAAATGCAGAGAACAGAACATGCCCCTGTACATCGCCTTCATCGATCTCACCAAAGCGTTCGATCTGGTCAGCAGAGAGGGCCTTTTCAAGATCCTGCCAAAGATAGGATGCCCACCAAAGTTGCAAAGCCTCATCGAATCGTTTCACACCAACATGCAGGGGATAGTGCAGCACGATGGCAACGTCTCAGAGCCATTCAACATACGCAGCGGAGTGAAACAGGGCTGTGTACTTGCGCCAACCCTCTTTGGGATTTTCTTTGCTATGCTCCTGAGGCATGCCTTCAGCACAGCAACAGAGGGAATCTACCTGCACACAAGATCTGACGTCAGGCTTTTCAACCTCGCCCGCCTGAAAGCCAGAACCAAAGTACGTGAGGCTCTAATCAGAGACATGCTGTTCGCAGACGATGCTGCAGTCGCAACCCACACACAGCAGGAGCTTCAGACCCTGATGGACCGCTTCTCCCAGGCATGCAAGGACTTCGGGCTTACCATCAGCCTGAAGAAGACTAACGTCTTGGCGCAAGGCACGGAAGCACCACCAACCATTACCATCGACGACTACGAGCTGGAGGTTGTGAATCAGTTCACGTACCTGGGGTCCACGATCAGCAACAACCTCTCCCTTGACACAGAGATCAACAAGTGGATTGGAAAATCAGCCTTCACACTCACTCGCCTCACCACACGAGTGTGGGAGTATCCCAAACTCTCTGTCAAGACAAAGATGGCAGTGTACAACGCCTGCGTCATCAGCACACTGCTCTATGGGAGTGAGACGTGGACAACATACGCCCGGCAGGAAAAGAGA